>OZ010600.1:9917435-10137435 GCA_963932145.1 Acanthosepion lycidas
GTCCGAAATCTTGACGTGTTAGTTCTTTTGTATTTGATAATAATTTATGTGTCAACAAACGTTTCTTCAATTCTCCTTATACATAACATATCCCAATAATTTACTATATACAAGTGAAGTTTAGATTAGTAGCAATAATAGAAATTACTATTTTCATGACGAATCCCGTGGCCAATATTATTGCGTCACGATATATATATATATATATATATATATATATATATATATATATATATATATATATATATATAATGATAATATTAGTGATCAGTATGGATATTTCCAAAAGTATATAAATTCAGGGAGAGCTGTATGTCAGAGACAGAGCAATAATCATTATTACAAACACTAAAATTTCATGAGGTTATATTTATTTCATTAGGGTCAGAAAAACGGCCTCAGTTCATCAGACCTTCAAATCCAAAAGGTATATATATATATATATATATATATATATATATATATATATATATATATATATATATATAAGGGTGCGTGGCCGAGTAGTTAAAACGTTTGCTTTCTGAACATACTTCCTGGCGTTATTGGTCTGGAGGGGGATGATCCCAGCGGGTGGCACCTTTGAAAAGTGCCTGAAAACCATACCACTGGTTGACCCAAGCCTTGTTAGTGAAATTGAGTAGACGGAACACTTTGGGGGCCGTCAATAGCTGTGCTAACACGAAGTCACCAGTCATAGTGACTTTTGTTCAGACTTTTGACCATGATAGATAACACGCTCTTTCCCAAAAACTGTAACTAAGGTCTGCTCAGTATAGTTGCAGTATAAACCACAGGTTGGCTCTGTGGGCGTTGAACAAACACAAATGTGCCTGAGTGAGAGTCTGCAATAGGAAATGGCTAGTCGTCCTAGTAGACGGGTATCCTCGAATACGAGTGGTCAGCTATAATATATATATATATATATATATATATATATATATATAATTATATATATATATATATATATATATATATATATATATATATATATATATATATATGTATATATAATATAATATATATCAAAGAAAACCATGTTCCCGTGACCAACAGACATAACCTTAGAAAACAAAAGATCCCGAAAGTAAAAAGAAAGGAAGACAAAAAGGGAAACACCTTCCTACTTAGTAAAGCGCTCAAATCCCATAGAAAGAGCAAGAAATGTTTTACAACGGCAACAGTTAACAGAGAACAGCCCGAGTCTTTACCCGAGTAGCGCCCTCTTGCGATCTCCAGACGACTAGAACGCGTTCTAGTCATATGAATATCGCGAGTGCATGAAACTGGAGTAACGACTCGAGGTGTCCTTTGTTATACACACACACACACACACACACACACACACACATATATATATATATATATATATATATATATATATATATATATATATATAAATATATATACATATATACATATATATATATATATATATATATACATATATATATATATATATATATATACATATATATATATATATATATATATATATATATGTATATATATATATATATGTGTGTGTGTGTGTGTATGAAACAACCTATACAAACGTAGATAGTGAACAAATTTGCCTTAGCCTGGCACATGAACATAATAATGAGATACCCAGAAAAGATTATGATCAGTACACTACAAACAAGTCTACGAAATTTAGTTGATCGAATCCAAGACGACTTACGTACACACTCATACCTTTACACACATATGTAAGTAAAATTTAATACAAAAGGCACACACACACATAAACTGATACACACACAGGCGCACACACACACATAAAATGATACACACACACACATACACACACACACATACATATATATATATATATATAGGGAGAGAGAGAGAAAGTGAGAGATAGAAAGAGATTTATTAGTATTATAAATGTTATATTTAGTCTATATACGTGTTTGAATAGATGTCTCCGCTGTTTTTTAAACAGTAAAATTAATGTCTACCGGCCTAGAGATCGAAAAATCATATATGATGATCAACTCCGAAATAATTCCTTCTATTTAATTATGTTGTCCCGCGATGCCAGGGGTGGATGTTTGTGGTAATGGTAGTAGATGGCAAACCATCACACCAGTAACCCATAATTCTTTGCGGGTGAGGGCTTGCTACAAAAAAAAAAAAAAAAAAAAAAAAAAAAAGCTGAGTAACAGTCCGGCAAAATGGCGTCTGACATGAAATCGCACGCAAAGTCGATGTGTGTCATTGAATTCATTGATGCGGAATAAAGAATGTCACATGTTGACATTCATGAATGTTTTTGAGGACGGGACGATGCATCGACTGGGATTCATTTGGCACGCCAATTTGGGGGCAGACAAAATATTTTTTAAATGAACAATATTTGAATGACGATGTCGTCCCGGCCGTAAAAAAAAAAAAAAAAAAATCTTTTTCTTTCTTTTTAAATGAATATTTTTTCTGACGATGTTATTTTGTTCCCTGCACTCAGTATAATTTTTATCATAGAAATAAATAGAAGGCGTTATTTTCGGAGCGACCAACGCATATTGTGTTTGTATATATATATATATATACATACATATATATATATATATATATATATATATATATATATATATATATATATATATATATATTAGGTTGGTGCAAAAATAATGACGTATATATATATATATATGAAGAAATATAGTCTTAAGGTGTGCTATGTTTATGGGATAAAGTGCTCAATATCAGAGACAGAGCGTATGTAAATATAAAAGTGAAAACTAAAGTCAACACTTAGAGGCGACAGGCTGTTTCATGCTAGATGCCATCATCAGGCCTGACGTAACATGTTTTTGATGTAATATCTTAAAATGAATATTGCTCTACTTTTGCACTGTGCCCTCTTTTAAATTGAATGTTACGAATATCAGAATTGGATTCTATTCATTCACATTTTACATATATATATATATATATATATATATATATATATATATATTACTATGAGCGTTATTTTTAGTGGGTAACCGTGTCTGAGTATCTATCATTGTTTTTTTTTCTTACACAGTTAAATTAATGAGAACTGGACTAGATAAAGAAATTCTTACTAAGTCATACTGGTTGTTATTAATTTCACTGTGTAAGAGAAATTAAAAGAAAAAGTGATAGCTTACTAAAACACTTGTGCCTACTAAAAAGACGTTTATAGAAATGAGAAATATGTCCGATATATGTGTGTGTTTGTATGCATGTATATATAAACAATTTCAGATAGAGTATATCTGTAAAAGGACAATATAAATAAAGACAAAAGGAAAAAAAATTATCTTAGCCGGCGCGTTTCGCCCTCTGAGGGTCTTTATAAAGTCAAATGCAAGGATTTTATTTTGTTACAAAATATAATCCTCGCATTTGCTTTGATAAAGATCCGTAGAGGATGAAACGCGTCTGCTAAGATGAGTGTTCCTGTTGTCTTTACTCCCCCCCCCCACACACACACATATATATATATATGATGTGCGTTATTTAAGTGTTTAGTTTTATCATGTGCATATATACATATGTATACATATTTATGTCTGAATTCGTATATGTATATATGGCTGAATCTATGTGTATGGGTAAAGAGAAATAATTTTCTTCTTTTTTTTTGTATTTTTAATGTTTAAATTGATTTGTGGTGAAAAGTTCAAAATTTGAACTGAACGACAGAAAATGAAAACATGACGCGGTTTCTTTTAAAAAATAAGTAAATAAATAAAAAAAACCGCGGGAAAATGGACACCAAAATTCAAAGTCACTGATAAAAATAAAAAGTAAATAAAAATATCAAAAAAAAAAAAAAAAATAAAAAAAAAACCAAAAGCAAAAAAAAAAAGTGAATAAAAGTAATGTCATCGGAATTTTTTTATTTATATATATATGTGAAATTGTTTTTTTTACCAGAGAGAAAAATATATATATATATATATATATATATATATATATATATATATATATATATTTGCAGCATGTTTTCATTGAGACATATTAGGTTGGTGCAAAAATAATGTCGTTTTCTCACATATGTTAATATGTGAGGAAACGACATTATTTTTGCACCGACCTAATATTTCATTGAATAATTTAGACAAGTTTTGTCTACTTATTTTTAATTGGATCCTTTCATATGCTCGAACCAGCTTCTTGGTGTCGCTATTAAAGAAAAATATAAAATTACCGTGTTGATACACATTCATGCATTTCAAGTGCTTTCGACATTAGCACAAAATTTTAACTTTCAGATGAACACAACAATTTTGTCTTAGAAAAATGATGAACTCTATTTATTTCAGAAAAAAAAATAACACTCTGATTATGACATTGTGATAATGTCGAAAGTACTCGTAATAAATTGATAGGTATCAACACAGTAATTTTCTCTCTGTAATAATGTACCAAGAAACTTGTCCGTGAATATGAAAGGATCTAACTGAAAATAAGTAGAAAAAACTTGTCTAAATTATTCAATGAAACATACCTGTCTGTCTCTCTCTGATTTTCATTCTCTTTCTCTCTCTCTCTGTCTCTCTCTCTCTGTCTGTCTGTCTGTCTCTCTCTCTCTCTCTCTCTATATATATATATATATATATATATATATTAATTTATTGCTTAAACGTTATTTTCAATGGATACCCACATTTGAGTAGATGTTCTATCTTTATTTATTAAACAGTATATTATTATAAGCAAATAAAAATAATTAAAATTTAATAAATAAAAATAATTAAAAAAAATACAGTTTAATAAATAAATAAAAACAGAGCATCTACTCAAGTATGGGTATCCATTAAAAATAACATTTAAGGTATAGTGTAACCCGGATATAAGAGAGTTGTCGGGACCGGATACGAGGTCTCTTATATCCAGGTTTCTCTTATATCCGGGTTTGGTCTATTTTATATACATTAACACAGGCTCTTATTTGGGGCCAGAGAAAATCTATCTTATATCCGGGTTTCTCTTATATCCGGGTTACACTGTATAAATTAATATATCTCGGTTTAATAAATGAAAAATACATTTCTAATATATATATATATATATATATATATATCTCCTACAACTTTAAACATTATTTTGTAGTTACCTATGTTTATCTAGACACATTGTTATTTAAACAGTGTGGATAGCAGGCGTAACTGTCCTGTACATTGGAAAGAATTAATAAAGGAATTGTGTTCTCCGGCAGGATTTCTCGTACAAAAGGGAACGCAGGTTCACACCCTGCCAGAGACCCTGTTGTCTCTCGAATGCGTAGGCCTATAGACTTGATTAATGCAGTTTAAAAAAAAACAAGACGTCTGCTCAAACATGGGCATCCGCAAAACAACGTTTGAGGCTGTAGAAAATAATGTCATATAAAATATTCATTGATTTCTTAGAAATTACTATACACACACACACACACACACACACATACACACACATATATATTACTTCAAATGTTATTTTTAGTGGATACCCGTTTTTATGTAGACGCCACATTTTTCTTTTCTTTTTTCCTTTCTTTTTGCAGAAAGGAAGGCAGATTTTTTATTAGTTTTTCAACAGTGTGCAGGCCGACAGACGAAATGTAAAAATAAAACGGAGAGCCTACTCAAGATAACGTTTGAAGTCACAAAAATATACAAAATTTAAAGCTATTGATTCTTTATATATATATATATATATATATATATATATATATATATATATTTTGTATTTAGGCAGCAATCACTCATTTATACACGTTTCATTAAAGAAGACCACAAGCAGAAACTCTTGCCATCTTAATTTTAAGAGTGAATGAAGACTCAGATAGAACATAGCAGCGATAAAAAACTTTCCTCAAGAAAGCATACCAGAATTCATCCTCTCGTCTACTTTTCTTTAAAGAACTCAACAATGCGAAACAGATACTAGTTAACAATGGTTTTCTTAACTAACTCATCGATCGCCAGATTAGACTATTTCTTTCCAAAGTAAATAATAACGATACTGAACACACAGACAAAAACAATAACATAAATCTTTTCTACAAAAGCCAAATGCATGTTAACTATAAACAAGATGTACCTTCACTTAGAAATACCATAAACAAATACACTAACCAAAAAAAAAAAAAATCAAATTAATCATCGATTACAAAAAATTTAAAACAGCTAACCTTATCTTCAAAAATAACAGCACATCTGCAAAATCAGAATTACAAAAAACGAACATTATTTATGAGTTCAAATACCCCTTAAGGAACTGTTTCCTAATGAATCGAAACTCATAAGTAATTATATAGATTACAGTACTACATGCCTATGCAACCGAGTTATGTTACACCTAAAGCTCCATTAGAACTCATTTAAACAAACACATAAACATACCATTCAAAACATGATAGTAGAAAATAAAAGCATAATAACCTCTTCCACATGTAAAAAAGATTAAAAATAATGGAAACCTTAACAATAAAAAGAAAAACAGTCAATAATATTAACTACGAACACGGCCACAATGTGCTGACTGTGTTTGGCAATTGAAAATCCCTATAACTCTAGATACATACGCATAGCCTATACATTCAGAAAATATAAATAAATAAAATCTTCCTTGATAATGGCTAAAAGGATAGCCGAAAGAGCTCGGAATTACAGAACATTTGCACAGTTTCTACACATTCTGTGCCCAGAAAAGAAAACTCTTGTTCTAATTTGAATACAAGAAAAATTAAATAAAAATCTTAATTGCAATACTTCGTCGTCTTTAATGAAGCATATATATATATATATATATATATATATATATATATATATATATATATATGTAGGGATTCACATGAATACATTTGTGAGACATATATGAATAAATGAAAATTAATATTACCCTCAAATTCTATTAAATAATGAAACCTAATCTTTAATTTAGTTTACCAATATAATAAATAAATTACATTCATAAATTAATTTTAAATATTAAAATAGATGTTATTGTTATTTATTTTTTTTTATATTGTGGAAATACAATTAGTCGGGTGAATAAATTATTAAAATTTTAAATATTTCTTTATGTCCTAGATAAATATGTTTATTACAATAATAGTTATATTTAGTCCTGAAACTATTTACTTATAAAAGTAAACATTTAAGTTAATAACAAAATTTTTTTTTCAGACATCGAATTTTCTATCAAACATTGTAAACTATCTTTTACATAATTTTGTTAAAACAAAATTATAACAACTCCTATCTCTCTCTTTACCATAAGACTCACTTGTATACATTTTCTACAATTCATTTCCGTTTTATTAACCATCTAAAGAGGTCAAGGTTCTGTCACTCCTCCTACTCCAATATAAAACATACTTAAGAGAGATATAAAATTAACCCCTCCCTATACTTTATATTGTCTGTTTAACTACCACTCTCAACCACCTCTATTAAATTACAAAAATTACACTACCCACCAATTTCTAATCCCATTTTTTTTCTCAATTCGTTGTTGGAAGTTTTACCTAATGATCCTGAATCCTTAAAAAAGGATTTAGGTGAAATAAATTATCGTAATGGTACCTTAAAGTGGTTTGTTTTTCATTACATATTAGCTCTGTCCTAACATTGAGCTCTCAGGATTTCATCCTCTTTGGATTTACCAATTCGGTTTACCAAGTTCCTTATAACTTAACTTATATATATATATATATATATATATATATATATATATATATATATTAATTTAAAGAAAAAACAGAACACTTTAAGGCTCCATTTGCTATAATTTATTTCACCAGAGAATTCTATTTTCTTTGGATCTTCAGAAAAATGAATTTAAAATTTACACTTTTAACCGGCAGTATTAAGCTTATATAAGTTGACATAGAAGGTGGTGAGGAATAGTATGAGAGATATGGTCGAGTTTAGAGAGGGAAGGGAGAGTTTAAAATTTATTTTTATTTTTATTACAATACTTAATATTGAGGAAGGAGGAAGTAAGGATCAGGATATATATACAACTAACAATCAGTTGGTATATAATCCAAGAGAATCCTAATATAAAATAATAGTAGATTCGCCCGTTCGCTATCGTTTCGCAAACTAAGATATATTCACTACTTCAAAATTTGAAAGAAAAATTTTAAATGAACATTTCATTCATAAATTGGCTAAGGAAAGTTTTACAAATATATGCCAACTTGTTGAAGGCCAAGTAAAATTCAAATTTCAAACACTTTTCTGCACTATAATTCCTAAACAGAACTATTTTTGATATGAAAGTCAAAACAACCCTCGAATAAAAGAACACTAATGAAGGAGAGTTAATTAATGAAATATACTTTTTTAAAAGCAATATGCAAATTAGTTAAACCTGAAGAGTGATATCAACTAAAAGTAGATAATATATAAAACAGATATTGAACGAAATCCCTCCATGGAGGAAATTACACATGGCTTATCATCTCTCAGTTGCATCTCTGTCTTTGGACAGAGTGCGCTCAGGGGTTTCTCTGTCAAAGGACAGAGGGGCAACTGAGGAAATAATACTGAAGAGGTGCCCAGCCCTGGGGAGCAGATGCCCAAGGCCGCGCCCTCCCATTGCACCAGAGGGAGGGATCGGTGCTCGCACCGATACCAGCGCAACCGACGTTTGCGGGGTTTGAGGGTAGTATTTGACCTTGTCCCGAGTGTACGCGCTCGGGTCCCCACGTAAAAAAGACCTTGTGTCACGTCTAGTCCAACTGCGTATAAATTAGAGTTGCGACTTTTTGACAAAAGAATTCGTTGGATGTCGCATTTTTTCATATAGATTCCATAATATAAGTTGTCCTTAATTAGCTGTTATGTTTCTTTAAACTATTCAAATTTTGAATGTATAACTAATTCTATTTTCCCATCTTTACACTATATTAATTTTAGCTTATAAATTGTCCCCTGTTCTACCACCTATGAAATAAAAATAATTGTTTGTATGGAAGATAAGGACCTACGTTCATCAAATCGTCTTTAAATTAATTGGCATCAGAAGAATTATCGTTGAACTTTTAAAAAGGTAAGCTTAAACATTGATTCAATACTTAAATGCAGCGATCAATTTTGAGTTTTTCTATAGTTTATCGCATCTACTCCTCCCTAGCTATTGTGATGATGGCCAAACCAAGAGTCCTCCACAGGAGCTAGCTTAATCCGCCCGATTTAAGCTAGTTTATAATAAAACGTGCACTGCAATTTGGGATACAAAAGCAAAATAAGAGTTACTCCCCTTGGACCATGAAAGCAACGATAATATTAATATATATTTTTAACATCGCATAATCTGGCAACACTGAATGTAAGCTCAACAAAAATCGCTCCCTGCGCATAACTTTTCTAGGGCTTTTGAATGAGTTATGAATCATTGAAATCGGGCAAGTGGGAGCAGAGGAGTTGCTTGGACACACACACGCAGACATACACTGTACTTTATATATAAGATTTTTTTTATTAAAATAATAATTTAAATAGAAGATACAAGAACTTAGATAATAAATAATAAACTTAGATAAATCTATTTATTTCCTTGAAAATCATAGAGTATAATAATTAAACAAATACTTATTCAAAAAAAATTATTTATAAATATTGTAGGGTGAACTTTGCCCCCTACACCCCTCATCCAGAAAGTACGGCACTCATATCGTTACTGTGGGTTTTTATCTGAACTGAAACCTATGATATTTTTAGTTAATATTTATTTAAACGTATGGTGGAAGGGCTAGCACCCACCAGAAAATACAACCCTGGTATTGTTGTAGTGGGGTTTTATCTACACCCCCATAGTTAATAATACTTAAAAAAAACATTGAGGAGGCCTAGCCCCTAAGCTCCACTTCTGCAAGTACGGTCCTGTTATTGTTGTAGTGGGGTTTTATCTGGATCCCACGATTTTAAGTTATTTAAAAATATAGGGGAGGGGACTTAGCCCCCAAATCCCCTCTCTAGAACGGCCCTAAAATCAATTTTCAAACAACTTTTATTTCATAGTTATCGAATTTTCCTACCTTGTCAAAACTACCGAATTTTCCGGGAACTGATCTTTAGCTATGAATGCCCTCCATCGACATTTGGCATTATACCACATCTAAGCTACGCTTGGGAAATCGCTATAGATTCAACTTAGTCCTTCATTTCTCATACATTTTTAATTAAATAAAATTGACTCATGAATTCAAATGCAAATAAAAATACATATTTTTCTTATTAATAACATTAATTTTTTAATTTTAATTTTTAATTTTTTTAATGTTAATTTTAAATTTTAATTTTTCAATTTAAATTTGATTTTAATTTTTAATTGTAATTTTAAATGAAAAAAATCATTTTTAAATTTTGAATTTTTAAATTTTATTTCTTCTCGTTAATAATATTTATACATAAGAAAAATACGTATTATTTCTTAATAATACTTACAATTAACCTTGAATTGGTACGGTAGAGGCCACAAGAAGGGGATACCACGTGAGGTACAAAATCACGACATTAGTAATGTTTTAATGCTGTGATTTAATGTCCGGACTCCGGTCGAGGGTGTTTCCAAATGTTTAAATATGAATCCCAAGATCCCTTGCCTACCTTCAAAATTAAAAAAGAAAAGAAAAAAAACAACCCTCTTGACATCCACTTGTGATACTATCCCCACTCCTACTCATGAACAAAGACACACGGTCTTTGGTTATGCACAGCCTTTATAAACGCCTCTAGTTTTGTTTTTAGAGCTGCATTCTTCAGACATAAGTTTTGAGTTGATCTGCATCGGCGTCGTCACTCCTGAGAGCATATTGTTAATGTTAGGGGTTTTATTATTAGGTTTTGACATGTTCTAGGAATTAATATTTTCGTTATCCTTGTGCGTGGTCACGTGATCAGAACGTTCGTTTTCTGACCAATCTCATTGTGGTCGATTTTTCAGAAAGACGAATTTTTTGGATGTTATCGGCACCTTTGGAAATTGGCTGAAAAACCTTTCCACGGGTTGACCCCAAGCCCTGTGAATGAAATTGGGTAGAGGAAACTATTTGGGATCTGGCGATGGTTGTGCTAACAAAAAGTCACAAGTCATCGTGACCGAGGTGTTAGGTTTGTTTGGACTGTTGATCATGTCAGATAATGCGCTCTCTACCAGAAACTGTAACTAAGGTACGCTTAACGTATCTGAAGTATAAACCACAGGTGGGCTCTGTGGGTGTTGAACAAACACAAATATGCCTGAGCAGGCACCTGCAACAGGGATTGGGTAGGAGTCCTTTGTAGGCAAACATAATCGGATAACAGCGACTAACCACCACTATAATTTCCTTATAATTTATAAAGTTTTACTTTTCTCACGGTTGTTAAAAAACTGTGGCATCAAGTCATATGTCGCCTCTAAATATGTTTGAAGCAATAATTGTTTTGTACAAGAGCCAGATCAGACCAAAAAATGAAGTATTGCTACCATATTTGGGCTGGGCCTGCGCGATCCTAAATTTCAAGTCTTGACAGGGTTGAAAAGAGTTTATACACCTTTGTGGATGATTGATTATTTTCCACCCAATAGCCCGTTTCCCCACAAAAGAAACATTACGAGTCTTCGCCGTGTATTGTATGTCTGCAACGCTAGCATATAGATGCTTCTCACTATATCTTCTCCGTCACTGACAATTAGTCGACAAAAATATTCCCTACTGGGTACAATAACAGTAGCGAATACATAACATATGCGTTGTGCTATTTTTTTATTAGGCGTTTTCTGGTGAAAGACGGATGAATTAGTTTTTGTGCACGCGCGCGCGCGCACACACACACACACACACAAAACAAATCAACAAAAAACTGAGACAGTGAAACATTGGTGCATTGGCCAGAAAACAACCGTGGAGATTAACGCAGCGATACAACCGAGATGGTCACCGACAAAACAATGACTTTAGGCGCCAATATTGGAGCTACATATGATATCGGGACAATATCATATCTGGTTTTTGCTGTTATTATTTTTCTATACTACAGAGTCCATAACGTTTGTACAGTTCACAATGGAAGTTCCGAATATGGGACCCGGTTTGTAGCTATAATTATTTCTATCGAACACAACGTCCCGCATTGTTGCGAATGTAAATCAATGCAAACCTGGGTTTAATATTACTTTAAAATACTGGAAAAGACACACATATAAAATAGTAAACTTATAATTTTTATAAGAAATAACATACTTTATAAATTTTACTTTAAAGTAAATAATTTACTTGTAGTTAAAAAAAGGAATATTAAGATATGACAGATTATGTTACAATCAATAAAAATTCTTTTTTTAGTTTATTTTTCTTTCTGAAAGAATTATTTTAACAATGAATTTAGCAAAACCATTCATAAATCATAAACATGTCCTAATTTATTTTAAGCGATGGTTTTATTTCGGAGTAAAACTAAAAGACAAAAAGCGTCCTGGGTATGACGATAAACTACGTCCAACAGCAAGGCCTTTGATAATACGTTTTTGAAAAAATAATATTACCAGCTATACGTTTTTGAGGATAAAATATTAACAGAAATAGATTTTTGATAAAACAAAAATATTACCAGCAAAAAAAAGTTGTCGTCATTAAATAACCCATTGAGGTTGATATGCCGTAAAACAAAACAAACCAAACCTAAAAGACAAAAAATATCGGTTTCACTTTTTATTTTTAATGAACCGGATTTAAATTTCGTGGGTGATTATTTGCCTTTACACCGGTATGTTGTCATACATTTTGTTTTTAATTACATAGCAAGCTTTTAAGAAATATAAATTTAAAAAAGATATTAATTACAAATTTTTAAAGTAAAATATAACTTGACAGTGTAGTTTAATTTATTATTATTTCATAGAGTAATATTTTTTAAACGTTTTATTGAAATGTCTGAAATGAAAAACTCAATATTATATTGGAGATCTTTCCTTTAATCTTGGAGTATCTCTTGCTAATGCCTTTCTCTTGGATTTACAGGTTATGGGTCTTTTTAACCCAGGATTTGATTTTAAAACATAATTGATAAGTCAAAAATAAATAAATAAAAAGCTGAAATGAAAATAATGACGCATGAAAGAAACATTGAAGAAAATAAAAAGCTTGTGTGTTTAGTTGATGACAAGATTAATAAGGAAACTTTGTTGCATAAAGAAGTTATGAGGGAGAATGGTTACATTAAACTAAAAATTGAAAGGGGCCCAGAACACCATTTAATATTTATTCAAGAGACAAGAACTGAGACTTGAAAGTACCTTACTCATAGCGTAGTTCCAGTTACAGGTGACACTGGTGTTGTTCTAGCAGAATAAAAAAGCTTTTAGTGTTTTGGAAGAATTTGATAGTATAGACAGCCTTAAGTCTGTTCTTCTGGGCCACACAGATACAAAGGTTGGATGCAAGGCAGGGCTTATAACTACTCTGGAGAAGTTTCATTGAAAATTGCATACAATTGACTGCTCATTACATCAGAATAAGCTACCATTCAGAGTTGTTTTAAAATATGTTGATTGTACAGCAAGAAGCACGATTGCTTTTACATGACCACTAGGTAAATTGTGTGATTTGCCACAAGTAGAATTTATGAAAATCAGTGTCCCTCTTGATAATATTCGTAAGAATTAAATACCCTAACCCAAAATGGAATTTATGTACCTGCGACTACTGAAACATTTTCAGAAAATTAAATTTAAGCATCGCTTATAAATAACATAAAATTAGAGTTGCCTGGTTTTCCTTCACATTCTCAGAGTGTTGAAAGAACAGTGAAATTACAATCTGAAACTTCTCATGTTGTTTACGGATTTGAAACAAGATATCGACACATTCTTGCAAAAATCTTATGTCGTCAAATAAGACCTTCCTTCGTTTCTAAAGGACCTTACACTGAAAATTTTGATATGATTGTTTAAATATTTGGATTAAATTAGTTTTCATATAAGATTTATTTATTAAAATAGCAAACTTTTTTTTATTTTCATTATTTACATTATTCGGACTATTGTCCTCGTCTTTGTCGCCATATTTATCACAACGTTTCGGCCGTTGTACGCTTCGGCCTTCTTCAGGTGGTTGGAATGTCGAACTGAACCCTTTATTTCGCTCACTGGGGTAGACTGTTCTAGTTCCACGTGCCATGTTTTAATGGATGTCAGTTATCAGTTATCTCCTGTTAATTCCCCTCTCCAAGTTCTCCACTGCATTAACTGGGTATTGAACTCACACTCTTTGGTTCCTGTGACTGTTTTTTATTTACTGTTGAAATAATAAAACATTTCAATTAAATATTCCTACAATGAATGGCTTTTTTAAATGCCCATTTTTGATTGCATTTACACAAAAAGGGGGTTTAAAGCTAAGAATCTAAAATTTGGTGTGAGTTTTTCACTTACGTGCTACTACACTTGGGAAAGATATAAATCCTCCTCTCCCCACCCCCATCTATGGGTAAATAGCAGGACAGACCGTGTTCTATAGCTTTGGATGACAACTAGTGTACCGCAAAAAGAAATGGCAACCTACTACGGGGAAAAATGATCTGCCTCGTCAGTCATGTATCGAAAGATACATGATTGCCTGAGTGTGTATCATACATGGCATATAGCTGACTGAAGTCTTAACTATCTAGACTTGTCCAAAGTTGATTTTGGGGAAAAAAAAGGATAAAATCGATCTACTCGAATATACAGAGCCTTCTCACTTAACAATTGGTTTTCGTTCTAAACAACTTGGTCGCTAAGTAAGAATTTGTACCTGGGTACTATTTCAGGCCCACAACGGCTGTAATAGGTTTGTGCCAAACAGTTTTAATGTCAATGATGCACAATTTACATCATTTCTAATTTATTTCTAAATATCTGTAGAGTACACTAGTTTTATTAATTCAAACGTTATTTTTAGTGGATACCAGTATTTTAATTTTCTTAAACTGTGTTTATTACGTTTACCGGTTCTCACACTTGAGAAAACTTAATAAAGAAAATATGTCCCCCCGGCAGGATTCGAACCCGTGTTCCCCTTTGCAGCATCTGCTTTAAATAAGTGTATCCACTAAAGCTATCGTCTGAAGTAATAACAATATGTCGGATTAAAAAATAAAATGCATTAATTCTTTAAAAATTCCAATGGTGTAGTGATTTTCTAAGCGTAGCGTAAATGTGGCACAAGGCCGAAAGGAGAGGTCATTCAGTGAAGATCGAAATCGCTACTCAGTCGTAAATGTTCTAGAGAGACAAGACCGTTAACCATTACACCGCGTCGAGATACCCCCCCGTGCTGCAGGGTACTGAAGAGAAAACGTAATATAATAAACAAATTGGAAAACCAGCTCCATATTCTGTACTTTGTTTAAAGAAAGAGAAAACAACGATGACATTAAAGCTGTTTGACACAAACCTATTACAGCCGTTGTGGGCCTGAAATGGCGCTCAGTTACACATTCTCACTTAGCGACCTTGGAACGGAAACCGTTCTTCAAGCGAGAGGTGGCTGTATATATAAGTGGTCGTAAGTCCGCAGTAGTTAAACAGTCGTTAAGTGAAGTGTGATGGTTCAACGTGAAGTCTCCCTTTTATTTGTTATGTTCTGTTTGAAGGGAATTTAGATTTGTGACAATGGTACTACATGGAATTATATTTTAAAGAAGTTATGGCAATATAGTTACCACAAAAACAAAATGCGCTTTTAATTTGTCCTTTTGATTTTTAATTGAGAAAAAAAAATGGCCCAAGAAACTATTAATCATTATGTTATCAGAAATCATATTTTCATCATGATTTTTCATTAAAAAAACAAAATTGCACGACGGGACGAAGATTTTTAATAATCTTTTCAATTTTTCACTTACAGATAGTACCATAAGAAGTGATTAATGGATATCATTAGAATTAAATTTATTTAAGTGACTCTACCGTCTGAACGTGCGGGTATCGAGAGGTTTAACAAGGGTATGTGGCGCCCATGGCAAGACACTAGATATGACCTTTCATCTAAACATGTGATACACTAACTTAAGCCAAAGAGGACCTAATAGTTTAAAAATACCCGTCAACGACATTCATATATTCGAGAAATTAAATAATCTATAGGAGGTATATATATATATATATATATATATATATATATATATATATATATATATATATATATATATATATATATTCCATACAGGTACCATATACGCCAGCTAGATGTTTTCCATAAGCGCTGTCTGCGTGCAATCTGTGGAGTTAACCTTCAAGATAGGACATCTGACGTAGACCTGTTTAACAGGTGTAATATTGGCGGAATCGAGACTTTTATCATACAGTCTCAGTTACGCTGGGCTGGTCATGTCTTGAGAATGTCTGATGACAGGGTACCCAAGATCCTAATGTACAACCAGTTAGATCAGGGATACAGGAATGTAGGACGCCCATGGCTAAGATACAAAGACAAGCTGAAAAGCAACTTGTCAGCAGTTAATATACCACATAACACCCTTGAGCGCTTAGCCTTGGAGCGGGTAGAATGGAGATCAACGTGTTTTAGTGGACTCAGCAATTTTCAATCTGCTTGTCTGAATCATCTTCAAGAAGCGAGAGCAAGATCTAAAAGGTCAGCCAATCTAACAGTGATCTCATCTCACAATTCTCCCACCTGCTCCATATGTGGCCTCCTTTGTAAATCACTAGCGGGTCTTAAATGCCACTTAAGATTATCGCATAAACTTTCATAACTGAATCAATAAGCTGGCAGATCCTTATACGTCGAAACCGACGGGAGAGTCCATTATTATTATTATAAATATAACCAACCATCGATTAAATTAAGGCCCAACAATTAATAATTATGTACACATCAATTTATTACTTCTCGCTTGTGGAACTCTCTTCCGGCTTCTTGTTTTCCAGTCAACTTTGATATACAAAACTGTAAATGAAATATCAATCGTTATCTTCTGTCGTTTTAATTTCCGGACTTTTATTTTTATTTTTTCATAATAATGTTTTCTTTTTTTTATATTCTTTAACACTCACTAAGCACTTGGGTCTTGGTGTCTTCATCGTCTTGATTGGGATAAAATGATTAATAAATCATTAGAACTGAATTTATGTAAGTGATACTGTCGTTTGAATGTGCGCTACCGAGAATCTTATCCAGGGTAAGTAGAGAAATTAAATAATCTATGGGAGGTAAAAAAAACAACAACAAAAAAACAAAAAAAAACCCCGGACATAATAAAGTGTTTCTTTTTCTTATATAAGGGTGTTCCAATAACTTGGAAAGATTTTAAATGTGAATTAAGTTTCAGCGTCTAATGAGTTTTTCTCTTTCTTTCAGATTTGGCGGACATTTGGGTGATATTACTTTTCACATATAATTGAAATGACTTAAATAACATGATCCAATAGAGAAATAAATAAAATTTCATTAATAACACTGATTTATTTACTGTTGACTTTGATCCGTCTTAATGAAACACCCTTATAAGAATATTTTGGTGTGACATGCATAGGATGTACACCCTTCGGCGTACTATACCAACAGAATAACGGGGCAATTCGAGAATGAGTTATTAACAGTGAATTGTTTTGTAGTGAGATCAAATTTCATTTTGCATTATTATTTCATGATTAAAATGATCAAAGTATATTACAGAATGAGCTTTCATTCAAATATTTTATATTTCTGCTTTTCTGTTCTATATTATATGTTTTGAAACTATATATATATTTAACTGTCTTTTTCTTTTGTTTTTTAATTTTTCTCTTTCCTGGATACCATGGTGTTTGGAGGCTTGTTTAGAGACAAAATTAATGGCCATTTAAGCTTCCTTCACGGGAATTGCAGTAAAATTTTAAATATGTAAAAATTAAATTTCCCAGGTGGCACCAGAATTTTAGAAATATCAAAGTGCGGCATGACTCAGAATCGGTTGGGAACCACTGATCTAATATATATATATATATATATATATATAAATATATATATATATATATATATAAAATAAAGCAAATAACAAAAAAGTGGATAGCCGGTTTTTGATCATCGCTCTTCAGAGTTTATCGAGGACAAAAGTATAATTCTGTGCACAACGTTAAAAAGCAAAAACAAAAACAAAAAAGAACCACCAGAAAATCAACAGAGGGTGTGGTAGAAATACTTCGGATATACACCACCAACCTAGAAATTCTACTCACATAATGGTAAGACAAAATTTGCAATAGTGTCTTCATCTAGCTAATCAATTAACTATTATGTGGTAGGTATTTCTGATTCAACCTTTATAATCATCCAACGATTACATTAACCCATTTAGCCCTGACCATCGATTTACCGGTGGTAGAGAAAATGACTTAATGCCCAGCCACCGGTTGAACAGAGGTAGAGAAAAATGACTTAATGCCCAGCCACCGGTTGAAGAGAGGTAGAGAAAAATGACTTAATGCCCAGCCACCGGTTGAAGAGAGGTAGAGAAAAATGGCTTAATGCCCAGCCACCGGTTGAACAGAGGTAGAGAAAAATGACTTAATGCCCAGCCACCGGTTGAACAGAGGTAGAGGAAAATGACTTAATGCCCAGCCACCGGTTGAACAGAGGTAGAGGAAAATGACTTAATGCCCAGCCACCTGTTGAACAGTGGTAGAGGAAAATGACTTAATGCCCAGTCACCAGTTGAACAGAGGTAGAGAAAAATGACTTAATGCCCAGGCACCGGTTCAACGGTGGTAGAGAAAAATGACTTAATGCCCAGGCACCGGTTCAACGGTGGTAGAGAAAAATGACTTAATGCCCAGGCACAGTTTCAACGGTAGTAGAGAAAAATGACTTAATGCCCAGGCACCGGTTCAACGGTGGTAGAGAAAAATGATTAATGCCCAGGCACCGGTTGAACAGAGGTAGAGAAAAATGACTTAATGCCCAGCCACGAGTTCAACGGTTGTAGAGAAAAATGATTAATGCCCAGGCACCGGTTCAACGGTTGTAGAGAAAAATGACTTAATGCCCAGCCACCCGTTCAACGGTTGTAGAGAAAAATGACTTAATGCCCAGCCACCGTTTCAACGGTGGTAGAGAAAAATGACTTAATGCCCAGCCACCGGTTCAACGGTGGTAGAGAAAAATGACTTAATGCCCAGCCACCGGTTCAACGGTTGTAGAGAAAAATGCCTTAATGCCCAGCCACCGGTTCAACGGTGGTAGAGGAAAATGACTTAATGCCCAGCCACCGGTTGAACAGAGGTAGAGAAAAATGACTTAATGCCCAGGCACCGGTTCAACGGTGGTAGAAAAAAAATGACTTAATGCCCAGGCACCGGTTCAACGGTGGTAGAGAAAAATGACTTAATGCCCAGCCACCGGTTCAACGGTTGTAGAGAAAAATGACTTAATGCCCAGCCACCGGTTCAACGGTTATAGAGAAAAATGACTTAATGCCCAGTCACCGGTTCAACGGTGGTAGAGAAAAATGACTTAATGCCCAGTCACCGGTTCAACGGTGGTAGAGAAAAATGACTTAATGCCCAGCCACCGGTTCAACGGTTGTAGAGAAAAATGACTTAATGCCCAGCCACCGGTTCAACGGTTATAGAGAAAAATGACTTAATGCCCAGTCACCGGTTGAAAAGAGGTAGAGAAAAATGACTTAATGCCCAACCACAGGTTGAACAGAGGTAAATAAAAATGACATAATGCCAGCCACCGGTTGATCGGAGGTAGAGAAAAATGACGTAATGCCCAGGCACCGGTTGATCGGAGGTAGAGAAAAATGACTTAATGCCCAGCCACCGGTTGAACAGAGGTAGAGGAAAATGACTTAATGCCCAGCCACCGGTTGAACAGAGGTAGAGGAAAATGACTTAATGCCCAGCCACCTGTTGAACAGTGGTAGAGGAAAATGACTTAATGCCAAGCCACCGGTTGAACAGAGGTAGAGAAAAATGACTTAATGCCCAGGCACCGGTTCAACGGTGGTAGAGAAAAATGACTTAATGCCCAGGCACCGGTTCAACGGTGGTAGAGAAAAATGACTTAATGCCCAGGCACCGGTTCAACGGTGGTAGAAAAAAAATGACTTAATGCCCAGGCACCGGTTCAACGGTGGTAGAGAAAAATGACTTAATGCCCAGCCACCGGTTGAACAGAGGTAGAGAAAAATGACTTAATGCCCAGTCACCGGTTCAACGGTGGTAGAGAAAAATGACTTAATGCCCAGCCACCGGTTCAACGGTGGTAGAGAAAAATGACTTAATGCCCAGCCACCGGTTCAACGGTTGTAGAGAAAAATGACTTAATGCCCAGGCACCGGTTGAAAAGAGGTAAATAAAAATGACATAATGCCTGCACCGGTTGATCGGAGGTAGAGAAAAATGACGTAATGCCCAGGCTCCGGTTGAAAAGAGGTAGAGAAAAATGACTTAATGCTCAGCCGCCGGTTGAAAAGAGGTAGAGAAAAATGACATAATGCCCAGCCACCGGTTGAACAGAGGTAGAGAAATATGACTTAATGCCCAACCACCGGTTCAAAAGAGGTAGTGAAAAATGACTTAATTCCCAGCCCCCGGCTGAAAAGAGGTAGAGAAAAATGACTTGATGCCCAGCCCTCGGCTGAAAAGAGGTAGAGAAAAATGACATAATGCCCAGCTACCGGTTGAACAGAGGTAGAGAAAAATGACTTAATGCCCAGCGATCGGTTGTACAGAGGTAGGGAAAAATGACTTAATGCCCAGCCACCGGTTGAACAGAGGTAGAGAAAAATGACTTAATGCCCAGCCACCGATTGAACAGAGGTAGAGAAAAATGACATAATCCCCAGCCACCGGTTGAACAGTGGTAGAGGAAAATGACTTAATGCCCAGCCACCGGTTGAAAAGAGGTAGAGAAAAATGACTTAATGCCCAGCCATCGGTTGTACAGTGGCAGAGAAAAATGACTTAATGCCCAGCCACCGGTTAAAAGGTGGGTAACCACTTTATCTCTTTTCATAGAGATTTTCCAAGCGTAGCTTAGATGTGGCACAATGTCGAACTATTTTTTTATATATATAACGTGAAATATGACATCCCAATTATTTGTGAATTTTGACTCAGGTGCTCAGGAAGAAGGTCAAAAGGTTAAGGTTCAGTAGGCATTCCACGACGAGACGAGTATTTTTAATAATCTTGTCAATTATTTATTGACAGATTCTGAAAGAATACTGGCACCGTAAGAGAAATGCATTTTAATGTGTTATTCCATTAGTATTATGAGAAGTAGAAGCAAAGCAGTAAAGAAGCTGCCAGTTAATCGTAAAACTGCATCTTCCTGGCATTTACTGATGCCTTTTCAACCTCAACATCGAGGCCAAAAATAACACACACACACAAACAATGTCAATGGGCGACACCGATAGTCTGTAGCTCTTGATTTTACAAGATGATTTAGTCCTTAATGCATAATTAATAAATATTGCAACACAAATTATTTTTTTAATGTTCAATGGCTTCGTGGTGGCCATCACTTGGCGCTCATCGGCCACGCCCCGTTTGCTCTACCCTAGATACACCATTAGTGAAGTCAACAGAACTACGGGAAAGGCAACGCTTTATCCGGATTTCTGGCTACGACTCAGAAACTAAAGTGAGGAAAATGAACGCCGTTTCTGTTCACTGTCATTTATAGAAAAAAACAAACGATTCCTCTGTTCACTTTCGATTTAAATCCGGACTATTTTTCTCGCCTTTCTTCTTATCACAAACCCCTCAGCCGTTGTGTCTTCCAATCTTTGCCGATCCAGTAACTTACACGGAATCTCGAACAGAACCCTTTATTTAATTTATGGATTTTTTTAAAACGGTATCACTCCAAGCAAGGCAGTAAAGCCACTAACACGTAAGGTGTTACAGTGTGTGGAGGAATTAGAAACAGAAACATTAATAATGAGGAGAAAGATAAGAGAGCATACAGGAGGAGAGTTGATTGAGATTGCATTTAAATTAATGCAGATTAACGTTGATTAAAAAGCATGGAGTCGAAAGGGAGTTCCACAAGCGAGAAGTGTGAGATAAGAAATTGTTTGCATAGATGTTCCGGCTACATCTAGCTAGCTCAACTGTAAATTGATTAGATGTTGCCGCCGGTCTAGTATTGAGCTTAAATTCATACAGCCTAGGTACCATAGTGAAGAGATCATCTTAACAATTACCATGAAAGTATTTATTTAAAAAAAAAGGCACAGAGAGGCAACCTTACGCCAGTAGGCAAGTGACTGAAGCCGAGTAGCCAGATCAGGATCAATAATATTGCTGATTCTTATATAGATGAGCGGAAAGAGAAAAGGGTAATTAGATGGACAGTAGATAGGACTTAATATTTCATTTAAATTTTTGAGGATTAAAATTGTCTGGAAAGTGTGGAGCCAGAACGAAGTTCCACAAGCGTGAAGTGTGAGAAAAGAAATGATTAGCATAGAATTTACGGTTTCATCTAGCCAGCTCAAATGTAAATTTATGAGATCTCGCCGCTAGTCTAATACTACGCTTAAATTCAAAACGTCTAGGTAACATACCAAAGATCTCATCGGAACAATTACCATGAAAGTATTTATTAAAAAAGGCGCAGAGAGGCAACCTTACGGTGGTCGGCAAGTGATTGAAGTCGAGACCAATAATATTGCTGATTCTTCTTTGGAACATATCCCAGAGCTCCAGGTAAATAGTAGGTGCACCGGACCATATATGGAAGCAATATTCTAAGCACGGATAAATGGTAAATTTACATATATGCAAGATAGATTCCGGAAAGTAAAATTGTCTCGCCCATCACAGTGAACCGACTTTCTTAGCAGCTGTTCTAGCAATGTATTCAATATAGTCTTTCAACTTCATGTGAGTTGGAAACGTTAGCCCGAGAAGGCGCAAAGAGTCACTTTTATGGAGGCTAACATTAGCCATGCTGATGGAAGGCCTCTCAGATGATTAATGAAGAGAGTATATTGTTTTCGTTCCGGTGACCATATCTGGGGATATCTCATCTAGTTCTTATTTAGTAATGCGCAGTTATTGTTCAACCCTTTTCCACTGAGTCCATACGCTGCCCGGCCAAGAGATTGAACTTACAATTACAATACCATTAAATTCACGAACCAACGATTTAATCCAATAAGGAAATCCTGATCGGAGAGTTTGGAGTCTTAAACCTAACCTACCTTCAACGAGACTTTTCTGTCAGTCCTCTTTCTTTATTATTAACGGCTCCCACATCATATTTATTTCTATGCTAGGTGTGGCGAACGCGTATCAGTACAGACGCATAAGAGACACCGGGTCGCGTGTGGACATGTCAGTCGAAGACAATTATCCATATCCAGAACAGCTTAACATATCCAGATACGTGCCTCCGGGGTCTTTATCAACTGTCTTATGTCAATAAAAGCGACGGAAAAACACAATTTGCTTTTGAGAAGACGCGATTTGCTATCGTTGGAGATACGGTGTATTGTAAAGATGTTCCCTTAGCGCAATTTGTTCCGGAAGTTATGTACAGCCCGCCGTGCTGTGGCTTTTGAGTGATATTGATTTCTTACCGCCCTTCTCTCTCTCTCTCTTCTCTGACTGTTCCCCTGTTAAGAGTTTCCCCCAGTCTCAATACACCCTTGCCGTATTGTTCGACATTAGGTCTATTAAGGAGGCTCTTGTAGCCTAGGGTATACGCTGATTCTTTAAGATATCTGACTCTTCAGTGTTCTCTATCTAATAATTTTTTTACCTCATTCCACAGGAGTTGATGATTACCTTTTATCATCCATATGTGATCAGCCATGCTTGATTTCATTGTCTCGTTCTTAATTACGGATTTTTGATGTTGCTCCTACCTTACGTTTAAGAGGCAGCTGGTTAACACTATTATAGTCTTTATCGCAACTGCAAGTGATACTGTATATACTGTTCTTAGTCATGTTCTTTTTCTGTGTTGGGCTTGACTCGGCTGTGATTTTTCTGTAGGCTCCATCCACCTTAGCATTCACCTCAGGCACGTTTAAAGTTCACGTCTCTTTCTCTTTCTTTCACAAGAATAAATATGATATCAGTTTGAATATTATCCCATTGTGGTCCACCTTAGCAGATTTAGTACAGTTAAGAATACGAAATGTTGTTAATATAGGCAAAATATAGGCAGGAGTTGAATCACTGTTGTGATCTGGAAAATCACAATGCAGCGGCATTTCACTTGATCGATATCGATCTGTGCTAAATTTTCTAGCTTTGAAAATCAGTATTCAAAACGTGTGCTTTTACCTATCTATCGGCTTGGGTATTCTAGAAATGAAAGTAAAGAAAATGTGCCCCCTAGCAGGTATCGAACCTATTTAGATGTACTACACACTATTTAATAAAGGAATAAAAAATCGAGTGTCTTTTTCAAATAAGTGTCTACAATAGCTAAAGATTTAATGGATTTATTTTTAATCTGACATTTTTATTACTTCAAACGTTGTTTGAAGTAACGGCTGGGGGGTTTGTGATAAGAAGAAGAAAGGCGAGAAAAATAGTCCGGATTTAAATCGAAAGTGAACAGAGGAGTCGTTTGTTTTTTTCTATAAATGACAGTGAACAGAAACGGCGTTCATTTTCCTCACTTTAGTTTCTGAGTCGTAGCCAGAAATCCGGATAAAGCGTTGCCTTTCCCGTAGTTCTGTTGACTTCACTAATGGTGTATCTAGGGTAGAGCAAACGGGGCGTGGCCGATGAGCGCCAAGTGGATGGCCACCACGAAGCAATTGAACATTAAAAAAATAATTTGTGTTGCGATATTCATTAATTATGCATTAAGGACTAAATCATCTTGTAAAATCCAACAGCTAGAGACTATCGGTGTCGCACATTGACATTGTTTGTGTGTGTGTGTTATTTTTGGCCTCGATGTTGAGGTTGAAAAAGTCTGCATCAGTAAATGCCAGGAAGATGCAGTTTTACGCCTAACTGGCAGCTTCTTTACTGCTTTGCTTCTACTTCTCATAATACTAATGGAATAACACATTAAAATGCATTTCTCTTACGGTGCCAGTATTCTTTCAGAATCTGTCAATAAATAATTGACAAGATTATTAAAAATACTCGTCTCGTCGTAGAATGCCTACTGAACTTTAACCTTTTGAGCTGAAAAATTTTAACCCTTCTTCCTGAAACACAGGAGTCAAAATTCTCAAATAATTGGGATGTCATATTTCACGTTATATATATAAAAAAATAGTTCGACATTGTGCCACATCTAAGCTACGCTTGGAAAATCTCTATGAAAAGAGATAAAGTGGTTACCCAACTTTTAACTGGTAGCTAGGCAGTAAGTCATTTTTCACTGCCACTGTTCAACGGGTGGCTGGGCATTAATTCATTTTTCTCTACCTCTGTACAACCGGTGGCTGTGCATTAAGTCATTTTTCTCTACCACTGTTCAACGGGTGACTGAGCATTAAGTCATTTTCCCCTACCTCTGTACAACCGATCGCTGGGCATTAAGTCATTTTCCTCTACCTCTGTTCAACCGGTGGCTGAGCATTATGTCATTTTTCTCTACCTCTGTTCAACCAGTGGCTGGGCATTAAGTCATTTTTCTCTACCACTGTTCAACCGGTGGATGGGCATTACGTCATTTTTCTCTACCACCGTTCAACCGGTGGCTGGGCATTAAGTCATTTTTTTCTACCTCTGTTCAACCGGTGGATGGGCATTACGTCATTTTTCTCTACCACCGTTCAACCGGTGGCTGGGCATTAAGTTATTTTTCTCTACCAGCGTTCAACCGGTGGCTGGGCATTAAGTCATTTTCTCTACCTCTGTTCAACCGGTGGCTGGACATTACGTCATTTTTCTCTACCACCGTTCAACCGGTGGCTGGGCATTAAGTCATTTTTTTCTACCTCTGTTCAACCGGTGGATGGGCATTACGTCATTTTTCTCTACCACCGTTCAACCGGTGGCTGGGCATTAAGTCATTTTTTTCTACCTCTGTTCAACCGGTGGATGGGCATTACGTCATTTTTCTCTACCACCGTTCAACCGGTGGCTGGGCATTAAGTTATTTTTCTCTACCAGCGTTCAACCGGTGGCTGGGCATTAAGTCATTTTCTCTACCTCTGTTCAACCGGTGGCTGGATATTACGTCATTTTTCTCTACCACCGTTCAACCGGTGGCTGGGCATTAAGTCTTTTTTCTCTACCACCGTTCAACTGGTGGCTGGGCATTAACTCATTTTTCTCTACCTCTGTTCAACCGGTGGCTGGGCATTAAGTCATTTTTCTCTACCTCTGTTCGATCGGTGGCTGGGCATTAAGTCATTTTTCTCTACCACCGTTCAACCGGTGGCTGGGCATTAAGTAATTTTTCTCTACCTCTGTTCGACCGGTGGCTGGGCATTGTCATTTTTCTCTACCACCGTTCAACCGGTGGCTGGGCATTAAGTCATTTTTCTCTACCACTGTTCAACAGGTGGCTGGGCATTAAGTCATTTTTCTCTACCTCTGTTCAACCGGTGGCTGGGCATTAAGTCATTTTTCTCTACCTCTGTTCGACCGGTGGCTGGGCATTAAGTCATTTTTTTTCTACCTCTGTTCAACCGGTGGCTGGGCATTAAGTCATTTTTCTCTACCACCGTTCAACTGGTGGCTGGGCATTAAGTCATTTTTTTCTACCTCTGTTCAACCGGTGGCTGGGCATTAAGTCATTTTTCTCTACCAGCGTTCAAACTGTGGCTGGGCATTAAGTCATTTTTCTCTACCACCGTTTAACCGGTGGCTGGGCATTAAGTCATTTTTCTCTACCACCGTTCAACCGGTGGCTGGGCATTAAGTCATTTTTTTCTACCTCTGTTCAACTGGTGGCTGGGCATTAAGTCATTTTTCTCTACCACCGTTCAACCGGTGACTGGCCATTAAGTCATTTTTCTCTACCACCGTTCAACCGGTGGCTGGGCATAAAGTCATTTTTTTCTACCTCTGTTCAACAGGTGGCTGCGCATTAAGTCATTTTTCTCTACCTCTGTTCAACTGGTGGCTGGGCATTAAGTAATTTTTCTCTACCACCGTTCAACCGGTGGCTGGGCATTAAGTCATTTTTCTCTACCTCTGTTCAACCTGTGGCTGGGCATTAAGTCATTTTTCTCTACCACCGTTCAACCGGTGGCTGGGCATAAAGTCATTTTTTTCTACCTCTGTTCAACAGGTGGCTGGGCATTAAGTCATTTTTCTCTACCTCTGTTGAACTGGTGGCTGGGCATTAATTCATTTTTCTCTACCTCTGTTGAACTGGTGGCTGGGCATTAAGTCATTTTTCTCTACCTCTGTTGAACTGGTGGCTGGGCATTAAGTCATTTTTCTCTACCTCTGTTCAACTGGTGGCTGGGCATTAAGTCATTTTTCTCTACCACCGTTCAAACGGTGGCTGGGCATTAAGTCATTTTTATCTACCTCTGTTCAACCTGTGGCTGGGCATTAAGTCATTTTTCTCTACCACCGTTCAACCGGTGGCTGGGCATAAAGTCATTTTTCTCTACCTCTGTTCAACCAGTGGCTGGGCATAAAGTCATTTTTCTCTACCTCTGTTCAACCGGTGGCTGGGCATTAAGTCATTTTTCTCTACCTCTGTTCAACTGGTGGCTGGGCATTAAGTCATTTTTCTCTACCTCTGTTCAACCGGTGGCTGGGCATTAAGTCATTTTTCTCTACCTCTGTTCAACCGGTGGCTGGGCATTAAGTCATTTTTTTTCTACCTCTGTTCAACAGGTGGCTGGGCATTAAGTCATTTTTCTCTACCACCGTTCAACCGGTGGCTGGGCATTAAGTCATTTTTCTCTACCTCTGTTCAACCGGTGACTGGGCATTAAGTCATTTTTCTCTACCACCGTTCAACCGGTGGCTGGGCATTAAGTCATTTTTCTCTACCTCTGTTCAACCGGTGGCTGGGCATTAAGTTATTTTTCTCTACCACTGTTCAACAGGTGGCTGGGCATTAAGTCATTTTTCTCTACCTCTGTTCAACCGGTGGCTGGGCATTAAGTCATTTTTCTCTACCACCGTTCAACCGGTGGCTGGGCATTAAGTCATTTTTCTCTACCTCTGTTCGGCCGGTGGCTGGGCATTAAGTCATTTTTCTCTACCACCGTTCAACTGGTGGCTGGGCATTAAGTCATTTTTTTCTACCTCTGTTCAACCGGTGGCTGGGCATTAAGTCATTTTTCTCTACCAGCGTTCAAACTGTGGCTGGGCATTAAGTCATTTTTCTCTACCACCGTTTAACCGGTGGCTGGGCATTAAGTCATTTTTCTCTACCACCGTTCAACCGGTGGCTGGGCATTAAGTCATTTTTTTCTACCTCTGTTCAACTGGTGGCTGGGCATTAAGTCATTTTTCTCTACCACCGTTCAACCGGTGGCTGGGCATTAAGTCATTTTTCTCTACCACCGTTCAACCGGTGGCTGGGCATAAAGTCATTTTTTTCTACCTCTGTTCAACAGGTGGCTGGGCATTAAGTCATTTTTCTCTACCTCTGTTCAACTGGTGGCTGGGCATTAAGTCATTTTTCTCTACCACCGTTCAACCGGTGGCTGGGCATTAAGTCATTTTTCTCTACCTCTGTTCAACCTGTGGCTGGGCATTAAGTCATTTTTCTCTGCCACCGTTCAACCGGTGGCTGGGCATAAAGTCATTTTTTTCTACCTCTGTTCAACAGGTGGCTGGGCATTAAGTCATTTTTCTCTACCTCTGTTGAACTGGTGGCTGGGCATTAATTCATTTTTCTCTACCTCTGTTGAACTGGTGGCTGGGCATTAAGTCATTTTTCTCTACCTCTGTTGAACTGGTGGCTGGGCATTAAGTCATTTTTCTCTACCTCTGTTCAACTGGTGGCTGGGCATTAAGTCATTTTTCTCTACCACCGTTCAACCGGTGGCAGGGCATTAAGTCATTTTTCTCTACCTCTGTTCAACCTGTGGCTGGGCATTAAGTCATTTTTCTCTACCACCGTTCAACCGGTGGCTGGGCATAAAGTCATTTTTCTCTACCTCTGTTCAACCGGTGGCTGGGCATAAAGTCATTTTTCTCCACCTCTGATCAACCGGTGGCTGGGCATTAAGTCATTTTTCTCTACCTCTGTTCAACTGGTGGCTGGGCATTAAGTCATTTTTCTCTACCTCTGTTCAACCGGTGGCTGGGCATTAAGTCATTTTTCTCTACCTCTGTTCAACCGGTGGCTGGGCATTAAGTCATTTTTTTTCTACCTCTGTTCAACAGGTGGCTGGGCATTAAGTCATTTTTCTCTACCACCGTTCAACCGGTGGCTGGGCATTAAGTCATTTTTCTCTACCTCTGTTCAACCGGTGGCTGGGCATTAAGTCATTTTTCTCTACCTCTCTTCAACCGGTGGCTGGGCATTAAGTCATTTTTTTTCTACCTCTTTTCAACTGGTGGCTGGGCATTAAGTCATTTTTCTCTACCACCGTTCAACCGGTGGCTGGGCATTAATCATTTTTCTCTACCTCTGTTCAACCTGTGGCTGGGCATTAAGTCATTTTTCTCCACCACCGTTCAACCGGTGGCTGGGCATAAAGTCATTTTTTTCTACCTCTGTTCAACAGGTGGCTGGGCATTAAGTCATTTTTGTCTACCTCTGTTCAACTGGTGGCTGGGCATTAAGTCATTTTTCTCTACCTCTGTTCAACCGGTGGCTGGGCATTAAGTCATTTTTCTCTACCACCGTTCAACCGGCGACTGGGCATTAAGTCATTTTTCTCTACCTCTGTTCAACCGGTAGCTGGGCATTAAGTCATTTTCTCTACCACCCTTCAACTGGTGGCTCGGCATTAAGTCATTTTCTCTACCTCTGTTCAACCGGTGGTTGGGCATTAAGTCATTTTTCTCTACCACTGGTAAAGCGGTGGTCAGGACTCAAAGGGTTAAGAAAGGACGAGGAAAAGGAATGAAAGAAGGAAAAAAAGCGGGAAAAGAAATGTCGTCTTTCTTTCTTGACTATGGAGGAGAAGGATTTAAGAAAAGATAAGTAAGAAATATAGATTAACCCTTTGAGTCCTGCGCCATTGAACAATTTTAATACTTCTACGTGAGATCCTGTGTCACAATTCGCAATTAATTGGTAAGTTTGAAGTAATGAAAATGTCGGATTATAATAAATTAAGTACTTCTACGTTGTCGCTGAAAAAAAATAGCATAATTGAAAAATAGCCCCAAATTTAATAAAAACAAAGTTTTACCATCAAAATATTACGTTATTATTAAGAAGAAAGACCAAAGTATTTTTTTTATTAGTTTAGTAACTTTTTTTAATCCTTTCTAGCTCGTTGAAAATTTTGCTTAAAAATCTTTCTTTTTTTTTTCGACGTAATATTTGCGACCAGCCTCCAAAAATCATGGCATCCATGAAAGCGAAAAATGCGATTGAAGAAAATATTAGTGTAGAACTTGTGGTTACATCTTTAAAATGATGAGACTTTGGCGCTAATCTAATACTGCGCTTTATTTTTGTTTTATACTTTTTAGAAGGTACCTCGACTTTTTGCTGAAAAACCCTCATAGCATGATTGAAATAAGGCCCCAAACTTAATAAAAACAAAGTTTTATCGTAAAAATGTTTATGTTACCATTAAAAGAAACATTCAAATTATTTTTAGTAAATTTTTTTAATCCTTTCTAGCAAGTTCGAAATTTTGGTTAAAAATGTCGTTTATTTGTTTTGCTATTGTGAGACCGGAACTACCTACACAATAGACTCTTCTACGTCTATATTAAGTATGAGAGAGACATAGACACAGTGAGAGCCGCGTACGACTACAAGTATTGGACACTAACATATAGTAAGCTCCGCTTACACTATCTCTGTAACCTGTTGTTAATATATCTTTCTTACATCTAATCCGTGTTCCGTGTTTTACTTCTGTGGTCCCGACTTTGTCCCCACATCAGTGGCGACGTGGATTCGAGAAACGCACTCACGGCGAAACGTCAATACCTTACCAGTTCCATATCTGTGTCGAGGAAGAATTCGACAAACGCATTCACGTCGAAAAATCGCAATACCATACCAGTCCCACATCAGTGGCGACAGAAAGATTCGAGAATTTCGTTCTCACCATATCAATAGCGACAGAGCACTTGAAAAATACACAGAAACTCCTCGCGTTCCCACAGCAGTGCTGAACGAGAAATTAAGCTGGTATTAATACATTAGCGATGTAAACGCAACACCCAGCGTCTACATATAAAAAAATATATATTCCAATACCAAACATCAGTGACGAACTAGCGATTCGACATCTACGGAATATTAAAGTCTGTCCATAACAATACGAGAAAGATTTCTTACACACCCACACACGGAAAAAAACAGTTTGTTCATAAAACAAACTGACAACACAAGAGCAGAAGTACTACTATTGTACTCTAAAAATTTTTTTATGTAACTGAGTTGAACTCGTGCATAAAATTATTCTCCGCTCAAATTCACTGAGGTGAGTTTTCTCTTTTTTTGTACCGCTATAAAAAAATACATAAGTGGGGTGAAAATTTATACAATTACGTTAAAATTAACGGAACCACGGAAAAAAAAGCTAAACACATAATTAGTTTAGTTTAACTAATTGTCTGTTCATATTTTTTTTTGTAAAAGAAAAAAAAAAGAAAAAATCCAATATTTTTTTGTGTACCTCCCCTTGGTACACGGGTTTCAAAGCAAAAAAAAAACAAAATCGCTGTCATTTTTGTCTGTGTAAATATGGAAGATTTTCAAAAAGTAATTGCCCAAATGCTAAAAGTAAATTTGGATCAGCAACAAAAATCAGAAGAAAGACAACAACAACTATTGGAATTACATAAACAACAAATGGAATTCCAACGAATTACGCTTCAGAATGCTGAACTACAACAGAAACAACTTAAAGAATTACTCGTAAATGCATTAAAAGGCTCAAACTCTGAAAAAGATACAATATTCTCCCAGAGTACAATCTATAATTCAATGGACACCTTTGAATACGTACCAGAGAACGACAAAACGTTCGAGGCTTTTTACAGGCGCTACTTGAAGATATTTTCAACGTAGACTGTGAACAATTGCCCAGTAAAAAAAAGGTACGTCTACTATTGAGAAAACTGGGAACTATAGAACATAGTAGGTTCGTAGACTTCATACTACCCAAGAAAACCACTGACTTGGATTTTTCAGAGACGATTAAGCTCCTATCGGAATTATTCGGGCCTAATACAACCTTGTTCCACAAACGTTGGAAATGACTGAACACAGTCAAAGACAACCAGCAAGATTTTCTAACATTTAAATCATCGGTAAACAAGCTCTGTAATGATTTTAAACTAGCCGAATTGACTGCCGATGACTTTAAGTGCTTAATTTTCGCACAAGGTCTAGTATAAGCAGAAGACGCGGAAGTCAGACGACGGGTACTGACCAAGCTTGACAAGGGAACAAGTATTGACTCTCCAAAAACTGGCAGAGGACTGTGAACGAGTAATATCTGTAAAGCGTGACTCAAACGCTATCGAGGAATCAGGCGTGACTTAGATTAATAAAATCAGAAGCAAGTCTACCTCCTATTCCCCTCAAAAAGACAAAAGGCAAGCCTCATGTCCTAAATTCCGCGTAACCAAAACCCAAATAGGTTAAAGAAACCGCCAGGACCATGTTACCATTGTGGTAAATGTCATTGGATGAAATTCTGTCCAGTTAAGAACAAAAAATATTGCAAAAATTGCAATAAAAGTGCTCATACGTTAACTTCGTGCTGGTACGCCAACAAAACGAGAAAATCCAAAAATAAAATTAGGCAAGCTCAATCTGACAATATTGTCAATAGGAATTTAAGAAAATATGTAACTGTGGATATTTTTAATAAGTCCATTAAATTCCAGCTTGACTCGGGTTCTGATCTTTCGACCATTAACTGGCGTACTTGGCGAAAATTAAACAAGCCGACCTTATTAGAAACGGATAAAACAGCAAAATCCGTAACTGGCGAAAAGATTAACATTTTAGGCGAAGTAATACTTACAGTAACACTAAATGGAGTTACCAAAAAAGCTCAAAGCCTACGTATTGAAAACTTCAGATGACTTATTTGGAACTGATTGGATAGAAAAATTCAATCTTTGGGATTGCCCAATGAGTACATTTTGTCGCAAAATACAAAGTACAACGTCCAATTTGGTAAATCTAAAAAAGGAACTCAAACAACAATTTCCCCAGGTTTTTTCTGGCGGCCTTGGGAAATGTACTAAAATGAAAGCTAAGTTCAAGGTGAAGGCCGGTATACAACCGGTATTCAAAAAGAAACGGAATGTCCCTTTTGCTGCTCTAGAGCAAATCAATAAAGAGTTAGATAGACTCGAACAAGCAGGTATTCTGTCAAAAACAGATTTCAGCGAGTGGGCACACCTACGGTCTACGTAAAAAAGAAGTCCAATCAAATACGAGTATGCGCAGATTTTTTCCACAGGGTTAAACGATGCCTTGCAAGATCACCACTATCCTCTCCCAAGCACTGAAGAAATTTTCAATAAACTCAATGGTCGAAAAGTTTTTTCTAAAATCGACCTCTCGGACGCATACCTTCAGATAGAGGTGGAAGAAGAAAGTTCCAAATTGCTCTGCATAAACACCCATAGAGGGTTGTACAAATACAACAGACTGGCTTTTGGAGTAAAGGTTGCGCCTGCGATTTTCCAGCAGGTCATGGACGCCATGTTGGGTGATCTTGACTACGCAACAGCCTGTTTGGATGATATACTAGTTACTAGTAAAACTACGGCTGAGCACCGGAACCATATAATAAACGTATTCGAAAAGATACAAGAATACGGATTTAAGGTTAAGGAGGCAAAGTGTGATTTTTTCTTACCAGAGATTAAATACTTAGGGCACATCATAAATAAAGATGGTCGTCGGCCGGATCCAGAAAGAGCCAACGCGATCAGAAACATTTCGGCCCCAGATAACGTTCAAGCGTTACAAAGCTTCCTCGGCCTAGCTAACTTTTATCAAGGGTTTATTAAGAACATGCAAAATTTGAGAGGGCCTCTCAACCAACCCTTAAAAAAGGACAAACCATGGCCATGGACCCCGGAATGCCAAGACGCATTCAGAAGATCAAGAAAACTCTTACTTCAGACCTCTCCCTCATCCATTACGACCCTAGTCTCGACATCATAGTCGCAAGTGATGCAAGCTCGTACGGCATTGGTGCTTGCATTCTGCATAAACTGCCAGATGGTTCGCGAAAAGCTGTGGCTCACGCATCAAGATCTCTACTTCCAGCTGAGAAACAATATTCCCAAATAGAGAAAGAGGGTTAATATTTGCTGTGACAAAGTTTCACATGGTAGACGGTTCATACTGCAGACAGACCATAAACCTCTAATTACAATTTTTGGTTCTAAAAAAGGTCTGCCAGTCTATACTGCAAATAGACTACTTCGTTGGGTAACGATTCTCTTAAACTATAATTTCAAGATAGAGTTCCTAACATCCAAAAATATTTGCCATGCAGACAGTTTATCGCGACGCATTCCCAAAAATACAGAAGTCTTTGAAGACTCCATCATTGCTACTCTAAGGACAAATTGCGAAATCAAAAACATGATCGCGAGTACCATAAGAGAGCTCCCAGTTACTTTGGCCGACATAAAAAGGGAGTCTCGAGAGGATGAATTCATTCAATCCATAAAAAGCAAAATTCGAAACAAAGACCCCAATGTGCCTGAAGTTTTCTCCCTCTGCGATGATGTCCTACTATAAAATGGCCGCGTAGTGATTCCAAACAGCCTACAAAGAAAAATACTCAGGGATTTTCACATGGGACATCCGGGGAAGAACCGTACGAAAAGCCTCATGCGCTTCTAAGTTTATTGGCCAAACATAGGCAAGGACATAGCAGACATGATAGAATCATGCAAAGGATGCGCGCATGCAGCAAAAGCTGCAACCACGACGTGCAAAACATGGCCCAAAACAGATCATCCATGGCAAAGAATTCATATCGATTTTGCAGGGCCCATAGACAATATGTACTATCTCATTGTTTTGGATAGCCACTCAAAATGGCCTGAGGTCCTACAATGCAAAAGACCAACCACAAACTGCACGATCGGATTTCTACACGAGCTATTCGCGCGTTTTGGCATGGTAGATTGTGTAGTTACAGATAATGGCACTCAATTCACATCAAGTGAATTTAGAGACTTCTGCAAGTCATATCAGGTGGACCACATTACAACACCTCAGTACCACCCTATGTCTAATGGCCAGTCCGAAAGGTTCATGGACACTCTAAAAAGGGCTTTAAAAAAGGCACTAGGCACACCGACAGATAGAGCATTGCAACAATTTCTGCAGGTGTATCGGATAACTCCTAATCCGAACACGCCTATGGGAAGCTCGCCTGCAGAAACAATGTTTGCAAGGAAAATCAAGTCTGTCTTCGACAAACTTATTCCACAGCAAGCAAAGTTAAAAAAAAAACGTATCGCCTCATAAGAAATCTTTCAATGCTGGCGATAAAGTCTTTTTCAAGGCTTACAAAAACAATATAACATTCTGGGAAGTAGGCGCCATAAAACAAAAATTGGCGAACTGGTCTATATTGTCCAAGGACCGAAAAACACTCACAAACGCCATTGGAACCATCTCAGAAAATGCCGTTTGAAGGAATCGGAGGAATCACTACAAAATAGCTGTGAAGAGCCGATCGACGTAATTTTTGACCACTTCGATATCGACATGCCCCAAGTCTCTCCTGAAGTGCGAAGCTCAGGAAGGAAAAGGAAATTTACTCAACCGCTCGACGTAAATCCCAAGAGGAAAAAGTATTAACGTTTTTATTTTTCTCTCCTTTTCAAAAAAGAAAACTCTTGGAAGGGGGGGTATTGTGAGACCGGAACTACCTACACAATAGACTCTTCTAGGTCTATATTAAGTATGAGAGAGACAGAGAGACAGTGAGAGCCGCGTACGACTACCAGTATTGGACACTAACATAGTAAGCTCCGCTTACACTATCTCTGTAAGCTGTTGTTAATATATCTTTCTTACATCTAATCCGTGTTCCGTGTTTTACTTCTGTGGTCCCGACTTTGGTCCCACATCATTTGCCTTAGCGGTCAACGTAATATTTACGATTAGTATTTTAGTGACTTTTTTCAGGTGAAAAACATTGATTTAGGAATTCTTGCAAAAATCAAATAATTTTCATGTTTTCATGAAATTTCAGGACTTATTCACAAAAGAATGAAATTATTTTTGAAAATTCTTATTTAGAAAATCTTGTTAAAAATACTTTCTTTCTACATATATCACCCCGCCCCTCGCACCTACTTAATTTCATAAAATTTCGAGAAATGAAATTTTTATTTGAAAATTTTTTATTTGTTAAGACCATGGAAAATGTAAATAATCAATTATTTTTTTCAAACATTTACTTATTTCACGAAAATCTGACCCGAATCGCAAAATAAAAAAATGTAATAAAACTATCACATTATTTAATTAGAAAAGCTTTTAATTGCTTTTATAAATAAGATTTATTAGGGACATTAATCATTTTTTTTTCGATGAATAATGAATTTTACAAGAATTGTTTTCATTTTTAAAAATTTTATCGGATTAATTATACTTTATATCAGCTAATATTCTTCAAATAATGTTTCAGAAAAGTATATTTTATTTTTGGAAGACTTTTTAATACAGAGAATTACATTGTGATGAAAGGCGACAAAAAAGGCACTCATTAGGTATTTTATCAACAAAACATCGATTCCAATCAATATAATTTCCGTTTAAAACACACCAGAATAATTTTGTTTACTGGAAATAGTATATTTAATCCTTTAGCTTTCAATTAAAGCTAAAATTAAAGCTTCAAGAAAGGTTTTTCATTTATAAAAATTCAAGATATCGAAAATTAGCGAAATTACCTAAAATAAATCCATTAATTCTGTATATATATATATATATATATATATATATATATATATATATATATATATATATATATATATAATGAAAAACAAACCACTTTAAGGTACCATTACGATAATTTATTTCACCCAAAATCCCTTTTTAAGGATTCAGGATCATCAGGTAAAACTTCCAACAACGAATTGAGAGGGAAAATGGGATTAGAAATTGGTGGGTAGTGTATTTTTTGTAATTTAATAGAGGGGGTTGAGAGTGGCAGTTAAACAGACAATATAAAGTATAGGGAGGGGTTAATTTTATATCTCTCTTAAGTATGTTTTATATTGGAGTAGGAGGAGTGACAGAACCTTGACCTCTTTAGATGGTTAACAAAACGGAAGTGAAATGTAGAAAATGTATACAAGTGAGTCTTATGGTAAAGAGAGAGATAGGGGGGGAAAGAGAGATGGAGTTGTCATAATTTTGTTTTAACAAAATTATGTAAAAGCTTACAATGTTTGATAGAAAATTCGATGTCTGAAAAAAATTTTGTTATTAACTTAAATCTTTAATTTTTTAAGTAAATAGTTTCGGGACTAAATATAACTATTATTGTAATAATAAACATATTTATCTAGGACATAAAGAAATATTTAAAATTTTAATAGTTTATTTACCCGACTAATTGTATTTCCACAATATATAAAGAAAAAACAGTAACAATAACATCTATTTTAATATTTAAAATTAATTTTAAATGTAATTTTTATTTATTATGTTGGTAAACTGAATTAAAGATTAGGTTTCATTATTTAATAGTATTTGAGGGTAATATTAATTTTCATTTATTCATATATGTCTCACAAATGTCTTCATGTGAATCCCTACATACATACGATCATTAACAAGTCCAAAAAACACATAGAAACACATGAGATAATTTACACAAAAATTCATTTATCCTCGTACATAAACTATATATACATTTTACAATATATATATATATAAATAAAAATAACGGTGGAGTAATGGAATGAGCCGAGTTCGAATTCTAGTCGAACGAATTACATTCACTTATGTACTTTTCCAGTTGGAAAAGGTACGAATCCTTTTCTTCTTTGCCAGCTATGGGTTCTATAGCCCTGGATGGCAACTGATCTAGGAGAAAGACAACTCTGGATTCAAAACTTGCTGTCGGTTCCTAGGAACAGAGTTGCCTGACCCTCATACGTGGTAAAAGAGAATTCCTGGCACGACAGGAGAGTCCAGGAGATATATATATATATATTCAAAATTTCTCGAATATCCAGGCTGGTAGATGTAGTTGGATAAAAATATAATGTTTAATTAAAAAACAGGACTTCTACTCAAATACGAGTACCCATTAAAAATAATGTTTAAACAAATAAATTAAAAATAACAATATATGGGATTTAATCCATTTCATATATATATATATATATATATATATATATATATATATATATATATATATATATATATATATATATTCCCAAGTATATGACTGGTGTATACGGAATAAATTCCAATAATCAACAATTACTATTCTTAAAAGAGTGCTCAATACAGAGTAGAGCGAATATAATTATTTATTTAAAAATTTTAATATAAATATGTTATAAAATCACTACAAAAATAGCCATTTTGTTTCAACACTTCTGGTGTCTTATCAATTGATGGTATGTTGGATGCGAAATAAAGAGTTTTTTGAAAATTCAAAACAAAATCAAATCCTCTCAATAGGGGAAACCTTGTTATGTAGCCAATCAGAATATATATATATATATATATATATATATATATATATATATATATATATATATACACCTAAGTATAGGATTGCTATATATAGAATAAATTCCGGTAACCCCAAAAAACTATTTTTAAAAGAGTGCTCAATACAGAGTAGAGCAAATATAATTTATTCGAAAATTATAACATAAATATGTTATAAAATCACTACAAAAATAGCCATTTTATTTCAACACTACTGGTGTCTTATCAAATGGTGGTGTTGAATGTAGAATAAAGGATAAGCCTTTTATTCTACATTCAACACCATGATTTGATATACTATGTATATCCTTCAGCGAAAACAATGTTGGAAGTTATTTTTGCTATATTATATATCACTTTGTATTTTATTACGATACAGTTGACAATTTAATTTTATAATGGTCGACATCTAGCGATGGTATTAGTAGTTTGTTTACGTGTATGCGTGTCTAAATAAAACTGTAAAAAGTTTCGCCTACCAAACAAATATTATTATTAGTGGTAAATTAATTTATTTTCTCCATTTCAGTAACGAAATCAAATTAAAGAAACAATCAAAGGAAAGAATTACAAGTATACATCAGTGTAAATGTCTTTTCTCCAGATTTAGACAAGCCAAATACCCATGCTGATTGGATAAAAAAAAAAATGGCGGCCTAGGCAGTTCAGGAAACGTTCCATTTTAGCATAGGTGAAAAAAAAAACTCGGTCAATATATAGAAGCGGACATTTTTATTCTGTTCAAAGCAGATTAGCTTGCCAGCAGAACATATTTGGCAACAGTGACGCAATTAGCATAATATAACCCCGCGCCCCCAATAACCAATCGGGATTGTTCTAATATTGAACAGGTATATAGACTCAGATTAGGAAGAGTATTGTACGAAGAACGCTCTGAAATTAATGCCACTTATTTACGTCCACGGAAACTAGAACGAATGCAAGGGGAACACCGTTGGATTGGGCAAGATTTCAGCTACGAAACACTTTTGCACATGGGCACCACCATTGGCTATCGATTTTCGATCCGATAGTAATGTAAATTCACTTCTCGTGAAATTATTAGCATTTCCAGGCTTTTTATCATCCAGTCTTACTGTAACATGTCGTATACCTTCTTCTCCCGATCGATTCTTCTTTTTGGTTTTAAATTCTTTAAGTATTCTTTGGTCAATATATAGTAGATTAAAAATGGCTTCAAACGAATGAGTCCCTTAGGCAGTCAGGGACAAATTGCCGCCTGTGGGCCACATGCGTCCCCGTTGGCATTGTATATACCACCCATAATTTCACGAAAAAATTAACGTTATTAAAATGTTGTTTGTTTCTTTTCGTTCTCACTTGTTCACCCACAGTTTCTCATACATTACAACATACATAAACAATGATTAAATATAATGGCTCTTGAATTTTGTAACCTTTTCTTGATGATAACGTTGAACCATTGGCGACTTTCACTGAGGAAGATCATGTCGGTTATCTTCATTTGCAGTAGAAATAGGAAACGTTTAAAATCATTGTTCCCCTGTAGAAGAAATACATATATTAAAAAAAATGTTTCCATACTCAAATGAATAAATTAGAAACAAATCACATGCAACGGCTTATGTTAATCAATCTGGCCATCAGTGAAAATAATATATTAAGAGTTTAGGGTTTCTTTTTTAATTATAAAAAAATCTTTCTCCCCCCCCCCAAAAAAAAATTGAATTTTCTCCATTTAAAAATAGATATTCAAATGTACGATCTTCTGCGCCGAAAATGGCTGCGATACGACCAATAAAGGAAAGAAATTATTTTTTTTTAGTTTTGCGGGCCGCATTATTTTTTTTAGTTTTGCGGGCCGCGTTATGATGAAATATATGTCATACGTCCCATTGCTCGAAAAAGTTGCCAATACCTGCTCATATGTCTCAAAAAACACAATTCTTCATCACCCCCTATAGAATGACGTTACAAATTCGCAAACAACGAGCATTACCAAATAATAAAAACATTTCACTTAAACACTTAAGCAGCCATAACAACAAAAATGGGTAGAACATATTAGTAGAAGTGAAAATAATAATATAATCCAGATGTTAACTTGTTCCACCCCGGCAAAAACAAAATGTCTTGAAGGAACTCATATTAACACTAGAAAGAGATATTAGGTTGGTGCAAAAATAATGTCGTTTTCTCACGTAAAGTTGAACGTCAAAAAACGACATTATTTTTGCACCAACCTAATACATTATTTAGTTGGACTTAGTGGAAGTCTAATTTTCTGAAAAAACTCTTTTCAGAGAAATGTTTTATAAATTTCAACCGGCAATAATGCTATTAGGTCAATGAATGCCCATTGTTTCCCGCATGGAAACGGCTAATTTCACCATTATCATTCTTCTCTCTGGTCCCCTTTTATCATCTTTTTTGTTCTTCAGGAAACAATTTTTATTATTCAACGAGTAAATAGAATTCTTCAAATTCTTCAGCTATTTGTGTCGTGAGGATTTTCTACATCTCTGAAAGTGGCCTAAAGTTGCTTGAAATTGTTCGTTTCTTGGCACCTTTTTGAAGTTTTTACTCATTATGCATTCGGGATTGGTTGCCTTTTTTCAGATTTTGCATATATATTTTTTTACCAGTGTTCACCAAATACAAAGCTCAAGAGTCACTCAGGGTAGAGGGTAACTGAATGAGGTGTGCTATATGAATAGTAAGAGTGGGGATTATGGGGATATGGAGGATAGCTAACGATTGACCATTGACTTGCAGACGTTAATATTGTAACGTCTGGGGAAGCAACGCCGCGGTAGTATGTTCCACAAGGCAGCGATTCTTCATAGAAAACTGCGTGAGTTGAACTTCCTCCTTACAAATGAAATGCAGAGGGTGTGAGAGTGGTTCGACTCTGTGGACGCAGTATGGCATGTTATCAACTGGAATGTTAGAAATTGGCGGAACAGAAGAATAGAACTCGTCTGAACATTTGCCATGGAAATAATGTCATTGTAGCGACAGGATTGCAGCGTTGTGTCGTGGAGGCAGGGTTGTAGAGTGGAAAATATATAATTCGCAATAAGCCCACGTAAACGATTTTAGATTTGTGTTAATCCCATCATGAGTTGTGTTAATCCCATCATGATTTGTGTTAATACCTTTGCAGTTGATTTTAATTTGTGTTAATCTCATCATGATTTGTGTTAATCCCTTTGCAGTTGGGAATTTTTTTTTTTTCAAGTTTTTAAAAAAAAAATGTCTCGGTTTCTTTCAAGCCTTCGGTCCATATTCGATCGATTGTAAAGCTAGTTTTTAAACTAGCCAATCATTCAGCATGTCTGTTGTGTTTTTTCTCTCTCACCCCAACATCTTATTTTAGAAGTGCATCTGGTTGTCCTGTTCCCATCCTTTCTTCATTTATTTATTAATAAAATCTTTTTTTTTTTTTTAATTTGGAATGTTTTAATTTTACTTGTATTGCTTAATTGTGAGCCGGAATCTATAAAGATTGCTTTCTTTTGTAAACGATTTTTGCTTCGTTGCCTCCAATCTAGTTTTTGTATATTTTTCTGTTTTCGTTGCTGATTAGGTTTATTCGTTGTTTCTTGCCATTGGTTTCCCCCAAAATTTATTCTCTTCTTTTTTTTTTTTTTTAAATTTACTTTTTTTTAGATTTTATATTTGTTGTCCCACTGTTATCTCCCATCCAGCTTTTGCATATTTGTTTTTCTTTGTTATTAACTAGCTTGATTCTTGTATATATTACTTAGTTCTATATAGTGATGTTTGTTGGGATTCACTTTATCTGTTCCTGGTATTACTTTCTTACAGTCTTGACGATAACGAGATTTATTATCTTGTCATGATTTCATCAATTTCTTTTCTTTTTCTCTTTTGATAAGTTTGCTTTAGTTACGAGGGAGATTACCTGTGTGATCACTTGATTCGTACATTTTTCATTTCTTCCGGTCTTTTTCATATAAGGCCTAGTATTCTTTCGCTACCTATCTCTCTGCTGATTTCCATGATTTCCAAGTCAGAGGAAAACCTTCGCTTCAATATTTGCTTTATCTGTCTATATTTCTGAGATGAGGTATTATGTACACTATTTATTAGGTTGGTGCAAAAATAATGACGTAATAATGTCGTTTTTTGGCGTATTTTTTAACGTCAAAAAACGACATTATTACGTCATTATTTTTGCACCAACCTAATACATTATTCGGACTATTGTCCTCATCTTTGTTGAAATATTTCTCAAAACGTTTCGGCCTTTCAGTATCTGTCTATATTTCTGAGATGAGGTATTATATACACTATTTACATTATTCGGTCTATTGTCCTTATCTTTGTCGCCATATTTATTACAACGTTTCGACTGTTGTACACTCTGGCCTTCTTCAGGCAGTTGGAATGTCGAACTGAACCCTTTATTTCGCTCACTGGGGTAGACTGTTCTAGTTCCATGTGCCATGTTTAATGGATGTCAGTTATCAGTTATCTGCTGTTAATTTCCCTCTGAAAGTTCTCCACTGCCCTGGCCGGGTATTGAACTCACACTCTTTGGGTCCTGTCACTGGATCTAACTAACGCCTTGATACACTGTGCCATGTGTCCTTGAGAACATTCCGACCACCTGAAGAATGCCGGAGCGTACAACGGCCGAAACGTTGTAATAAATATGGCGACAAAGATGAGGGCAATAGTCCGAATAATGTAAATAATATTTTTTTTAATTTAGCAGGTTTTGTTACAGGGAATCTAATGGTGCTATCCCATATTCCTAGCGTTCATTTCTTTTTGTAGCCACAGAGAACTGATTTGATGTCTTTACTGTTTCATTTCTTTATCGGTAGTATCAGAATAGGCACATCCCCTGACGCCATAAAAGAGAACAGCTGTCGATAGAGAAGCCTACAGTCGGATGACGACGAACAGCTTCTCTCCTGTGTGCTCTCAAAGGAACACCTGCCGATCATGACACTCATCTGAAATTCGAGCCTCAGGTTTTTCAGATATGTCAATATCCTGAGCGATGTGTTGTGAAAGTACAACAGACTCAGAAATTCGTTGCTTGTGCTTCGGTCACAAGAATGACGTTTTTAACTTGTGAAATGAAATTCCCTACGAGTGACATCACGCTAAAAACAAACGACAACAAAAACAGCAAAAAAAGAAAATTGTCCAGATGTCTTTTTCATTAAAAAATTTAAACGATCTTATAATCTTCAGTTTTCTTTCACGACTAACATGTGACTGTCGAGAAATCATTTGCATTAAAAAAGTACTTTTCTGTCATCCACTCACGAAAAAAAATAAAATAAACAAAACGTCAACAATATCACCAAGAATTAAATTATTAGTTTTCAAAACTAAAAGAGACTGCGGAAAACATGGTACAGTAATGGAAAGCTGTTCGGATTGAGGAATCGGAGAGCCGAGTTCGAATTCCAGTCAGATCCATTACATTCACTTATGTGCTAATACAATTGGGAAAGGTATGAATCTTCTTCTCCTCTCCCAGCTATGGGTAAATAGCAGGACAGACTGTATTGTATAACCTTGGTCGGCGAATTGTCTAAGATACGAGTTACATGTGATATCCATTTCGATGTTGGCGTAATGGATAGCAGCTCGGATTGAGGAAATGGAGAGCCGAGTTCGATATTCCAGTTTAGATCCGTTAAATTCACGTAAGTGCTAATACTCTTGGAAAAGGTATGCATCCTTTTCTCCCCCCCCCCAGCGGAGGGAGAGAAAAAGTATTGGGTACATTTTTTTTTGTATTTTATTAAGTTTTGGGCTACCAGGAATCCCATCAATGAATCTATCAGGGCCCTTCACAATCTATCCGAGTGCTCCAACTACAACTGGAATTATTGCAGACTGGGTTCTATAGCCTTGGATGGCAACCGGTCTAGGAGGAGGAAAAACTCTGAATTCAAAACTGGCCTGGTTGGACTCCGTCAGGTTATCTTGCCCAAGAAACACGACTTCTACCGTGGCTGCGGTGCATGTAGTCATGGGAAAAACATAAGATATTTACGTGTCACGTGAAAAAAAAAATGATAAGACATTTATATATATTTATGGTTTGGTAGTATGTCGACTTTATAAAAAAAATAGATGGAATAAAAAATATCAATTTAGGTCACCCATTCCCGAAAGAGGGTCTTCTCCCCTTTATATTTCTTTCCGCAGCTGCACGGGATGGTGTACACACAGTCTTTAGTCATGTTCTCCTATATGGGGGGATCTTACTCGGGAGAGATATCTGCGAAGTGTCGTCCAGCTTTTGAAGGTTGCCCTGACGTTATATGGACCACAGATCCTTTGTATTTTCTCTGATAACCCCTTCACACAAGGAAATAAGGGGAGACAGGTCGCCCCCTTAAGGTAAGGCGTCAAGAACACCAGAAAGCTGTAACACGAGGGGAAGTGGAAAAATCAGGCGTGGCTGACCTCATATAGAGAGAAAAGGGAGATCACCGCCCTCTGTGGGATCAGGTTGAAATCATAGACAAAGAACATCACTGGAAAATTCGTAAACTTAAGGAATCAGCACATATGTTAGGTCACAAAAAATCTCCTGAGTCGACCAAGCATAGAAATGAATACAATATGGGAATCAGTAATAAGGAGTGCCAGAGAAAAGCGATAATAACAACGAAAATTGCAATATGAGCTCTGGTAAAAAACATGCAATAAGAACAGCAAAAATTGCAATGTGAGCACTGGTAAAACAGTTGCTGATGAAATTAGGTTTATAATACCCAGAAATTCATATACAGATGTCCTCAAGGACACATGGCACAGTGGATAAAGGCGTTGTTTAGACCCAGTGACAGGACCTAAAGAGAGGTCTTTGAAATTTTTTCGTGGAACTGGGAATTTGTCTTTCTACAATATACCATTTTCTGCAGCAGTTTTTTACCTAGGAGCACCAGCATTCCATTTTTGCATAGAATCGTACACATGTGATGAAAAATGTGTTTTGCATTTCAGCAGAAAATTTTAAAAAGTATGGTCATCCCAGAATGAGAAACTAGTGCCAACACTACAACCAGGACTCAATGTAAAAACAAGCCGTCTTGTATCGTGAAACATGAAAGACATGTTTATTGCTAGCAACTTGATCCGGTGAACGTCGAAGAGGTCCTGCTTCGGAAAACAGAAATGATAGGATGACAATGCGAAGACGAGGTGCGCAAAACAAGCCGAAGAAAAAATAATCTACATCTTCCATACTCACCAGATTTAGCACCTGCTTATTGTCATTTATTTTGATCATTAGGATTTTTCATAAGAAACAGAATATTCATAAAAAGTAGTTCAAAACAGTCTTTCAAACAAGGCTTTTATGGTTGTGAGGGTGGCTAGGCACCCAGCATTATTAAAATAATATCTTTCAAATGACGGATGAAAGAGCATCTAGCATAATGGGGTTAAGCTTGTCTCCATATCAGCCAGTATGGTGATAACACGGCATCGCTGGGCTTCTTAGACTGATGCCAAATGCCAGGGTTGAGGGTTGCCTCTACGGTATCAAATGTTATGTGTTCATGACCAAGGCGGGCTTTTATGTTTGAGGACATCGGCTGTGGTTTGACCTGGAGAGGGATGAGCTTCGTCAGGTTTACTTACCCAAGACATTGCTGCTGATGAATGAACATCTCCGATTTTCAACCCATATATGTGGAGTGAACTGGTCAGGTGCTCAATTGCACTGAGATCCTATGATCACACCCACTAAAGGGACTGATGATCATGATAATGATGACCGTGATAATGATGATTGTGATAAGGAATATAGTGATTATCGTGATAATGATGATAGTGATAATGAATATAGTGATAATGATGATCATGATAATGATGACCGTGATAATGATGATAGTGACAATAATGATTGTGATAAGGAATATAGTGATAGTGATTATCGTGATAATGATGATAGTGATAATAATGATAGCGATAATGTTGATCATGATAATGATTATCATGATAATGATGATCGTGATAATGAATACAGTGATAATGATTATCGTGATAATGATTATCATGATAATGATAGTTATAATGAGTATCGTGATAATCATGATAATGATAATAATAATAGTGATAATGATGGTAGCAATAAAGATCATAGTGATAATTATGTTCGTGATAATGATAATAGCGATAATGATGACAGTGATAATGATAATAATGAGAATGATGTTTCTGATAATGAATATAGTGATAATGATTATCGTGGTAATGAATACAGTATAATGATGATAGTGATAATGATGATCGTGATAAGGAATACAGTGATTATTGAGATAATGATTATCGTAATAATGATGATAGTGATAATAATAATAGTGATAATAATCATAGTGATAATGACGATAGTGATAATGATGTTCGTGATAATGAATATAGTGAAAATGATTATGGTGATAATGATGATATTGATAAGGATTATAGTGATAATGATTATAGTGATAATGATAATAATGATAATGATGTTCGTGATAATGATGATCCTGGATATTTTACCTGGCTTGCAATAACTGTAATTTATTTTCAGTAACAGAAGTGGAATTGATAATATATTTGATTTAATGACAATTCATGTCAATGTCATTCGTACTATTGTCCTCACCTTTCTTGTTGTCACAATGTTTCGTCCGTTTCGCCCCCCCCCCCCCACCGGCCTGTAGGCTGTCCGGATCGATATGCACTTGATGAAGCTCGGAGGTCACAACAGCCGAAAAGATGTGAACAATAGTCCGCGTGTTCATCAGTAAAGTGCCATACGCGATACAGGCTTGGGCAGTTATTTCTCTTTAGATTCATGACTGATGGCAGAAGATTTTCCCGCATTATGTTGCCGTTTCTTTTTTGCGGTAGACTAGTTGCAGCCAAGGCTATAGGACCCAGTCCGTCCCGCTATTCAATCCATAGCTGGGCGGGAAGAGATGGATTTAAACCCTTTTCCCAAGGGTATTTGCTCGTAAATGGATGTCAAGAAGGCGACGTGGATTCGAAATCTGGTCTACGATTTCTCATACCGAGATAAACCATTGGATAACTCCTCATTGCAGAAAGGCAGTTACAAATTAGCCTAACGCGGCTGAAAAAAAAAAAGATTTATTGAACAGAAAATGTAATATCCTTGTTTAATATATATTTTAAAAACGTGAATACGAATTTCGGGAGTACAAAGACTTGATCAAGCTTTTAAGAGCGACTCTGAACCAACCGTATTCATACAAACAGTGCTGATTGTGTCATCGAAGTTAAGCAACGTCGAGCCTAGTCAGTACCTACATAGGTGACCACTTGGGAGTATCAGTTGCTTTAAACTTGGATGAGTGGCTGGAAGAGCTAATCAGAGAGCCGAGTTCCACTTCCCTTTGTGTTCGTTATATTCACGCTCAAATAACTTATCTATCTATCTATCTATCTATCTATCTATCTATCTATCTATTCAGGGTCAAATATCTATCTATCTATCTATCTATCTATTCAGGGTCAAATATCTATCTATCTATCTATCTATCTATCTATCTATCTATCTATTATTATTTTTAGTTGTATTGATGTGAGTTTGTGACCCTGGCTTCCATTCCTTTGCCATCGTCTTATCTGGCGATCGCATGGGCGTAAAACCCAGGTCATGAACTCATGTCAATAATAAGTATGTTAGCTCTATCACTGATATTGAGCGCTTCCCAATAAGTACCGCGCATATATAACATATAAATTATATATATATGTAAATTACACCCTCCCACACCCCCATCCACATACACACGCGCGTGCGCGCACACACACACACACACACACACACACACATATATATATATATATATATATATATATATATATACATGTATACACACCTGTTCATATATATTTATCTGAACTCTTGACAGAATCTAGAATATGTCACCTGCATCTCTGCAAAATAATAAAACATAATTAATTGAAAAAATGTCTGACCAATTTATATCTGTTACTGTGGAATCCGAACACAGCTATAATCTTAGCAGGGTCATTGATGACATTTTAGCATTCACTTAAGCTCTAATATATTAGCAAAGGTATGAAGCCATCTGTACACCCCTTGCTTTGTGATAAATAGCAGAACAGACTGAGCCCATTAGATGTGGTTGGCAACTCTCCTTAGAGAAGGACAGCTCTGAAGTCAAAATCATTGCCATAAGTTTACCTTGTCAGCAATGACCTTTCTCGTCTAACGAATCCAAAGCCCTCATCGTATGTACGACTTTTATCCATATATCTCTAAATACATAACTCAAATATTAAGTTGGTGCAAAAATAAACATATATATATATATATATATATATATATATATATATATATATATATATGTCCTTCCTATGTAAGGCGGAAAAATGCCAATAAGAAAGTAGAGGTCATCTACTTTGATTGACTTGAGACACCCAGTGATTGAACTGCTAGAGGTGTTTAAGACAGGGTCGATTTTCTTTGCATGTGATGATCAGATTCACACTAGTAAGATATATTCTGCTGTGGAGTAGCCAAAAGCTAAGACTGTGAATCGAATTTTACCGGCATCGGCACCCCATTTGGTATTGACCAGCTTCTTTAGGATGTTCTTTCTATCTCTCTATCTATCTATCTATATATATATATATATATATATATATATATATATATATATATATATATATATGTATATGATAACGTATCCAAAATTATAGGCCGAAACGTTATAATAAATATGGCAACAAAGATGGGGACAATAGTCCGAATAATGTAAATAATGTAAATAATACCTCATCTCAGAAATATAGACAGATACTGAAGGGCCGAAACGTTGTAATAAATATGGCGACAAAGATGAGGACAATAGTCCGAACACTGTAAATAGTGTACATAATACCTCATCTCAGAAATATAGACAGATACTGAAGGGCCGAAACGTTCTAATAACTATGGCGACAAAGATGAGGACAATAGTCCGAATAATGTAAATAGTGTACATAATACCTCATCTCAGAAATACAGACAGATACTAAACTTGTGTCTTTCAAATTAAATTGAGAATGTTTACTTTTATATTTTTAACAGCTGTTTTCTATTGTTTGTGATTCCGATGTATTTCGAATAAAATTTCTTTATATATGTGTAAAGCTTATGATCTACTCCCTGTTCTGAATAGGCCCGACATTGTACTAAAAATAAAACAATACTTTGCAAATCATGAACCTACCGTATTTTCTTTTATATAATCCGACTTTAGTATAATAGGGTCCTTGTTTCTGAACTTAAACCCAGGGTATAAATTGCACCTTTGAATATAATACTACTCCGCAGTGAGGAAATATTTGTGTATTTTTTAAAGTGGTACCATATTATTCATTAAAATTTCAATGTCGTACATACATTTCACTAAAATATTTAATTTTTCACGATATTAAAGTATGAATTGTATAGTTAGCTATTGCGTGTTTCTTCTCGTTATTTCCTTTCCAAAATGTATTTTCGAATTTTCGGGGAAACTAGGCTAATGTGCTAATTAACCGATTGTACTTTTCTGTTTAAAATTACTTTAAAATTTCTATTTATTAATAAGCTGTGAAAACAAAAAAAAATACTTTATTGTATTTCTATTTATTAATAAGCTGTGAAAACAAAAAAAAAAAATTCTTTCATTAAAAATGAAGAGAGAAAACATTATAAAAGCAAGAAAATTAAAATGTAAATAAACTTTATCTTGTCAGAAAAAGTGAGAAAAAAATCTGTTTTAATTTTAAACATTACGCTGATTCTCAAAGAACGAATATGGCCGACATATCAAATACTCTTTTCTAGAGTAGAAATGGAAGATCTCATTAGATTAGTGTTTGTTAACCGAGGGGATACATATCTCTTGGGGGTATGGGAACCAAATGTTGGGGGTATGGGACTAAAAGTAAAAGTCTGTTTTATGTAGTCGAGATACATAAACTTACACATTTATGTTCTCTTCCTTTTTGTGTAATAAAACTGAATTATAACTTTATTTTACTTTCAGTAAAAAAATATAATAAAGTTATCAATACTTATGTTTTTTTTTCATGTTCTTTTCCTAGCAATCCATAGACATAGGAAGACATGGAAGACATAGTGGCAAATAATAGGACTGGCGATAATTATTTCGACAGTCAAGTGAAGTGGGTATGGGACCATAATGGACAACTCATTGGGGGTCTGGAATCCTCTAAAGGTTAAGAACACCTGCATTAGATAAAGGCGGTTCCACAGGCAGACATAAGTTACTTCGTCCAGGGCTTTATAAACAGCTGAGAAGCCTGGAGCCAGATATATATATTTTATTTGTATCTATGTTAATACGAGAATAAAGTAATTATGAATTACTCTTACTATTGCCGTTGTGTTTATTTTACACTTTTGTAAGCAAATGTGGTCAAGACCTGCTTACTTTGTGTTTTAGTATCTACTAGCTTAAATACCGCACCCCCACGTGCGGACTTTTATGTTAGTCTGCAAGTATTATGAATTCTGCAAGTGGTTTTCCATTCTGATGAGATAGTTTCTTTGGCTTCAATTGAGGTGATTGCAAGACAGGTATTGTAGCTTCCGATCTACTGTATGAAGTGTTTTGATTCAGATGACTTTCCACCCAGAAGTGATAGCAATATCTCTGGAGGAACTGGGAGATCTTTCAGCTGTATTTTTCATTTGTTACAGCCCATACTATCTCGTTTATCTTTGAAACTTAGAGCATTACAATCCTTACAATGCTTACACCGAATGAATGATACTATCATACGATCATTGATACAATATATATATATATATATATATATATATATATATATATATATATATATATAAATATGTCGGATGATTTGAATAGCCACTGTCACAGTTGTATTGAAAAGCCATTTTGGGCAAAAAAGAATCAGCACTCGTTTTTCTAGGATTGTGATTAGCACTAAACTGTCCGGCATATCTTTCATCAGATGTTTCGAAGATCTTATTCTTCTATGGAATTTAGCAACTGTTTCTCTCCTTGATAAAATCTGTCATCCTCTGCAGCTCTTGACCTTCTCTTCGTTGCAGTATCTGCTTCTCTCATTGATGAAATTTTACTTTCATCTACAGCTCTTCACCTTTTCTTCCTTGCAGCATCTGTTTCTCGCCTAGATAAAGCCAGACTGTCATCCTCTGCAGCTCTTGACCTTCTCTTCGTTGCAGTATATGCTTCTCTCATTGATGAAGTTTTACTTTCATCTACAGCTCCTGACCTTTTCTTCCTTGTAGCATCTGTTTCTCTCCTAGATAAAAACCAGACTGTCATCCTCTGCAGCTCTTGACCTTCTCTTCGTTGCAGTATCTGCTTCTCTCATTGATGAAGTTTTACTTTCGTCTACAGCTCCTGACCTTTTCTTCCTTGTAGCATCTGTTTCTCTCCTAGATAAAGCCAGACTGTCATCCTCTGCAGCTCTTGACCTTTTCTTTCTTGCAGTATCTGCTTCTCACATTGATGAAGTTTTACTTTCATCTACAGCTCTTGACCTATTCTTCCTTGTAGCACCTGTTTCTCTCCTAGATAAAGCCAGACTGTCATCCTCTGCAGCTCTTGACCTTCTCTCCGTTGCAGTATATGCTTCTCTCATTGATGAAGTTTTACTTTCGTCTACAGCTCTTGACCTTTTCTTCCTTGCAGCATCTGTTTCTCTCCTTGCTTGCACCTTTTCTCTTGTTTGGGTCGTTCTTGATCGTATTTGTTTTCCAGCATTTTCATCTCTTTTGGCTTGTACCACTTCTGATGTTTTACATGGTAGGGATTTTCTATGGTTTGGTGTATCTGTTTGTCTACTAGCTGTTGCCTCGTGAGATGTTTCTTCTGCTTTTCTCTCCCTTTGCTTTAGAGCTCAGTTCTTTGGATTTTTCATGGCATTTTGAAGAAATTTCTTTCGCTCGCTCAATTTACTCCATTTAACTTCAAAACCTCACTTTAACTCTGATTCGAGCTATGAGTCCAATTCTGGCCGAAATTCCAATTGAGGCCCAAAACTGAGTTCTTCAAATCACAAACTCCGTGGAACTTCAAAGCCTCACGTCATGAAACCTCTTTCGTCCGACTCCTTGGCATTTTGAAGAATTAAAATTGATTTTCTCAATTCACAAAACATTTTTTCTTTAATTCAAATTTTTTTTTGTTACTTTAAATGTAAAGCGAAACCATTTTCAATCACTAATTTTTTCAGCTATTTTAAAATTTAAATTTTAAATTATTCTCTCCTCATCCGAACAAAAATCTTAATGCTGGAAGTTCAAGTACCAGGTGAAGGGCAGACTGATTCCAAAAAAGGTATAATAAGTCTATTTAGAGCAAGTGTGGCCTGAGTTAAAAGGGTTTCAGACACATGGACGAACAGACAGAATTTTCCGTTTATTTATTTAGAAGGTAGAAGAAGATTTTAATTTTTAAGTGTTCCCTTCTCACCCGGACAAAAATCCGAAATGCTGGATGTTCAAGCATAAGAAGAAAAACAGATTTTTAATACGGGGATCATTCTGATTCTAAAATGGTATAATATATCTATTCAGAGCATGTGTGGACAAACAGAATTTACCGTTTATTTATTTAGAATAGTCTGCTGTGCGTATTTGCTGTTTCAAATAAGAGGTCTTTAAAGCTATGTAACAATTCCAGAAAAAAAAATACGACCTCTTTTTTTTTTTACATTAATTTTTGTTCAAAATTTTTCATGTTATGCACAAAAAATATGGTATAAGTTGTTGCGATGTTATCTTTGTGGTCGCATGAACTTCTTACAAAAAGGAGAGTGTAGTATTTGCATAGTATGGATGGGGACTATAGTGCTTTCCTGAAGCGGGGAGCGAGCCAGGTTGTGTCATACCGGCTTTCTGCGATTGAAGAGAGAAAAAAGAGAAAATGGGTTTCTGCCTATTCCTTTTATACTACTTTATACAATGCTGCCTGGCGGGCGTTAAGTGTAGTCGCCCTTGGCAAGCAAGCCGGGTAATCCCAACATATAAAGAAGACAAAAGCCAGGCGGGTTAGAAATTCTGGCGGGAAGTAACGATTTTTCAAGGAAAGTAATTCTCATTTGAATAAGCTAGAAACGTGATAAAAATAGGTTTCCGATTCCTTTTTATGTAGTCAACATGGAATTGAATAGTTCCAGATAACCCTTGGGCAAAGCAAATCACTTCCCTGTTTGAAAAGGCAGGCGGCCATAACACTTATATCTGTTTTATTGAATAGTTGATAAAAAATCCACCAGAAACATCTGAAAGATCTTTTTAGACATTCTATAACCAGTGACTAGGACACACACAGACACACAAACACACACACACCACACACACACACAGAGGGAGGGAGAGAGAGACAGAGAGAGAAAGAGAGAAGATCTGGCCAAAAGTGGATCAATAAGCCTGGAGCATAATTATTTTCTGAAATTTGATCTGACATTTTCACTGTATAATGTTCGATATATGTTATTAATATTCACCACTCTATTAAGGGCATTGACAAGAAAGGAGATTATGTTGGAATAAATTCATTTTTTATAATCAAGAAAGACTTATATCGACGTCCCCCACATATATATCGTTATATACGAGGGTGGGGTGAAAATTTCATAGGCTGATTATGAAGAGTGATGCTAGAGCTGTGAAATCTTGTATGCATTCATTTCAGCTATTCTTAATAATAACAGCATAGTTTCTTTCCAGGTACGAGGGTGGGCTGAATAGTTCATAGGCTGACAATGAAGCAGTCATGCTGGAGCTGTGAAATCTTGTAAGGATTAATTTAAAGTATTCCTATTAATAACAGCTTTGTTTCTTTCCAGGTAAGAGGGTGGGCTGAAAATTTTATAGGCTGACTATGAAGGAGTGATGCTAGAGCTGTGAAATCTTGTATGCGTTCATTTCAGCTATTCTTATTAATAACAGCATTGTTTTTTTCCAGGTAAATATCTTACTGTTCAAAGAAGACTTAAAAAGTAACGTAGCAACTACTCTTGAAAATGGACATTTGATATAGTGTTTTTATCAGTTACCTTCAGAAAAGTGTTTAGCTCCGAATGACATTCATGCTGGCATAATTGCTACATTAGGGGATGATGCTTCAGCTTTATCAACAGTGCAAAAATGGGAAGCTGAATTTAGGAGAGGAAGGGAAAATCTTGAAGATGAACTAAGGTCTGGATGTCATTCAACTGCCACCACCAAGGAAAATATTGATTGTGTTCACCACATGGTGATGGATGACAAGTGATTGACTATAAATCAAATATCCAATTCTATTAGTATACCTCATGAGAGTGTTGAGAAGATTCTTCACAATGAACTTGGTATGATGAAGGTTTCTACTCAGTGGGTGCCACATCTTCTGACACCTGATCAAGAGCGCAGCAGATTGGTCACATGACAGGGAAATCTGTCATTGTTTGAGGTAAGTTCAGCTGATTTCCCCGAACGTTTCCTTACCCAAGATGAGTATTGTGTTCATTAATTTGAAACAAGATACAAAAAGACAATCCACGCAGTGAAACCACCCCTCCACACCTGCTTCAAAGAAGGTGAAGGTCATTTCATCTGCAGGGAAGGAGATGGCTTCAGGTTTTTTTGAGGGGATCCAAAAGGCATTGTGTTTATTGACTATCTTCAAAAGGGCCACACCATCAACGGAGAGTACTATGCCAACTTCATGAGGCAGTTACGAAAGGTTAACAAAACCAAACGCACAGGAAAACTGAAGAAAGGGAGCACACAGGTCTTTGCTTTAAATGACTGCGGTACGTGATTGTGGATTTAAACTGGTGGATCACCCTATCTATTCTTCTGGTTTGATTATCTTCTGTTCCCCAACATGAAAAAAATAACCAGTATCGTAGTGGGTATCATATCTGTTTTATCTTGGAATTTTTAACCAACAGGATGAAAACTTCTTCACCAGTGGTATGGAAGCATGTATCACTGATGCAATAATTGTGTAAACCATTATGTTGAAAAATAAACCTCATTTGGTCTCATTCCATGAGACTATCTTGGTCAGCCTATGAACTTTTCAGTAGACAATCGTATCTTCATTATAATTTTTTATGATCCGTGCCTGAGGTGAAAGTCCAATTCAAAATACGTGTAGAGTCTCCTGCGTTTACTTTCGAACAAATGCCCCTTTTAAAGTCATGAATCAGCCTATTCTTTTCACAGCTAAGTGATAAATAGTTACACTGAACACGCTAGTCTTGTGTAGCAACCAGACTAAGAGAACCGTCGATAAGGCAACATGGAACGACACCAGTTTCATTCCCAAAATTCATGGCGTTTCACAGATAATAAAGAAAAAGTCTATTCTCCCCACAGCTAAGGGTTAACAAACAACTTAAGCTCAACACGTTAGCCATGGATAGCCACCAGTCTAAGAGAAAAAATCCCTTAATTCAAAACCGTGAATAAGGCTACGTGAAACCACTCGAATATCATTTCCAAGAAGTCATAGTATTTCACAGATAACAAAAAAAAAAGAAATCTGTGGAGAGCCATGATCGCCAACGTACTGCAGAAAGATAGCGTTAAAAAACGACCCATGTCAACGGTGACTATGTTGAAAAATAAACCTCATATAGTCACAGTCCATGTGGCTATCTTGGTCAGCCTATGAACTTTTCAGACGACGCTTGCATAGAATATACAGAATTTCATTTAAAAAAATAGAATATATAGACTTTCATTAAAAAAAAAATCATTCCTATGGCTAGCCGCGCGTATCCGAGTATGACCGTATTTTAAGCGTTTCCAGCAGATCCCAGTAACAAACACTTATTCACAGATATTTCTGTTTCTGCAACCCTCCCAAAGACGACCTGTAGTTTATACTGCAGCTGCAAGTGGCCGAGTGGTTAGAACATTCAGATTCTGATCATAAGACTCGGGTTCGAATCTCAACAGGGTTGATTTGTCAGGAAGGAAAACTTCCTGATGTTATCGGACTGGAGAGCTGGTTCCCAGAAAGTGCCTGAACACCACGAGTTGACCCAAGTGAAATTGGGTAGATGGAAGACGTCGATAGCTGTGCTAGCACGAAGTCACAAGTCACCGTGGCCGAGTGCTTGGGCGTGCTGGCCTTGTTCAAATTGTTGATCACGCTCTATCCCAGACACTGTAACTAAGGCCTGCTCAGCGTAGTTGCAGTATAAACCACAGGTGGGCTTTTTGGGTGTTGAATAAGCACAAATGCGCCCGTGCAGGCGTCTACGATAGGGATTGGCTTGCGGCCCTAGTAGACAGGTATACTCGAATACGAGTGACCAGCTATATATATATATATATATATATATGCTGTGCGGATCTTTATCACAGTTTTTAAGAGTGAGCCCACAATATAGAATGGTCAGGAGTTCAACGAGACCAATACGCTCAAACCCTCGGTCACGATGACTTGTGACATAGAGCTAGGACAACCATCGCTAGCTTCCGAATAATTTAGGCTACGCAATTTGACATACGATGTTAAAGCGTGGCATGTTTTTCATCCAGTGCACACCAGGATCATCACTTCCGGTCAACTATATATGTACATATACATAAATATGCCAGGTCGTGTTATATACTTTAAGCTGTTCTATCATTTTTTATGAAAAAAATCCCATATATAGGGGAAAGAGCATAAAGTTCGTAATTAGAAATGGGCCGAAAGTTTCCCAAGTTAATTTAAGATTAAGCAAAGAAAAATGAGAAGCAATAAAACTTTTTTTTTACCAAACGGTTTCCTTCATTTCTACTTTTGCTGCCATCACTTTTTGAGGACTAAAGTCCTATCGAGGTTTATTATTAGTGGAAATTATCTTATAGGACAGGTGTCGGCAAACCCCGGCGCCCGGGCCACATCCGGACCGCGAAAAATTTTTGTTCGGCCCGCTAACTTAACACCTGGACACTTATTAACTAACTGAACAAATTACTCGCGCCTTGCTGCGTGTCACACATCTTTTTGTAAGAAAATGGTAATTGATTCTAGTATTGAAATGCATCATTTTTTTACACAGATTATTTGTGAAGAAAAATGATGCATTTCAATACTACTCAATGATCTTGCCGATGTGACCTCTATCTTCTGACTTTCTCCTTCAATATTTCGGATAGGAGTCATTCCGTTGTTCAAATTAAAATTTAAATTATATGAAAGGGAAATAAATTTTGAGTGGGGGATTTTTACCCACCACAGACCCCATTTGATCAATATAAAATATACTTATCTAAGTACCCTGGGTAATGTAGTTTGAGGATATATATGTTTATGGCGATTCTATCTCTAATACCCTAGGAGGAGTTCGATAACACAAACAGAAAGGCAGAGGCCACAACTTTATATATATATATATATATATATATATATATATATATATATATATGTGTGTGTGTGTGTGTGTGTATAAGCAAATATATGGATATAGATCCGACAGTATGAAGAAAAATATACAGAAAAAACAAACAAAAATCTTAATATGCAATTATGCTGTATCAATGTTAATATAATGTCAACGTTATGAATATGTCCTGAAGATGGTCTAAAATTGACCGAAACGTCCGACGTTGACATTATATTAACATTAATACAGCATAATTGCATTCTGTATATTTTTCTTCATATATATATATATATATATATATATATATATATATATATATATATATATAAATAGAAATCATCAGTGCGAAGAATCTGGGCGCCTGTCCACCTTCTCAACTATAGAAAGGGTTTGAGCGATGCTGACTTGAACATCGGGATCAACTGCGTGCAATTATTAAAGAAAGTTGACAGCATCTCAATGATAGACTTACCTGGCACTGTCACTTGCTGTCCACTGCTGGCTTCTACAAGAAAAAATGTTTGCCAAGAAGGAATTGAAGTCTATTGAATAATGTGAAAATGATGGTAACATTAAGTGGAATTACATATACTTGTAAAAAACTTTTTTCCAAAATGAAATCTAGTAAAAGTCATTTTAACAGAAACAAAGAAGTGTTAACATCGAAAAAATAGTTTCTCGTCATTTGAAGGCTAAGATCATTGACACTTGAATCCTAGTAGTTGTGCTATATGGTCTCGATTGTGTTAACTGGACGACAAAATCTCTTCAGAAGCTCGCTACATTCCAAAAACACATCAATAAACTACTCAATACAACCAAGCCTGGTCCAATCACATCAGTTATCAAGTCAAGACTGCTTAAACACTGTGGTCGTATCAAAATATCAACTCACGGCGTTAGGAGGAAAGTCAGCCGGTAAGAGAAACAGAGGTCGACAGCCAGAATGCTGGCTTCATAATATCCACTTGACACGACCTTTACTCTTTGCACTCTGTTCATCCATCTTTGTGGAGACGAATATTTGAAGGCTGAAATAAGCGGAGTAAGTGACTGGCAATAATATATAATAATAATAATAATAATAATAATAATAATAATCTCTCTATATAAAACAGAGGATGTCTGTCTGTCTGTCTGTGTGATACAGCTTAACTCAAGATCCATCTTAACTGATTTTGACCAAACTTGGCAGATACATTGTACTATGTAAGAGATAGGTTCTTAGCGCAAAAACGATATTTAAAAAAAAATATCAATAACCGATAAAGCCGATCAAAATCGATAAATTCAACTTTCTCCCTTCGATTTCGTTCGAACTCGGTATTTAAGTTACTTACATCATGACGAGCTCAACGATACCTCATTTTTATTTCTACGCCACCGCGTTTAGCGAAAAACCGCGAAAAATGAAAAATCGATTTCAACACAAATCGATTTCAACAAATTTTAGACTAAAAACTCCTTCAATTTTCAAGCAGTCTAATATAAACTTCACTCCCTTGTGGCTACTCCCTTGTGGCTACAATAAGTTGATTGTTTAACAGTCATTTAACTTGATAATTGAGTCCAGCCATACAGTGAAAACCCGCGTAAATAGCGAAAAATGGCGATTTTTGCTGGTTACTTTTAACGAAACAGATAGAAATTATCTCTTCTAATAGATAGATAGATAGATAGATAGATAGATAGATAGACAGATATGAGGAGGGCTGAGATAGATAGATAGATAGATAGATAGATAGATAGATGTTGATGGTAATGTTAATATTAGCTGTGTCTTTATAATGATACATTCGGCATTCTATAACCCAACATTCAGTGCTATTTTCGTTTGAAGTTTATAAAATATTTCTATTGAAACAGGTTTTCAGCAGAATAGGTACCTCAGGTCAAATAATGTTATTGTTCTTTCGCGTACTGATTAGAACTTCCTTCCTAACCATTTGTTCAATGTACTTTGAAAGGCCAACATCTTGATTACGTCATTATTTTCCCTTCGCATTACAAATGCTATTCATATTAATCAGTACTGATAAACATCTTCAAATGATGTGGCATTTAGATAGATAGATAGATAGATAGATAGATAGATAGATAGATAGATGTGAAGAGGACTGAGATAGATAGATAAATAGATAGATAGATAGATAGATAGATGTGAAGAGGACTGAGATAGATAGATAGATAGATAGATAGATAGATAGATGTGAAGAGGACTGAGATAGATAGATAGATAGATAGATGTGAAGAGGACGGAGATAGATAGATAGATAGATAGATAGATATGAAAAATTGAGATGATAAATATGAAAAAATGTAATATTTGTTTCTTTGCTAACTCTCTCATTCCCTGTTTTTCCATCTATTTACATAAGCTTATTAATTATTTTAATTAATGTTCTCTTCTGTTCCTCTTGCCTTCAGTATGCCCTGTGAGTATCAAATTCTCCAGGTCTTCCTTCCTTATTATGTATCCCAGAAATTTCACCTTTTCTCTCTGATTTTATATACTAGTGCCCTTTTTGTCCCTACTGTACTTAAAATTTCCTCCTTGGTCACATTTTCTGTACATGGTTTTCTCAGTATCCTTCTGTAGAACCACATCTGTGGTTTCAAGTCTATGTGAGGAAATTGCTCAACATTCACTGGATGTGTTGATATTATAATGTAATTTCGAACTCTTTTATGTGTCTCTAACAAAATTTTCCTGTTTTTTAATACTTTGCTTAGATTTTAGAAGGTATCTTTCAATATCCCAATGTAACTTCGGACTTCTGTGTCATATTTCCTGTCGCCTGTTATAATACTTCCTAAACAGTTCAATTTCTGCCGTCTTGATTTTGACATTCCCAACGTGTAGCAACGCTTCTTCTGTTGTCTCTTTTGCTAACAACCATGGACATAAGAACAAGACTTATCAGTTATCTGTTTGGATAAGTCTTGTTCTTATGTCCATCGACTTTGTCATGTTGAATTAATAATGTTAATTATATTTTATGAATATGTCCTGAAGATGGTCTAAAATAGACCGAAACGTCCGACGTTGACATTATATTAACATTAAAACAGCATAATTGCAGATAAGGATTTTTGTTTGTTTTTTCCGTATATTTTCTTCATATATGTATATATATATATATTATTTATTACCATGCTGATTTTTCGTAATCTTTCTTTCTTTCATTCTTCTTTTTTAGAACCATGCTGATCTTTCAAAATCATGTCCTTTCTTTCTTTCTTTCTTTCTTTATTTATTTATTTCTTCAGTACCATGATGATCTTTCAAAATGATTTTCTTTCTTCGTTTCTTTCCTTAGTACCATGCTGATCTTTAAAATCATGTTCTTTCATTCTTCCTTTAGTAACATGCTGACCTATCAAAATCGTGCGCTTTCTTTCTCTCTGTTTTCGATCTTTCTTTCTTTCTTTCTTTAGTACCATGCTGATATTTCAAAAACATGTTCTTTATTTCTTTCTTTAGTACAATGCTGATTTTTAAAAATCAAGTTCTTTCTTTCTTTAGTAACATGCTGATCTATCAAAATCGTGTTCTTTCTTTTTCTCTGTCTTTCTTTCATTCTGTATTTCTTTCTTTCTTTCTTTGTTTAGTACGATGCTGATATTTCAAAATCATGATCTTTCCTTCTTTCTTTCTTTCTTTCTTTCTTTCATTCTTTCTTTCTTTCTTTAGTACCATGCTGATATTTCAAAATCATGTTATCACTTTCTTCCTTTCATTTTTCAGTACCATGCTGATCTTTCAAAATCATGTCCTTTCCTTACATTTTTCTTTCTTTCTTTCTTTCTTTCTTTCTTTCTTTCTTTCTTTCTTTCTTTCTTTCTTTCTTACTTTCTTTCGTTCTTTCTTTCTTTCTTTCTTTCTTTCTTTCGTACCATGCCAATCTTTGAAAATCATGTTCTTTGTTTCTTAAATACCATGCTGATCTTTCAAAATCATGTTCTTTCCTTCTTTCTTTCTTTCTTTCTTTCTTTCTTTCTTTCTTTCTTTCTTTCTTACCATGCTGATCTTTCAAAATCATATTCTTTCTTTCTGTTTATTCTTTCTTTCTTTCTTTCTTTCTTTCTTTCTTTCTTTCTTTCTTTCTTTCTTCCTTTCTTTCTTACCATGCTGATCTTTCATAATCATGTCCTTTCTTTCTTTCTTTCGTTCTTCTTTCATTCATTTGTAATATATCAATCTTTCAAAATCATGATCGTCTTTTCTTTTTTCTTTCTTTCTGTCTTTCTTTCATCTTTCTTTCATTCTTTATGTATTTATTACATTCTTTCTTTAGTACCATGCTAATCTTTCAAAATCATGTCCTCTCCTTCGTTCTTTCTTTCTTTATTTTCTTTCTTTCTTTCTTTCGTACCCTGCCCACCTTTGAAATTCATGTTCTTTCTTTCTTTAGTAACATGCTGATCTTTCAAAATCATGTTCTTTCTTCCTTTCTTTCTTTATTTCTTTCTTTCTTTCTTTCTTTCTTTCTTTCTTTCTTTAGTGCCATGCTGATCTTTCAAAATCATGTTCTTTCTTTCTTTCTTTAGTACTATGCTGATCTTTCAAAATCATGTTCTTTCATTCTTTAGTATTATGCTGATCTTTCGAAAAAATGTTCTTTCTTTCTATCTTTAGTACTATGCTGATCTTTCAAAATCATGATCTTTCTATCTTTCTTTAGTAACATGCCGATCTTTCAAAATCATGTTCTTTTTTCGTTCTTTAGTACCATGCTGAACTTTCAAAATCCTGCTGTCTCTTTCTTTCTTTAGCAACATGCTGATCTTTCAAAATCATGTTGTTTCTTTCTTTCCTTTGTACCACGCTGATCTTTCAAAATTACGTTCGTTCTTTCCATAGTAGCATGCTGTTCTTTCAAAATCACGGTCTTTCTTTCTTTCTTTAGTACCATGCTGATCTTTCAAAATCATGTCCTTTCTTTAATACCATGCTGATCTTTGAAAATCATGTTTTTCATTCTTTTTTAGTACAATGCTGGTCATTCAAAGACATGTTCTTTCTTTCTTAATACCATGCTGATCTTTCAAAATCATGTTCTTCCTTTCTTTAGTACCATGCTGATATTTCAAAATCATGTTCTTTGTTTCTTTCTTTAGTACTATGCTGATCTTTCAAAATCATGTTATTTCTTTCTTTTAGTACCATGCTGATCTTTCAAAATCATGTTCTTTCTTTCTATAGTAGCATGCTGTTTTTTCAAAATCATGATCTTTCTTTCATACTTTCTTTAGTACTATGCTCATCTTTCAAAATCATGTTCTTTCTTTCTTTAGTGCCATGCTGATCTTTCAAAATCATGTTCTTTGTTTCTTACTTTAGTACTATGCTGATCTTTCAAAATCATGTTATTTCTTTCTTTTAGTACCATGCTGATCTTTCAAAATCATGAACTTTCTTTCTTTCTTTAGTAACATGCTGAACATTCAAGATCATGTTCGTTCTTCCTTTCTTTTTTTGTACCATGCTGATCTTTCAAAATCATGATCTTTTTCTCTTTCTTTAGTACTATGCTGATTTTTCAAAATCATGATCGTTCTTTCTTTCTTTTTTAGAACCATGCTGATCTTTCAAAATCAAGATATTTCTTTCTTTCTTTAGTACTATGCTGATCTTTCAAAATCGTGATCGTTCTTTCTTTCTTCTTTAGTACAATGCTGATCTTTTAAAATCATGATCTTTCTTTCTTTCTTTAGTATCAGGCTGATCTTTCAAAATCATTTTTTTCTTTTTTTATTTCCTACCATGCTGATCTTTCAAAATGATGTCATTACTTTATTTATTTAGTACCATACTGATCTTTCAAAATCATGTTCTTTCTTTCTTTCTTTCTTTTGTACCATGCTGATCTTTCAAAATCATGTTCTTTCTTTCAATAGTACCATGCTGATATTTCAAAATCATGATCTGTCTTTCTTTTTTAGTAACATGCTGATCTTTCAAAATAAAGTTCTTTCTTTTCTTCTTTAGTAATATGCTGATCTTTCAAAATCATGATCTTTCTTTCTTACATTAGTGCTAAGATGATCTTTCAAAATCATGATGTTACTTTCTTTAGAACCATGCTGATCTTTCAAAATCATGTTCTTTCTTCTTTCTTAAGTACCATGATCTTTCAAAATCATGATATTTCTTTCTTTCTTTAGTACTATGCTGTTTTTTAAAAATCATGTTCTTTCTTTATTTCATTAGTGCAAAGCTGATCTTTCAAAATCATCTTCTTTCTTTCTTTAGTAAGATGCTGATCTTTCAAAATCAAGTTCTTTCTTTCTTTCTTTAGTAACATGCTGATCTTTCAAAATCATGTTCTTTCTTTCTTTCTTTAGTAACATGCTGATCTTTCAAAATCATGTCCTTTCCTTCTTTAGTTGCATGCTGTACTTTGAATTCATGTTCTTTCTTTCTTTCTATAGTACCATACTGATCTTTCAAAATCATGTTCTTCATTTCTTTCTTAAGTACTATGCTGATCTTTCAAAATCATGTTCTTTCTTACTTTCATTAGTGCTAAGCTGATCTTTCAAAATCATCTTCTTTCTTTCTTTAGTAACATGCTAATCCATCAAAATCATGTTCTTTCTTTCTTAATTAGTACCACCCTGATCTTTCAAAATCATGCTCTTTCTTTCTTTCTTTAGTAACATGCTGATCTTTCAAAATCATGTTCTTTCTTTCTTTCTTTAGTAACATGCTGATCTTTCAAAATCATGTCCTTTCCTTCTTTAGTTGCATGCTGTACGTTGAATTCATATTCTTTCTTTCTTTCTATAGTACCATACTGATCTTTCAAAATCATGTTCTTCATTTCTTTCTTGGGTACTATGCTGATCTTTCAAAATCATGTTCTTTCTTCCTTTCTTTAGTAATATGCTGATCTTTTAAAAATCATGTACATTCTTTTTTTAGTGCCATGCTGATCTTTCAAAATCATGTTCTTTCTTTCTTTCTTTCTTTCTTTCTTTAGTGCCATGCTGATCTTTCAAAATCATGTTCTTTCTTTCTTTCTTTAGTACTATGCTGATCTTTCAAAATCATGTTCTTTCTTTCTTTAGTACTATGCTGATCTTTCAAAATCATGTTCTTTCATTCTTTAGTATTATGCTGATCTTTCGAAAAAATGTTCTTTCTTTCTTTCTTTAGTACTATGCTGATCTTTCAAAATTACGTACTTTCTTTCTTTAGTACTATGCTGATCTTTCAAAATCATGATCTTTCTATCTTTCTTTAGTAACATGCCGATCTTTCAAAATCATGTTCTTTTTTCGTTCTTTAGTACCATGCTGAACTTTCAAAATCCTGCTGTCTCTTTCTTTCTTTCGTAACCTGCTGATCTTTCAAAATCATGTACTATCTTTCTTTAGTACTATGCTGATATTTGAAAATCAAGTCCTTTCTTTCTTTCTTTAGCAAGATGCTGATCTTTCAAAATCATGTTGTTTCTTTCTTTCCTTTGTACCACGCTGATCTTTCAAAATTACGTTCGTTCTTTCCATAGTAGCATGCTGTTCTTTCAAAATCATGTCCTTTCTTTAATACCATGCTGATCTTTGAAAATCATGTTTTTCATTCTTTTTTAGTACAATGCTGGTCATTAAAAACACATGTTCTTTCTTTCTTAATACCATGCTGATCTTTCAAAATCATGTTCTTTCTTTCTTTAGTACCATGCTGATATTTAAAAATCATGTTCTTTGTTTCTTTCTTTAGTACTATGCTGATCTTTCAAAATCATGTTATTTCTTTCTTTTAGTACCATGCTGATCTTTCAAAATCATGTTCTTTCTTTCTATAGTAGCATGCTGTTTTTTCAAAATCATGATCTTTCTTTCATACTTTCTTTAGTACTATGCTCATCTTTCAAAATCATGTTCTTTCTTTCTTTAGTGCCATGCTGATCTTTCAAAATCATGTTCTTTGTTTCTTACTTTAGTACTATGCTGATCTTTCAAAATCATGTTATTTCTTTCTTTTAGTACCATGCTGATCTTTCAAAATCATGAACTTTCTTTCTTTAGTACCATGCTGATCATTCAAGATCATGTTCGTTCTTCCTTTCTTTTTTTGTACCATGCTGATCTTTCAAAATCATGATCTTTTTCTCTTTCTTTAGTACTATGCTGATTTTTCAAAATCATGATCGTTCTTTCTTTCTTTTTCAGAACCATGCTGATCTTTCAAAATCAAGATATTTCTTTCTTTCTTTAGTACTATGCTGATCTTTCAAAATCGTGATCTTTCTTTCTTTCTTCTTTAGTACAATGCTGATCTTTTAAAATCATAATCTTTCTTTCTTTCTTTAGTATCAGGCTGATCTTTCAAAATCATTTTTTTCTTTTTTTATTTCCTACCATGCTGATCTTTCAAAATGATGTCATTACTTTATTTATTTAGTACCATACTGATCTTTCAAAATCATGTTCTATCTTTCTTTCTTTCTTTTGTACCATGATGATCTTTAAAAATCATGTTCGTTCTTTCAATAGTACCATGCTGATATTTCAAAATCATGTTCTTCCTTTCTTTAGTACAATGCGGATTTTTCAAAATCATGTTCTTTCTTTGTTTAGCAAAATGCTGATCATTCAAAATCATGTACGTTCTTTCTTTCTTTCTTTTGTACCATGCTGATCTTTCAAAATCTTGTACATTCTTTCTTTCTTTCTTTAGTACTACGATGATCTTTCTTTCTTTAGTATTATGTTGATCTTTCAAAATCATGAACTTTCTTTCTTTCTTTTGCATCATGCCGATCTTTCAAAATCATGTTGTTTCTTTCTGTCTTTCCTACCATCCTGATCTTACATAATAATGTAATTTCTTTCTTTTTTTAGTACCATGCTGGTCTTTCAATATCATATTTTTCTTTCCTTCTTTCTTTAGTACCAAGCTGCTGTTTCAAAATCATGTTATTTCTTTCTATAGTACCACGCTAATCTTTTAAAATCATGTTCCTTCTTTCTTTAGTACCATGCTGATCTTTCAAAATCAGGTTCTTTCTGTCTTTCTTTCTTTCTTTCGGACCACGCTGATCTTTCATAATCATCTTTTTTCTTTCTTTATTTAGTACCATGCTGATGTTTCAAAATCAAGTTCTTTCTTTCTTTAGTACCATGCTGATCTTTCAAAATCACGTTCTTTCTTTCTTTCTTTCTTTCTTTCTTTCAGACCATGCTGATCTTTCAAAATCATGTTCTTTCTTTCTTTATTTAGTACCATGGTGATCTTTCAATATCATGTTCTATCTTTCTTTAGTACCATGCTTATCTTTAAAAATCATGTTCTTTCTTTCATTCTTTAGTAACATGCTAATCTTTCAAAATCATTTTCTTTCTTTCTTTCTTTAGTACCACGCTGATCTTTCAAAATCATGTCCGTTGTATCTTTAGCAACACGCTGATCTTTCAAAATCATGTTCTTTCTTTCGTTCTTTCTTTCTTTTGTACCATGCTGATCTTTCAAATTCATTTTTTTCTTTCTTTTGTACCATGCTGTTCTTTCAAAATTCATGTTCTTTCTTTCTTTCTTTCTTTCTTTCTTTCTTTCTTAGTACCATGCTGATCTCCCAAAAATCCTGTTTTTACTTTCTTTTTGAACTGTGCTGATCTTTCAAAATCCAGACCTTTCTTTCCTTCTTTAGTACCATGCGGATCTTTCAAAATCATGTTCTTTCTTTCTTTCTTTCGTACCATGCGGTTCTTTCAAAATAATGTTCTTTCTTTCTTTTTAGTACCCTGCTTATCTTTCAAAATTATAATCTTTCTGTCTTTCTTTAGTACGAAGCTGATCTTTCAAAATCAAGTTCTTTCTTTCCTTGTTTCTTACCATGCTGATCTTTCAAAATCAGGTTTATTCTTTCTTTTTAGTACCCTGCTGATCTTTCAAAATCCTGATCTTGCTTTCTTTATTTAGTACCATGCTGATCTTTCAAAATCAGGTTCTTTCTTTCTTTCGTTCCATAGTGATCTTTCAAAATCACGTTCTTTCTTTATTTATTTAGTACCATGCTGATGTTTCAAAATCATGTTCTTTCTTTCTTTAGTACTATGCTGATCTTTCCAAATCATGTTCTTTCTTTCTTTCTTTAGTACCATCCTCGCTAATCGTTGAATATCATGTTCATCTTTCTTTCGTACCATGCTGATCTTTCAAAATCATGTTCTTTCTTTCATGCTTTAGTAACATGCTAATCTTTGAAAATCATGTTCTTTCTTTCTTTCTTTAGTACCACGCTGATCTTTCAAAATCATGCCCTTTCTTTCTTTAGCAAGATGAAGATCTTTCAAAATCATGTTCTTTCTTTCTGTAGAACAATGCTGAGCTTTCAAAATCATGTTCTTTCTTTCTTTCTTTAGCAACATGCAGATCTTTCAAAATCATGTTCTTTCTTTCTATAGCAACATGCTGTTCTTTCAAAATTCATGGTCTTTCTTTCTTTCTTTCTGTAGTACCATGCTGATCTTTCAAAATCATGTTCTTTCTTTCTTTCTTTAGTACTATGCTGATCTTTCAAAATCATGTTCTTTCTTTCTATAGTGCAATGCTGAACTTTCAAAATCACGTTCTTTGTTTGTTTCTTTAGTACCATGCTGATCATTCAAGATCATGTTCGTTCTTCCTTTCTTTTTTTGTACCATGCTGATCTTTCAAAATCATGGTGTTTCTTTCATTCTTTAGGAACATGCTAATCTTTCAAAGTCATGCTCTTTTTTTCTTTAGCAACATGCTGATCTTTCAAAACCATGTTGTTTCTTAAGTTCCATGCTGATCTTTCAGAATCATGCTTTTTCTTTCTATTTAGTACCCTGCTGATCTTTCAAATCATGATCATTCTTTCTTTTTAGTACCGTGCTGATATTTCAAAATCATGTTCTTTCTTTCTTTCGTACAATGGTGATCTTTCAAAATCATGTTCTTTCTTTCTTTCGTACCATGCTGATCTTTCAAAATCATGTACTTTCTTTTTTAGTACTATGCTGATCCTTCAAAATCATGTTTTTTCTTTCTTTTTAGTACCCTGCTGATCTTTCAAAATCATGTTCTTTCTTTCATTCATTAGTAACATGCAGACCTTTCATAATCTTGTTCTTTCTTCCTTTAGTACCATGCTGATCTTTCAAAATCATGTTCTTTCTTTCTTTCTTTCTTTTGTACCATGCAGATCTTGCAAAATCATGTTCTTTCTTTCTATAGTAGCATGCTGTTCTTTCAAAATTCATGTCCTTTCTTTTTTTAATTATTTTCTACCAAGCTGATCTTTCAAAATCATGTTCTTTCTTTCTTTAGTACCATGCTGATCTTTCAAAATCAGGTTCTTTCTTTCTTTCGTTCCATGGTGATCTTTCAAAATCACGTTCTTTCTTTCTTTCTTTCTTTCTTTATTTATTACTATGCTGATCTTTCAATATCATGTTCTTTCTTTCTTTCTTTCTTTCTTTCTTTCTTTCTTTCTTTCTTTCATTCGTACCAGGCTGATCTTTCAAAATCATGTTTTTTCTTTATTTAGTACAATGCTGATCTTTCAATATCATGTTCTTTCTTTCTTTCTTTAGTACCATGTGGATGGTTCAAAATCATGTTCTTTCTTTCTTTAGTACTATGCTGATCTTTGAAAATCATGTTCTTTCTTTTTCTTTAGTACAATTCTGTTCTTTCAAAATCATGTTCTTTCTTTCTTTTTTTAGTACCACGCTAATCGTTGAAAATCATGATCATCTTTCTTTATTTCGTACCATGCTGATCTTTTAAAATCATGTTCTTTCTTTAGCAACATGGTGAACTTTCACAATCATGTATTTCTTTCTTTTGTACCATGCTGATCTTTCAAAATCATGTTCTTTCTTTCATTCTTTAGTAACATGCTAATCTTTCAAAATCATGTTGTTTCTTTCTTTAGTACTATGCTGATCCTTCAAAATCATGATCTTCCTTTCTTTAGTACCATGCTGATCTTTCAAAATCATGTTTCTTTCTTTCATTAGTGCTATGCTGATTTTTCAAAATCATGATCGCTCTTTCTTTCTTTTTAGTACCATGCTGATCTTTCAAATCACGTTCTTTCTTTGTTTCTTTAGTACTCTGCTGATCTTTCAAAATCAGGTTCTTTCCTTCTTTCTTTATTAACATGCAGATCATTCAAAATCATGTTGTTTCTTTCTTTCATTAGTGCTATGCTGATCTTTCAAAATCAAGATCTTTCTTTCTTTCTTTAGTACTATGCTGATCTTCAAAAATCATGATCGTTCTTTCTTTCTTTTTTAGTACCATGCTGATCTTTCAAAATCATGATCTTTCTTTCTTTTGTATCATGCTGATATTTCAAAATCACGTTGTTTCTTTCTGTCTTTCATACTATGCTAATCTTACAAAATCATGTCATTTCTTTATTTTATAGTACCAGGCTGATCTTTCAATATCATGTTTTTCTTTTTTCTTTCTTTAGTACCATGCTAATGTTTCGAAATCGTGTTTTTTCTTTCTTTGTATAGTACCACGCTAATCTTTTAAAATCATGTTCCTTCTTTCTTTAGTTCCATGCTGATATTTCAAAATCATGATCGGTCTTTCTTTCTTTATTACCATGCTGATCATTCAAAATCATGATCTGTCTTTCTTTAGTAACATGCTGATCTTTCAAAATGATGTTCTTTCTTTCTTTCTTTTGTACCTTGCTGATCTTTCAAAATCATGTTCTTTCTTTCATTCTTTCGTAACATGCTGAGCTTTCAAAATCACGTACTTTATTCCTTTTTTTCGTACGATGCTGATCTTTCAAAATCATGTACTTTCTTTAGTTAGTACCGTGCTGATCATTCAAAATCATGTTTTTTCTTTCTTTTTAGTACCCTGCGGATCTTTCAAAATAATGTTCTTTCATTCGTACCATGCTGATCTTTCAAAATCATGTTCTTTCTTTCATTTTAGTACCCTGTTCATCTTTCAAAATCATGATCTTTCTTTCTTTCTTTAGTACCCTGCTCATCTTTCAGAATCATGTTCTTTCTTTCTTTCTTTCTTTCGTACCATGCTGATGTTTCAAAATCATGTTTTTTCTTTCTTTCGTACCATGCTGATCTTTCAAAATCATGTTCTTTCTTTCTTTCGTACTATACTGATCTTTCGAAATCATGTTTTTTCTTTCTTTTTAGTACCCTGCTGATCTTTCAAAATCATGATCTTTCTTTCTTTCTTTAGTACAGTGCTGATCTTTCAAAATCATTTTCTTTCTTTCTTTCATACCATGCTGATATTTAAAAAACACGTTCTTTATTCCTTTTTTTCGTACCATGCTGATCTTTCAAAATCATGTACATTCTTTCTTTAGTAACATGCTGATCTTTCAATATCATGTTTTTTCTTTCTTTGTAGTACCCTGCGGATCTTTCAAAATAATGTTCTTTCATTCGTACCATGCTGATCTTTGCAAAATCATGTTCTTTCTTTCTTTGTAGTACCCTGCTCATCTTTCAAAATCATGATCTTTCTTTCTTTTTTAGTAACATGCTGATCTTTCAAAATCATGTTCTTTCTTTCTTTCTTTTGTACCATGCTGATCTTTCAAAATCATGTTTTTTCTTTCTTTATAGTACCCTGCTGATCTTTCAGAATCATGATGTTTCTTACTTTATTTAGTACAATGCTGATCTTTCAAAATAATGTTCTTTCTTTCTTTTTTTCGTACCATGCTGATCTTTCAAAGTCATTTTCTTTCTTTCTTTTTAGTAGGCTGCTGATCTTTCAAAATCATGATCTTTCTTTCTTTCTTTAGTACCATGCTGATCTTTCAAAATCATGTCCTTTGTTTCTTTAGCAACACGCTGATCGTTAAAAATCATGTTCTTTCTTTCTTTCTTTCTTTCTTTCTTTTGTAACCTGCTCTTCTTTCAAAAATCATGATCTTTCTTTTTTCTTTAGTACCGTGCTGATATTTCAAAATCACATTCTTTCTTCCTTTCTTTCGTACCATGTTGATATTTCAAAATCATGTTTTGTCTTTTTTTTAGTACCCTGCTGAACTTTCAAAATCATGATCTTTCTTTCTTTCTTTAGTACTATGGTGATCATTAAAAATCATGTACTTCCTTTCTTTAGTACAATGCTGATCTTTCAAAATCATGTTCTTTCTTTCTTTCGCACCATGCGGATCTTTCAGAAACATGTTCTTTCTTTCTTTCTTTCTTACCATGCTGATCTTTCAAAATCATGTTTTTTCTTTATTTTTAGTACTCTGCTGATCTTTCGAAATGATGTTCTTTCTTTCATTAGTACCATGCTGATCTTCCAAATTATGTTTTCCTATCTTTCTTTAGTACTATGCTGATGTTTGAAAATCATGTTATTTCTTCCTTTAGTACCATGCTAATCTTTCAAAATCTTTTTTCTTTTTTTAGTACCATGCTGATTTTCAAAATCTTGTTCTTTCTTTCTTTCGTACCATGCTTATCTTTCAAAATCTTGTTCTTTCTTTCTTTAGTAACATGCTGATGTTTCAAAATCATGCTCTTTCTTTTTTTCTTTCTTTAGTACCATGCTGATGTTTCAAAATCATGTTGTTTTTTATTAGTACCATGCTGATCTTCCAAATCATGTTTTTCTATCTTTCTTTCTTTAGTACCATGCTGATCTTTCAAAATTATGTTCTTTCTTTCTTTAGTACCATGCTGATCTTTCAAAATCATGTTCTTTCTTTCTTTAGTAGCATGCTGATCTTTCAAAATCTTGTTCTTTCTTTCTTTAGTGACATGCTGATCTTTCAAAATCTTGTTCTTTCTTTCTTTAGTACCATGCCGATCTTTCAAAATCATGTTCTTTCTTTCTTTAGTACCATGTGGATCTTTCAAAATCATGATCTTTCTTTCTTTAGTACCATGCTGAACTTTCAAAATCTTGTTTTTTCTTTCTTTAGTACAATGCTGATATTTCAAAATCATGTTCTTTCTTTCTTTCTTTAGTACTATGCTGAATTTTCAAAATCATGTTCTGTCTTTCTTTAGTATCATGCTGATCTTTCAAAATCATGTTCATTCTTTCTTTAGTACCATGCTGATCTTTCAAAATTATGTTCTTTCTTTCTTTAGTACCATGCTGATCTTTCAAAATCTTGTTCTTCCTTTCTTTAGTAACATGCTGATCTTTCAAAATCTTGTTCTTCCTTTGTTTAGTACCATGCTGATCTTTCAAAATCACGTTCTTTCTTTAGTACCATGTGGATCTTTCAAAATCATGATCTTTCTTTCTTTAGTACCATGCTGATCTTTCAAAATCTTGTTTTTTTTTCTTTAGTACAATGCAGATCTTTCAAAATCTTTCTTTTTTTAGTACCATGCTGATATTTGAAAATCTTGTTCTTTATTTCTTTAGTACCATGCTGATCTTTCAAATCATGTTCTATCTTTCTTTCTTTCTTTCTTTAGTACTATGCTGATGTTTCAAAATCATGTTCTTTTTTCTGTAGTCCCATGCTGATCATTCAAAATCATGTCCTTTCTTTCTTTAGTACCATGCTGATCATTCAAAATCTTGTTCTTTCTTTCTTTAGTACCATGCTGATCTTTCAAAATCTTGTTCTTTCTTTCTTTCTTTAGTACTATGCTGAAGTTTCAAAATCATGTTCTGTCATTCTTTAGTACCATGCTGATCTTTCAAAATCATGTTCATTCTTTCTTTAGTACCATGCTGATCTTTCAAAATCTTGTTCTTTCTTTCTTTAATCCCATGCTGATCTTCCAAAATCATGTTCTTTCTTTCTTTAGTACCATGCTGATCTTCCAAATTATGTTTTCCTATCTTTCTTTAGTACTATGCTGATGTTTAAAAATCATGTTCTTTCTTTCTTTAGTACCATGCTGATCTTTCAAAATCTTCTTTCTTTTTTTAGTACCATGCTGATTTTCAACATCTTGTTCTTTCTTTTTTTAGTACCATGCTGATCTTTCAAATCATGTTCTTTCTTTCTTCCTTTCTTTCTTTAGTACTATGCTGATGTTTCAAAATCATGTTCTTTTATCTGTAGTCCCATGCTGATCTTTCAAAATCATGTTCTTTCTTTCTTTTGTACCATGTTGATCTTTTAAAATCTTGTTCTTTCTTTCTTTAGTACCATGCTGATCTTTCAAAATCATGAACTTTCTTTCTTTCTTTAGTACCATGCTGATCATTCAAGATCATGTTCGTTCTTCCTTTCTTTTTTTGTACCATGCTGATCTTTCAAAATCATGATCTTTTTCTCTTTCTTTAGTACTATGCTGATTTTTCAAAATCATGATCGTTCTTTCTTTCTTTTTTACAACCATGCTGATCTTTCAAAATCAAGATATTTCTATCTTTCTTTAGTACTATGCTGATCTTTCAAAATCGTGATCGTTCTTTCTTTCTTCTTTAGTACCATGCTGATCTTTCAATATCATGTTCTTTCTTTCTTTCTTTAGTGTCATGCTGATCTTTCAAAATCATGTTCTTTCTTTCTGTGGTACCATGCTGATTTTTCAAAATCATGATCTGTCTTTCTTTCTTTAGTACCATACTGATCTTTCAAAATCATGTTCTATCTTTCTTTCTTTTGTACCATGCTGATCTTTCAAAATTATGTTCTTTCTTTCAATAGTACCATGCTGATATTTCAAAATCATGAACTTTCTTTCTTTTTTAGTAACATGCTGATCTTTCAAAATAAAGTTCTTTCTTTTCTTCTTTAGTAATATGCTGATCTTTCAAAATCATGATCTTTCTTTCTTACATTAGTGCTAAGATGATCTTTCAAAATCATGATGTTACTTTCTTTAGAACCATGCTGATCTTTCAAAATCATGTTCTTTCTTCTTTCTTAAGTACCATGATCTTTCAAAATCATGATATTTCTTTCTTTCTTTAGTACTATGCTGATCTTTCAAAATCATGTTCTTTCTTACTTTCATTAGTGCTAAGCTGATCATTCAAAATCATCTTCTTTCTTTCTTTAGTAACATGCTAATCCATCAAAATCATGTTCTTACTTTCTTAATTAGTACCACCCTGATCTTTCAAAATCATGATCTTTCTTTCTTTCTTTAGTAACATGCTGATCTTTCAAAATCATGTTCTTTTTTTCTTTAGTTGCATGCTGTTCTTTGAATTCATTTTCTTTCTTTCTTTCTATAGTACCATACTGATATTTCAAAATCATGTTTTTTCTTTCTTTTTTTTGTACAATGCCGACCACTCAAAATCATGTTCTTCCTTTCTTTAGTACAATGCGGATTTTTCAAAATCATGTTCTTTCTTTCTTTAGTACCATGATGATCTTTCAAAATCTTGTCCTTTCTTTCTTTAATACCATGTTGATCTTTCAAAATCATGTACTTTCTTTCTTTAGTACCATGCTGATCTTTCAAAATTATGTTCTTTCTTTCTTTAGTACCATGCTGATCTTTCAAAATCATGTTCTTTCTTTCTTTAGTAGCATGCTGATCTTTCAAAATCTTGTTCTTTCTTTCTTTAGTGACATGCTGATCTTTCAAAATCTTGTTCTTTCTTTCTTTAGTACCATGCCGATCTTTCAAAATCATGTTCTTTCTTTCTTTAGTACCATGTGGATCTTTCAAAATCATGATCTTTCTTTCTTTAGTACCATGCTGAACTTTCAAAATCTTGTTTTTTCTTTCTTTAGTACAATGCTGATATTTCAAAATCATGTTCTTTCTTTCTTTCTTTAGTACTATGCTGAATTTTCAAAATCATGTTCTGTCTTTCTTTAGTATCATGCTGATCTTTCAAAATCATGTTCATTCTTTCTTTAGTACCATGCTGATCTTTCAAAATTATGTTCTTTCTTTCTTTAGTACCATGCTGATCTTTCAAAATCTTGTTCTTCCTTTCTTTAGTAACATGCTGATCTTTCAAAATCTTGTTCTTCCTTTGTTTAGTACCATGCTGATCTTTCAAAATCACGTTCTTTCTTTAGTACCATGTGGATCTTTCAAAATCATGATCTTTCTTTCTTTAGTACCATGCTGATCTTTCAAAATCTTGTTTTTTTTTCTTTAGTACAATGCAGATCTTTCAAAATCTTTCTTTTTTTAGTACCATGCTGATATTTGAAAATCTTGTTCTTTATTTCTTTAGTACCATGCTGATCTTTCAAATCATGTTCTATCTTTCTTTCTTTCTTTCTTTAGTACTATGCTGATGTTTCAAAATCATGTTCTTTTTTCTGTAGTCCCATGCTGATCATTCAAAATCATGTCCTTTCTTTCTTTAGTACCATGCTGATCATTCAAAATCTTGTTCTTTCTTTCTTTAGTACCATGCTGATCTTTCAAAATCTTGTTCTTTCTTTCTTTCTTTAGTACTATGCTGAAGTTTCAAAATCATGTTCTGTCATTCTTTAGTACCATGCTGATCTTTCAAAATCATGTTCATTCTTTCTTTAGTACCATGCTGATCTTTCAAAATCTTGTTCTTTCTTTCTTTAATCCCATGCTGATCTTCCAAAATCATGTTCTTTCTTTCTTTAGTACCATGCTGATCTTCCAAATTATGTTTTCCTATCTTTCTTTAGTACTATGCTGATGTTTAAAAATCATGTTCTTTCTTTCTTTAGTACCATGCTGATCTTTCAAAATCTTCTTTCTTTTTTTAGTACCATGCTGATTTTCAACATCTTGTTCTTTCTTTTTTTAGTACCATGCTGATCTTTCAAATCATGTTCTTTCTTTCTTCCTTTCTTTCTTTAGTACTATGCTGATGTTTCAAAATCATGTTCTTTTATCTGTAGTCCCATGCTGATCTTTCAAAATCATGTTCTTTCTTTCTTTTGTACCATGTTGATCTTTTAAAATCTTGTTCTTTCTTTCTTTAGTACCATGCTGATCTTTCAAAATCATGAACTTTCTTTCTTTCTTTAGTACCATGCTGATCATTCAAGATCATGTTCGTTCTTCCTTTCTTTTTTTGTACCATGCTGATCTTTCAAAATCATGATCTTTTTCTCTTTCTTTAGTACTATGCTGATTTTTCAAAATCATGATCGTTCTTTCTTTCTTTTTTACAACCATGCTGATCTTTCAAAATCAAGATATTTCTATCTTTCTTTAGTACTATGCTGATCTTTCAAAATCGTGATCGTTCTTTCTTTCTTCTTTAGTACCATGCTGATCTTTCAATATCATGTTCTTTCTTTCTTTCTTTAGTGTCATGCTGATCTTTCAAAATCATGTTCTTTCTTTCTGTGGTACCATGCTGATTTTTCAAAATCATGATCTGTCTTTCTTTCTTTAGTACCATACTGATCTTTCAAAATCATGTTCTATCTTTCTTTCTTTTGTACCATGCTGATCTTTCAAAATTATGTTCTTTCTTTCAATAGTACCATGCTGATATTTCAAAATCATGATCTGTCTTTCTTTTTTAGTAACATGCTGATCTTTCAAAATAAAGTTCTTTCTTTTCTTCTTTAGTAATATGCTGATCTTTCAAAATCATGATCTTTCTTTCTTACATTAGTGCTAAGATGATCTTTCAAAATCATGATGTTACTTTCTTTAGAACCATGCTGATCTTTCAAAATCATGTTCTTTCTTCTTTCTTAAGTACCATGATCTTTCAAAATCATGATATTTCTTTCTTTCTTTAGTACTATGCTGATCTTTCAAAATCATGTTCTTTCTTACTTTCATTAGTGCTAAGCTGATCATTCAAAATCATCTTCTTTCTTTCTTTAGTAACATGCTAATCCATCAAAATCATGTTCTTACTTTCTTAATTAGTACCACCCTGATCTTTCAAAATCATGATCTTTCTTTCTTTCTTTAGTAACATGCTGATCTTTCGAAATCATGTTCTTTTTTTCTTTAGTTGCATGCTGTTCTTTGAATTCATTTTCTTTCTTTCTTTCTATAGTACCATACTGATATTTCAAAATCATGTTTTTTCTTTCTTTTTTTTGTACAATGCCGACCACTCAAAATCATGTTCTTCCTTTCTTTAGTACAATGCGGATTTTTCAAAATCATGTTCTTTCTTTGTTTAGCAAAATGCTGATCTTTCAAAATCATGTACATTCTATCTTTCTTTCTTTTGTACCATGTTGATCTTTCAAATTCATGTTCTTTCTTTCTTTAATACTACGCTGATCTTTCTTTCTTTAGTATTATGATGATCTTTCAATATCATGATCTTTCTTTCTTTCTTTTGCATCATGCCGATCTTTCAAAATCATGTTGTTTCTTTCTGTCTTTCCTACCACACTGATCTTACATAATAACGTAATTTCTTTCTTTTTTAGTACCATGCTGGTCTTTCAATATCATGTTTTTCTTCCAGTCTTTCTTTAGTACCATGCTGTTGTTTCAAAATCATGTTATTTCTTTCTATAGTACCACGCTAATCTTTTAAAATCATGTTCCTTCTTTCTTTAGTACCACGCTGATCTTTCAAAATCATCATCTTTCTTTCTTTATTTAGTTCCATGCCAATGTTTCAAAATCTAGTTCTTTCTTTCTTTAGTACCATGCTGATCTTTCAAAATCACGTCCTTTCTTTCTTTCTTTCTTTCTTTCTTTCTTTCTTTCTTTCGGACCATGCTGATCTTTCAAAATCATGTTCTATCTTTCTTTAGTACCATGCTTATCTTTAAAAATCATGTTCTTTCTTTCATTCTTTAGTAACATGCTAATCTTTCAAAATCATTTTCTTTCTTTCTTTCTTTCTTTCTTTCGTACCATGCGGTTCTTTCAAATTCATTTTTTTCTTTCTTTTGTACCATGCTGTTGTTTCAAAATTCATGATCTTTCTTTCTTTCTTTCTTTCTTTCTTTCTTAGTACCATGCTGATCTCGCAAAATCCTGTTTTTAATTTCTTTTTAGAACCGTGCTGATCTTTCAAAATCCTGACCTTTCTTTCCTTCTTTAGTACCATGCTGATCTTTCAAAATCATGTTCTTTCTTTCTTTCTTTCGTACCATGCGGTTCTTTCAAAATAATGTTCTTTCTTTCTTTTTAGTACCCTGCTTATCTTTCAAAATCATAATCTTTCTGTCTTTCTTTAGTACCAAGCTGATCTTTCAAAATCAAGTTCTTTCTTTCTTGTTTCTTACCATGCTGATCTTTCAAAATCATGTTTTTCTTTCTTTTTGTACCCTGCTGATCTTTCAAATAATGATAATTCTTTCTTTTTAGTACCGTGCTTATCTTTCAAAATCATGTTCTTTCTTTCTTTCTTTAGTACCATGCTGATCTTTCAAAATCATGTACTTTCTTTCTATAGTACTACGCTGATCCTTCAAAATCATGTTTTTTCTTTCTTTTTAGTACCCTGCTGATCTTTCAAAATCATGATCTTTCTTTCTTTCTTTAGTACCGTTCTGATCTTTCAAAATCATGTTCTTTATTTCTTTCTTTCGTACCATGCTGATTTTTAAAAAATCATGTTTTTTCTTTCTTTTTAGTACCATGCTGATCTTTCAAAATCCTGATCTTTCTTTCTTTCGTTCCATGGTGATCTTTCAAAATCACGTTCTTTCTTTCTTTCTTTATTTAGTACCATGCTGAACATTCAATATCATATTCTTTCTTTCTTTAGTACCATGCTGATGTTTCAAAATCATGTTCTTTCTTTTTTAGTACTATGCTGATCTTTCCAAATCATGTTCTTTCTTTCTTTCTTTAGTACCACACTCGCTAATCGTTGAATATCATGTTCATCTTTCTTTCGTACCATGCTGATCTTTCAAAATCATGTTCTTTCTTTCATGCTTTAGTAACATGCTAATCTTTGAAAATCATGTTCTTTCTTTCTTTCTTTAGTACTATGCTGATCTTTCAAAATCATGTTCTTTCTTTCTATAGTGCAATGCTGAACTTTCAAAATCACGTTCTTTGTTTGTTTCTTTAGTACCATGCTGATCATTCAAGATCATGTTCGTTCTTCCTTTCTTTTTTTGTACCATGCTGATCTTTCAAAAACATGGTGTTTCTTTCATTCTTTAGGAACATGCTAATCTTTCAAAGTCATGCTCTTTTTTTCTTTAGCAACATGCTGATCTTTCAAAACCATGTTGTTTCTTAAGTTCCATGCTGATCTTTCAGAATCATGCTTTTTCTTTCTATTTAGTACCCTGCTGATCTTTCAAATCATGATCATTCTTTCTTTTTAGTACCGTGCTGATATTTCAAAATCATGTTCTTTCTTTCTTTCGTACAATGGTGATCTTTCAAAATCATGTTCTTTCTTTCTTTCTTTCGTACCGTGCTGATGTTTCAGAATCATGTCCTTTCTTTCTTTAGCAACATGCTGATATTTCAAAATCATGTCCATTCTTTCTTTAGCAACATGCTGATCTTTCAAAATCTTGTTCTTTCTTCCTTTAGTACCATGCTGATCTTTCAAAATCATGTTCTTTCTTTCATTCTTTCTTTTGTACCATGCAGATCTTGCAAAATCATGTTCTTTCTTTCTATAGTAGCATGCTGTTCTTTCAAAATTCATGTTCTTTCTTTTTTTAATTATTTACTACCATGCTGATCTTTCAAAATCATGTTCTTTCTTTCTTAATGCCATGCTAATCTTTCAAAATCATGTTCTTTCTTTCTTTCTTTAGTACCACGCTGATCTTTCAAAATCATGTTCTTTATTACTTTCTTTCTTTCTTTTGTACCCTGCTGATCTTTCAAAATCATGTTCTTTCTTTCTATAGTAGCATGCTGTTCTTTCAAAATTCATGTTCTTTTTCCTTTCTTTCTTTAGTACCATGCTAATCTTTCAAAATCATGTTCTTTCTTTCTTTCTTTCTTTATTACTATGCTGATCTTTCAATATCATGTTCTTTTTTCTTTCTTTCTTTCTTTCTTTCTTTCTTTAGTACTATGCTGATCTTTCAAAATCATGTTCTTTCTTTCTTTCTTTCTTTCTTTATTACTATGCTGATCTTTCAATATCATGTTCTTTCTTTCTTTCTTTCTTTCTTTCTTTCTTTCTTTCTTTAATACTATGCTGATCTTTCAAAATCATGTTCTTCTTTCTTTAGTGTCATGCTGATCTTTCAAAATCATGTTCTTTGTTTCTTACTTTAGTACTAGGCAGACCTCTTAAAATCATTTACTTTCTTTCTAAAGTAACATGCTGATTTTTCAAAATCATGTTTTTTCTTTCTTTTTAGTACTCTGCTGATCTTTCAAAATCATCATCTTTGTTTTTTATTTAGTACCGTGCTGATCTTTCAAAATCATGTTCATTATTCCTTTTTTTCGTACGATGCTGATCTTTCAAAATCATGTACTTTCTTTATTTAGTACCATGCTGATCATTCAAAATCATGTTTTTTGTTTCTTTTTAGTACTCTGCGGATCTTTCAAAATAATGTTCTTTCATTCGTACCATGCTGATCTTTCAAAATCATGTTCTTTCTTTCTTTTTAGTACCCTGTTCATCTTTCAAAATCATGATCTTTCTTTCTTTCTTTCTTTCTTTAGTACCCTGCTCATCTTTCAATATCATGCTCTTTCTTTCTTTCTTTCTTTCTTTCTTTCTTTCTTTCTTTCGTACCATGCTGATCTTTCAAAATCATGTTTTTTCTTTGTTTCGTACCATGCTGATTTTCAAAATCACTTTCTTTCTTTCTTTCGTACCATGCTGATTTTTCAAAATCATGTTTTTTCTTTCTTTTTAATACCCTGCTGATCTTTCAAAATCATAATGTTTCTTACTTTCTTTAGTACCATGCTGATCTTTCAAAATCACGTTCTTTCTTTCTTTCGTACCATGCGGATTTTTCAAAATCATGTTTTTTCTTTATTTTAGTACCCTGCTGATCTTTCAAAATCATGATCTTTCTTTTTTTCTTTAGTACAGTGCTGATCTTTTAAAATCATTTTCTTTCTTTCTTTCATACCATGCTGATATTTCAAAAACACGTTCTGTATTCCTTTTTTTCGTACCATGCTGATCTTTCAAAATCATGTACATTCTTTCTTTAGTAACATGCTGATCTTTCAAAATCATGTTTTTTCTTTCTTTGTAGTACCCTGCGGATCTTTCAAAATAATGTTCTTTCATTCGTACCATGCTGATCTTTCAAAATCATGTTCTCTCTTTCTTTTTAGTACCATGCTCATATTTTAAAATCATGATCTTTCTTTCTTTCTCTAGTACTATGCTGATCTTTCAAAATCATGTTCTTTCTTTCTTTTTAGTACCCTTCTCATCTTTCAAAATCATGATCTTTCTTTCTTTCTTTCTTTTGTATCATGCTGATCTTTCAAAATCATGTTTTTTCTTTCTTTATAGTAACCTGCTGATCTTTCAAAATCATGATCTTTCTCTTTTAGCACCGTGCTGATCTTTCAAAATCATGTTCTTTCTTTCTTTTGTATCATGCTGATATTTCAAAATCACGTTGTTTCTTTCTTTTGTACCATGCTGATCTTTCAAAATCATGTTTTTTCTTTCTTTTGTACCATGCTGATCTTTCAAAATCATGTTTTTTCTTTCTTTATAGTACCCGGCTGATTTTTCGAAATCATGATCTTTCTTTCTTCAGTACCGTGCTGATCTTTCAAAATCATGTATTTCATTAGTACCCTGCTGATCTTTCAAAATCATGATGTTTCTTACTTTCTTTAGTACAATGCTGATCTTTCAAAATAATGTTCTTTCTTTCTTTCTTTCGTACCATGCTGATCTTTCAAAATCATTTTCTTTCTTTCTTTTTAGTACGCTGCAGATCTTTCAAAATCATGATATTTCTTTCTTTCTTTCGTACCGTGCCAATCGTGTTCTTTCTTTCGTAACATGCTTATCTTTGAAAATCACGTTCTTTCTTTCTTTCTTTCTTTTTTCTTTCTTTTGTGCCATGCTGATCTTTCAAAGTCATGTTCTTTCTTTCTTTATTTAGTACTATGCTGAACTTTCAATATGATGTTCTTTCTTTCTTTCTTTCTTTAGTAACATGCTGATCTTTCAAAATCATGTAATTTCTTTATTTAGTACCATGCTGATCTTTCAAAATCATGTTTTTTCTCTCTTTTTAGTACCCTGCCGATTTTCCAAATTAATGTTCTTTCATTCGTACCATGCTGATCTTTCAAAATCATGTTCTTTCTTTCTTTTTAGTACCCTGCTCCTATTTCAAAATCATGATCTTTCTTTCTTTCTTTAATACTAATCTGATCTTTCAAAATCATGTTCTTTCTTTCTTTTTAGTACCCTTCTCATCTTTCAAAATCATGATCTTTCTTTCTTAAAGTAACATGCTGATCTTTCAAAATCATGTTTTTTCTTTCTTTATAGTACCCTGCTTATCTTTCAAAATCATGATCTTTCTCTTTTAGTACCGTGCTGATCTTTCAAAATCATGTTCTTTCTTTCTTTCTTTCTTTCTTTATTTCTTTCTTTCTTTTGTACCATGCTGATCTTACAAAATCATGTTTTTTCTTTCTTTATAGTACCCTGTTGATCTTTCAAAATCATGATCTTTCTTTATTTAGTACCGTGCTGATCTTTCAAAATCATGTTCTTTCTTTCTTTCTTTCTTTTGTACCATGCTGATCTTTCAAAATCATGTTTTTTCTTTCTTTATAGTACCCTGCTGATCTTTCAAAATCATGATCTTTCTTTCTTCAGTACCGTGCTGATCTTTCAAAATTATGTATTTCTTTAGTACTATGCTGATCTTTCGAAATCATGTTTTTTCTTTCTTTTTAGTACCCTGCTGATCTTTCAAAATCATGATGTTTCTCACTTTCTTTAGTACAATGCTGATCTTTCAAAATAATGTTCTTTCTTTCTTTCTTTCGTACCATGCTGATCTTTCAAAATCATTTTCTTTCTTTCTTTTTGTACGCTGCTGATCTTTGAAAATCATGTTCTTTGTTTCTTTCTTTCGTACCACGCTGATTTCCAAAATCATATTTTTTCTTTTTTTTTAGTACCCTGGTGATCTTTCAAAATCATGATATTTCTTTCTTTCTTTCGTACCGTGCTAATCGTGTTCTTTCGTTCGTAACATGCTTATCTTTCAAAATCACGTTCTTTCTATCTTTCTTTCTTTTTTCTTTCTTTTGTACCATGCTGATCTTTCAAAGTCATGTTCTTTCTTTCTTTATTTAGTACTATGCTGAACTTTCAATATGATGTTCTTTCTTTCTTTCTTTAGTAACATGCTGATTCTTCAAAATCATGTACTTTCTTTCTTTAGTACCATGCTGATCATGTTTTTTCTCTCTTTTTAGTACCCTGCGGATTTTTCAAAATAATGTTCTTTCATTCGTACGATGCTGATCTTTAAATATCATGTTCTTTATTTCTTTTTAGTACCCTGCTCACCATTCAAAATCATGATCTTTCTTTCTATCTTTCGTGCCATGCTGATCTTTCAAAATCATATTCTTTCTTTCTTTCTTTCTTTCTTTCGTACCATGCATATCTTTCAAAATCATGTTTTTTCTTTCTTTATAGTACACTGCTGATCTTTCAATATCATGATCTTTCTTTAGTACCGTGCTGATCTTTCAAAATCATGTTCGTTCTTTCCTTCTTTCTTTTGTACCATGCTGATCTTTCAAAATCATGGATTTCTTTAGTACTATGCTGATCTTTCTTTCGAAATCATGTTTTTTCTTTCTTTCTTTCGTACCATGCTGATCTTTCAAAATCATGCTCTTTCTTTCGTAACATGCTTATCTTTCAAAATAACGTTCTTTCTTTCTTTCTTTTTTCTTTTTTTGTACCATGCTGATCTTACAAAGACATGTTCTTTCTTTATTTAGTACCATGCTGATCTTTCAATATAATGTTCTTTCTTTCTTTCTTTCCTTCTGTAGTAGCAGGCTGATCTTTCAAAATCATGTTCTTTCTTTCCATAGTGCCATGCTAATCTTTCAAAATCATGTTCTTTCTTTCTTTCTTTAGTGCCATGCTGATCTTTCAAAATCATGTTCTTTCTTTTTTCTTTCGTTTGTGCCATGCAGATCTTTCAAAATCATGCTCTTTCTTTCTATAGTAGCATGCAATTCTTTCAAAATTCATGTCCTTTCTTTTTTTAATTATTTACTACCATGCTGATCTTTCAAAATCATGAGATTTCTTTTTTTCTTTAGTACCATGCTGATCATTCAAAATCATGTTCTTTCTTTCGTACCATGCTGATCTTTAAAATAACGTTCTTTCTTTCGTATCATGCTGATCTTTCAAAATCATTTACTTTCTTTCTTTAGTAACATGCTGATCTTTCAAAATCATGTTTTTTCTTTCTTTTGAGTACCCTGCTGAACTTTCAAAATCATGATCTTTCTTTCTTTAGTACCGTGCTGATATTTGAAAATCGTGTTCTTTTTTTCTTTCGTACCATCCTGATCTTTCAAAATCACGTTATTTCTTTCTTTCTGTCGTACCATGTTGATCTTTCAAAATCCTGTGAATTCTTTCTTTAGTAACATGCTGATCTTTCAAATCATGTTTTTCATTTCGTTTTAGTACCCTGCTGATGTTTTCAAATCATGATCATTCTTTCTTTCTTTAGTACCGTGCTGATCTTTCAAAATCATGTTCTATCTTTCTTTCTTTCGTACCATGCTGATCTTTCAAAATCACGTTCTTTCTTTCTTTCTTTCTTTCGTACCATGCTGAAGTTTCAAAATCATGTTCTTTCTTACTTTAGTATTATGATGATCTTTCAAAATCATGTTTCTTTGCTGTACTTTCAAAATTCATGTTCTTTCTTTTATTCTTTCTTAGTACCATGCTGATCTTTGAAAATCATGATCTTTCTTTTTTTCTTTAGTACCGTGCTGATATTTCAAAATCATATTCTTCCTTCCTTTATTTCGTAACATGCTAATCTTTCAAAATCATGTTTTTTCTTTTTTTTAGTACCCTGCTGAACTTTCAAATTCATGACCTTTCTTTCTTTAGTACTATGGTGATCATTAAAAAACATTTACTTTCTTTCTTTAGTACAATGCTGATCTTTCAAAATCATAGTTTTTCTTTATTTTTAATACCCGGGTGATCTTTCAAAATCCTGAAGTTACTTCATTTCTTTAGTACAATGCTGATCTTTCAAAATCATGTTCTTACTTTCTTTCGTACCATGCGGATCTTTCAAAATCATGTTCTTTCTTTCATTCTTTCTTACCATGCTGATCTTTCAAAATCATGTTTTTTCTTTCTTTTTAGTAACCTGCTGAGCTTTCAAATCATGATCATTCTTTCTTTTTAGGACCGTGCAGAACTTTCAAAATCATGTTTTTCTTTCTTCCTTTCCTACCATGCTGATCTTTCAAAATCATGTACTTTCTTTCTTTCGTACCATGCTGGTCATTCGAAATCATGTTTTTTCTTTCTTTTTAGTACACTGCTGATCGTTCAAAATCATGATCTTTCATTCTTTCTTTATTTCTTACCATGCTGATCTTTCAAAATCATGTTCTTACTTTCATTCTTTAGTACCACGCTGATCTTTCAAAATCATGTTGTTTCTTTCTTAAGTACCATGCTGATCATTCAAAATCATGTACTTTCTTTCTTTAGTACCATGCTGATCATTCAAAATCATGCTCTTTCTTTCTTTCTTTCTTTAGTACTATGCTGATGTTTCAAAATCATGTTCTTTCTTCCTTTAGTACCATGTTGATCTTTCAAAATCATGTTCTTTCTTTCTTTCTTTCTTTCTTTAGTACTATGCTGATGTTTCAAAATCATGTTCTTTCGTTATATAGTACCATGCTGATCTTTCAAAATCTTGTTCTTTCTTTCTTTAGTACCATGCTGATCTTTTAAATCTTGTTCTTTCTTTTTTTCTTTCTTTAGCACTAAGCTGATGTTTCAAAATCATATTCTTTCTTTCTTTAATACCATCCTGATCATTCAAAATCATGTTCTTTCTTTCTTTAGTAACATGCTGATCTTTCAAAATTATTTTCTTTCTTTCTTTAGTACCATGCTGATCATTCAAAATCATGTTCTTTCTTTCTTTAGTACCATGCTGATCTTTCAAAATCTTGTTCTTTCTTTCTCTAGTAACATGCTAATCTTTCAAAATAATGTTCTTTCTTTCTTCAGTACCATGCTGATCTTCCAAATCATGTTCTTTCTTTCTTTCTTTAGTACTATGCTGATGTTTCAAAATCTTGTTCTTTCTTTCTTTAGTACCATGCTGATCTTTCAAAATCTTGTTCTTTCTTTATTTAGTACCATGCTGATATTTTAAATCATGTTCTTTCTTTCTTTCTTTCTTTCTTTAGTTCTATGCTGTAGTTTCAAAATCATGTTCTTTCATTCTTTAGTACAATGCTGATCTTTCAAAATCTTCTTCTTTCTTTCTTTAGTACCATGCTGATCTTTCAAAATCTTGTTCTTTCTTCCTTTAGTACCATGCTGATCTTTCAAAATCATGTTCTTTCTTTTTTTCTTTCTTTAGCACTAAGCTGATGTTTCAAAATCGTATTCTTTCTTTCTTTAGTACCATCCTGATCATTCAAAATCGTGTTCATTCTTTCTTTAGTAACTTGCTGATCTTTCAAAATTATTTTCTTTCTTTCTTTAGTACCATGCTGATCTTCCAAATCATGTTCTTTCTTTCTTTAGTACCATGCTGATCTTTCAAAATCTTGTTCTTTCTTTCTTTAGTAACATGCTGATCTTTCAAAATCATGTTCTTTCTTTCTTTAGTACCATGCAGATCTTTCAAAATCATGTTCTTTCATTCTTTAGTACCATGCTGATCTTTCAAAATCCTGTTCATTCTTTCTTTAGTACCATGCTGATCTTTCAAAATAATGTTCTTTCTTTATTTAGTACCATGCTGATCTTTCAAAATCTTGTTCATTCTTTCTTTAGTAACATGCTGATCTTTCAAAATCTTGTTCTTTCTTTGTTTAGTACCATGCTGATCTTTCAAAATCATGTTCTTTCTTTCTTTAGTACCATGCTGATCTTTCAAAATCTTTTTCTTTCTTTCTTTAGTACCATGCTGATCTTTCCAAATCTTGTTCTTTCTTACTTTAGTACCATGCTGATCTTTCAAAATCTTGTTCTTTCTTACTTTAGTACCATGCTGATCTTCCAAATCATGTTCTTTCTTTCTTTCTTTAGTACTATGCTGCTGTTTCAACATCATGTTCGTTCTTTCTTTACTATCATGCTGATCTTTCAAAATCTACTTTCTTTATTTTCTACCATGCTGATCTTTCAAAATCTTGTTCTTTGTTCTTTAGACCCAGGCTGTTCTTTCAAAATCATGTTCTTCCTTTCTTTAGTACCATGCAGATCTTTCAAAATCTTGTTCATTCTTTCTTTAGTACCATGCTGATCTTTCAAAATCTTGTTCGTTCTTTCTTTAGTACCATGCTGATATTCCAAATCATGTTCTTTCATTCTTTCTTTTTTAGTACTATGCTGATGTTTCAAAATCATGTTCTTTCTTTCTTTAGTACCATGCTGATCTTTCAAAACCTTCTTTCATTTTTTAGTACCATGCTGATCTTTCAAAATCTTGTTCTTTCTTTATTTAGTACCATGCTGATCTTTCAAATCATGTTCTTTCTTTCTTTCCTTCTTTAGTACTATGCTGATGTTTTAAAATCATGTTCTTTTTTCTGTAGTCCCATGCTGATCTTTAAAAATCTTGTTCTTTCTTTGTTTAGTACCATGCTGATCTTTCAAAATCATGTTCTTTCTTTCTTTAGTAACATGCTGATATTTCAAAATCTTCTCCTTTCATTCTTTTGTACCATGCTGATCTTTCGAAATCATGTTCTTTCTTTCATTAGTAGCATGCTGATCTTTCAAAATCTTGTTCTTTCTTTCTTTAGTCCAATGCTGATCTTTCATATCATGTTTTTCTTTCTTTAGTACCTTGCTGATCTTCCAAATCATGTTCTTTCTTTCTTTAGTACTATGCTGATGTTTCAAAATCATGTCCTTTCTTTCTTTAGTACTAAGCTGATCTTTCAAAATCTTCTTTCTTTTTTTAGTACCATGCTGATCTTTCAAAATCTTGTTCTTTCTTTCTTTGGACCCATGCTGAGCTTTCGAAATCATGTTCTTTTTTACTTTAGTACCATGCTGATCTTTCAAAATCTTGTTCATTCTTTCTTTAGTACCATGCTGATCTTTCAAAATCATGTTCTTTCTTTCTTTAGTAGCATGCTGATCTTTCAAAATCTTGTTCTTCCTTTTTTAGTTCCATGCTGGTCTTTCAAAATCACGTTCTTTCTTTCTTTAGTACCATGCTGAACTTCCAAATCATGTTCTTTCTTTCTTCCTTTAGTACTATGCTGATTATTCAAAATCATGTTTTTCTTTCTTTAGTACCATGCTGATCTTCGAAAATCTTTCTTTTTTTAGTACCATGCTGATCTTTTAAAATCTTGTTCTTTCTTTCTTTAGTAACATGCTGATCTTTCAAAATCATGCTCTTTCTTTTTTTCTTTCTTTAGTACTAAGCTGATGTTTCAAAATCATGTTCTGTCTTTCTTTAGTTCCATGCGGATCTTTCAAAATCATGTTCTTTCTTTCTTTAGTAACATGCTGATCTTTCAAAATCTTGTTCTTTCTTTCTTTAGTACCATGCTGATGTTTAAAAATCTTGTTCTTTCTTTGTTTAGTACAATGCTGATCTTTCAAAATCATGTACTTTCTTTCTTTCTTTCTTTAGTAGTATGCTGACGTTTCAAAATCATGTTCTTTCTTTCTTTAGTACCATGCTGATTCTTCAAAATCATGATCTTTCTTTCTTTCTTTCTTTAGTACTATACTGATGTTTCAAATTCATGTTCTTTATTTCTTTAGTACCATGCTGATCTTTCAAAATCATGATCTTTCTTTCTTTCTTTCTTTAGTACTATACTGATGTTTCAAATTCATGTTCTTTCTTTCTTTAGTACCATGCTGATCTTTCAAAATCATGATCTTTCTATCTTTCTTTCTTAATACTATGCTGATGTTTCAAATTCATGTTCTTTCTTTCTTTAGTACCATGATGATCTTTGAAAATCATGTTCATTCTTTCTTTAGTACCATGCTGATCTTTCAAAATCATGTCCTTTCTTTCTTTAGTACCATGCTGATCTTTCAAAATCATGATCTTTCTTTCTTCCTTTAGTACTATGCTGATGTTTTAAAATCATGTTCTTTTTTTCTTTAGTACCATGCTGATCTATGAAAATCATGATCTTTCTTTAGTACCATGCAGATCTTTCAAATCATGTTCTTTCTTTCTTTCTTTCTTTAGTACTATGCTGATGTTTCAAAATCATGTTCTTTCTTTCTTAATACCATGCTGATGTTACAAAATCATGTTCTTTCTTTCTTTAGTACCATGCTCATCTTTCAATATATTGTTCTTTCTTTCTTTAGTACCATGCTGATCTTTGAAAATCATGATAATTCTTTCTTCCTTTAGTACTATGCTGATGTTTTAAAATCATGTTCTTATTTTCTTTAGTACCATGCTGATCTATGAAAATCATGTTCTTTCTTTCTTTAGTAGCATGCTGATCTTTCAGAATCTTGTTCTTTCTTTAGTTAGTACCATGCTGATATTTAAAATCTTGTTCTTTATTTAGTAGCGTGCTGATCTTCCAAATCTTGTTATTTCTTTGTTTAGTACCATGCTGATCTTTCAAAATCATGTTCTTTCTTTCTTTAGTACCCTGCTGATCTTCCAAATAATGTTCTTTCTTTAGTACTATGCTGATGTTTCAATATCAAGTTCTTTCTTTCTTTAGTACCATGTTGATACCTCAAAGTCTTTTTTTTTTAGTACCATACTGATCTTTCAAAATCATGTTCTTTCTTTCTTTAGTACCATGCTGATCTTTCAAAATCATGTTCTTTCATTCTTTAGTACCATGCTGATCTTTCAAAATCTTGTTCTTTCTTTTTTTCTTTCTTTAGTACTAAGCTGATCATTCAAAATCATGTTCTTTCTTTCTTTAGTACCATGCTGATCTTTCAAAATCATGTTCTTTCATTCTTTAGTACCATGCTGATCTTTCAAAATCTTGTTCTTTCTTTTTTTCTTTCTTTAGTACTAAGATGATCATTCACAATCATGTTCTTTCTTTCTTTAGTACCATGCTGATCTTTCAAAATCAGGTTCTTTCTTTCTTTAGTACCATGCTGATCTTCCAAATAATGTTCTTTCTTTAGTACTATGCTGATGTTTCAAAATCATGTTCTTTCTTTCTTTAGTACCATGTTGATACCTCAAAGTCTTTTTTTTTTTTAGTACCATACTGATCTTTCAAAATCATGTTCTTTCTTTCTTTAGTACCATGCTGATCTTTCAAAATCATGTTCTTTCATTCTTTAGTACCATGCTGATCTTTCAAAATCTTGTTCTTTCTTTTTTTCTTTCTTTAGTACTAAGCTGATGTTTCAAAATCATGTTCTGTCTTTCTTTAGTACCATGCTGATCTTTTAAAATCATTTTCTTTCTTTAGTACAATGCTGATCTTTCAAAATTATGTTCTTTCTTTCTTTAGTACCATGCTGATCTTTCAAAATCATGTTCTTTCTTTCTTTAGTCCCATGCTGATCTTTCATAATCTTGTTCCTTATTTATTTAGTACCATGCTGATCTTTCAAAATCTTGTTCTTTCTTTTTTTAGTACCGTGCTGATCTTTCAAAATCATGATCTTTCTTTCTTTCCTTCTTTAGTACTATGCTGATATTTCAAATTCATGTTCTTTCTTTCTTTAGTAGCATGCTGATCTTTCAGAATCTTGTTCTTTCTTTAGTTAGTACCATGCTGATATTTAAAATCTTGTTCTTTATTTAGTAGCGTGCTGATCTTCCAAATCTTGTTATTTCTTTGTTTAGTACCATGCTGATATTTCAAAATCATGTTCTTTCTTTCTTTAGTACCCTGCTGATCTTCCAAATAATGTTCTTTCTTTAGTACTATGCTGATGTTTCAATATCAAGATCTTTCTTTCTTTAGTACCATGTTGATACCTCAAAGTCTTTTTTTTTTAGTACCATACTGATCTTTCAAAATCATGTTCTTTCTTTCTTTAGTACCATGCTGATCTTTCAAAATCATGTTCTTTCATTCTTTAGTACCATGCTGATCTTTCAAAATCTTGTTCTTTCTTTTTTTCTTTCTTTAGTACTAAGCTGATCATTCAAAATCATGTTCTTTCTTTCTTTAGTACCATGCTGATCTTTCAAAATCATGTTCTTTCATTCTTTAGTACCATGCTGATCTTTCAAAATCTTGTTCTTTCTTTTTTTCTTTCTTTAGTACTAAGATGATCATTCACAATCATGTTCTTTCTTTCTTTAGTACCATGCTGATCTTCCAAATAATGTTCTTTCTTTAGTACTATGCTGATGTTTCAAAATCATGTTCTTTCTTTCTTTAGTACCATGTTGATACCTCAAAGTCTTTTTTTTTTTTAGTACCATACTGATCTTTCAAAATCATGTTCTTTCTTTCTTTAGTACCATGCTGATCTTTCAAAATCATGTTCTTTCATTCTTTAGTACCATGCTGATCTTTCAAAATCTTGTTCTTTCTTTTTTTCTTTCTTTAGTACTAAGCTGATGTTTCAAAATCATATTCTGTCTTTCTTTAGTACCATGCTGATCTTTTAAAATCATTTTCTTTCTTTAGTACAATGCTGATCTTTCAAAATTATGTTCTTTCTTTCTTTAGTACCATGCTGATCTTTCAAAATCATGTTCTTTCTTTCTTTAGTCCCATGCTGATCTTTCATAATCTTGTTCTTTATTTATTTAGTACCATGCTGATCTTTCAAAATCTTGTTCTTTCTTTTTTTAGTACCGTGCTGATCTTTCAAAATCATGATCTTTCTTTCTTTCCTTCTTTAGTACTATGCTGATATTTCAAATTCATGTTCTTTCTTTCTTTAGTACCATGCTGATATTTCAAAATCTTGTTCTTTCTTTCTTTCATTAGTACAATGCTGATTTTTCAAAATCTTGTTCTTTCTTTCTTTCTTTTAGTACTAAGCTGACGTTTCAAAATCATTTTCTTTCTTTAGTACCATGCTGATCATTCAAAATCATGTTCCTTCTTCCTTTCTTTATTTATTACTATGCTGCTGTTTCAAAATCATGTTCTTTCTTTCTTTAGTACCATGCTGATCTTCAAAAATCTTGTTCTTTCTTTTTTTAGTACAATGCTGATCTTTCAAAATCTTGTTCTTTCTTTCTTTCTTTATTTAGTACTAAGCTGACGTTTCAAAATCATATTCTTTCCTTATTTAGTACCATGCTTATCATTCAAAATCATCTTCTTTCTTTCTTTCTTTAGTACAATGCTGATGTTTCAAAATCATGTTCTGTCTTTCTTTAGTACCATGCTGATCTTTCAGAATCATGTTCTTTGTTTCTTTAGTACCATGCTGATCTTTCAAAATGTTGTTCTTTCTTTCTTTAGTACCATGCTAATCTTTCAAAATCATGTTCTTTCTTTCTTTAGTACCATTCTGATCTTTCAAAATCTTGTTCTTTCTTTCTTTAGTACTATGCTGCTGTTTCAAAATCATGTTCTTTCTTTCTTTAGTACCATGCTGATCTTTAAAAATCTTGTTCTTTCTTTCTTTTGTACCATGCTGATCTTTCGAAATCATGTTCTTTCTTTCTTTCTTTAGTACTATGCTGAAGTTTGAAAATCAAGTTCTTTCTTTCTTTAGTAACTTGCTGATTTTTCAAAGTCATGTACTTTCTTTCTTTAGTACCATGCTGATCTTTCAAAATCATGTTCATTCTTTCTTTAATACCATGCTGATCTTTCAAAATCATTTCCTATCTTCCTTTAGTACTATGCTGATGTTTCAAAATCATGTCCTTTCTTTCTTTAGTACCATGCTGATGTTTCAAAATCATGTTCTTTCTTTCTTTACTACCATGCAGATCTTTTAAAATCATGTTCTTTCTTTCTTTTGTACCATGCTGATCTTCCAAATCTTGTTATTTCTTTGTTTAGTACCATGCTGATCTTTCAAAATCATGTTCTTTCTTTCTTTAGTACCATGCTGATCTTTCAAAATCTTGTTCTTTCTTTTTTTCTTTCTTTAGTACTAAGCTGATCATTCAAAATCATGTTCTTTCTTTCTTTAGTACCATGCTGATCTTTCAAAATTATGTTGTTTCTTTCTTTAGTACCATGCTGATCTTTCAAAATCTTGTTTTTTCTTTCTTTTGTAACATGATGATCTTTCAAAATATTGTTCTTTCTTTGTTTAGTACCATGCTGATCTTTCAAAATCATGTTCTATCTTTCTTTCTTTAGTACTAGACTGATGTTTCAAAATCATGTTCTGTCTTTCTTTAGTACCATGCTGATCTTTCAAAATCATGTTCTTTCTTTCTTTAGGACCATGCTGATCATTCAACATTATATTCTTTCTTTAGTACTATGCTGATGTTTCAAAATCATGTTCTTTCTTTTTTTAGTACCATGCTGATCTTTCATGATCTTGTTCTTTATTTCTTTAGTACCATGCTGATCTTTCAAAATCTTGTTCTTTCTTTATTTAGTACCATGCTGATATTTAAAATCTTGTTCTTTATTTAGTAGCGTGCTGATCTTCCAAATATTCTTATTTCTTTGTTTAGTACCATGCTGATCTTTCAAAATCATGTTCTTTCTTTCTTTGGTACCATGCTGATCTTCCAAATAATGTTCTTTTTTTAGTACTATGTTGATGTTTCAAAATCAAGTTCTTTCTTTCTTTAGTACCATGCTGATCCCTCAAAGTCTTCTTTTTTTTTAGTACCATACTGATCTTTCAAAATCATGTTCTTTCATTCTTTAGTACCATGCTGATCTTTCAAAATCTTCTTCTTTCTTTTTTTATTTCTTTAGTACTAAGCTGATCATTCAAAATCATGTTCTTTCTTTCCTTAGTACCATGCTGATCTTTCAAAATCATGTTCTATCTTTCCCTCTTTAGTACTAGACTGATGTTTACAAAATCATGTTCTGTCTTTCTTTAGTACCATGCTGATCTTTCAAAATCATGTTCATTCTTTCTTTAATACCATGCTGATCTTTCAAAATCATTTCCTATCTTCCTTTAGTACTATGCTGATGTTTCAAAATCATGTCCTTTCTTTCTTTAGTACCATGCTGATGTTTCAAAATCATGTTCTTTCTTTCTTTACTACCATGCAGATCTTTTAAAATCATGTTCTTTCTTTCTTTTGTACCATGCTGATCTTTCAAAATCATGTTGTTTCTTTGTTTATTTCTTTAGTACTATGCTTATGTTTGAAAATCATGTTCTTTGTTTCTTTAGTACCATGCTGATATTTAAAATCTTGTTCTTTATTTAGTAGCGTGCTGATCTTCCAAATCTTGTTATTTCTTTGTTTAGTACCATGCTGATCTTTCAAAATCATGTTCTTTCTTTCTTTAGTACCATGCTGATCTTTCAAAATCCTGTTCTTTCTTTTTTTCTTTCTTTAGTACTAAGCTGATCATTCAAAATCATGTTCTTTCTTTCTTTAGTACCATGCTGATCTTTCAAAATCTTGTTCTTTCTTTCTTTAGTACCATGCTGATTTTTTGAAATCATTTTCTTTGTTTAGTACCATGCTGATCTTTCAAAATTATGTTGTTTCTTTCTTTAGTACCATGCTGATCTTTCAAAATCTTGTTCTTTCTTTCTTTTGTAACATGATGATCTTTCAAAATATTGTTCTTTCTTTGTTTAGTACCATGCTGATCTTTCAAAATCATGTTCTATCTTTCTTTCTTTAGTACTAGACTGATGTTTCAAAATCATGTTCTGTCTTTCTTTAGTACCATGCTGATCTTTAAAATCATGTTCTTTCTTTCTTTAGGACCATGCTGATCTTTCAACATTATGTTCTTTCTTTAGTACTATGCTGATGTTTCAAAATCATGTTCTTTCTTTCTTTAGTACCATGCTGATCTTTCATGATCTTGTTCTTTATTTCTTTAGTACCATGCTGATCTTTCAAAATCTTGTTCTTTCTTTATTTAGTACCATGCTGATATTTAAAATCTTGTTCTTTATTTAGTAGCGTGCTGATCTTCCAAATATTCTTATTTCTTTGTTTAGTACCATGCTGATCTTTCAAAATCATGTTCTTTCTTTCTTTTGTACCATGCTGATCTTCCAAATAATGTTCTTTTTTTAGTACTATGTTGATGTTTCAAAATCAAGTTCTTTCTTTCTTTAGTACCATGCTGATCCCTCAAAGTCTTCTTTTTTTTAGTACCATACTGATCTTTCAAAATCATGTTCTTTCATTCTTTAGTACCATGCTGATCTTTCAAAATCTTCTTCTTTCTTTTTTTATTTCTTTAGTACTAAGCTGATCATTCAAAATCATGTTCTTTCTTTCTTTAGTACCATGCTGATCTTTCAAAATCATGTTCTATCTTTCCCTCTTTAGTACTAGACTGATGTTTACAAAATCATGTTCTGTCTTTCTTTAGTACCATGCTGATCTTTCAAAATCATGTTCTTTCTTTCTTTAGGACCATGCTGATCTTTCAACATTATGTTCTTTCTTTTTTTCTTTCTTTAGTACTAAGCTGATCATTCAAAATCATGTTCTTTCTTTCTTTAGTACCATGCTGATCTTTCAAAATTATGTTGTTTCTTTCTTTAGTACCATGCTGATCTTTCAAAATCTTGTTTTTTCTTTCTTTTGTAACATGATGATCTTTCAAAATATTGTTCTTTCTTTGTTTAGTACCATGCTGATCTTTCAAAATCATGTTCTATCTTTCTTTCTTTAGTACTAGACTGATGTTTCAAAATCATGTTCTGTCTTTCTTTAGTACCATGCTGATCTTTCAAAATCATGTTCTTTCTTTCTTTAGGACCATGCTGATCATTCAACATTATATTCTTTCTTTAGTACTATGCTGATGTTTCAAAATCATGTTCTTTCTTTTTTTAGTACCATGCTGATCTTTCATGATCTTGTTCTTTATTTCTTTAGTACCATGCTGATCTTTCAAAATCTTGTTCTTTCTTTATTTAGTACCATGCTGATATTTAAAATCTTGTTCTTTATTTAGTAGCGTGCTGATCTTCCAAATATTCTTATTTCTTTGTTTAGTACCATGCTGATCTTTCAAAATCATGTTCTTTCTTTCTTTGGTACCATGCTGATCTTCCAAATAATGTTCTTTTTTTAGTACTATGTTGATGTTTCAAAATCAAGTTCTTTCTTTCTTTAGTACCATGCTGATCCCTCAAAGTCTTCTTTTTTTTTAGTACCATACTGATCTTTCAAAATCATGTTCTTTCATTCTTTAGTACCATGCTGATCTTTCAAAATCTTCTTCTTTCTTTTTTTATTTCTTTAGTACTAAGCTGATCATTCAAAATCATGTTCTTTCTTTCCTTAGTACCATGCTGATCTTTCAAAATCATGTTCTATCTTTCCCTCTTTAGTACTAGACTGATGTTTACAAAATCATGTTCTGTCTTTCTTTAGTACCATGCTGATCTTTCAAAATCATGTTCATTCTTTCTTTAATACCATGCTGATCTTTCAAAATCATTTCCTATCTTCCTTTAGTACTATGCTGATGTTTCAAAATCATGTCCTTTCTTTCTTTAGTACCATGCTGATGTTTCAAAATCATGTTCTTTCTTTCTTTACTACCATGCAGATCTTTTAAAATCATGTTCTTTCTTTCTTTTGTACCATGCTGATCTTTCAAAATCATGTTGTTTCTTTGTTTATTTCTTTAGTACTATGCTTATGTTTGAAAATCATGTTCTTTGTTTCTTTAGTACCATGCTGATATTTAAAATCTTGTTCTTTATTTAGTAGCGTGCTGATCTTCCAAATCTTGTTATTTCTTTGTTTAGTACCATGCTGATCTTTCAAAATCATGTTCTTTCTTTCTTTAGTACCATGCTGATCTTTCAAAATCCTGTTCTTTCTTTTTTTCTTTCTTTAGTACTAAGCTGATCATTCAAAATCATGTTCTTTCTTTCTTTAGTACCATGCTGATCTTTCAAAATCTTGTTCTTTCTTTCTTTAGTACCATGCTGATTTTTTGAAATCATTTTCTTTGTTTAGTACCATGCTGATCTTTCAAAATTATGTTGTTTCTTTCTTTAGTACCATGCTGATCTTTCAAAATCTTGTTCTTTCTTTCTTTTGTAACATGATGATCTTTCAAAATATTGTTCTTTCTTTGTTTAGTACCATGCTGATCTTTCAAAATCATGTTCTATCTTTCTTTCTTTAGTACTAGACTGATGTTTCAAAATCATGTTCTGTCTTTCTTTAGTACCATGCTGATCTTTAAAATCATGTTCTTTCTTTCTTTAGGACCATGCTGATCTTTCAACATTATGTTCTTTCTTTAGTACTATGCTGATGTTTCAAAATCATGTTCTTTCTTTCTTTAGTACCATGCTGATCTTTCATGATCTTGTTCTTTATTTCTTTAGTACCATGCTGATCTTTCAAAATCTTGTTCTTTCTTTATTTAGTACCATGCTGATATTTAAAATCTTGTTCTTTATTTAGTAGCGTGCTGATCTTCCAAATATTCTTATTTCTTTGTTTAGTACCATGCTGATCTTTCAAAATCATGTTCTTTCTTTCTTTTGTACCATGCTGATCTTCCAAATAATGTTCTTTTTTTAGTACTATGTTGATGTTTCAAAATCAAGTTCTTTCTTTCTTTAGTACCATGCTGATCCCTCAAAGTCTTCTTTTTTTTAGTACCATACTGATCTTTCAAAATCATGTTCTTTCATTCTTTAGTACCATGCTGATCTTTCAAAATCTTCTTCTTTCTTTTTTTATTTCTTTAGTACTAAGCTGATCATTCAAAATCATGTTCTTTCTTTCTTTAGTACCATGCTGATCTTTCAAAATCATGTTCTATCTTTCCCTCTTTAGTACTAGACTGATGTTTACAAAATCATGTTCTGTCTTTCTTTAGTACCATGCTGATCTTTCAAAATCATGTTCTTTCTTTCTTTAGGACCATGCTGATCTTTCAACATTATGTTCTATATTTAGTACTATACTGATGTTTCAAAATCATGTTCTTTCTTTCTTTAGTACCATGCTGATCTTTCATAATCTTGTTCTTTATTTCTTTAGTACCATGCTGATCTTTCAAAATCTTGTTCTTTCTTTTTTTAGTACCATGCTGATCTTTCAAAATCATGATCTTTCTTTCTTTCCTTCTATAGCACTATGCTGATTTTTCAAATTCATGTTCTTTCTTTCTTTAGTACCATGCTGATCTTTAAAAATCATGTTCTTTCTTTCTTTTGTACCATGCTGATGTTTCAAAATCATGTTCTTTCTTCTTTAGTACCATGCTGATTTTTCAAAATCTTGTTCTTTCTTTCTTTATTTAGTACTAAGCTGACGTTTCAAAATCATTTTCTTTCTTTAGTACCATGCTGATCATTCAAAATCATGTTCCTTCTTTCTTTCTTTATTTAGTACTATGCTGCTGTTTCAAAATCATGTTCTTTCTTTCTTTCTTTAGTACCATGCTGATCTTTCAGAATCATGTTCTTTGTTTCTTTAGTACCATGCTGATCTTTCAAAATCTTGTTCTTTCTTTGTTTAGTACCATGCTGATCTTTCAAAATCATGTTCTTTCTTTCTTTCTATCTTTAGTAGTATGGTGACGTTTCAAAATCATGTTCTTTCTTTGTTTAGTACCATGCTGATCTTTAAAAATCATGATCTTTCTTTCCTTCTTTCTTTAGTACTATACTGATGTTTCAAATTCATGTTCTTTCTTTCTTTAGTACCATGCTGATCTTTCGAAATCAGTTCTTTCTTTCTTTCTTTAGTACTATGCTGAAGTTTGAAAATCATGTTCTTTCTTTCTTTAGTAACCTGCTGATTTTTCAAAATCATGTACTTTATTTCTTTAGTACCATGCTGATCTTTCAAAATCATGTTCTTTCTTTCTTTAATACCATGCTGATCTTTCAAAATCATGTTCTTTCTTTCTTTACTACCATGCAGATCTTTCAAAATCATGTTCTTTCTTTCTTTTGTACCATGCTGATCTTTCAAAATCTTGTTCTTTCTTTCTTTAGTACCATGCTGATCTTTCAAAATCATGTTCTTTCTTTGTTTATTTCTTTAGTACTATGCTTATGTTTGAAAATCATGTTCTTTCTTTCTTTAGTACCATGCTGATATTTAAAAACTTGTTCTTTATTTAGTAGCGTGCTGATCTTCCAAATCTTGTTATTTCTTTGTTTAGTACCATGCTGATCTTTCAAAATCATGTTCTTTCTTTCTTTAGTACCATGCTGATCTTCCAAATAATGTTCTTTCTTTAGTACTATGCTGATGTTTCAAAATCAAGTTCTTTCTTTCTTTAGTACCATGCTGATCCCTCAAAGTCTACTTTCTTTTTTTAGTACCATACTGATCTTTCAAAATCATGTTCTTTCTTTCTTTAGTACCATGCTGATCTTTCAAAATCATGTTCTTTCATTCTTTAGTACCATGCTGATCTTTCAAAATCTTGTTCTTTATTTTTTTCTTTCTTTAGTACTAAGCTGATCATTCAAAATCATGTTCTTTCTTTCTTTAGTACCATGTTGATCTTTCAAAATCTTGTTCTTTCTTTTTTTCTTTCTTTAGTACTAAGCTGATGTTTCAAAATAATATTCTTTCTTTCTTTAGTACCATGCTGATCTTTTAAAATCATTTTCTTTGTTTAGTACCATGCTGATCTTTCAAAATTATGTTCTTTCTTTCTTTAGTACCATGCTGATCTTTCAAAATCATGTTCTTTCTTTCTTTAGTACCATGCTGATCTTTCAAAATCTTGTTCTTTCTTTCTTTAGTAACATGATGATCTTTCAAAATCTTGTTCTTTCTTTGTTTAGTACCATGCTGATCTTTCAAAATCATGTTCTATCTTTCTTTCTTTAGTACTAGACTGATGTTTCAAAATCATGTTCTGTCTTTCTTTAGTACCATGCTGATCTTTCAAAATCATGTTCTTTCTTTCTTTAGGACCATGCTGATCTTTCAACATTATGTTCCTTCTTTAGTACTATGCTGATATTTCAAAATCATGTTCTTTCTTTCTTTAGTACCATGCTGATCTTTCAAAATCTTGTTCTTTCTTTAATACCATGCCTATATTTAAAATCTTGTTCTTTTTTTAGTAGGGCGCTGATCTTCCAATACTTGTTATTTCTTTGTTTAGTACCATGCTGACCTTTCAAAATCATGTTCTTTCTTTCTTTAGTACCATGCTGATCTTCCAAATAATGTTCTTTCTTTAGTACTATGCTGATGTTTCAAAATCAAGTTCTTTCTTTCTTTAGTACCATGCTGATCCCTCAAAGTCTTTTTTTTTAGTACCATGCTGATCTTTCAAAATCATGTTCTTTCTTTCTTTAGTAACATGCTGATCTTTCAAAATCAGGTTCTTTCATTCTTTAGTACCATGCTGATCTTTCAAAATCTTGTTCTTTCTTTTTTTATTTCTTTACTACTAAGCTGATCATTCAAAATCATGTTCTTTCTTTCTTTAGTACCATGCTGATCTTTCAAAATCTTGTTCTTTCTTTTTTTCTTTCTTTAGTACTAAGCTGATGTTTCAAAATCATATTCTTTCTTTCTTTTGTACCATGCTGATCCTTTAAAATCATTTTCTTTCTTTAGTACCATGTTGATCTTTCAAAATTATGTTCTTTCTTTCTTTAGTACCATGCTGATCTTTCATAATCTTGTTCTTTATTTCTTTAGTACAATGCTGATCTTTCAAAATCTTGTTCTTTCTTTCTTTAGTACCATGCTGATCATTCAAAATCATGTTCCTTCTTTCTTTTTTTTTTAGTACCATGCTGATCTTTCAGAATCATGTTCTTTGTTTATTTAGTACCATGCTGATCTTTCAAAATCTTGTTCTTTCTTTGTTTAGTACCATGCTGATCTTTCAAAATCATGTTCTTTCTTTCTTTCTATCTTTAGTAGTATGGTGACGTTTCAAAATCATGTTCTTTCTTTGTTTAGTACCATGCTGATCTTTAAAAATCATGATCTTTTTTTCCTTCTTTCTTTAGTACTATACTGATGTTTCAAATTCATGTTCTTTCTTTCTTTAGTACCATGCTGATCTTTCGAAATCAGTTCTTTCTTTCTTTCTTTAGTAATATGCTGAAGTTTGAAAATCATGTTCTTTCTTTCTTTAGTAACCTGCTGATTTTTCAAAATCATGTACATTATTTCTTTAGTACCATGCTGATCTTTCAAAATCATGTTCTTTCTTTCTTTAATACCATGCTGATCTTTCAAAATCATGTTCTTTCTTTCATTACTACCATGCAGATATTTCAAAATCATGTTCTTTCTTTCTTTTGTACCATGCTGAACTTTCAAAATCTTGTTCTTTCTTTCTTTAGTACCATGCTGATCTTTCAAAATCATGTTCTTTCTTTGTTTATTTCTTTAGTACTATGCTTATGTTTGAAAATCATGTTCTTTGTTTCTTTAGTACCATGCTGATATTTAAAATCTTGTTCTTTATTTAGTAGCGTGCTGATCTTCCAAATCTTGTTATTTCTTTGTTTAGTACCATGCTGATCTTTCAAAATCATGTTCTTTCTTTCTTTAGTACCATGCTGATCTTTCAAAATCTTGTTCTTTCTTTTTTTCTTTCTTTAGTACTAAGCTGATCATTCAAAATCATGTTCTTTCTTTCTTTAGTACCATGCTGATCTTTCAAAATCTTGTTCTTTCTTTCTTTAGTACCATGCTGATTTTTTGAAATCATTTTCTTTGTTTAGTACCATGCTGATCTTTCAAAATTATGTTGTTTCTTTCTTTAGTACCATGCTGATCTTTCAAAATCTTGTTCTTTCTTTCTTTTGTAACATGATGATCTTTCAAAATATTGTTCTTTCTTTGTTTAGTACCATGCTGATCTTTCAAAATCATGTTCTATCTTTCTTTCTTTAGTACTAGACTGATGTTTCAAAATCATGTTCTGTCTTTCTTTAGTACCATGCTGATCTTTCAAAATCATGTTCTTTCTTTCTTTAGGACCATGCTGATCTTTCAACATTATGTTCTTTCTTTAGTACTATGCTGATGTTTCAAAATCATGTTCTTTCTTTCTTTAGTACCATGCTGATCTTTCATGATCTTGTTCTTTATTTCTTTAGTACCATGCTGATCTTTCAAAATCTTGTTCTTTCTTTATTTAGTACCATGCTGATATTTAAAATCTTGTTCTTTATTTAGTAGCGTGCTGATCTTCCAAATATTCTTATTTCTTTGTTTAGTACCATGCTGATCTTTCAAAATCATGTTCTTTCTTTCTTTTGTACCATGCTGATCTTCCAAATAATGTTCTTTTTTTAGTACTATGTTGATGTTTCAAAATCAAGTTCTTTCTTTCTTTAGTACCATGCTGATCCCTCAAAGTCTTCTTTTTTTTAGTACCATGCTGATCTTTCAAAATCATGTTCTTTCATTCTTTAGTACCATGCTGATCTTTCAAAATCTTCTTCTTTCTTTTTTTATTTCTTTAATACTAAGCTGATCATTCAAAATCATGTTCTTTCTTTCTTTAGTACCATGCTGATCTTTCAAAATCATGTTCTATCTTTCCCTCTTTAGTACTAGACTGATGTTTACAAAATCATGTTCTGTCTTTCTTTAGTACCATGCTGATCTTTCAAAATCATGTTCTTTCTTTCTTTAGGACCATGCTGATCTTTCAACATTATGTTCTATCTTTAGTACTATACTGATGTTTCAAAATCATGTTCTTTCTTTCTTTAGTACCATGCTGATCTTTCATAATCTTGTTCTTTATTTCTTTAGTACCATGCTGATCTTTCAAAATCTTGTTCTTTCTTTTTTTAGTACCATGCTGATCTTTCAAAATCATGATCTTTCTTTCTTTCCTTCTATAGCACTATGCTGATTTTTCAAATTCATGTTCTTTCTTTCTTTAGTACCATGCTGATCTTTAAAAATCATGTTCTTTCTTTCTTTTGTACCATGCTGATGTTTCAAAATCATGTTCTTTCTTCTTTAGTACCATGCTGATTTTTCAAAATCTTGTTCTTTCTTTCTTTCTTTATTTAGTACTAAGCTGTCGTTTCAAAATCATTTTCTTTCTTTAGTACCATGCTGATCATTCAAAATCATGTTCCTTCTATCTTTCTTTATTTAGTACTATGCTGCTGTTTCAAAATCATGTTCTTTCTTTCTTTCTTTACTACCATGCTGATCTTTCAGAATCATGTTCTTTGTTTCTTTAGTACCATGCTGATCTTTCAAAATCTTGTTCTTTCTTTGTTTAGTACCATGCTGATCTTTCAAAATCATGTTCTTTCTTTCTTTCTATCTTTAGTAGTATGGTGACGTTTCAAAATCATGTTCTTTCTTTGTTTAGTACCATGCTGATCTTTAAAAATCATGATTTTTCTTTCCTTCTTTCTTTAGTACTATACTGATGTTTCAAATTCATGTTCTTTCTTTCTTTAGTACCATGCTGATCTTTCGAAATCAGTTCTTTCTTTCTTTCTTTAGTACTATGCTGAAGTTTGAAAATCATGTTCTTTCTTTCTTTAGTAACCTGCTGATTTTTCAAAATCATGTACTTTATTTCTTTAGTACCATGCTGATCTTTCAAAATCATGTTCTTTCTTTCTTTAATACCATGCTGATCTTTCAAAATCATGTTCTTTCTTTCTTTACTACCATGCAGATCTTTCAAAATCATGTTCTTTCTTTCTTTTGTACCATGCTGATCTTTCAAAATCTTGTTCTTTCTTTCTTTAGTACCATGCTGATCTTTCAAAATCATGTTCTTTCTTTGTTTATTTCTTTAGTATTATGCTTATGTTTAAAAATCATGTTCTTTCTTTCTTAGTACCATGCTGATATTTAAAAACTTGTTCTTTATTTAGTAGCGTGCTGATCTTCCAAATCTTGTTATTTCTTTGTTTAGTAACATGCTGATCTTTCAAAATCATGTTCTTTCTTTCTTTAGTACCATGCTGATCTTCCAAATAATGTTCTTTCTTTAGTACTATGCTGATGTTTCAAAATCAAGTTCTTTCTTTCTTTAGTACCATGCTGATCCCTCAAAGTCTACTTTCTTTTTTTAGTACCATACTGATCTTTCAAAATCATGTTCTTTCTTTCTTTAGTACCATGCTGATCTTTCAAAATCATGTTCTTTCATTCTTTAGTACCATGCTGATCTTTCAAAATCTTGTTCTTTATTTTTTTCTTTCTTTAGTACTAAGCTGATCATTCAAATCATGTTCTTTCTTTCTTTAGTACCATGCTGATCTTTCAAAATCTTGTTCTTTCTTTTTTTCTTTCTTTAGTACTAAGCTGATGTTTCAAAATAATATTCTTTCTTTCTTTAGTACCATGCTGATCTTTTAAAATCATTTTCTTTGTTTAGTACCATGCTGATCTTTCAAAATTATGTTCTTTCTTTCTTTAGTACCATGCTGATCTTTCAAAATCATGTTCTTTCTTTCTTTAGTACCATGCTGATCTTTCAAAATCTTGTTCTTTCTTTCTTTAGTAACATGATGATCTTTCAAAATATTGTTCTTTCTTTGTTTAGTACCATGCTGATCTTTCAAAATCATGTTCTATCTTTCTTTCTTTAGTACTAGACTCATGTTTCAAAATCATGTTCTGTCTTTCTTTAGTACCATGCTGATCTTTCAAAATCATGTTCTTTCTTTCTTTAGGACCATGCTGATCTTTCAACATTATGTTCTTTCTTTAGTACTATGCTGATATTTCAAAATCATGTTCTTTCTTTCTTTAGTACCATGCTGATCTTTCAAAATCTTGTTCTTTCTTTAATACCATGCCTATATTTAAAATCTTGTTCTTTATTTAGTAGGGCGCTGATCTTCCAAAACTTGTTATTTCTTTGTTTAGTACCATGCTGACCTTTCAAAATCATGTTCTTTCTTTCTTTAGTACCATGCTGATCTTCCAAATAATGTTCTTTCTTTAGTACTATGCTGATGTTTCAAAATCAAGTTCTTTCTTTCTTTAGTACCATGCTGATCCCTCAAAGTCTTTTTTTTTAGTACCATACAGATCTTTCAAAATCATGTTCTTTCTTTCTTTAGTAACATGCTGATCTTTCAAAATCAGGTTCTTTCATTCTTTAGTACCATGCTGATCTTTCAAAATCTTGTTCTATCTTTTTATCATGTTCTTTCATTCTTTCTTTAATACTATGCTGATGTTTCAAAGTCATGTTCTTACTTTCTTTAGTACCATGCTGATCCTTCAAAATCATGTTCTGTCTTTATTACTTTGCTGATGATAAAATATCATGTTCTTTCTTTCTTTAGTACCATGCTGATCTTTCAATATCATGTTCTTTCTTTCTTTAGTACCATGCTGATCTTTCAAAATCATGTTCTATCTTTCTTTATTCCTTTAGTACTATGCTTATGTTTCAAAATCATGTTCTTTCTTTCTTAATACCATGCTGATGTTACAAAATCATGTTCTTTCTTTCTTTAGTACCATGCTGATCTTTCAAAATCTTGTTCTTTCTGTCTTTAGTACCATGCTGATCATTGCAAATTAAGTTCTTTCTTTATTACTATGCTGATGATACAAAATCATGTTCCTTCTTTCTTTAGTACAATGCTGATCTTTCAAAATCCTGTTCTTTCTTTCTTTAGTACCATGCTGATCTTTAAAAATCATGTTCTTTCTTTCTTTTGTACCATGCTGATGTTTCAAAATCATGTTCTTTCTTCTTTAGTACCATGCTGATTTTTCAAAATCTTGTTCTTTCTTTCTTTCTTTATTTAGTACTAAGCTGTCGTTTCAAAATCATTTTCTTTCTTTAGTACCATGCTGATCATTCAAAATCATGTTCCTTCTATCTTTCTTTATTTAGTACTATGCTGCTGTTTCAAAATCATGTTCTTTCTTTCTTTCTTTACTACCATGCTGATCTTTCAGAATCATGTTCTTTGTTTCTTTAGTACCATGCTGATCTTTCAAAATCTTGTTCTTTCTTTGTTTAGTACCATGCTGATCTTTCAAAATCATGTTCTTTCTTTCTTTCTATCTTTAGTAGTATGGTGACGTTTCAAAATCATGTTCTTTCTTTGTTTAGTACCATGCTGATCTTTAAAAATCATGATTTTTCTTTCCTTCTTTCTTTAGTACTATACTGATGTTTCAAATTCATGTTCTTTCTTTCTTTAGTACCATGCTGATCTTTCGAAATCAGTTCTTTCTTTCTTTCTTTAGTACTATGCTGAAGTTTGAAAATCATGTTCTTTCTTTCTTTAGTAACCTGCTGATTTTTCAAAATCATGTACTTTATTTCTTTAGTACCATGCTGATCTTTCAAAATCATGTTCTTTCTTTCTTTAATACCATGCTGATCTTTCAAAATCATGTTCTTTCTTTCTTTACTACCATGCAGATCTTTCAAAATCATGTTCTTTCTTTCTTTTGTACCATGCTGATCTTTCAAAATCTTGTTCTTTCTTTCTTTAGTACCATGCTGATCTTTCAAAATCATGTTCTTTCTTTGTTTATTTCTTTAGTATTATGCTTATGTTTAAAAATCATGTTCTTTCTTTCTTAGTACCATGCTGATATTTAAAAACTTGTTCTTTATTTAGTAGCGTGCTGATCTTCCAAATCTTGTTATTTCTTTGTTTAGTAACATGCTGATCTTTCAAAATCATGTTCTTTCTTTCTTTAGTACCATGCTGATCTTCCAAATAATGTTCTTTCTTTAGTACTATGCTGATGTTTCAAAATCAAGTTCTTTCTTTCTTTAGTACCATGCTGATCCCTCAAAGTCTACTTTCTTTTTTTAGTACCATACTGATCTTTCAAAATCATGTTCTTTCTTTCTTTAGTACCATGCTGATCTTTCAAAATCATGTTCTTTCATTCTTTAGTACCATGCTGATCTTTCAAAATCTTGTTCTTTATTTTTTTCTTTCTTTAGTACTAAGCTGATCATTCAAATCATGTTCTTTCTTTCTTTAGTACCATGCTGATCTTTCAAAATCTTGTTCTTTCTTTTTTTCTTTCTTTAGTACTAAGCTGATGTTTCAAAATAATATTCTTTCTTTCTTTAGTACCATGCTGATCTTTTAAAATCATTTTCTTTGTTTAGTACCATGCTGATCTTTCAAAATTATGTTCTTTCTTTCTTTAGTACCATGCTGATCTTTCAAAATCATGTTCTTTCTTTCTTTAGTACCATGCTGATCTTTCAAAATCTTGTTCTTTCTTTCTTTAGTAACATGATGATCTTTCAAAATATTGTTCTTTCTTTGTTTAGTACCATGCTGATCTTTCAAAATCATGTTCTATCTTTCTTTCTTTAGTACTAGACTCATGTTTCAAAATCATGTTCTGTCTTTCTTTAGTACCATGCTGATCTTTCAAAATCATGTTCTTTCTTTCTTTAGGACCATGCTGATCTTTCAACATTATGTTCTTTCTTTAGTACTATGCTGATATTTCAAAATCATGTTCTTTCTTTCTTTAGTACCATGCTGATCTTTCAAAATCTTGTTCTTTCTTTAATACCATGCCTATATTTAAAATCTTGTTCTTTATTTAGTAGGGCGCTGATCTTCCAAAACTTGTTATTTCTTTGTTTAGTACCATGCTGACCTTTCAAAATCATGTTCTTTCTTTCTTTAGTACCATGCTGATCTTCCAAATAATGTTCTTTCTTTAGTACTATGCTGATGTTTCAAAATCAAGTTCTTTCTTTCTTTAGTACCATGCTGATCCCTCAAAGTCTTTTTTTTTAGTACCATACAGATCTTTCAAAATCATGTTCTTTCTTTCTTTAGTAACATGCTGATCTTTCAAAATCAGGTTCTTTCATTCTTTAGTACCATGCTGATCTTTCAAAATCTTGTTCTATCTTTTTATCATGTTCTTTCATTCTTTCTTTAATACTATGCTGATGTTTCAAAGTCATGTTCTTACTTTCTTTAGTACCATGCTGATCCTTCAAAATCATGTTCTGTCTTTATTACTTTGCTGATGATAAAATATCATGTTCTTTCTTTCTTTAGTACCATGCTGATCTTTCAATATCATGTTCTTTCTTTCTTTAGTACCATGCTGATCTTTCAAAATCATGTTCTATCTTTCTTTATTCCTTTAGTACTATGCTTATGTTTCAAAATCATGTTCTTTCTTTCTTAATACCATGCTGATGTTACAAAATCATGTTCTTTCTTTCTTTAGTACCATGCTGATCTTTCAAAATCTTGTTCTTTCTGTCTTTAGTACCATGCTGATCATTGCAAATTAAGTTCTTTCTTTATTACTATGCTGATGATACAAAATCATGTTCCTTCTTTCTTTAGTACAATGCTGATCTTTCAAAATCCTGTTCTTTCTTTCTTTAGTACCATGGTGATCTTTCAAAATCTTGTTTTCTTTCTTTAGTACCATGCTGATCTTTCAAAATCATGTTCTTTCTTTCTTTGTTTAGTACTATGCTTATGTTTGAAAATCATGTTCTTTCTTTCTTTAGTAACCTGCTGATTTTTCAAAATCATTTACTTTCTTTCATTAGTACCATGCTGATGTTTCAAAATCATGTTCTTTCTTTCTTTACTACCATGCAGATCTTTCAAAATCATGTTCTTTCTTTCTTTCTTTCTTTAGTACTATGCTGATGTTTCAAAATCATGTTCTTTTTCTTTAGTAAAATGCTGATCATTCAAAATCTTGTTCTTTCTTCCTTTAGTACCATGCTAATCTTTCAAAATCATGTTCTTTCTTCCTTTAGTACCATGCTGATCTTTAAAAATCATGTTCTTTCTTTCTTTCTTTCTTTCTTTCTTTCTTTAGTACTATGCTGAAGTTTGAAAATCATGTTCTTTCTTTCTTTAGTACCATGCTGATCTTTCCATATCTTGTTCTTTGTTTCTTTAGTACCATGCTGATCTTTCAAAATCATGTTCTTTCTTTCTTTAGAACCATGCTGATCTTTCAAAATCATGATTTTCTTTCTTTCTTTCTTTAGTACTATGCTGATGTTTCAAAATCATGTTGTTTCTTTCTAAAATACCATGCTGATCTTTCAAAATCTTGTTCTTTCTTTCTTTAGTACCATGCTGTTATTTCAAAATCATGATCTTTCTTTCTTTCTTTCTTTCTTTCTTTAGTACTATGCTTATGTTTGAAAAACAGGTTCTTTCTTTCTTTAGTACCATGCTGATGATTCAAAATCATGTTCATTCTTTCTTTAGTAAAATGCTGATATTTCAAAATCATGTTCTTTCTTTTTTTCTTTCTTTAGTACTATGCTGATGTTTCAAAATCATGTTCTTTTTTCTTTAGTACCATGCTGATCTTTCAAAATCTTGTTCTTTCTTTCTTTAGTACTATGCTGATGTTTCAAAATCATGTTCTTTCTTTTTTAGTACCATGCTGATCTTTAAAAATCTATTTATTTCTTACTTTAGTACCATGCTGATCTTTCAAAATCATGTTCTTTCTTTCTTTAGTACGATGTTGATCTTTCAAAATCATGTTATTTCTTTCTTTCTTTAGTACTATGCTTATGTTTCACAATCATGTTCTTTCTTTAGTACCATGCTGATGTTTCAATATCATGTACTTTCTTTCTTTAGTACTATGCTGATCTTTCAAAATAAAGTTCTTTCTTTATTCCATTAGTACTATGCTTATGTTTCAAAATCATGTTCTTTCTTTTTTAGTACCATGATGATGTTTCAAAATCATGTTCATTCTTTCTTTAGTACCATGCTGATCTTTCGAAATCTTGTTCTTTCTTTCTTTAGTACCATGCTGATGTTTGAAAATCATGTTCTTTCTTTCTATATTCCTTTAGTAATATGCTTATGTTTCAAAATCATGTTCTTTATATCTTTAGTACCATGCTGATGTTACAAAATCATGTTTTTTCTCTCTTTAGTACCATGCTGATCTTTCAAAATCTTGTTCTTTCTTTCTTTAGTAATATGCTGATCATTGAAAATCATGTTCTTTCTTTATTACTATGATGATGATACAAAATCATGTTCCTTCTTTCTTTAGTACCATGCTGATCTTTCAAAATCTTTTTGTTTCTTTAGTACCATGCTGATATTTCAAAATCCTGTTCTTTCTTTCTTTAGTACGATGTTGATGTTTCAAAATCATGTTCTTTCTTTCTTTAGTGCCATGCTGATCTTTCAAAATCATGTTCTTTCTTTCTTTAGTACCATGCTGATCTTTCAAAATCTTGTACTTTCTTTCTTTAGTGCCATGCTGATCTTTCAAAATCATGTTCTTTCTTTCTTTAGTACCATGCTGATCTTTCAAAATCATGTTCTTTCTTTCTTTATTTCTTTAGTACCATGCTGATCTCTCAAAATCATGTTCTTTCTTTCTTTATTTCTTTAGTACTATGCTTATGTCTGAAAATCATGTTCTTTCTTTCTTTAGTTCCATGCAAATCTTTCAAAATCTTGTTCTTTCTTTCTTTACTACCATGCTGATCTTTCAAATCATTTTCTTTCTTTCTTTCTTTAGTACTATGCTGATGTTTGAAAATCATGTTCTTTCTTTCTATATTCCTTTAGTAATATGCTTATGTTTCAAAATCATGTTCTTTATATCTTTAGTACCATGCTGATGTTACAAAATCATGTTTTTTCTCTGTTTAGTACCATGCTGATCTTTCAAAATCTTGTTCTTTCTTTCTTTAGTAATATGCTGATCATTGAAAATCATGTTCTGTCTTTATTACTATGATGATGATACAAAATCATGTTCCTTCTTTCTTTAGTACCATGCTGATCTTTCAAAATCTATTTGTTTCTTTAGTACTATGCTGATGTTTCAAAATCATGTTCATTCTTTCTTAGTACAATGCTGATCTTTCAATATCATATTCTTTCATTCTTTAGTACCATGCTGATTTCAAAATCATGTTCTTTCTTTCTTTATTCTTTAGTACTATGCTTAGGTTTCAAAATCATGTTCTTTCTTTCTTTAGTACCATGCTGAGGTTACAAAATCATGTTCTTTCTTTCTTTAGTACCATGCTGAACTTTCAAAATCTTGTTCTTTCTTTCTTTAGTACCATGCTGATCTTTGAAAATCATGTTCTTTCTTTATTACTATGCTGATGATAAAAAACCATGTTCCTTCTTTCTTTAGTACCATGCTGATCTTTCAAAATCTATTTGTTTCTTTAGTACCATGCTGATCTTTCAAATCCTGTTCTTTCTTTCTTTAGTACCATGCTGATTTTTCAAAATCTTGTACTTTCTTTCTTTAGTACCATGCTGATCTTTCAATATCATGTACTTTCTTTTTTAGTACCATGCTGATCTTTCAAAATCATGTTCTTTCTTTCTTTCTTTCTTTCTTTCTTTAGTACAATGCTGATGTTTCAAAATCATGTTCTTTCTTTCTTTAGTACCATGCTGTTATTTCAAAATCATGTTCTTTCTTTCTTTCTTTCTTTCTTTAGTACTATGCTTACGTTTGAACATCAGGTTCTTTCTTTTTTAGTACCATGCTGATGATTCAAAATAATGTTCATTCTTTCTTTAGTACCATGCTGATCTTTCAAAATCAAGTTCTTTCTTTCTTTATTCCATTAGTACTATGCTTATGTTTCAAAATCATGTTCTTTCTTCTTTACTACCATGCAGATGTTTCAAAATCATGTTCTTTCTTTCTGTAGTACCATGCTGATCTTTCGAAATCTTGTTCTTTCTTTCTTTACTACCATGCTGATCTTTCAAAATCAAGTTCTTTCTTTCTATATTCCTTTAGTAATATGCTTATGTTTCAAAATCATGTTCTTTATTTTTTAGTACCATGCTGATGTTACAAAATCATGTTTTTTCTCTCTTTAGTACCATGCTGATCTTTCAAAATCTTGTTCTTTCTTTCTTTAGTAACATGCTGATCATTGAAAATCATGTTCTTTCTTTATTACTATGATGATGATACAAAATCATGTTCCTTCTTTAGTACCATGCTGATCTTTCAAAATCTATTTGTTTATTTAGTACCATGCTGATATTTGAAAATCCTGTTCTTTCTTTCTTTAGTACTATGCTGATCTTTCAAAATCTTGTACTTTCTTTCTTTAGTACCATGCTGATCTTTCAAAATCATGTTCTTTCTTTCTTTATTTCTTTAGTACTATGCTTATGTTTGAAAATCATGTTCTTTCTTTCTTTACTACCATGCTGATCTTTCAAATCATTTTCTTTCTTTCTTTAGTACTATGCTGATGTTTGAAAATCATGTTCTTTCTTTCTTTAGTACCATGCTGATGTTTCAAAATCATGTTCTTTCTTTCTTTAGTACCATGCTGAGGTTACAAAATCATGTTCTTTCTTTCTTTAGTACCATGCTGAACTTTCAAAATCTTGTTCTTTCTTTCTTTAGTACCATGCTGATCTTTGAAAATCATGTTCTTTCTTTATTACTATGCTGATGATAAAAAATCATGTTCCTTCTTTCTTTAGTACCATGCTGATCTTTCAAAATCTATTTGTTTCTTTAGTACCATGCTGATCTTTCAAAATCTTGTTTTTCTTAATTTAGTACCATGCTGATGTTTCAAAATCATGTTCTTTCTTTCTTTAATACCATGTTGATCTTTCAAAATCATGTTCTTTCCTTCTTTAGTTCCATGCTGATCTTCCAAATTCATCTTCTTTCTTTCTTTCTTTCTTTAGTACTATGCTGATGTTTCAAAATCATGTTCTTTCTTTCTTTAGTACCATGATGATCTTTCAAAATCTTGTTCTTTCTTTCTTTAATACCATGTTGATCTTTCAAAATCATGTTCTTTCTGTCTTTACTACCATGCTGATGTTTCAAAATCATGTTCTTTCTTTCTTTCAATAGTGCTATGCTGATCTTTTAAAATCATGTTTCTTCTTTCTTTCTTCAATAACATGATGATGTTTGAACATCATGTACTTTCTGTCTTTCTTTTGTACCATGCTGATTTTTCAAAATCACATTCTTTCTTTCTTTAGTACCATGCTGATCTTTCAAAATCTTGTTCTTTCTTTCTTTAGTACTATGCTGATCTTTCAAAATCATGTTCTTTCTTTAGTACCATGCTGATCTTTCAAAATCTTGTTCTTTCTTTCTTTAGTATCATGCTGATCTTTCAAAATCATGTTCTTTCTTTCTTTATTACCATGCTGATCTTTCAAAATCATGTTCTTTCTTTAGTATCATGCTGATCTTTCAAAATCATGTTCTTTCTTTCTTTATTACCATGCTGATCTTTCAAAATCATGTTCTTTCTTTCTTTAGTACCATGCTGATCTTTCGAAATCTTGTTCTTTCTTTCTTTAGTACCATGCTGATGTTTCAAAATCATGTTCTTTCTTTCTTTAGTACCATGTTGATCTTTCAAAATCATGTTCTTTCCTTCTTTAGTTCCATGCTGATCTTCCAAATTCATCTTCTTTCTTTCTTTCTTTCTTTAGTACTATGCTGATGTTTCAAAATCATGTTCTTTCTTTCTTTAGTACCATGATGATCTTTCAAAATCTTATTCTTTCTTTCTTTAATACCATGTTGATCTTTCAAAATCATGTTCTTTCTTTCTTTCTTCAATAACATGATGATCTTTGAACATCATGTACTTTCTGTCTTTCTTTTGTACCATGCTGATTTTTCAAAATCACATTCTTTCTTTCTTTAGTACCATGCTGATCTTTCAAAATCTTGTTCTTTCTTTCTTTAGTACTATGCTGATCTTTCAAAATCATGTTCTTTCTTTAGTACCATGCTGATCTTTCAAAATCATGTTCTTTCTTTCTTTAGTACCATGTTGATCTTTCAAAATCATGTTCTTTCCTTCTTTAGTTCCATGCTGATCTTCCAAATTCATCTTCTTTCTTTCTTTCTTTCTTTAGTACCATGCTGATCTTTCAATATCATGTTCTTTCTTTCTTTCATTAGTGCTATGCTGATCTTTTAAAATCATGTTACTTCTTTCTTACTTCAATAACATGATGATCTTTGAAAATCATGTACTTTCTGTCTTTCTTTTGTACCATGCTGATTTTTCAAAATCATGTTCTTTCTTTAGCAACATGCTTATCTTTTAAAATCATGTTCTTTCTTTCTTTCTTTTGTACCTTGCTGATGTTTCAAAATCATGTTCTTTCTTTCTATAGTAGCTTTCTTTTCTTTTAAATTAATGTTATTTCTTCCTTTCTTTTGTACCATGCTGATCTTTCAAAATCATGTTCTTTCTTTGTTTAGTACCATGCTGATCTTTCAAAATCATGTCCTTTCTTTCTTTCTTTCTTTAGTTCCACGTTAATCTTTCAAAATCATGTTCTTTCAATCTTTCTTTCTTTCTTTCTTACCACGCTGATCTTTCAAAATCATGATCTTTCTTTCTTTCTTTAGTACCATGCTGATCTTTCAAAATCATGATCTTTCTTTCTTTCTTTCGTACCATGCTGATCTTTCAAAATCTTGTTCTTTCTTTCTTTAGTACGATGGTGTTCTTTCAAAATCTTGTTCTTTCTTTAGTACCATGCTGATCCTTCAAAATCACGTTCTTTCTTTCTTTCGTAACATGCTGATCTTTCAAAATCATGATCTTTCTTTCTTTATTTAGTACTATGCTGATCTTTCAAAATCATGTTCTTTCTTTCTTTCTTTAGTACCATGCTGATGTTTCAAAATCATGTTGTTTCTTTCTTTAGTACTATGCTGATCTTTCCAAATCTTGATCTTTCTTTCTTGCTTTAGTACTATGCTGATCTTTCAAAATAATGTTCTTTCTTTCTTTAGTTCCACGCTAATTTTTGAAAATCATGTTCTTTCTTTCTTTCTTTAGTACCACACTCATCTTTCAAATTCCTTTTCTTTCTTTCTTTCTTTCTTTCTTTCTTTAGTACCACGCTGATCTTTCAAAACCGTGTTCTTTCTTTTTTTAGCACCATGCTGATCTTTCACAATCATGTTCTTTCTTTTTATTCTTCTCATATCCTACCTGTGTCCCAACTCGTCCATTTATATTTTCTGTTCGTCCTCTTTCCTCTTCTTGCATTCGTAATGAGTTTTTCATATTATTGATTTTATGTCTTCTTTCTCCTTCCATATTTTGACCTCTCATTGTATTACACACCATTGATTCAATCATTTCAAGTGGGAATCACGCGTCCTTCTGTACACCTTCCATCTTGTCGATCCTCATTGCTATTTCTTCATTGGTATACACATTTCTAAGTGGGCAAGAGAAAAGAGAAGGAAGAAAAGGAAATAAAAAAATAGCGCGATATGGAACGAACTCTGGTGAATACGAAGGGAAAAAAGGTGAAGGATAAAGTGTGTTTGGCCATTGCTGTGCTTGCACGCATGCGCGAGTGTCTTTATGAGAATAAACTGTTCATTAATATATTTCGGTGAACGTAATTGCTTCTTCAAAAATTTTCCCTTGTCTTTTTTTTTTGTTAAATATTTTATTCGTTACTTTCCTTTTTTCAGTATGATTCTTTTATATTTTTCTTCGCATAATTCCGCATTTTCCTTCCGTGATTTATTTTCCTTCATTCGATTTTACTATTATTATTATTATTATTAATGATCTTATTCATTTTTCTTGTAGCTTTCCTTTTTATGTAATTCTTTTCCCTTCTCATTTTGATCTCCCAGGTGTAATCTGTAGCAGACCTTTCTTTCTTTCTTTCTTTCTTTCTTTCTTTCCTTCTTTCTTTCTTTCTTACGATGCTGATCTTTCAAAATCATGTTCTTTCTTTCTTTCTTTCTTTCTATTGTTAGTACCATGCCAATATTTCAATATCATGTTCTTTGTCTCTTTCTTTGTTTGTTTCTTTCTTTAGTACCATGCTCGTCTTTCAAAATCTTGTTCTTTCTTTCTTTCTTTCTTTCTTTAGTACCATGCTCGTCTTTCAAAATCTTGTTCTTACATTCTTTCTTTCGTTCTTTCTTTCTTTCTTTCTTTCTTTCTTTCTTTCTTTAGTAACATGTTCGTCTTTCAAAATCTTTTTCTTTTTTTCTTTCTTTCTTTCTTTCTTTCTTTAGTAACTTGCTCGTCTTTCACAATCTTGTGCTTCCTTTCTTTCTTTCTTTCTTTCTTTAGTACCATACTCGTCTTTCAAAATCTTGTTCTTTCTTTCTTTCATTCTTTAGCACCATGCTCGCCTTTCAAAATCTTGTTCTTTCTTTCTTTCTTTCTTTCTTTCTTTCTTTCTTTCTTTCGTACCATGCTCGTCTTTCAAAATCTTGGGCTTTCTTTCTTTGTTTCCTCTTTCTTTCTTTCTTTTTTTTGTTTCTCGATTTTAAAGGAAATTATTTACCTCTTCATTTCACCCTTCTTTCTTTTCCATTACTTCTTGTCTTCCTCTCCTCCTCGTCTATAACTACACCTGAGTTTCAAATAGTCGGGGTGGATGAAATAGACCTCTGTTATTTTTATCTATTTACTGTAAAAAAAAATATCATTTAAAATCATTTTCGGTAATCCAAGAACGCCCATAGCCTAAATTAAGTGATGGAAGAAATTTTCTGAATATTTAAATAAATGTTTTTTTTTGGAATAAAAGATGTCCAGGCTGAGTTTTCTCCCCAGAAAAGAATAAACATTCCGGTCCGTCTATTTGAAATTCAAAGTTACATTCTATTATTATTCATGCCAGGCTTTTCGCTTTCTTTTATTTTCCGGTATCAACTTTTTTGCTTTGCATTTTCCTTTCGTCTTAAAATAGCATTAATTCACTTTTACAGTGACTTTCTATTCGATTCTTCTAACGTCTGTCTTTTCGTGTCAAGCGCGCAAGAAAACTCCTGCCAATTATTCAAACGAACAAACGGAAGTTCGATCCCTATGGCTGGAGTTATAATGACATTTTGATTATCGAAGAGATCGTAAACACTCACTGGACATTGAAGTTGAAAGAATCAAACGGAAAATGCGATTAAACAACGGAACATCTTTATAAGTCTACCATTCATCCTTGCTTTGAATATTGCTGCCACATCTGGTCTGGTGCTTCTGCTATATATTTAGAGATTCTTGATAAAATCCAAAGAAGAATCTATCTTACATATTTAGAAGTCTACCATTCATCCTTGCTTTGAATATTGCTGCCACATCTGGTCTGGAGCTTCTGCTATATATTTAGAGATTCTTGATAAAATCCAAAGAAGAATCTATCTTCCATATTTATAAGTCTACCCTTCATCCTTGCTTTGAATATTGCTGCCATATCTGGTCTGGTGCTTCTGCTATATATTTAGAGATTCTTGATAAAATCGAAAGAAGAATCTCTCTTCCATATTTATAAGTCTACCATTCATCCTTGCTTTGAATATTGCTGCCATATCTGGTCTGGTGCTTCTGCTATATATTTAGAGATTCTTGATAAAATCGAAAGAAGAATCTCTCTTCCATATTTATAAGTCTACCATTCATCCTTGCTTTGAATATTGGTGCCATATCTGGTCCGGTGCTTCTGCTATATATTTAGAGATTCTTGATAAAATCCAAAGAAGAATCTATCTTCCATATTTATAAGTCTACCCTTCATCCTTGCTTTGAATATTGCTGCCATATCTGGTCTGGTGCTTCTGCTATATATTTAGAGATTCTTGATAAAATCGAAAGAAGAATTTCTCTTCCATATTTATAAGTCTACCATTCATCCTTGCTTTGAATATTGCTGCCATATCTGGTCCGGTGCTTCTGCTATATATTTAGAGATTCTTGATAAAATCCAAAGAAGAATCTATCTTCCATATTTATAAGTCTACCCTTCATCCTTGCTTTGAATATTGCTGCCATATCTGGTCCGGTGCTTCTGCTATATATTTAGAGATACTTGATAAAATCCAAAGAAGAATCTATCTTACATATTTATAAGTCTACCCTTCATCCTTGCTTTGAATATTGCTGCCATATCTGGTCCGGTGCTTCTGCTATATATTTAGAGATTCTTGATAAAATCCAAAGAAGAATCTATCTTCCATATTTATAAGTCTACCCTTCATCCTTGCTTTGAATATTGCTGCCATATCTGGTCCGGTGCTTCTGCTATATATTTAGAGATTCTTGATAAAATCCAAAGAAGAATCTATCTTCCATATTTATAAGTCTACCCTTCATCCTTGCTTTGAAAATTGCTGCCATATCTGGTCTGGTGCTTCTGCTATATATTTAGAGATTCTTGATAAAATCGAAAGAAGAATCTCTCTTCCATATTTATAAGTCTACCATTCATCCTTGCTTTGAATATTGCTGCCATATCTGGTCTGGTGCTTCTGCTATATATTTAGAGATTCTTGATAAAATCGAAAGAAGAATCTCTCTTCCATATTTATAAGTCTACCATTCATCCTTGCTTTGAATATTGCTGCCATATCTGGTCCAGTGCTTCTGCTATATATTTAGAGATTCTTGATAAAATCCAAAGAAGAATCTATCTTCCATATTTATAAGTCTACCCTTCATCCTTGCTTTGAATATTGCAGCCATATCTGGTCCGGTGCTTCTGTTATATATTTAGAGATTCTTGATAAAATCCAAAGAAGAATCTATCTTCCATATTTATAAGTCTACCCTTCATCCTTGCTTTGAATATTGCTGCCATATCTGGTCCGGTGCTTCTGCTATATATTTAGAGATTCTTGATAAAATCCAAAGAAGAATCTATCTTCCATATTTATAAGTCTACCCTTCATCCTTGCTTTGAATATTGCTGCCATATCTGGTCTGGTGCTTCTGCTATATATTTAGAGATTCTGGATAAAATCGAAAGAAGAATCTCTCTTCCATATTTATAAGTCTACCATTCATCCTTGCTTTGAATATTGCTGCCATATCTGGTCTGGTGCTTCTGCTATATATTTAGAGATTCTTGATAAAATCGAAAGAAGAATCTCTCTTCCATATTTATAAGTCTACCATTCATCCTTGCTTTGAATATTGCTGCCATATCTGGTCCGGTGCTTCTGCTATATATTTAGAGATTCTTGATAAAATCCAAAGAAGAATCTATCTTCCATATTTATAAGTCTACCCTTCATCCTTGCTTTGAATATTGCTGCCATATCTGGTCCGGTGCTTCTGCTATATATTTAGAAATTCTTGATAAAATCGAAAGAAGAATCTCTCTTCCATATTTATAAGTCTACCCTTCATCCTTGCTTTGAATATTGCTGCCATATCTGGTCCGGTGCTTCTGCTATATATTTAGAGATTCTTGATAAAATCCAAAGAAGAATCTATCTTCCATATTTATAAGTCTACCCTTCATCCTTGCTTTGAATATTGCTGCCATATCTGGTCTGGTGCTTCCGCTATATATTTAGAGATTCTTGATAAAATCGAAAGAAGAATCTCTCTTCCATATTTATAAGTCTACCATTCATTCTTGCTTTGAATATTGCTGCCATATCTGGTCCGGTGCTTCTGCTATATATTTAGAGATTCTTGATAAAATCCAAAGAAGAATCTATCTTCCATATTTATAAGTCTACCCTTCATCCTTGCTTTGAATATTGCTGCCATATCTGGTCCGGTGCTTCTGCTATATATTTAGAGATTCTTGATAAAATCCAAAGAAGAATCTATCTTACATATTTATAAGTCTACCCTTCATCCTTGCTTTGAATATTGCTGCCATATCTGGTCCGGTGCTTCTGCTATATATTTAGAGATTCTTGATAAAATCCAAAGAAGAATCTATCTTCCATATTTATAAGTCTACCCTTCATCCTGGCTTTGAATATTGCTGCCATATCTGGTCCGGTGCTTCTGCTATATATTTAGAGATTCTTGATAAAATCCAAAGAAGAATCTATCTTCCATATTTATAAGTCTACCCTTCATCCTTGCTTTGAAAATTGCTGCCATATCTGGTCTGGTGCTTCTGCTATATATTTAGAGATTCTTGATAAAATCGAAAGAAGAATCTCTCTTCCATATTTATAAGTCTAACATTCATCCTTGCTTTGAATATTGCTGCCATATCTGGTCTGGTGCTTCTGCTATATATTTAGAGATTCTTGATAAAATCGAAAGAAGAATCTCTCTTCCATATTTATAAGTCTACCATTCATCCTTGCTTTGAATATTGCTGCCATATCTGGTCCGGTGCTTCTGCTATATATTTAGAGATTCTTGATAAAATCCAAAGAAGAATCTATCTTCCATATTTATAAGTCTACCCTTCATCCTTGCTTTGAATATTGCTGCCATATCTGGTCCGGTCCTTCTGCTATATATTTAGAGATTCTTGATAAAATCGAAAGAAGAATCTATCTTCCATATTTATAAGTCTAACCTTCATCCTTGCTTTGAATATTGCTGCCATATCTGGTCTGGTGCTTCTGCTATATATTTAGAGATTCTTGATAAAATCGAAAGAAGAATCTCTCTTCCATATTTATAAGTCTACCATTCATCCTTGCTTTGGATATTGCTGCCATATCTGGTCTGGTGCTTCTGCTATATATTTAGAGATTCTTGATAAAATCGAAAGAAGAATCTCTCTTCCATATTTATACGTCTACCATTCATCCTTGCTTTGAATATTGCTGCCATATCTGGTCCGGTGCTTCTGCTATATATTTAGAGATTCTTGATAAAATCCAAAGAAGAATCTATCTTCCATATTTATAAGTCTACCCTTCATCCTTGCTTTGAATATTGCTGCCATATCTGGTCTGGTGCTTCTGCTATATATTTAGAGATTCTTGATAAAATCGAAAGAAGAATCTCTCTTCCATATTAATAAGTCTACCATTCATCCTTGCTTTGAATATTGCTGCCATATCTGGTCTGGTGCTTCTGCTATATATTTAGAGATTCTTGATAAAATCCAAAGAAGAATCTATCTTCCATATTTATAAGTCTACCATTCATCCTTGCTTTGAATATTGCTGCCATATCTGGTCCGGTGCTTCTGCTATATATTTAGAGATTCTTGATAAAATCCAAAGAAGTATCTATCTTCCATATTTATAAGACTACCCTTCATCCTTGCTTTGGATATTGCTGCCATATCTGGTCTGGTGCTTCTGCTATATATTTAGAGATTCTTGATAAAATCGAAAGAAGAATCTCTCTTCCATATTTATAAGTCTACCATTCATGCTTGCTTTGAATATTGCTGCCATATCTGGTCTGGTGCTTCTGCTATATATTTAGAGATTCTTGATAAAATCGAAAGAAGAATCTCTCTTCCATATTTATACGTCTACCATTCATCCTTGCTTTGAATATTGCTGCCATATCTGGTCCGGTGCTTCTGCTATATATTTAGAGATTCTTGATAAAATCGAAAGAAGAATCTATCTTCCATATTTATAAGTCTACCCTTCATCCTTGCTTTGTATATTGCTGCCATATCTGGTCTGGTGCTTCTGCTATATATTTAGAGATTCTTGATAAAATCGAAAGAAGAATCTCTCTTCCATATTTATAAGTCTACCATTCATCCTTGCTTTGAATATTGCTGCCATATCTGGTCTGGTGCTTCTGCTATATATTTAGAGATTCTTGATAAAATCCAAAGAAAAATCTATCTTCCATATTTATAAGTCTACCATTCATCCTTGCTTCGAATATTGCTGCCATATCTGGTCTGGTGCTTCTGCTATATATTTAGAGATTCTTGATAAAATCCAAAGAAGTATCTATCTTCCATATTTATAAGTCTACCATTCATCCATGCTTCGAATATTGCTGCCATATCTGGTTTGGTGCTTCTGCTATATATTAAGAGATTCTTGATAAAATCGAAAGAAGAATCTCTCTTCCAAATTTATAAGTCTACCATTCATCCTTGCTTTGAATATTGCTGCCATATCTGGTCTGGTGCTTCTGCTATATATTTAGAGATTCTTGATAAAATCGAAAGAAGAATCTCTCTTCCATATGTATAAGTCTACCATTCATCCTTGCTTTGAATATTGCTGCCATATCTGGTCTGGTGCTTCTGCTATATATTTAGAGATTCTTGATAAAATCCAAAGAAGAATCTATCTTCCATATTTATAAGTCTACCCTTCATCCTTGCTTTGAATATTGCTGCCATATCTGGTCTGGTACTTCTGCTATATATTTAGAGATTCTTGATAAGATCGAAAGAAGAATCTCTCTTCCATATTTATAAGTCTACCATTCATCCTTGCTTTGAATATTGCTGCCATATCTGGTCTGGTGCTTCTGCTATATATTTAGAGATTCTTGATAAAATCGAAAGAAGAATCTCTCTTCCATATTTATAAGTCTACCATTCATCCTTGCTTTGAATATTGCTGCCATATCTGGTCCGGTGCTTCTGCTATATATTTAGAGATTCTTGATAAAATCGAAAGAAGAATCTATCTTCCATATTTATAAGTCTACCCTTCATCCTTGCTTTGAATATTGCTGCCATATCTGGTCTGGTGCTTCTGTTATATATTTAGAGATTCTTGATAAAATCGAAAGAAGAATCTCTCTTCCATATTTATAAGTCTACCATTCATCCTTGCTTTGAATATTGCTGCCATATCTGGTCTGGTGCTTCTGCTATATATTTAGAGATTCTTGATAAAATCCAAAGAAGAATCTATCTTCCATATTTATAAGTCTACCATTCATCCTTGCTTCGAATATTGCTGCCATATCTGGTCTGGTGCTTCTGCTATATATTTAGAGATTCTTGATAAAATCCAAAGAAGAATCTATCTTCCATATTTATAAGTCTACCATTCATCCATGCTTCGAATATTGCTGCCATATCTGGTCTGGTGCTTCTGCTATATATTTAGAGATTCTTGATAAATTCGAAAGAAGAATCTCTCTTCCATATTTATAAGTCTACCATTCATCCTTGCTTTGAATATTACAGCCATATCTCGTCTGGTGCTTCTGCTATATATTTAGAGATTCTTGATAAAATCCAAAGAAGAATCTATCTTCCATATTTATAAGTCTACCATTCATCCATGCTTCGAATATTGCTGCCATATCTGGTCTGGTGCTTCTGCTATATATTTAGAGATTCTTGATAAAATCGAAAGAAGAATCTATCTTCCATATTTATAAGTCTACCCTTCATCCTTGCTTTGAATATTGCTGCCATATCTGGTCTGGTGCTTCTGCTATATATTTAGAGATTCTTGATAAAATCCAAAGAAGAATCTATCTTCCATATTTATAAGTCTACCATTCATCCTTGCTTTGAATATTGCTGCCATATCTGGTCTGGTGCTTCTGCTATATATTTAGAGATTCTTGATAAAATCCAAAGAAAAATCTATCTTCCATATTTATAAGTCTACCATTCATCCTTGCTTCGAATATTGCTGCCATATCTGGTCTGGTGCTTCTGCTATATATTTAGAGATTCTTGATAAAATCCAAAGAAGTATCTATCTTCCATATTTATAAGTCTACCATTCATCCATGCTTCGAATATTGCTGCCATATCTGGTTTGGTGCTTCTGCTATATATTAAGAGATTCTTGATAAAATCGAAAGAAGAATCTCTCTTCCAAATTTATAAGTCTACCATTCATCCTTGCTTTGAATATTGCTGCCATATCTGGTCTGGTGCTTCTGCTATATATTTAGAGATTCTTGATAAAATCGAAAGAAGAATCTCTCTTCCATATGTATAAGTCTACCATTCATCCTTGCTTTGAATATTGCTGCCATATCTGGTCTGGTGCTTCTGCTATATATTTAGAGATTCTTGATAAAATCCAAAGAAGAATCTATCTTCCATATTTATAAGTCTACCCTTCATCCTTGCTTTGAATATTGCTGCCATATCTGGTCTGGTACTTCTGCTATATATTTAGAGATTCTTGATAAGATCGAAAGAAGAATCTCTCTTCCATATTTATAAGTCTACCATTCATCCTTGCTTTGAATATTGCTGCCATATCTGGTCTGGTGCTTCTGCTATATATTTAGAGATTCTTGATAAAATCGAAAGAAGAATCTCTCTTCCATATTTATAAGTCTACCATTCATCCTTGCTTTGAATATTGCTGCCATATCTGGTCCGGTGCTTCTGCTATATATTTAGAGATTCTTGATAAAATCGAAAGAAGAATCTATCTTCCATATTTATAAGTCTACCCTTCATCCTTGCTTTGAATATTGCTGCCATATCTGGTCTGGTGCTTCTGTTATATATTTAGAGATTCTTGATAAAATCGAAAGAAGAATCTCTCTTCCATATTTATAAGTCTACCATTCATCCTTGCTTTGAATATTGCTGCCATATCTGGTCTGGTGCTTCTGCTATATATTTAGAGATTCTTGATAAAATCCAAAGAAGAATCTATCTTCCATATTTATAAGTCTACCATTCATCCTTGCTTCGAATATTGCTGCCATATCTGGTCTGGTGCTTCTGCTATATATTTAGAGATTCTTGATAAAATCCAAAGAAGAATCTATCTTCCATATTTATAAGTCTACCATTCATCCATGCTTCGAATATTGCTGCCATATCTGGTCTGGTGCTTCTGCTATATATTTAGAGATTCTTGATAAATTCGAAAGAAGAATCTCTCTTCCATATTTATAAGTCTACCATTCATCCTTGCTTTGAATATTACAGCCATATCTCGTCTGGTGCTTCTGCTATATATTTAGAGATTCTTGATAAAATCCAAAGAAGAATCTATCTTCCGTATTTATAAGTCTACCATTCATCCATGCTTCGAATATTGCTGCCATATCTGGTCTGGTGCTTCTGCTATATATTTAGAGATTCTTGATAAAATCGAAAGAAGAATCTATCTTCCATATTTATAAGTCTACCCTTCATCCTTGCTTTGAATATTGCTGCCATATCTGGTCTGGTGCTTCTGCTATATATTTAGAGATTCTTGATAAAATCCAAAGAAGAATCTATCTTCCATATTTATAAGTTTACCCTTCATCCTTGCTTTGAAAATTGCTGCCATATCTGGTCTGGTGCTTCTGCTATATATTTAGAGATTCTTGATAAAATCGAAAGAAGAATCTCTCTTCCATATTTATAAGTCTACCATTCATCCTTGCTTTGAATATTGCTGCCATATCTGGTCCGGTGCTTCTGCTATATATTTAGAGATTCTTGATAAAATCCAAAGAAGAATCTCTCTTCCATATTTATAAGTCTACCATTCATCCTTGCTTCGAATATTGCTGCCATATCTGGTCTGGTGCTTCTGCTATATATTTAGAGATTCTTGATAAAATCGAAAGAAGAATCTATCTTCCATATTTATAAGTCTACCCTTCATCCTTGCTTTGAATATTGCTGCCATATGTGGTCTGGTGCTTCTGCTATATATTTAGAGATTCTTGATAAAATCGAAAGAAGAATCTCTCTTCCATATTTATAAGTCTACACTTCATCCTTGCTTTGAATATTACTGCAATATCTGGTCTGGTGCTTCTGCTATATATTTAGAGATTCTTGATAAAATCGAAAGAAGAATCTCTCTTCCATATTTATAAGTCTACCATTCATCCTTGCTTTGAATATTGCTGACATATCTGGTCTGGTGCTTCTGCTATATATTTAGAGATTCTTGATAAAATCGAAAGAAGAATCTCTCTTCCATATTTATAAGTCTACCATTCATCCTTGCTTTGAATATTGCTGCCATATCTGGTCTGGTGCTTCTGCTATATATTTAGAGATTCTTGATAAAATCGAAAGAAGAATCTCTCTTCCATATTTATAAGTCTACCATTCATCCTTGCTTTGAATATTGCTGCCATATCCGGTCTGGTGCTTCTGCTATATATTTAGAGATTCTTGATAAAATCCAAAGAAGAATCTATCTTCCATATTTATAAGTCTACCCTTCATCCTTGCTTTGAATATTGCTGCCATATCTGGTCTGGTGCTTCTGCTATATATTTAGAGATTCTTGATAAAATCGAAAGAAGAATGTCTCTTCCATATTTATAAGTCTACCATTCATCCTTGCTTTGAATATTGCTGCCATATCTGGTCAGGTGCTTCTGCTATATATTTAGAGATTCTTGATAAAATCGAAAGAAGAATCTCTCTTCCATATTTATAAGTCTACCATTCATCCTTGCTTCGAATATTGCTGCCATATCTGGTCTGGTGCTTCTGCTATATATTTAGAGATTCTTGATAAAATCGAAAGAAGAATGTCTCTTCCATATTTATAAGTCTACCATTCATCTTTGCTTTGAATATTGCTGCCATATCTGGTCAGGTGCTTCTGCTATATATTTAGAGATTCTTGATAAAATCGAAAGAAGAATCTCTCTTCCATATTTATAAGTCTACCATTCATCCTTGCTTCGAATATTGCTGCCATATCTGGTCTGGTGCTTCTGCTATATATTTAGAGATTCTTGATAAAATCGAAAGAAGAATGTCTCTTCCATATTTATAAGTCTACCATTCATCCTTGCTTTGAATATTGCTGCCATATCTGGTCTGGTGCTTCTGCTATATATTTAGAGATTCTTGATAAAATCGAAAGAAGAATGTCTCTTCCATATTTATAAGTCTACCATTCATCCTTGCTTTGAATATTGCTGCCATATCTGGTCAGGTGCTTCTGCTATATATTTAGAGATTCTTGATAAAATCGAAAGAAGAATCTATCTTCCATATTTATAAGTCTACCCTTCATCCTTGATTTGAATATTGCTGCCATATCTGGTCTGGTGCTTCTGCTATATATTTAGAGATTCTTGATAAAATCGAAAGAAGAATGTCTCTTCCATATTTATAAGTCTACCATTCATCCTTGCTTTGAATATTGCTGCCATATCTGGTCAGGTGTTTCTGCTATATATTTAGAGATTCTTGATAAAATCGAAAGAAGAATCTCTCTTCCATATTTATAAGTCTACCATTCATCCTTGCTTCGAATATTGCTGCCATATCTGGTCTGGTGCTTCTGCTATATATTTAGAGATTCTTGATAAAATCGAAAGAAGAATCTATCTTCCATATTTATAAGTCTACCCTTCATCCTTGCTTTGAATATTGCTGCCATATCTGGTCTGGTGCTTCTGCTATATATTTAGAGATTCTTGATAAAATCGAAAGAAGAATGTCTCTTCCATATTTATAAGTCTACCATTCATCCTTGCTTTGAATATTGCTGCCATATCTGGTCAGGTGCTTCTGCTATATATTTAGAGATTCTTGATAAAATCCAAAGAAGAATCTCTCTTCCATATTTATAAGTCTACCATTCATCCTTGCTTCGAATATTGCTGCCATATCTGGTCTGGTGCTTCTGGTATATATTTAGAGATTCTTGATAAAATCGAAAGAAGAATCTCTCTTCCATATTTATAAGTCTACCATTCATCCTTGCTTTGAATATTGCTGCCATATCTGGTCTGGTGCTTCTGCTATATATTTAGAGATTCTTGATAAAATCCAAAGAAGAATCTATCTTCCATATTTATAAGTCTACCATTCATCCTTGCTTCGAATATTGCTGCCATATCTGGTCTGGTGCTTCTGCTATATATTTAGAGATTCTTGATAAAATCGAAAGAAGAATCTATCTGCATTATTTATAAGTCTACCCTTCATCCTTGCTTTGAATATTGCTGCCATATCTGGTCTGGTGCTTCTGCTATATATTTAGAGATTCTTGATAAAATCGAAAGAAGAATCTCTCTTCCATATTTATAAGTCTACCATTCATCCTTGCTTTGAATATTGCTGCCATATCTGGTCAGGTGCTTCTGCTATATATTTAGAGATTCTTGATAAAATCCAAAGAAGAATCTCTCTTCCATATTTATAAGTCTACCATTCATCCTTGCTTCGAATATTGCTGCCATATCTGGTCTGGTGCTTCTGCTATATATTTAGAGATACTTGATAAAATCGAAAGAAGAATCTCTCTTCCATATTTATAAGTCTACCATTCATCCTTGCTTTGAATATTGGTGCCATATCTGGTCTGGTGCTTCTGCTATATATTTAGAGATTCTTGATAAAATCCAAAGAAGAATCTATCTTCCATATTTATAAGTCTACCATTCATCCTTGCTTCGAATATTGCTGCCATATCTGGTCTGGTGCTTCTGCTATATATTTAGAGATTCTTGATAAAATCGAAAGAAGAATCTATCTTCCATATTTATAAGTCTACCGTTCATCCTTGCTTTGAATATTGCTACCACATTTGGTCTGGTTCTTCTGCTATATTTTAGCGATTCTTGATAAAATCGAAATTAAGAATCTCTCTTCCCTATTTATAAGTCGACCCTTCATCCTTGCTTTGAATATTGCTGCCATATCTGGTCCGGTGCTTTTACTATATATTTGAAGATTCTTGATAAAATCCAAAGAAGAATCTATCTTACATATTTATAAGTCTACCATTCATCCTTGCTGTGAACATTGCTGCCACATTTGGTCTGGTACTTCCGCTATGTTTAGCGATTCTTGATAAAATCGAAATTAAGAATCTCTCTTCCATATTTTAAGTCTACCCTTCATCCTAGCTTTGAATATTTCTGCCACATCTGGTCTGGTGCTTCTGCTATATATTTAGAGATTCTTGAGAAAATCCAAAGAAGAATCTATCTTACATATTTATACGTCTACCTTTCATCCTTGCTTTGAATATTGCTGCCACATTTGGTCTGGTACATCTGCTATGTTTAACGATTCTTGATAAAATCAAAAGAAGAATCTCTCTTCCATATTTATAAGTCTACCCTTCATCCTTGCTTTGAATATTGCTGCCACATTCGGTTTGGTGCTTCTGCTATATATTTAGAGATTCTTGATAAGATCCAAAGAAGAATCTCTCTTCCATATTTATAAGTCTACCATTCATCCTTGCTTTGAATATTGCTGCCATATCTGGTCCGGTGCTTCTGCTATATATTTAGAGATTCTTGATAAAATCCAAAGAAGTATCTATCTTCCATATTTATAAGACTACCCTTCATCCTTGCTTTGGATATTGCTGCCATATCTGGTCTGGTGCTTCTGCTATATATTTAGAGATTCTTGATAAAATCGAAAGAAGAATCTCTCTTCCATATTTATAAGTCTACCATTCATGCTTGCTTTGAATATTGCTGCCATATCTGGTCTGGTGCTTCTGCTATATATTTAGAGATTCTTGATAAAATCGAAAGAAGAATCTCTCTTCCATATTTATACGTCTACCATTCATCCTTGCTTTGAATATTGCTGCCATATCTGGTCCGGTGCTTCTGCTATATATTTAGAGATTCTTGATAAAATCGAAAGAAGAATCTATCTTCCATATTTATAAGTCTACCCTTCATCCTTGCTTTGTATATTGCTGCCATATCTGGTCTGGTGCTTCTGCTATATATTTAGAGATTCTTGATAAAATCGAAAGAAGAATCTCTCTTCCATATTTATAAGTCTACCATTCATCCTTGCTTTGAATATTGCTGCCATATCTGGTCTGGTGCTTCTGCTATATATTTAGAGATTCTTGATAAAATCCAAAGAAAAATCTATCTTCCATATTTATAAGTCTACCATTCATCCTTGCTTCGAATATTGCTGCCATATCTGGTCTGGTGCTTCTGCTATATATTTAGAGATTCTTGATAAAATCCAAAGAAGAATCTATCTTCCATATTTATAAGTCTACCATTCATCCATGCTTCGAATATTGCTGCCATATCTGGTTTGGTGCTTCTGCTATATATTAAGAGATTCTTGATAAAATCGAAAGAAGAATCTCTCTTCCAAATTTATAAGTCTACCATTCATCCTTGCTTTGAATATTGCTGCCATATCTGGTCTGGTGCTTCTGCTATATATTTAGAGATTCTTGATAAAATCGAAAGAAGAATCTCTCTTCCATATGTATAAGTCTACCATTCATCCTTGCTTTGAATATTGCTGCCATATCTGGTCTGGTGCTTCTGCTATATATTTAGAGATTCTTGATAAAATCCAAAGAAGAATCTATCTTCCATATTTATAAGTCTACCCTTCATCCTTGCTTTGAATATTGCTGCCATATCTGGTCTGGTACTTCTGCTATATATTTAGAGATTCTTGATAAAATCGAAAGAAGAATCTCTCTTCCATATTTATAAGTCTACCATTCATCCTTCTTTGAATATTGCTGCCATATCTGGTCTGGTGCTTCTGCTATATATTTAGAGATTCTTGATAAAATCGAAAGAAGAATCTCTCTTCCATATTTATAAGTCTACCATTCATCCTTGCTTTGAATATTGCTGCCATATCTGGTCCGGTGCTTCTGCTATATATTTAGAGATTCTTGATAAAATCGAAAGAAGAATCTATCTTCCATATTTATAAGTCTACCCTTCATCCTTGCTTTGAATATTGCTGCCATATCTGGTCTGGTGCTTCTGTTATATATTTAGAGATTCTTGATAAAATCGAAAGAAGAATCTCTCTTCCATATTTATAAGTCTACCATTCATCCTTGCTTTGAATATTGCTGCCATATCTGGTCTGGTGCTTCTGCTATATATTTAGAGATTCTTGATAAAATCCAAAGAAGAATCTATCTTCCATATTTATAAGTCTACCATTCATCCTTGCTTTGAATATTACAGCCATATCTCGTCTGGTGCTTCTGCTATATATTTAGAGATTCTTGATAAAATCCAAAGAAGAATCTATCTTCCATATTTATAAGTCTACCATTCATCCATGCTTCGAATATTGCTGCCATATCTGGTCTGGTGCTTCTGCTATATATTTAGAGATTCTTGATAAAATCGAAAGAAGAATCTATCTTCCATATTTATAAGTCTACCCTTCATCCTTGCTTTGAATATTGCTGCCATATCTGGTCTGGTGCTTCTGCTATATATTTAGAGATTCTTGATAAAATCCAAAGAAGAATCTATCTTCCATATTTATAAGTTTACCCTTCATCCTTGCTTTGAAAATTGCTGCCATATCTGGTCTGGTGCTTCTGCTATATATTTAGAGATTCTTGATAAAATCGAAAGAAGAATCTCTCTTCCATATTTATAAGTCTACCATTCATCCTTGCTTTGAATATTGCTGCCATATCTGGTCCGGTGCTTCTGCTATATATTTAGAGATTCTTGATAAAATCAAAAGAAGAATCTCTCTTCCATATTTATAAGTCTACCATTCATCCTTGCTTCGAATATTGCTGCCATATCTGGTCTGGTGCTTCTGCTATATATTTAGAGATTCTTGATAAAATCGAAAGAAGAATCTCTCTTCCATATTTATAAGTCTACCCTTCATCCTTGCTTTGAATATTGCTGCCATATGTGGTCTGGTGCTTCTGCTATATATTTAGAGATTCTTGATAAAATCGAAAGAAGAATCTCTCTTCCATATTTATAAGTCTACACTTCATCCTTGCTTTGAATATTACTGCAATATCTGGTCTGGTGCTTCTGCTATATATTTAGAGATTCTTGATAAAATCGAAAGAAGAATCTCTCTTCCATATTTATAAGTCTACCATTCATCCTTGCTTTGAATATTGCTGCCATATCTGGTCTGGTGCTTCTGCTATATATTTAGAGATTCTTGATAAAATCGAAAGAAGAATCTCTCTTCCATATTTATAAGTCTACCATTCATCCTTGCTTTGAATATTGCTGCCATATCTGGTCTGGTGCTTCTGCTATATATTTAGAGATTCTTGATAAAATCGAAAGAAGAATCTCTCTTCCATATTTATAAGTCTACCATTCATCCTTGCTTTGAATATTGCTGCCATATCCGGTCTGGTGCTTCTGCTATATATTTAGAGATTCTTGATAAAATCCAAAGAAGAATCTATCTTCCATATTTATAAGTCTACCCTTCATCCTTGCTTTGAATATTGCTGCCATATCTGGTCTGGTGCTCCTGCTATATATTTAGAGATTCTTGATAAAATCGAAAGAAGAATGTCTCTTCCATATTTATAAGTCTACCATTCATCCTTGCTTTGAATATTGCTGCCATATCTGGTCAGGTGCTTCTGCTATATATTTAGAGATTCTTGATAAAATCGAAAGAAGAATCTCTCTTCCATATTTATAAGTCTACCATTCATCCTTGCTTCGAATATTGCTGCCATATCTGGTCTGGTGCTTCTGCTATATATTTAGAGATTCTTGATAAAATCGAAAGAAGAATGTCTCTTCCATATTTATAAGTCTACCATTCATCCTTGCTTTGAATATTGCTGCCATATCTGGTCAGGTGCTTCTGCTATATATTTAGAGATTCTTGATAAAATCGAAAGAAGAATCTCTCTTCCATATTTATAAGTCTACCATTCATCCTTGCTTCGAATATTGCTGCCATATCTGGTCTGGTGCTTCTGCTATATATTTAGAGATTCTTGATAAAATCGAAAGAAGAATGTCTCTTCCATATTTATAAGTCTACCATTCATCCTTGCTTTGAATATTGCTGCCATATCTGGTCTGGTGCTTCTGCTATATATTTAGAGATTCTTGATAAAATCGAAAGAAGAATGTCTCTTCCATATTTATAAGTCTACCATTCATCCTTGCTTTGAATATTGCTGCCATATCTGGTCAGGTGCTTCTGCTATATATTTAGAGATTCTTGATAAAATCGAAAGAAGAATCTATCTTCCATATTTATAAGTCTACCCTTCATCCTTGATTTGAATATTGCTGCCATATCTGGTCTGGTGCTTCTGCTATATATTTAGAGATTCTTGATAAAATCGAAAGAAGAATGTCTCTTCCATATTTATAAGTCTACCATTCATCCTTGCTTTGAATATTGCTGCCATATCTGGTCAGGTGCTTCTGCTATATATTTAGAGATTCTTGATAAAATCGAAAGAAGAATCTCTCTTCCATATTTATAAGTCTACCATTCATCCTTGCTTCGAATATTGCTGCCATATCTGGTCTGGTGCTTCTGCTATATATTTAGAGATTCTTGATAAAATCGAAAGAAGAATCTATCTTCCATATTTATAAGTCTACCCTTCATCCTTGCTTTGAATATTGCTGCCATATCTGGTCTGGTGCTTCTGCTATATATTTAGAGATTCTTGATAAAATCGAAAGAAGAATGTCTCTTCCATATTTATAAGTCTACCATTCATCCTTGCTTTGAATATTGCTGCCATATCTGGTCAGGTGCTTCTGCTATATATTTAGAGATTCTTGATAAAATCCAAAGAAGAATCTCTCTTCCATATTTATAAGTCTAACATTCATCCTTGCTTCGAATATTGCTGCCATATCTGGTCTGGTGCTTCTGCTATATATTTAGAGATTCTTGATAAAATCGAAAGAAGAATCTCTCTTCCATATTTATAAGTCTACCATTCATCCTTGCTTTGAATATTGCTGCCATATCTGGTCTGGTGCTTCTGCTATATATTTAGAGATTCTTGATAAAATCCAAAGAAGAATCTATCTTCCATATTTATAAGTCTACCATTCATCCTTGCTTCGAATATTGCTGCCATATCTGGTCTGGTGCTTCTGCTATATATTTAGAGATTCTTGATAAAATCGAAAGAAGAATCTATCTGCATTATTTATAAGTCTACCCTTCATCCTTGCTTTGAATATTGCTGCCATATCTGGTCTGGTGCTTCTGCTATATATTTAGAGATTCTTGATAAAATCGAAAGAAGAATCTCTCTTCCATATTTATAAGTCTACCATTCATCCTTGCTTTGAATATTGCTGCCATATCTGGTCAGGTGCTTCTGCTATATATTTAGAGATTCTTGATAAAATCCAAAGAAGAATCTCTCTTCCATATTTATAAGTCTACCATTCATCCTTGCTTCGAATATTGCTGCCATATCTGGTCTGGTGCTTCTGCTATATATTTAGAGATTCTTGATAAAATCGAAAGAAGAATCTCTCTTCCATATTTATAAGTCTACCATTCATCCTTGCTTTGAATATTGGTGCCATATCTGGTCTGGTGCTTCTGCTATATATTTAGAGATTCTTGATAAAATCCAAAGAAGAATCTATCTTCCATATTTATAAGTCTACCATTCATCCTTGCTTCGAATATTGCTGCCATATCTGGTCTGGTGCTTCTGCTATATATTTAGAGATTCTTGATAAAATCGAAAGAAGAATCTATCTTCCATATTTATAAGTCTACCGTTCATCCTTGCTTTGAATATTGCTACCACATTTGGTCTGGTTCTTCTGCTATATTTTAGCGATTCTTGATAAAATCGAAATTAAGAATCTCTCTTCCCTATTTATAAGTCGACCCTTCATCCTTGCTTTGAATATTGCTGCCATATCTGGTCCGGTGCTTTTACTATATATTTGAAGATTCTTGATAAAATCCAAAGAAGAATCTATCTTACATATTTATAAGTCTACCATTCATCCTTGCTGTGAACATTGCTGCCACATTTGGTCTGGTACTTCCGCTATGTTTAGCGATTCTTGATAAAATCGAAATTAAGAATCTCTCTTCCATATTTTAAGTCTACCCTTCATCCTAGCTTTGAATATTTCTGCCACATCTGGTCTGGTGCTTCTGCTATATATTTAGAGATTCTTGAGAAAATCCAAAGAAGAATCTATCTTACATATTTATACGTCTACCTTTCATCCTTGCTTTGAATATTGCTGCCACATTTGGTCTGGTACATCTGCTATGTTTAACGATTCTTGATAAAATCAAAAGAAGAATCTCTCTTCCATATTTATAAGTCTACCCTTCATCCTTGCTTTGAATATTGCTGCCACATTCGGTTTGGTGCTTCTGCTATATATTTAGAGATTCTTGATAAGATCCAAAGAAGAATCTATCTTACATATTTATAAGTCTACCATTCATACTTGATTTGAATATTGCTGCCACATCTGGTCTGGTGCTTCTGCTGTATATTTAGAGATTCCTGATAAAATCCAAAGAAGAATTTATCTTACATATTTATAAGTCTACCATTCATCCTTGCTTTGAATATTGCTGCCACATCTCGTCTGGTGCTTCTACTATATATTTAGAGATTCTTGATAAAATCCAAAGTTGAATCTATCTTACATATTTATAAGTCTACCATTCATCCTTGCTTTGAACATTGCTACCACATTTGGTCTGGTTCTTCTGCTATATTTTAGCGATTCTTGAAAAAATCGAAATTAAGAATCTCTCTTCCCTATTTATAAGTCGACCCTTCATCCTTGCTTTGAATATTGCTGCCACATCTGGTCTGGTGCTTCTTCTATATATTTAGAGATTCTTGATAAAATCCAAAGAAGAATCTATCTTACATATTTATAAGTCTACCATTCATCCTTGCTTTGACATTGCTGCCACATTTGGTCTGGTACATCTGCTATGTTTAGCGATTCTTGATAAAATCGAAAGAAGAATCTCTCTTCCATATTTATAAGTCTACCCTTCATCCTTGCTTTGAATATTTCTGCCACATCTGGTCTGGTGCTTCTGCTATATATTTAGAGATTCTTGATAAAATCCAAAGAAGAATATATCTTTTATATTTATGAGTCAACCTTTCATCCTTGCTTTGAAAATTGCTGCCACATTTGGTCTGGTACTTCTGCTATGTTTAGCGATTCTTGATAAAATAGAAAGAAGAATCTCTCTTCCATATTTATAAGTCTACCATTCATCCTTGCTTTGAATATTGCTGTCACATCTGGTCCGGTGCTTCTGCTATATATTTAGAGATTCGTCATAAAATCCAAAGAAGAATCTATCTTACATATTTATAAGTCTACCATTCATCCTTGCTGTGAACATTGCTGCCACATTTGGTCTGGTACTTCCGCTATGTTTAGCGATTCTTGATAAAATCGAAATTAAGAATCTCTCTTCCATATTTTAAGTCTACCCTTCATCCTAGCTTTGAATATTTCTGCCACATCTGGTCTGGTGCTTCTGCTATATATTTAGAGATTCTTGAGAAAATCCAAAGAAGAATCTATCTTACATATTTATACGTCTACCTTTCATCCTTGCTTTGAATATTGCTGCCACATTTGGTCTGGTACATCTGCTATGTTTAACGATTCTTGATAAAATCAAAAGAAGAATCTCTCTTCCATATTTATAAGTCTCCCATTCATCCTTGCTTTGAATATTGCTGCCACATCTGGTCTGGTAATTCTGCTATATATTTAGAGATTCTTTATAAAATCGAAAGAAGAATCTATCTTACATATTTATAAGTCTCCCATTCATCCTTGCTTTGAATATTGCTGCCACATCTGGTCTGGTGCGTCTGCTATATATTTAGAGATTCTTGATAAGATCCAAAGAAGAATCTATCTTACATATTTATAAGTCTACCATTCATCCTTGATTTGAATATTGCTGCCACATCTTGTCTGGTGCCTCTGCTATATATTTAGAGATTCTTGATAATATCCAAAGAAGAATTTATCTTACATATTTATAAGTCTACCATTCATCCTTGCTTTGAATATTGCTGCCACATCTTGTCTGGTGCTTCTACTATATATTTAGAGATTCTGGATAAAATCCAAAGTTGAATCTATCTTACATATTTATAAGTCTACCGTTCATCCTTGCTTTGACATTGCTGCCACATTTGGTCTGGTACTTCTGCTATGTTTAGCGATTCTTGATAAAATCGAAAGAAGAATCTCTCTTCCATATTTATAAGTCTACCCTTCATCCTTGCTTTTAATATTGCTGCCACATCTGGTCTGGTGCTTCTTCTATATATTTAGAGATTCTTGATAAAATCCAAAGAAGAATCTATCTTACATATTTATAAGTCTACCATTCATCCTTGCTTTGTCATAGCTGCCACATTTGGTCTGGTACTTCTGCTATGTTTAGCGATTCTTGATAAAATCGAAAGAAGAATCTCTGTTCCCTATTTTTAAGTCTAGCCTTCATCCTTGCTTTGAATATTGCTGCCACATCTGGTCAGGTGCTTCTTCTATATATTTAGAGATTCTTGATAAAATCGAAAGAAGAATCTATCTTACATATTGATAAGTCTACAATTTATCCTTGCTTTGAATATTCCTTCCAGATATGGTCTGGTACTTCTGCTATATGTTTAGAGATTCTTGATAAAATCGAAAGAAGAATCTCTCTCCCATATTTATAAGTCTACCCTTCATCCTTGCTTTGAATGTTGCTGCCACATCTGGTCTTGTGCTTCTGCTATATATTTAGAGATTCTTGAGAAAATCCAAAGAAGAATCTATCTTACATATTTATAAGTCTCCCATTCATCCTTGCTGTGAACATTGCTGCCACATTTGGTCTGGTACTTCCGCTATGTTTAGCGATTCTTGATAAAATCGAAATTAAGAATCTCTCTTCCATATTTTAAGTCTACCCTTCATCCTAGCTTTGAAGATTTCTGCCACATCTGGTCTGGTGCTTCTGCTATATATTTAGAGATTCTTGAGAAAATCCAAAGAAGAATCTATCTTACATATTTATACGTCTACCTTTCATCCTTGCTTTGAAAATTGCTGCCACATTTGGTCTGGTACTTCTGCTATGTTTAACGATTCTTGATAAAATCAAAAGAAGAATCTCTCTTCCATATTTATAAGTCTACCCTTCATCCTTGCTTTGAATATTGCTGCCACATCTGGTTTGGTGCTTCTGCTATATATTTAGAGATTCTTGATAAAATCCAAAGAAGAATCTATCTTACATATTTATAAGTCTACCATTCATCCTTGCTTTGAATATTGCTGCCACGTCTGGTCTGGTAATTCTGCTATATATTTAGAGATTCTTTATAAAATCGAAAGAAGAATCTATCTTACATATTTATAAGTCTCCCATTCATCCTTGCTTTGAATATTGCCTCCACATCTGGTCTGGTGCGTCTGCTATATATTTAGAGATTCTTGATAAGATCCAAAGAAGAATCTATCTTACATATTTATAAGTCTACCATTCATCCTTGATTTGAATATTGCTGCCACATCTGGTCTGGTGCTTCTACTATATATTTAGAGATTCTTCATAAAATCCAAAGTTGAATCTATCTTACATATTGATAAGTCTACAATTTATCCTTGCTTTGAATATTCCTTCCAGATTTGGTCTGGTACTTCTGCTATATGTTTAGAGATTCTTGATAAAATCCAAAGAAGAATCTATCTGACATATGTATAAGTCTACTATTCATCCTTACTTTGAACATTGCTGCCACATTTGGTCTGGTACTTCTGTTATGTTTAGCGATTCTTGAGAAAATCGAAAGAAGAATATCTCTTCCATATTTATAAGTCTACTTTATCCTTCCTTTCAATATTGCTGCCACATCTGGTCTGGTGCTTCTGCTATATATTTAGAGGTTCTTGATAAAATCCAAAGAAGAATCTATCTTACATATTTATAAGTCTACCTTTCATCCTTGCTTTGAAAATTGCTGCCACATGAGGTCTGATACTTCTGCTATGTTTAGCGATTCTTGATAAAATCGAAAGAAGAATCTCTCTTCCATATTTATAAGTCTACCCTTCATCCTTGCTTTGAATATTGCTGCCACATCTGGTCTGGTGCTTCTGCTATACATTTAGAGATTCTTGATAAAATCCAAAGAAGAATCTATCTTACATATTTATATGTCTACCTTTAATCCTTGCTTTGAAAATTGCTGCCACATGAGGTCTGATACTTCTGCTATGTTTAGCGATTCTTGATAAAATCGAAAGAAGAATCTCTTTTCCATATTTATAAGTCTACCCTTCATCCTTGCTTTGAATATTGCTGCCACATCTGGTCTGGTGCTTCTGCTATATATTTAGAGATTCTTGATAAAATCCAAAGAAGAATCTATCTTCCATATTTATAAGTCTACCATTCATCCTTGCTTTGAACATTGCTGTCACTTCTGGTCTAGTGCTTCTGCTATGTTTAGCGATTCTTGATAAAATCGAAAGAAGAATCTCTCTTCCATATTTATAAGTCTACCATTCATCCTTGCTTTGAATATTGCTGCCACATCTGGTCTGGTGCTTCTGCTATATATTTAGAGGTTTTTGATAAAATCCAAAGAAGAATCTCTCTTCCATATTTATAAGTCTACCCTTCACCCTTGCTTTGAATATTGCTGCCACATCTGGTCTGGTGCTTCTGCTATATATTTAGAGATTCTTGATAAAATCCAAAGAAGAATCTATCTTACATATTTATAAGTCTCCCATTCATCCTTGCTTTGATTATTGCTGTCACATCTGGTCTGGTGCTTCTGCTATATATTTAGAGATTCTTGATAAAATCGAAAGAAGAATCTCTCTTCCATATTTATAAGTCTACCATTCATCCTTGCTTTCAATATTGCTGCCACATCTGGTCTGGTGCTTCTGCTATATATTTAGAGGTTCTTGATAAAATCCAAAGAAGAATCTCTCTTCCATATTTATAAGTCTACCATTCATCCTTGCTTTCAATATTGCTGCCACATCTGGTCTGGTGCTTCTGCTATATATTTAGAGATTCTTTATAAAATCGAAAGAAGAATCTATCTTACATATTTATAAGTCTACCATTCATCCTTGCTTTGAATATTGCTGCCACATCTGGTCTGGTGCTTCTGCTATATATTTAGAGATTCTTGATAAAATCCAAAGAAGAATCTATCTTACATATTTATAAGTTTAACATTCATCCTTGCTTTGAACATTGCTGCCACATTTGGTCCGGTACTTCTGCTATGTTTAGCGATTCTTGATAAAATTGAAAGACGAATCTCTCTTCCATATTTATAAGTCTACCCTTCATCCTTGCTTTGAATATTGCTGCCACATCTGGCCTGGTGCTTCTGCTATATATTTAGAGATTCTTGATAAAATCCAAAGAAGAATCTCTCTTCCATATTTATAAGTCTACCCTTCATCCTTGCTTTGAATATTGCTGCCACATCTGGCCTGGTGCTTCTGCTATATATTTAGAGATTCTTGATAAAATCCAAAGAAGAATCTCTCTTCCATATTTATAAGTCTAACATTCATCCTTGCTTTGAATATTGCTGCCACATCTGGTCTGGTGCTTCTGCTATATATTTAGAGATTCTTTATAAAATCGAAAGAAGAATCTCTCTTCCATATTTATAAGTCTACCCTTCATCCTTGCTTTGAATATTGCTGCCACATCTGGTCTGGTGCTTCTGCTATATATTTAGAGTTTCTTGATAAAATCGAAAGAAGGATCTATCTTACATATTGATAAGTCTACAATTCATCCTTGCTTAGAATATTGATTCCAGATATGGTCTTGTACTTCTGCTATATGTTTAGATATTCTTGATAAAATCGAAAGAATAATCTATCTTCCATATTTATGAGTCTACCATTCATCCTTGCTTTGAATATTGCGTCCACATCTGGTCTGGTGCTTCTGCTATATATTTAGAGATTCTTGATAAAATCCAAAGAAGAATCTATCTTACATATTTATAAGTCTACCATTCATCCTTGCTTTCAATATTGCTGCCACATCTGGTCTGGTGCTTCTGCTATATATTTAGAGATACTTTATAAAATCGAAAGAAGAATCTATCTTACATATTTATAAGTCTACCATTCATCCTTGCTTTGAATATTGCTGCCATATCTGGTCTGGTGCTTCTGCTATATATTTAGAGATTCTTGATAAAATCCAAAGAAGAATCTATCTTACATATTTATAAGTCTAACATTCATCCTTGCTTTGAACATTGCTGCCACATTTGGTCTGGTACTTCTGCTATGTTTAGCGATTCTTGATAAAATCGAAAGAAGAATCTCTCTTCCATATTTATAAGTCTACCATTCATCCTTGCTTTGAATATTGCTGCCACATCTGGTCTGGTGCTTCTGCTATATATTTAGAGGTTTTTGATAAAATCCAAAGAAGAATCTCTCTTCCATATTTATAAGTCTACCCTTCACCCTTGCTTTGAATATTGCTGCCACATCTGGTCTGGTGCTTCTGCTATATATTTAGAGATTCTTGATAAAATCCAAAGAAGAATCTATCTTACATATTTATAAGTCTCCCATTCATCCTTGCTTTGATTATTGCTGTCACATCTGGTCTGGTGCTTCTGCTATATATTTAGAGATTCTTGATAAAATCGAAAGAAGAATCTCTCTTCCATATTTATAAGTCTACCATTCATCCTTGCTTTCAATATTGCTGCCACATCTGGTCTGGTGCTTCTGCTATATATTTAGAGGTTCTTGATAAAATCCAAAGAAGAATCTCTCTTCCATATTTATAAGTCTACCATTCATCCTTGCTTTCAATATTGCTGCCACATCTGGTCTGGTGCTTCTGCTATATATTTAGAGATTCTTTATAAAATCGAAAGAAGAATCTATCTTACATATTTATAAGTCTACCATTCATCCTTGCTTTGAATATTGCTGCCACATCTGGTCTGGTGCTTCTGCTATATATTTAGAGATTCTTGATAAAATCCAAAGAAGAATCTATCTTACATATTTATAAGTTTAACATTCATCCTTGCTTTGAACATTGCTGCCACATTTGGTCCGGTACTTCTGCTATGTTTAGCGATTCTTGATAAAATTGAAAGACGAATCTCTCTTCCATATTTATAAGTCTACCCTTCATCCTTGCTTTGAATATTGCTGCCACATCTGGCCTGGTGCTTCTGCTATATATTTAGAGATTCTTGATAAAATCCAAAGAAGAATCTCTCTTCCATATTTATAAGTCTACCCTTCATCCTTGCTTTGAATATTGCTGCCACATCTGGCCTGGTGCTTCTGCTATATATTTAGAGATTCTTGATAAAATCCAAAGAAGAATCTCTCTTCCATATTTATAAGTCTAACATTCATCCTTGCTTTGAATATTGCTGCCACATCTGGTCTGGTGCTTCTGCTATATATTTAGAGATTCTTTATAAAATCGAAAGAAGAATCTCTCTTCCATATTTATAAGTCTACCCTTCATCCTTGCTTTGAATATTGCTGCCACATCTGGTCTGGTGCTTCTGCTATATATTTAGAGTTTCTTGATAAAATCGAAAGAAGGATCTATCTTACATATTGATAAGTCTACAATTCATCCTTGCTTAGAATATTGATTCCAGATATGGTCTTGTACTTCTGCTATATGTTTAGATATTCTTGATAAAATCGAAAGAATAATCTATCTTCCATATTTATGAGTCTACCATTCATCCTTGCTTTGAATATTGCGTCCACATCTGGTCTGGTGCTTCTGCTATATATTTAGAGATTCTTGATAAAATCCAAAGAAGAATCTATCTTACATATTTATAAGTCTACCATTCATCCTTGCTTTCAATATTGCTGCCACATCTGGTCTGGTGCTTCTGCTATATATTTAGAGATACTTTATAAAATCGAAAGAAGAATCTATCTTACATATTTATAAGTCTACCATTCATCCTTGCTTTGAATATTGCTGCCATATCTGGTCTGGTGCTTCTGCTATATATTTAGAGATTCTTGATAAAATCCAAAGAAGAATCTATCTTACATATTTATAAGTCTAACATTCATCCTTGCTTTGAACATTGCTGCCACATTTGGTCTGGTACTTCTGCTATGTTTAGCGATTCTTGATAAAATCGAAAGACGAATCTCTCTTCCATATTTATAAGTCTACCCTTCATCCTTGCTTTGAATATTGCTGCCACATCTGGTCTGGTGCTTCTGCTATATATTTAGAGGTTTTTGATAAAATCCAAAGAAGAATCTATCTTACATATTTATAAGTCTCCCATTCATCCTTGCTTTGATTATTGCTGCCACATCTGGTCTGGTGCTTCTGCTATATATTTAGAGATTCTTGATAAAATCGAAAGAAGAATCAATCTTACATATTTATAAGTCTACCATTCATCCTTGCTTTGAATATTGCTGCCACATCTGGTCTGGTGCTTCTGCTATATATTTAGAGATTCTTGATAAAATCCAAAGAAGAATCTGTCTTCCATATTTATAAGTCTACCATTCATCCTTGCTTTGAATATTGCTGCCACATCTGGTCTGGTGCTTCTGCTATATATTTAGAGATTCTTGATAAAATCCAAAGAAGAATCTATCTTACATATTTATAAGTCTACCTTTCATACTTGCTTTGAAAATTGCTGCCACATTAGGTCTGGTACTTCTGCTATGTTTAGCGATTCTTTATAAAATCCAAAGAAGAATCTCTCTTCCATATTTATAAGTCTACCCTTCATCCTTGCTTTGAATATTGCTGCCACATCTGGTCTGGTGCTTCTGCTATATATTTAGAGATTCTTGATAAAATCCAAAGAAGAATCTATCTTACATATTTATAAGTCTACCATTCATCCTTGCTTTCAATATTGCTGCCACATCTGGTCTGGTGCTTCTGCTATATATTTAGAGATTCTTTATAAAATCGAAAGAAGAATCTATCTTACATATTTATAAGTCTACCATTCATCCTTGCTTTGAATATTGCTGCCACATCTGGTCTGGTGCTTCTGCTATATATTTAGAGATTCTTGATAAAATCCAAAGAAGAATCTATCTTACATATTTATAAGTCTAACATTCATCCTTGCTTTGAACATTGCTGCCACATTTGGTCTGGTACTTCTGCTATGTTTAGCGATTCTTGATAAAATCGAAAGACGAATCTCTCTTCCATATTTATAAGTCTACCCTTCATCCTTGCTTTGAATATTGCTGCCACATCTGGACTGGTGCTTCTGCTATATATTTAGAGATTCTTGATAAAATCCAAAGAAGAATCTCTCTTCCATATTTATAAGTCTAACATTCATCCTTGCTTTGAATATTGCTGCCACATCTGGTCTGGTGCTTCTGCTATATATTTAGAGATTCTTTATAAAATCGAAAGAAGAATCTCTCTTCCATATTTATAAGTCTACCCTTCATCCTTGCTTTGAATATTGCTGCCACATCTGGTCTGGTGCTTCTGCTATATATTTAGATTTTCTTGATAAAATCGAAAGAAGGATCTATCTTACATATTGATAAGTCTACAATTCATCCTTGCTTTGAATATTGCTTCCAGATATGGTCTTGTACTTCTGCTATATTTTTAGAGATTCTTGATAAAATCGAAAGAATAATCTATCTTCCATATTTATGAGTCTACCATTCATCCTTGCTTTGAATATTGCGTCCACATCTGGTCTGGTGCTTCTGCTATATATTTAGAGATTCTTGATAAAATCCAAAGAAGAATCTATCTGACATATTTATAAGTCTACTATTCATCGATGCTTTGAATATTGATGCCACATCTGGTCTGGTGCTTCTGCTATATATTTAGAGATTCTTGATAAAATCCAAAGAAGAATCTATCGGACATATTTATAAGTCTACCATTCATCCTTGCTTTGAACATTGCTGCCACATTTGGTCTGGTACTTCTGCCATGTTTAGCGATTCTTGATAAAATCGAAAGAAGAATCTCTCTTCCATATTTATAAGTCTACCCTTCATCCTTGCTTTGAATATTGCTGCCACATCTGGTCTGGTGCTTCTGCTATATATTTAGAGATTCTTGATAAAATCCAAAGAAGAATCTCTCTTCCATATTTATAAGTTTACCCTTCACCCTTGCTTTGAATATTGCTGCCACATCTGGTCTGGTGCTTCTGCTATATATTTAGAGATTCTTGATAAAATGCAAAGAAGAATCTATCTTACATATGTATAAGTCTACTATTCATCCTTACTTTGAACATTGCTGTCACATTTGGTCTGGTACTTCTGTTATGTTTAGCGATTCTTGAGAAAATCGAAAGAAGAATATCTCTTCCATATTTATAAGTCTACTTTATCCTTGCTTTCATTAGTGCTGCCACATCTGGTCTGGTGCTTCTGCTATATATTTAGAGGTTCTTGATAAAATCCAAAGAAGAATCTCTCTTCCATATTTATAAGTCTACCCTTCACCCTTGCTTTGAATATTGCTGCCACATCTGGTCTGGTGCTTCTGCTATATATTTAGAGATTCTTGATAAAATCCAAAGAAGAATCTATCTTACATATTTATAAGTCTCCCATTCATCCTTGCTTTGATTATTGCTGCCACATCTGGTCTGGTGCTTCTGCTATATATTTAGAGATTCTTGATAAAATCCAAAGAAAAATCTATCTTACATATTTATAAGTCTACCATTCATCCTTGCTGTGAACATTGCTGCCACATTTGGTCTGGTACTTCCGCTATGTTTAGCGATTCTTGATAAAATCGAAATTAAGAATCTCTCTTCCATATTTTAAGTCTACCCTTCATCCTTGCTTTGAATATTTCTGCCACATCTGGTCTGGTGCTTCTGCTATATATTTAGAGATTCTTGATAAAATCCAAAGAAGAATCTATCTTACATATTTATAAGTCTCCCATTCATCCTTGCTTTGATTATTGCTGCCACATCTGGTCTGGTGCTTCTGCTATATATTTAGAGATTATTGATAAAATCGAAAGAAGAATCAATCTTACATATTTATAAGTCTACCATTCATCCTTGCTTTGAATATTCCTGCCACATCTGGTCTGGTGCTTCTGCTATATATTTAGAGATTCTTGATAAAATCCAAAGAAGAATCTGTCTTCCATTTTTATAAGTCTACCATTCATCCTTGCTTTGAATATTGCTGCCACATCTGGTCTGGTGCTTCTGCTATATATTTAGAGATTCTTGATAAAATCGAAAGAAGAATCTATCTTACATATTTATAAGTCTACCTTTCATCCTTGCTTTGAAAATTGCTGCCACATTAGGTCTGGTACTTCTGCTATGTTTAGCGATTCTTGATAAAATCGAAAGAAGAATCTCTCTTCCATATTTATAAGTCTACCCTTCATCCTTGCTTTGAATATTGCTGCTACATCTGGTCTGGTGCTTCTGCTATATATTTAGAGATTCTTGATAAAATCCAAAGAAGAATCTATCTTACATATTTATAAGTCTACCATTCATCCTTGCTTTCAATATTGCTGCCACATCTGGTCTGGTGCTTCTGCTATATATTTAGAGATTCTTTATAAAATCGAAAGAAGAATCTATCTTACATATTTATAAGTCTACCATTCATCCTTGCTTTGAATATTGCTGCCACATCTGGTCTGGTGCTTCTGCTATATATTTAGAGATTCTTGATAAAATCCAAAGAAGAATCTATCTTACATATTTATAAGTCTACTTTTCATCCTTGCTTTGAAAATTGCTGCCACATTAGGTCTGGTACTTCTGCTATGTTTAGCGATTCTTGATAAAATCGAAAGAAGAATCTCTCTTCCATATTTATATGTCTACCCTTCATCCTTGCTTTGAATATTGCTGCCACATCTGGTCTGGTGCTTCTGCTATATATTTAGAGATTCTTGATATAATCCAAAGAAGAATCTATCTTACATATGTATAAGTCTACTATTCATCCTTACTTTGAACATTGCCATCACGTTTGGTCTGGTACTTCTGTTATGTTTAGCGATTCTTGAGAAAATCGAAAGAAGAATATCTCTTCCATATTTATAAGTCTACTTTATCCTTGCTTTCAATATTGCTGCCACATCTGGTCTGGTGCTTCTGCTATATATTTAGAGGTTCTTGATAAAATCCAAAGAAGAATCTCTCTTCCATATTTATAAGTCTACCCTTCACCCTTGCTTTGAATATTGCTGCCACATCTGGTCTGGTGCTTCTGCTATATATTTAGAGATTCTTGATAAAATCCAAAGAAGAATCTATCTTACATATTTATAAGTCTCCCATTCATCCTTGCTTTGATTATTGCTGCCACATCTGGTCTGGTGCTTCTGCTATATATTTAGAGATTATTGATAAAATCGAAAGAAGAATCAATCTTACATATTTAAAAGTCTACCATTCATCCTTGCTTTGAATATTGCTGCCACATCTGGTCTGGTGCTTCTGCTATATATTTAGAGTTTCTTGATAAAATCCAAAGAAGAATCTGTCTTCCATTTTTATAAGTCTACCATTCATCCTTGCTTTGAATATTGCTGCCACATCTGGTCTGGTGCTTCTGCTATATATTTAGAGATTCTTGATAAAATCCAAAGAAGAATCTATCTTACATATTTATAAGTCTACCTTTCATCCTTGCTTTGAAAATTGCTGCCACATTAGGTCTGGTACTTCTGCTATGTTTAGCAATTCTTGATAAAATCGAAAGAAGAATCTCTCTTCCATATTTATAAGTCTACCCTTCATCCTTGCTTTGAATATTCCTGCTACATCTGGTCTGGTGCTTCTGCTATATATTTAGAGATTCTTTATAAAATCCAAAGAAGAATCTATCTTACATATTTATAAGTCTAACATTCATCCTTGCTTTGAACATTGCTGCCACATTTGGTCTGGTACTTCTGCTATGTTTAGCGATTCTTGATAAAATCGAAAGACGAATCTCTCTTCCATATTTATAAGTCTAACATTCATCCTTGCTTTGAATATTGCTGCCACATCTGGTCTGGTGCTTCTGCTATATATTTAGAGATTCTTTATAAAATCGAAAGAAGAATCTCTCTTCCATATTTATAAGTCTACCCTTCATCCTTGCTTTGAATATTGCTGCCACATCTGGTCTGGTGCTTCTGCTATATATTTAGAGTTTCTTGATAAAATCGAAAGAAGGATCTATCTTACATATTGATAAGTCTACAATTCATCCTTGCTTTGAATATTGCTTCCAGATATGGTCTTGTACTTCTGCTATATGTTTAGAGATTCTTGATAAAATCGAAAGAATAATCTATCTTCCATATTTATAAGTCTACTATTCATCCATGCTTTGAATATTGATGCCACATCTGGTCTGGTGCTTCTGCTATATATTTAGAGGTTCTTGATAAAATCCAAAGAAGAATCTCTCTTCCATATTTATAAGTCTACCCTTCACCCTTGCTTTGAATATTGCTGCCACATCTGGTCTGGTGCTTCTGCTATATATTTAGAGATTCTTGATAAAATCCAAAGAAGAATCTATCTTACATATTTATAAGTCTCCCATTCATCCTTGCTTTGATTATTGCTGCCACATCTGGTCTGGTGCTTCTGCTATATATTTAGAGATTCTTGATAAAATCCAAAGAAGAATCTATCTTACATATTTATAAGTCTACCTTTCATCCTTGCTGTGAACATTGCTGCCACATTTGGTCTGGTACTTCCGCTATGTTTAGCGATTCTTGATAAAATCGAAATTAAGAATCTCTCTTCCATATTTTAAGTCTACCCTTCATCCTTGCTTTGAATATTTCTGCCACATCTGGTCTGGTGCTTCTGCTATATATTTAGAGTTTCTTGATAAAATCCAAAGAAGAATCTATCTTACATATTTATAAGTCTACCTTTCATCCTTGCTTTGAAAATTGCTGCCACATTAGGTCTGGTACTTCAGCTATGTTTAGCGATTCTTGATAAAATCGAAAGAAGAATCTCTCTTCCATATTTATAAGTCTACCCTTCATCCTTACTTTGAATATTGCTGCCACATCTGGTCTGGTGCTTCTGCTATATATTTAGAGATTCTTGATATAATCCAAAGAAGAATCTATCTTACATATGTATAAGTCTACTATTCATCCTTACTTTGAACATTGCTGTCACGTTTGGTCTGGTACTTCTGTTATGTTTAGCGATTCTTGAGAAAATCGAAAGAAGAATATCTCTTCCATATTTATAAGTCTACTTTATCCTTGCTTTCAATATTGCTGCCACATCTGGTCTGGTGCTTCTGCTATATATTTAGAGGTTCTTGATAAAATCCAAAGAAGAATCTCTCTTCCATATTTATAAGTCTACCCTTCACCCTTGCTTTGAATATTGCTGCCACATCTGGTCTGGTGCTTCTGCTATATATTTAGAGATTCTTGATAACATGCAAAGAAGAATCTATCTTACATATTTATAAGTCTCCCATTCATCCTTGCTTTGATTATTGCTGCCACATCTGGTCTGGTGCTTCTGCTATATATTTAGAGATTATTGATAAAATCGAAAGAAGAATCAATCTTACATATTTATAAGTCTACCATTCATCCTTGCTTTGAATATTGCTGCCACATCTGGTCTGGTGCTTCTGCTATATATTTAGAGATTCTTGATAAAATCCAAAGAAGAATCTGTCTTCCATTTTTATAAGTCTACCATTCATCCTTGCTTTGAATATTGCTGCCACATCTGGTCTGGTGCTTCTGCTATATATTTAGAGATTCTTGATAAAATCCAAAGAAGAATCTATCTTACATATTTATAAGTCTACCTTTCATCCTTGCTTTGAAAATTGCTTCCACATTAGGTCTGGTACTTCTGCTATGTTTAGCGATTCTTGATAAAATCGAAAGAAGAATCTCTCTTCCATATTTATAAGTCTACCCTTCATCCTTGCTTTGAATATTGCTGCTACATCTGGTCTGGTGCTTCTGCTATATATTTAGAGATTCTTGATAAAATCCAAAGAAGAATCTATCTTACATATTTATAAGTCTACCATTCATCCTTGCTTTCAATATTGCTGCCACATCTGGTCTGGTTCTTCTGCTATATATTTAGAGATTCTTTATAAAATCGAAAGAAGAATCTATCTTACATATTTATAAGTCTACCATTCATCCTTGCTTTGAATATTGCTGCCACATCTGGTCTGGTGCTTCTGCTATATATTTAGAGATTCTTGATAAAATCCAAAGAAGAATCTATCTTACATATTTATAAGTCTAACATTCATCCTTGCTTTGAACATTGCTGCCACATTTGGTCTGGTACTTCTGCTATGTTTAGCGATTCTTGGTAAAATCGAAAGACGAATCTTTCTTCCATATTTATAAGTCTACCCTTCATCCTTGCTTTGAATATTGCTGCCACATCTGGCCTGGTGCTTCTGCTATATATTTAGAGATTCTTGATAAAATCCAAAGAAGAATCTCTCTTCCATATTGATAAGTCTACCATTCATCCTTGCGTTGAATATTGCTGCCACATCTGGTCTGGTGCTTCTGCTATATATTTAGAGATTCTTTATAAAATCGAAAGAAGAATCTCTCTTCCATATTTATAAGTCTACCCTTCACCCTTGCTTTGAATATTGCTGCCACATCTGGTCTGGTGCTTCTGCTATATATTTAGAGATTCTTGATAAAATCCAAAGAAGAGTCTATCTTACATATTTATAAGTCTACCATACATCCTTGCTTTGAATATTCCTGCCATATCTGGTCTGGTACTTCTGCTATATATTTAGAGATTCTTGATAAAATCCAAAGAAGAATCTATCTGACATATGTATAAGTCTACCATTCATTCTTGCTTTGAACATTGCTGCCACATTTGGTCTGGTACTTCTGGTATGTTTAGCGATTCTTGATAAAATCGAAAGAAGAATCTCTCTTCCATATTTATAAGTCTACCCTTCATCCTTGCTTTGAATATTGCTGCCACATCTGGTCTGGTGCTTCTGCTATATATTTAGAGATTCTTTATAAAATCCAAAGAAGAATCTCTCTTCCATATTTATAAGTCTACCATTCATCCTTGCTTTGAATATTGCTGCCACATCTGGTCTGGTGCTTCTTCTATATATTTAGAGATTCTTGATAAAATCCAAAGAAGAATCTATCTTACATATTTTAAGTCTCCCATTCATCCTTTCTTTGAATATTGCTGCCACATCTGGTTTGGTGCTTCTGCTGTATATTTAGAGATTCTTGATAAAATCCAAAGAAGAATTTATCTTACATATTTATAAGTCTACCATTCATCCTTGCTTTGAACATTGCTACCACATTTGGTCTGGTACTTCTGCTATATTTAGCGATTCTTGATAAAATCGAAATTAAGAATCTCTCTTCCATATTTATAAGTCTACCCTTCATCCTTGCTTTGAATATTGCTGCCACATCTGGTCTGGTGCTTCTGCTATATATTTAGAGATTCTTGATAAAATCCAAAGAAGAATCTATCTTACATATTTATAAGTCTACCATTCATCCTTGCTTTGAACATTGCAGCCACATTTGGTCTGGTACTTCTGCTATGTTTAGCGATTCTTGATAAAATCGAAAGAAGAATCTCTCTTCCATATTTATAAGTCTACCCTTCATCCTTGCTTTGAAATTTGCTGCCACATCTGGTCTGGTGCTTCTGCTATATATTTAGAGTTTCTTGATAAAATCGAAAGAAGAATCTATCTTACATATTGATAAGTCTACAATTCATCCTTGCTTTGAATATTGCTTCCAGATATGGTCTGGTTCTTCTGCTATATGTTTAGAGATTCTTGATAAAATCGAAAGAAGAATCTCTCTCCCATATTTATAAGTCTACCCTTCATCCTTGCTTTGAATATTGCTGCCATATCTGGTCTGGTGCTTCTGCTATATATTTAGAGATTCTTGATAAAATCCAAAGAAGAATCTATCTTACATATTTATAAGTCTACCATTCATCCTTGCTTTGAACATTGCAGCCACATTTGGTCTGGTACTTCTGCTATGTTTAGCGATTCTTGATAAAATCGAAAGAAGAATCTCTCTTCCATATTTATAAGTCTACCCTTCATCCTTGCTTTGAAATTTGCTGCCACATCTGGTCTGGTGCTTCTGCTATATATTTAGAGTTTCTTGATAAAATCGAAAGAAGAATCTATCTTACATATTGATAAATCTACAATTCATCCTTGCTTTGAATATTGCTTCCAGATATGGTCTGGTTCTTCTGCTATATGTTTAGAGATTCTTGATAAAATCGAAAGAAGAATCTCTCTCCCATATTTATAAGTCTACCCTTCATCCTTGCTTTGAATGTTGCTGCCACATCTGGTCTGGTGCTTCTGCTATATATTTAGAGATTCTTGATAAAATCCAAAGAAGAATCTATCTTACATATTTATAAGTCTACCCTTCATCCCTGCTTTGAACATTGCTGCCACATTTGGTCTGGTACTTCTGCTATGTTTAACGATTCTTGATAAAATCGAAAGAATAATCTCTCTTCCATATTTATAAGTCTACCCTTCACCCTTGCTTTGAATATTGCTGCTAGATATGGTCTGGTGCTGCTGCTATATATTTGGAGACCCTTGATAAAATCGAAAGAATAATCTGCAATGTTATTGATTTTGAGCTGGCATCTCGGCCTCAGTCACATTCCCGTTGCCGTAACGTCGCTTACCCGTACTTTTCTCTTGAATACTTTCATGAATCTTCCTCTATGTTATCAAGATTATAAATTTATGGGCCGTACTAGGTTTCCGGCTAGGTCTCATTTTATAGTTGAAATTACTAGATGCAACCGTTAGTTCTCTGCTAATAGTTTCTTCTCTCGAACTCTTCGCTTGTGGAACACTCTTCTAGTAACATTTGATCTTCAAAAATTTAAATGCAATATCAATCGCTATCTTCTGATTTCTTAATTTCTTTTCTGTTATTGTTTTCTCTCCTTAATAGTATTTTTTCTCATATTCCTTCACATACAATAGCCCCTTGCGTCTTTAGTGCCTTGTTTTGTGTTAGCCTTTTGTGTTAATGGGTGTCAAACTGGTATTTCGGCATTATATCACTCCTTGGAACTTTTATATTGATATTAGGATCTTCTTTGAAACGTAATTAGCTATTTGATGCATCATGTCTGATTAGGCACAGCTATGGAACTTTCGTTTAGATCCTTGGAATTTCTATTTTGATTTTAGGTTTGTCCTTTGTTAAAGAATTCAAGCATTCAATGCCAACTTCTGGCTTCGAGCGATTGTTAATGCTTTGATTTATGGCTATTAAAGATTTCATATTTCATGTCTCTTACATTGGTTTACCGGTTTTTTTTTATCCTTGACTGATCACCAAACATTAGCAAGACTTAACTATTTTGCAATTTATGTATGTATGTATGTATGTATGTATGTATGTATGTATCTATCTATCTATCTATCTATCTATCTATCTATCTATCTATCTATCTATGTCGATATGTTCATATTTACCTAATTTATCTCTCTGTCTCTATATATATTTATAATTATATTTATCTGTCAATAAATTCATATCTATCTACTTATCTATCTATCTATCTATCTATCTATCTATCTATCACAGTCAGTTTATATCTATCTATCTATCTATCTATCTATCTATCTATCTATCTATCTATCTATCTATGTCGATATGTTCATATTTACCTAATTATCTCTCTGTCTCTCTATATATTTATAATTATACTTATCTGTCAATAAATTCATATCTATCTATCTATCTATCTATCTATCTATCTATCTATCTATCTATCTATGTATCTATCTATCTATCTATCTATCTATCACAGTCAGTTTATATCTATCTATCTATGTCGATATGTTCATATTTACGGCATTCTTTTTCTCGGCCTCTCTCTCTCGGCCTCTCTCTCTCTCTCTCTCTATATATATATATATATATATATATATATATATATATATATATATATCTGTCTGTCTATCTTATCACTAGCAATTCATTACCTTTTTATATAATCCAAATGATCCCTCTATTTTCCTAATCATCTACTGTGCAATAATTATTTTTACATTCTCTAAACATGTCTACGTAATAATAATAATAATAATAATAATAATAATAGCATCCATGAAGCGGAAACGGTGCGATAGAAGATAATAATTGATTAATCCATTTTTCCCTTCGTTTCTTGACTCATTTAAAATTGACACATCTCTCTCCTGCTTCACATTTGAGAGGGAATCCTTATTCGACGTTCGCATCTTGTCTAATTCATTCTCGACTTTCGTTTCAATCTCGCAGCTCCGGATATTAATCAGTGTCGAACGAACACAGAAGTTCTTAAAATGCAACGTCAAATTCATTCGCCTCCATCCTGCTTTCCACACATCCTTTTCTGTTTTGGTGCCATCTAATTAAATTCCTGTCGAACATTCGGGTTCTTGCGCGTCTAGGACGAACAATGCAATAGCAGATGCATTCAATTAACGACGATAAACACACACGGCAACTGGAGGTAGTTAACACCATTTGCCATCAAAATGCCGACGACGAGATCGTTCACCCGAGGCAAGATGTGTACGGTTTTATATTTTGTTTTCAAACGGGAGAAACACAACGGAAGCCCTGGATGCAAAAAGAGTCGTAGATTTTCTATTCTTGAATTTTTTGAGGTGAAAAAGATTATATTGAAAATTGTGGATCTTTTTCCCGAATTGTGATGGCTTCTCGTCATAATATGAAAAAAGACAAAAATGAAGTGAAGTAGGCTAACCCAGTATCTTGTTTTAAAGTTTAGAGAAGGGAAAGTGAAGCCAAAAAAAGAAAAAAAAAATGATGCAAAGTTAGGAATATTATGCCATAGGCGCGCAGTTTCGTATCCGAACTTAATAATTTTACCCCTGCGTTCCTGAACAATGTTAAGTCTTCTGTTTGAGTTCCTGGGTCAAAATTCGCAAATAACTGCAATGCAATGTGTCACGGTAGATATAAAAAATAGTTCAACCGGTACATCGGCGTGAAGTCATTTTTCTCTACCTCTGTTCAACCGGTATCTTGACATTAAGTCCTTTTTCTCTACCTCTGTTCAACCGGTATCTTGACATTAAGTCATTTTTCTCTACCACCGTTCAAGCGATGTTCAGGGCTCAAAGGGTTAAGAAAGAATGGCGAAAACGAATGAAAGAAGGAAAAGAAGCAGAGAAAGAAATGTTGTCTTTCTTTCTTGAGCTCGGAGGAGAAAGAAAGGTAAAAAAAGAAAAAAATATTCGTAAAAAAAAGTCGATAAAGAAGAAGAAAATAATAACTTGTTGATGAAGAATAAGACAAGAGCGATAAAGAAAAAAAAGTATGTATTGAAGAAGCAATGAAAAAAAAAAAAAAAAGGAAAGAAATGTTAAGAAAGAAAGACAACCATGAATGAAAAAGGACGGAAATAATAAAAAGTAATGTAAGAAATATTGATTAACCCTTTCAGCCTTTTGACCATTTTAACACTTTTGGCTGAGCTCCTGAGCCCAAATTCGCAAATAATTGGTATGTAATGGTTTTAAGGTAGATATAAAAATAGTTACAAGTGTTTACCCACCATTCAACCGGTGGCTGGACATTAAGTTATTTTTCTTTACAACCGTTCAACCGGTCGCCGGACATTGCGTCACTTTTCTATACCACTATTCAACCGATGATGGGCATTACGTCATTTTTCTATACCCGCTCTAAATAGCTGGTCAGGGATGGAAGGTTTCAGAAAGAACGACGAAAACAAAATGAAAGAAGGAAAAGAAGCGGGAAAAGAAATGTCGTCTTTCTTTCTTGACCACGGAGGAGAAGGAAATAAGGAAAGAGAAGTAAGAAATATTAATGAACGCAGCGTTCTTGAACTATTTTAAACCTTCTTCGTGAGATCCTATGTCAAAATTCGCAAATAATTGGTCTTTAATGCTTCACGGTAGATATAAAAATAGTTACAAGTGTTTACCCACCGTTCAACCGGCGGCTGGGCATTAAGTCATTTTTCTCTACCTCTGTTCAACCGGTGGCTGGCATTAAGTAATTTTTCTCTACCACCGTTCAACCGGTGGCTAGGCATTAAGCCATTTTTCTCTAGCTCTGTTCAGCAGGTGGCTGGGCATTACGCCATTTTTCTCTACCTCTGTTCAACCGGTAGCTGGGCATTAAGTCATTTTTCTCTACCTCTGTTCAACCGGTGGCTGAGCATTAAGTCATTTTTCTCTACCTCTGTTCAACCGGCGGCTGAGCATTAAGTCATTTTTCTCTACCTCTGTTCAACCGGCGGCTAGGCATTAAGTCATTTTTCTCTACTCTGTTCAACCGGTGACTGGGCATTAAGTCATTTTTCCCTACCACTGTTCAACCGGCGGCTGGGCATTAAGTCATTTTTCCCTACAACCGTTGAACCGGTGGCTGGGCATTAAGTCATTTTTCTCTACCACCGTTCAACCGGCGACTGGGCATTGTCATTTTCCCATACCACCGTTCAACCGGTTGCTGGGCATTAAGTCATTTTTCTCTACCTCTGTTCAACCGGTGGCTGGGCATTACGTCATTTTTCTCTATACAACGGTAAAGCGGTGGTCAGGCCGGAAGGGTTAAAGTAATTTTCTTAGATAATAAACATAAGTATTCACTAAAAATATCATTTAAATTGATTACAATCTGTCAGTTGGATAAATAAAAAATAAAAATTACCTGAGATATATGCATATACATATATATGTATAGAGAGAAAGACATGCAGACAATTTATACACCCATAGGTCTCCCATTAACTCTATATCTCTACATATACACACACACTCTCTCACGCACAAACGCATATATATATATATATATATATATATATATATATATATATATAAAGAAAGAGGTTGTAGTGGTTCCAACGAGAGAAAAGTATGTATATTAAAAAGAAGAGAAGAGAGGTGCCGTAAACGTTTTTGGTTGTAATGTGGATTTATTTAGAAAAAAATATTATGCTTTGTTTTACATAATGTTACACTACACGTGTTTCTGGTCTCGTGACCGTCTTCAGGTAAAAGCGGAGATTTCCACATATTTTTAAAAATAATTCATTTTTTCTTTTGTTTTTCAATGTTAAATATTCTCGATATGAGACATTTTCTGTGTTTGTAATCCGAATTTCTTTCTTGAATTATATATATATATATATATATATATATATATATATATATATATATATATATTGCATGTCGCCCAAAAATGATGGCCATGGTGTTTTTCTTAAGAAAACAGTTTTTAAAGCAGCCCTTGTAACTAGAGAATGTCGTATAAATTACACTCAAATGAAAATAACACTGACATCTCACGGCCTGCAGACGACTTTGGAATCCTCCTGCATCTTTTCTGGACGGCCTCTTTGTTTAAGTTGGTGAATATTGGCATCATCCTTGTCTTCAGTTCCTCTTTTATGTTACAAGGGGTTTTGTTGGACTCTCATTCAACTGTGCCCTACACATAATAACCAAAGGTATTGCAGTCAGTTACTTAGGTGGCCAGATGTAAGAGTTGATGTGGGCGCAGAAATTTTCAGTGACCCATGACTGTGTTTTCCTGCTTGTATGGCATTATGCAGTCCTGCTTCCAGAAATAAGGTCTTCTACCAGCTACCCTCTTGATCCAAGATTGTCCTACCTCCTCAAGGCACTTGATGCGGTCCTCCATGTTGAGTCTGAGGTTCTCACCAACAGATTCGGGAGTTCTTTTCTGATTCAGAACGACCGGAATGAGTTTACCGAACTGCCGTTTCTTCGTAATCACCATTAGACTCATCCAACTCTTTCTGAATCCTCTGCACTCTCCTCAGATTGATACCCCAAAACTCTGAAATGTTCATATTGGGGCCACCGGAACAAATGTCAAACAGTACAGTATGTTATTTTTTGCCAAATTACTGGTGGAATGAAATGCATCAAGGTGTTCTTTTTTTTTCTTTTTTTTTTTTTTATCAAAGACGGTGCCTAACTGACCCTAATATACTGTACAGTTGACAAAAAAAACAAAAAACAAACAAGGCGCATGCGCTAAATTAAAACCGACTGGAAATGGAATTCGGTGCGCCGATTAACAATTCCGAGTCGTAACCCATTACATCAGTCGAGCATCTGGTATTTAGAAGCTGTCACCGATCTAGGTACTGACCAATATAAACATTGCTTAACTTCGGTGTTTCAACCTGATATGGCCTTAAGCCTGTAATTATAGAGAACTAGAGAGAGTATTAATAATAATGAATATATTTAAATGTTCAGTTATCTTCTTGCTACTAAGAGTTCTGCGTAAATTGCACCCACTCGTCAGAATATATATATATATATATATATATATATATATATATATATATATATAGATAGATAGATAGATAGAGCGTGTAGATATAAAAGTGAACATAGAAGTCAACACTTAGAGGCGACAGTCTGTTTCATGCCATATGCAATCGTCAGGGGTGGCCTGACGATTGCATATAGCATGAAACAGACTGTCGCCTCTAAGTGTTGACTTCTATGTTCACTTTTATATCTACACGCTCTATTTCTGATATTGAGCACTTTATCCCATAAATATAGCACACCTTAAGACTATATATATATATATATATATATATATATATATCCGTTGAAGTAGATATATATGCGGAAGGTAGTTCTGCCGTGACCTATACACACACTCTCTCTCTTTCTTCTTTTACCTTCTTTTTCTGTCCAACCTCATTCTACGTGTTCTTCATCTTTCCTTCTTTTATTTTCTTCTTCTTTCCCTACTCTTCTTTCCTCTCTCTCTCTGTATATATATATATATATATATAGTCCAGTCAGCTTCATTATATTCACTTATGTGCAAATACCCTTGGCAAAGTTATTAATAATTTTCTTCTCCCTCTAGCGATGGGTAAATAGCAGAACAGACTGGGTTCTATAGCCTTGGATATCAACTAGTCTAGAAGAACAACTCTGAATTCAAAGCCTGCGGAGGGTCGCTTGGGGACCTTGTAGCACGTAGTGCACCAACTCTCGTAACATGCTCTCTCCTAGAAACTGTAACATAGTTGCACTACAAACCACAGGTTGGCTCTGTGAGTGTTGAACAAACACTAATGTGCCTGAGTGAGAGTCTGCAACAGGGATTCGCTAGCCTCCCTAGTAGACGGGTATCCTCGAATACCAGTGGCCAGCTATTACACACACACATACACACAGACATATATCTATATATGTATGTATACATATGTAATATGTATATACATATATATATAATATATATACATATAATATATATATATATATTATAAAGAGGTAATCATACATTAAATCAATTAGCAATATTAATAGCGAAATCTCTTCGCTAACAGACTTAATATAAGCATTAAACTACTAACAATCCACTGAATTATGCGATCCTTATGTATAAAATTGTTATCAGATGGATCTGGTGTATTTTTTAGAGCAGCAAGTACTTTCAAGAACTTCATGTTCTCATCATCAGGCTATAATTTTTTCCTTTAAAATCAAAATTTGAAGACGAAATAAATGGGTTGTAGACCAAAAGATGTTTTTTTATGAATATGTTATTTATTAACGGTTATATAATATTGGAACGTGCAAGTCGCAACGCTAAAGCAAGTGAGAATTTTTATATGAATTTTGTAATTTGGTAAATCCACGAATTCTTTTGTTGTAAGTGTTTTCCAGTTAACGTGACATGAACTAAGTACATAGTTCAATTAATAGAGTGATATGTCTTAGTAGTTTTTTTTTTCTCCGGAATTTCGTACTGCGAATCAATTGTTTTCATAAATGTATTATATTCGTCAGCATATATTTTATATTATAAAGAGATAATCATACATTGAATCAATTAGCAATAATAATGCAATTAATGGCGAAATCTCTTCGCTAACAGACATAATATAAGCATTAAAATACTAACAATCCACTGAATGATGCGATCGTTATATATATATATATATATATATATATATATATATATATATATATATATATATATATATATATATGGGGGGGTCTAATTCAATGACTCCAGTACTTGCTTGAGAAATAACATAAACTTGATGGCTTTATCCTTGTTGCTTTAAAGTTTTCTTACACTTATAACCTCTTCCTCTTCTAATTTGTATGTACTTTTATAAGCAATCTCGAATATTTCAGCCATATTGCATATGCCTTGCAAGTTGGAAAAAAATTAAAATTAAATGACATAATAGTAAAAAAATCAGTTTTTTTTTTTATTGTGGGCCATATTATATTTTCTCAAGATTTCGATTTTCTTCATTTCGTTTCACACATTTCAGCTTTTAGTGCGGCTTTTGTTTTGAATATGAACCTTAACGTTGCTAGCAAACTCCTTCTTCATAATTTTGGGCGGGAAATAAAAGAAAAACAACATTTGCGGCAAAATATCAAACAATCAGAAGACTGAAATATGACGAATGATCTAAGGAAATGGAGTGCTTTTAAAAATAGTTAAAAAATAAAACAAATAAAGAAGCAACGCAAATAAATAAATAAACACTGTTCTAATTGCACAACATACTTCAGAGTTACAAACTATTTTTCATTGCATTTTATTTTTGAAAACGAAATCTTCGCGGCTTTTTTCTCTTCCCGTGTCAAGATGCTTTGGTTTACCAACTGAAATGAATGTTTTGAACGTTCTGTCTCCGTTTCCACTTGCAACGACAGCAGCGGCAGACGAGAAGAAGAAGCAGTTAATCGAACCTGTGTTTCGATTGATTGATTTTTTTTTTACTTTTTCCTCATCAATGCTTTTTCCAGGAAATCATGCCCAAACCGTCGGCAGACAAGAAAACTGATTTCTATCATTAAATCGATTTTACTCATTTTTTGTCTTTGCTTTCTAAAATGGAAAAGAAAATATTTTTACTAAATAATTTTTTTTTATTTTTCCTATTTTCCTATTCTAAAATGTTATTCTCTCTTTTTCAAGGCGTTTTCCTTTCATTTACAGTTAAACTTCCTTAAAATACCGTAAAGTCATATTTCAGAAATAATTCTGGCTTTCGATTTTTGAATAACATTTCTTTCTTCAAAAGACAGACATTTTGAAAATATTGAACCACTAACTTTCCGTATTTCTAAAACTGTAATAACACTTAAAATTCAAACTTGAAAGCTATTAAGTATGTGCAAAAGTTTCAAGCGTTATTTTTGAAACCAGACAACACTAAAAAACATAGTTAAAAATATAAAATCACTGGAACCATTTGCATACATCTGTCATATCCTGTTGGCGCTCCCACATTTAAAAAAAAAATCAAACTAAATAAAAAAGCTGAACAAGCGATTGGTGTAAAACTGGTTCAAGATATGAAAAGGCCTGAAGAAAAAAAAAAAGATCATTCCGCGGTCCAGATGACTAGGCTCAAAGTGTAGTATCTCTTCCTGCAACTGAGCGACTGCTCCAAGCTTAACAGCAATTTCAGCCAGCCATTAACATCAGATTCGGCTCTAGTCTGGCATTGGCCGCCGTTCCAGCCAGATAGGTCATTTTCAGCGATCGTAAAACTGTCCTTTTCAGGACAACGTTCTTCAACGCCTACAAAACCGTACTTTTTATCATAGCTATTATAGCCTATTAATATATAGAGTGCCCCCCCCCCCCTAAAAATTGACATCATTTTATAGTCTATTAACTTAGCCAATTATCGCTCAAATGATCTCACATTTTAACAACATATGTAAAAACTAACTGTGCAGATGTATTTCAATGAGAATCTACCATGAAGATGGATCAGGCGTTGAAATGGTCACTACGTTCACCTGTCTTGACACCTTGTGGGGCTATGTGAAAAAACAGGTCTATATGCCCCCGCTCTTCCTACAAGCCGAGAGGAACTTAAACAGAAAATCACTGAGACACTGAAGAATGTTACGCAAGACATGCTACTGTGTTTTACCGACTTGACGTGTGTCGTTTTACAAGTGATGATCCTACTGAACATTTATGAAGCTTTGAGAAATTGGTTATTAAATTTATAGCCCTTTGAATATCTTGTTCAAACTTTGACAAATAAATCTTTTATTGTTCAACATGGAACCTATTTAATTTCGTTTGCCTGATACATGTAGTTACTCAGATAATAACATTTTAAATTATGCCAATTTTGGGGAGACACCCTGTATATATGTGAATATATTTTAGCTTCTGTTGGCTTAGTTATATATTTTGCTGGGATTATAGTTTTTTTTAATTTTAAAAATTATATTTGGCAATTAAAATAACCGGGATTTATATATGTATGTAACAACAAAAAAAATTAAAATTAAAAAAATATTTTTAAGTTGTGAATATTCATTTATTAATTTAAAAAAAAAAATTAATTAAAGGGATATTAATTGTTCTTATTTAAAAACAAACAAACATTAATTTATATTCAAGATAAATAGTAATTTACATTAAAAATAAACTGTAATTTACATTAAAATTAATCTGGATCAACGTATTTAAGCAGATATTTATTTTTATGCCTACATGTAAACATCAGTCCATTCCTCTTGTTTAATAGGTTAGGCTCATTTAATTGTTTTAAGACCTTGAAAATTTCGTTTTTACCATCATCGAATGGCTTTAGGTAATATAAAATACAGGAACAGCACAAATGTTTCTGGAAATTAAAAAATGACGGCATCTCACCATCAATCAACTGGGGAATTGTGCTAAATCTATAACAGAAAAAGAAATAAATGTAAATTATGTCTTATTGAAAAACTGGTTATCTTGAAACACTTAAATATCCCTAACTTATTAAACAAGAGAAATTAATTGATGGTTACGGTTGCATAAAAATACTATAAATATGTGTTGTTAAAAATTTTACTATATAAAAATATATTTCTGGTATTTTCTTATACTTTCATAGTGTTTTGATTTTGGGATCACTATTTTCCATAGTTAGGACCCTAACAGGTGCCATCACCCCGGGTCAGGGCAGAGCTTGGAACAACAGCCATTACGAGCACTTGTTGCAGTCCTCCATGTTGAGTCTGAAGTTCTCACCAACAGATTAGGGAGTTCTTATCAAAACGTCCAGAATGAGTTTACCGAACTGCCATACCTTCGTAATCACCATTAGACTCATCCAACTCTTTTTGAATCCTCCGCATTCTCTGAAATGTTCGTATTGGGGCCTCCGGAACAAATGTCAAACAGTACAGTATGTTTTTTTTCTCCAAATTACTGGTGGAATGAATTGCATCATGTTTTTTTCTCACAGACGGTGCCTAACCGACCCTAATATACTGGGCAGTTGACAAAATAAACAAAAAAAAAAAAAAAAATAACCGCCAATCTTCCGATCAGAGTCCTTTCTACTAGATGCAGTTTATTGCTATACTCAGGACTGTCTATGTTGGGGAACCCAGTCTAATAATGAAAGAATCAATCTAACTGCTAGCAGTTAAGAATTAACTTGGGGTATCCTATCTCACAACAATGGTCAACATAAAAAGCAGCAGATTGATGAGGAAAAATCTCTTAGCGACCCCTAAAGCTTATCAGCATGGAGGAAAGGTAATGCTATGCGTGTGATGGGATTATTCATTCATTTAGTCAACAGCTTGATTATGTCATCATTTTTCCTTCGAGTTACCTGTGCTGTCCATTTTAATTGTTACTGCTGTTGAAATTTGGTAACCGTTTGGTTGAGCAAGCACGAAGTCGTAAGTCATCGTGACCGAGGCTTTGAGAGTATAAGTCTTATTCAAACTGTTGGTCACACCAGATGATGCGCTTTTATTCATAACTAAGGTCCGCTCAGTATAGATAAAATATAAACCACAGGTGGACTTGGTAGGTGTTGAACAAACACAAATGTGCCTGAGTAGTCGTCTGCTACGGGGGTTGGCTAGCCCCCCTAGTATACTCGGATACCCGCGGCTAGCCATCTTAGTGATTCTGTAGTGTCAGTTCAAGGGATTTTGAAGAAGGGCGGTCCTCGCTAAGACTTACACGTTTCACTCTCTCGAAGCCATTTTTGACCATTGATCTGAGAAAGCAATTGTATACAGCCGACAGTTCAGATATTCCCGAAAGAGTTTGAAACCAGGTATGGCCTCCATATGAATGTCTCGATATATCGGAAATTAGAAAATAAAAGTATTATTTATACTTATTTAGAATATGACCCAAAAGCTCCCAGTTGCAGAATAAAAGCCGGAATGGTATCGTAATACCAATATGGCCGCATATGCCAATCGATGAAAACTTCTCGTGGTGAATGTAAATATTTGAGAATTTCTCCTGTTCAGCGAGGCACAAGATGGAACGTGTCTGGATATAAAAATCGCGCATTGTGCATAAAAATGACTGTAATTAAGCTTGCTATACAATCATAAATGTCTGTGGCACTAGTTTTAACGGTCCAATGCCTCAGAATTATTTACAATGTATTGCGGGCGGCCGTTGGTAGAGAAACGGGTTGATAGACCGATGCTGTTTAATATCAGAAGAGCAGGTCGATTAACACGAGAGGATATAACAACTCTACTGGCTAGAATTCTAGTCTCAGTCTATTAATATATCGATTACGACTAAATAGTGAGTTCGATCCTCACTGGGTGCTCCATACTTTCGGCCTTGTACCACATGTAAGCTACAATTAGTAAATTGAAGGAGCCTTACACGCTGTTTTCTGATTAGCAAGCTTGTCTCGTTAGAGCAATTACAGCTAAATAGTGAGTTTGTTCCATATTTTCGGCCTTGAGCCATATCTAAACTACGCTTCGTAAATTGAGGGGAATTTCGACGCGATGTAACGCTTAACAAGCTTGTCTCGTTAGTGAGTTCGATTACCACTGGGTTCCGCATACTTTCGGCGTTATATCACATCTAAGCTAACCTTAGAAAATTACCTTAGACTATTTAATATATATCGCTGAATATATCTCAATTTCTTCACACGCACTCTCTCTCTCACACAAAAGGATAGAGAGATTCTAGAGTATATTTGTCTTTGTATTAATTAGCATATATTATCGCTAGCATGAAATGATAAGTCATTATGACTGAGGTTTGTAAAAATTCTATTTTTCTTTTTCTGATGTTTGTTTTCCATTGGGGAAGCAGACGTCACATGCATATGTCTTGCCAAGCAGCTTTCGTATGGATACTTCTTTTGCCCATGCGTATGAAAGTTTTAGTTATTATGTGCCGGATTCGAGCTGAACAGGTACATGTGATGTCTGCTTAACTCACCCAAAACAAACACGTATATAAAAATAGCAGAATTTTTTTTTTCTTTTTTTTTTCTTTTTCATATTTCATTTGTCGATGAAGCTTAAATAAAAGGGAAACATTTTTGTTTACAAAAAAATCTTACTTGTTACTTATCTTACCATTTTGTCGGATTCTAATCCATATTTGATCTATATTTCACCCCCACCCACTTTTACATGCGTAACTACATACAGGCATACGCCCATATATTGTAATGGTAACCACCTTGTTGTCGATTATGACCATCGCAAGACTAAGATTACGATATCAAGCAAGCGTGACATTTTAAAGTAGAGAAAAACATTCTCTCTCTCTCTCTCTATATATATATATATATATATATATATATATATATATATATATATATATGAATAATTTCTCAGAGTTAACCTGTAGAAAAAGACAATATTTATAAATGTAAAAGACAATAGGAAAACTGTAATATTAGCCGACGCGTTTTGTACAATGTGGACTTTTTCAAGGCAAAAGATGAAATGAATTTATTAAACAAAGTAACCAATAATAAAAAAAACAAAATGTCCAAGAAATCAAAAGAAAATGGTTGAGTCCGTCACCACAGCAATAAGAAAAATATCTCCACACATGACAGTAATTGACGTAATTTTCAGTTAACGGTATGAAAATAGCGTTCTCTAAATTCTTCGAGTTGCTAAGGACATTTTGTTTTGTTATTATTAAGTTACTTTGTTTAATAAATTCATTTCGTTTTGTCTTGAAAAAGTCCACATTGTACGAAACGCTTCGGCTAATATTACAGTTTTCCTATTGTCGTTTACACACACACACACACACACACACACACACACACATATATATATATATATATATATATATATATATATATATATATATATATATAAAATTATTTATTTAAAAATATGATTCCAACACGCTACATAAGAGGTCTCGTTTCAAAAACAAGAGCCGAAAACTTCAATATAATTATTAGAATTAAATTGAATTAAAGTAAGCTCTGTTCCATCTTCAAGCGAAATTTTTTTTGGAATAACTTATTTCTGAAATTTACGTGTTTTAATAGTGTATTCACAATTGAAATCAAAATTTCCATGGTAACACCCATGGCGAATTTTTAAAATAGGTAGGGGTGTTGTGTGCTAATAATTTGTATCAGCATAGAGTTACTTTCATAGATGTCAAGTCAGAGTAAGGTGGGGGTGTCTGAATTTAAAACGGAAGATGTTTTCAACCAGTCTGGGTTACGTTTCTATGGAGATTTATTTATTTTTTTTATTTTATTTCTTTATGAAAGGGTTTTGTGTATATAAAAACTGCCGTAACATTTGTTTTTTGACGACTTCATAAAGGGCTATCTTTTTTTGTAGGGTATTTAAACTATTTATTGGGGCTATAGATTATAAAAGTTATTTTATTGTATGTTTGTTTTTAAGCTAATTATTCAATGCGTGAATTTGATGATGTCGGTAAAAAACCGTTAACTCATGTCTATTCTTTAATAGATTTTTATTATTTAGAAACTTAATAATGTGCAGTTTCTCATGGAGGCACAAAGGGCATGGGTCATCACAAGTTTTACAAGTTCTAGTCCTGTTTATAATTTTCCATTTTACTTTAGGTGTCCTATTTATTTCCTTCAGATGCCAAAAATATTTAGATAGAGAAGTCTGATTTCTTTTATTTATATTGTTGAAAGAGCACTTATGCTGCCTCCATCTGGCTTTAAATTCATTCTTCGTGGACCCAATGCATATCATATTAGTATTAGGACTCTCAGTCGATGAGATAGTACATTGGTATACCACAGATTTGATGCAGCATTTATTTTTTAATGGGCAGTCTTCTGGGTTTCTACGATCACACAGTTTTTCACTGTTATTGTCAGATTTAAGTGTAGGGTTTTTATTAATACTATTCAGGCATGGGGGTTTGTTCAGGATTTTATTATTGTGTTTTTTTATTATACTTTCTAGGTTTTCAGTGCAGCTGTAACTCAATTTTAGGGTGTTCTTATTAAATATATTACTAAGCCTACTATTGGTGGGAAAGTGTTTATCAATTAAAGCTAAGAATTTATGTACTAGTTTAATACTAACTATTTGGTTGAACGGAGGGGTATACCAAATGATTTTTCTTTTCCTGTTTTTTTTTTTTACCTCTGGCTAGTGCAATTGTTTCTATAGTTAATGTTTGCATTTTTGTAACCACTATTTTTTAGGGCAGCGTTATAGAAGCTATCGTGTTGTTGGAATATTTCTTTGTTAGCGGAGTTAATGCTAATTCTATTTTCTATTGATGAGGGTATATGTTTAATTATGGATGGAGGTTGGTTCGACTTCGGGTGTATATATAAGGGGTTAGTATTTGGTTTTCTATAAGGTTGGTATGTGTTGCTTGCTAAATCTAGAGTTACGTCGAGGAAGTTTACCCTTTTCAATTTGGTACATACCGTTTATCTTTAAGTTTAGATTTTTAAATTCACTAAATATATTTTTTCTGATTTTCTCTATTTTAAAACTAGTAGAATTCCTCACCACCATGAGCCCGTCATCTCTAAACAGCCCGATGTCCTTAATATCAATTTCGCGGTGCGCGATTAAGTTGTACAGCAATAAAAGGCCAACAAGGTCGGAAGACTCTGCAGAGTCTAATGATCCCATAGTGATGTCAAATAGGTCATTATTGTTTTTTATCCATGGGTCCCCGTTATGAACGAGGACAGATTTTTTTGCGCTGAGTATTATATCTGTTTCTTTCTTTTTCAGGTTAGAATAGACAGCAGGAAAGTCCGGGGCAATCGTAAATAGATCCTTCGAAATTGATGGGTAGTAATCCACGATATCGAACTGTATTAGGGTGCAGTTCGGTTTATTATCAATATTGGTAAACCAATTGATTACATCTTTAGTATTGATCCATAATTTTAATCCAAGCTGTTTTTCTTTTTGGCAAGTGATTCTTTCCAGTATTCTTTTGCTGATCTTTCCTATGTCGGGTCGGGTAGGGTTAATTATCCTAGCAGTAGGGTTTTCCAGAAAATCATGCTTATGGTCCTTAAGAGTTATGTAACATTCCTTTTCGGCAAGTTTGCCTACTCTATCGCTAATTTGTAATTTATCAGGTATTTTTTTTACTTGTTCTGTTTATGCTGTCAACCATATTTATGTTGTTGTTGCAATCTTTTTTATAAGTCCTGGTTAAGTCTTTCTTAATTAGGTTGTTGTAGTCATCAACAGCCAATTTGTAGAAGTTGCCCGTTTTGTCAGACTTAACTAGTATTTTGTCACAATCATTTATGCTTTTAACTATTTGGTCTAGATGTTTTTGGAAGTGGCTTTTCTTTTTTTGAAAGGAGATGTTGTTGATAATATTGAGTAGGTCTTTTACAAATTCGTATAGCTGTTTGTTGAATGGTGCAACTTTTTTACTTTTAAGATCCGTAAACTTCGCGTTCTTTATCGGTTGAGTTATTCCCACGAAGGTAGAAGTATGCTTTCCACCTCATTCTTCTAATTAATTCCTCTGTTTTTTTTAAGAGTTTAACAAAATAATTCCGTTTGTTTGTGGAATGTTTTTCAGAGAAATTCCGAAATTTACTTTCAATTGTGAATACACTATTAAAACATGTAAATTTCAGAAATAAGTTATTCCAAAAAAAAAAAAAAAAAATTTCGCTTGAAGATGAAACAGAGCTTACTTTAATTCAATTTAATTCTAATAATTATATTGAAGTTTTCGGCTCTTGTTTTTGAAACATGAGACCTCTTATGTAGCGTGTTGGAATCATATTTTTTAAATAAATAATTATATATTTATGCTCTACTTTTGTATCGAGCACTATTTTTAAAAAATAATAACAAAAATACTAAAGAACTTTGGATTACTTACCTAACCAGTTCTTTCCTATTTTCTATATATTTTCACACACACACACACACACACACACACACACACACACATATATATATATATATAAAGGGTGGGTGGAAAGTTACTAGGCCTTAGAAATTGCTTATAGAATTTTTTAGTATTACTGAAGTCATGACGAAAATACTTTTTTAAACAGTCAACACTAATAAGGATTTTTTATTTAAATATTGTGTTATTATTATTTTTTATTTTCTAGATGGCCGGTCGCTTGACTGTCCAGGAGTAAGTTAAGATAGCAACACGCTATGAATTGTGGAATTCCATTGTTGAGGTTCGGAGATGGTGGCGTGCATAGAAAGCTTAAGCATGCAGCATTACGCCCGGAGACAATAAAAAATGTCATGCAAAGCTGATGACCATGTTCTCTGTGAACGATGCAAGAAGTGGGCTTCTATCCACATCTCGGTCAGCGGGCAACATTGCTACAACGCAGGAAATATTTAATCGCGTTCTCGCAAAATCAACACGTCAAGCAACTCGTGAAATTGGACTAACAAGGCCCACAAAACACACGGTGTTGCATAAAGAATTGGATTTTCGTCCGTGGAAACACCATTACGTGCAGGAGCTAAAACCTAAACACTGTGAGAGCAGAATGGAATATGGAGACATAATACTCGCTTTACATGAAGATTGGCCTGAATTGCTTTAAAAACACCCGCTGGTGTGACGAGGCCGTATTCCATGTCGGTGGTTTTATCAATCGTCACAGGTGGGCATAACAATCCGAACATGACGGTTGAGAGTATGAAAGCTCGGCCAAAAGTGACCGTTTGGTGCGGAAAGACGGCAATAAAAGTCGTCAGCCTACATCAACACATATACGCATACATATGTACATATCAAGTACGCATACAAACAATATATATAATAAATAAATAAAAATAGCTGGCCAATCGTATTCAAGGATACTCGACTACTAGGTTGACTAACCAATCCCTATTGCAGACGTCTGCTCAGGCACCTTTATGTTTGCTCAACACCCACAGAGCCAACCTGTGGTTTATACTGCAACTGTACTAAGCAGACTTAAGTTACTGTTACTGTGAGAAAGCGTGTTATCTAGCGTGATCAACAATCTGAACAAAGCCAGCACAATCAAACCCTCGGTCACGATGACTTGTAACTTCGTGGTAGCACAGCTATCGACGGCCTCCAAGGGTTCCGTCTACCCACTTACACTCACAAGGCTTGGGTCAACCCGTGGGTATGGTTTTCAGGCACTCTCCAAAGGTGCCGCACGCTGGGAACGTCTTCCTCCAGACCGATAACATCAAGAAGTCTACTTCCTGACAAATCAACCGTCCACAAATACATACATGAACACGTATATACATGCATACTTATCTAAATACATATGTATATGTGTGTGGGTGTCTGCGTGCGTGCGTCAATTTGATAGATATATACACTTTCAAGCACATACAAGAGTAGATCAATATGCTTGCAGGTAGGCACGTAATTCACCCTTGAATTAAGTGCATTGACAATGAATAAGATTATATTAACGAATAAATATTTATTGTGAATAATAAATGCTTTTTTATCATTAAGCTACGGACTTATTGATGTGCTTAAATATACACTTTTGAATTAAGTGCAATGACAAAGAAAGAGTTTTTCTGTTAAATAAATGCATTTTTCATCATAAGGATATGGATTTATTGATGCGGTTAAATATTCACCCATGGATTAAGTGCCTTGACAAGAAAAGAGTTTATGTTAAAGGACAAATTTTTCATAATTAGATTACGGAATTGCTGATGAAGCTACATATTTAGCAGTGAATTAAGTGCATTGACAAGGAAGGAGATTATGTTTAAAAATACATATTTGTTGAATAAAAAAGATTTTTTTTCATCATTAGACTACGGACTTATTGATGCGCCTATATACATTCAACTCTGAATTAAGTGCATTGACAAGGGAAGTTATGTTAAAGAATGAATATTTGTTGTGTCGAATAAATACCTTTGACTAACGACTTTTTGATACGCGTACATATTCATTTCTGAATGAAGTGCCTTGACAAGAAAAGACATTCACCCTTAAAGTAATCGTCTGAAAACATTTCGAAAACAGATTTTCATATGTTCCTTTGTGTAAGTCGTCTTTACAATAATAATTGTTGAAAACCTTTCACGTAACCCACTTTGTTCGGCGGCACTGTCTTTTTTTTTGGGCTATTATTTCAGCCCAGCAGCATTACGCTAGATTCGCCTATATAAATGGTCAAAAGAATTCGTATGCAACCGGGAGAAAAAAAAAGAAAAAAAAAGGAATTATTCCTGATCGAATAATAAAAACAAGTCTAATTTCATTCGACCAATAGTAGAAGCAGATCTCCTGATCATCATTGTGGCGGTTACAATAAAGGGTGCTTTCGGTGTTTACTGCCAAAATCGTTACATATTATCTACATTTTCGTATTATCTGCATTTAGCATAATGTAGGCCGATCTTGTCGTCGTTGATAACCACAATTATTATTCATTACACTATAAAGCGTACTGGGCTTTTGGCAACCCATGTAGCTGAAGCATAATTGAATCAACTCTTGTGATTATGTTAAAACAACTACTGTTCTTTCTCAAAGACCAATTCGTTGTGTACTGTTGTTAAATCGTAATTCTATACATAAGACAAAATGGTTTCTTTTACAAGTAACTGCATCCTGTCAAGGTTGACAATAGATAGACAAGGGAGTAAAAGAAAGCAAGCAAGGAAGTACTATCCGTCAAGTGTTAGTAGACAGAATGTATGGCTATTAGCAAGAGGAGAGCTACAAATTGGAGATTTAAGAAACAAGCTAAAGAAATTTAAATATTTGGGAATTCGAATTAAAGTCGACGGAAAATGGTAAACAGGAATTCAAGAAACTATTGGAATGGCAAAAGACGTTTTCCAAAATCAAAGTATTAAGAAACAGGAAAATTTCGTTAGAAACAAAGAACTGAGTGCTAAGCTATTATATGATTTCAATTCACCTATATGGTCGTGAATGCTGGGTAATTTTCTTATAAATGGTGACGCGACTTGAAGCAACAGAGACTGGAGATATTGAAAGCAAGATGGCAAGAGGAAACATGGAGTAATACACTCTAGTGCAAAAATTGAAGCAACCGATTTAGTTTCCTTTCTTTCACCATACGGTTAGTTTTAGATCCACTGGAGTGACAGGGTGTAATCGATTTTTATTTTTTCATCGGATTAGGTCATTTACAGTGGTGTGCAGTAATATTAATCTATTTTCGAGTTGTATGATGAAATTTGTTTGGCCCTGAAAAATATTGCATCATGCGTGATTGCATCAGATTTTCAACACCCCCAGACACTATTGTCTCCACTGTCGATTAGTTGTCCTATGGCCATTACCTGCGATGCACGTTACTTCAAAGAAGCGTACGAAAATTGTAACGCTGCATGGACACACTTGCAAGCCTTACCTGTGAGAACGTCAATGTAATATAGACTAGTCCGGAAACTCTTCTGATTTAAATCCAGTCAAAAATCTGTGGTCAGTCTGCAAGGAACGACTTCGCCGAATGGATATACAAAGTACTAAGATGTGCACTGGATCATGTTTCAGTAAAAAAATACGAAAAAGTAAATAATAACGGAATTATTTGTTTTGTTTCAATTAATTTGCACAAGAGCGTATAACTAACGAGCTTGTGTAAACATGGGAGAACAGTGACTGGGTGAGATAGTAAAGAGACAAAGGCTGCTTATAGGTATGAAGTAGTGGAGAGCCATATTTTACACACATCTTGAAGAGATACAGTGTATAAACGAAACAGAACACTGAATTAGACTTTTAATAACCCTTAGTACGGGGCTTTATCTGTAATCGAAAACAATTTTGGTTAGCATGTTTAATTATTATGTCGAAATAAATCAGAGGGTTGTGGATCATGTTGCTTTCGAAATTATGGATCAAATACTGACCACTGATGTTCGTAGGAATTACAAAATTCTCTCCTGACACAGACAAACCTGTGTCGATTATATCTTAGAATTGCCTTTAAAATTGGATTGGTAACATGCATCTTCGTCTAGGCGCTGTGTTCCTTCAGCGACATGATGTATGTTTTAAAGTCGATATACGTTTACAGGAAAACACAATATGTGACAGCATACGCATTTGTTTATTAACCTTTGCTTATATTTAAACTTATAAACATTCAGTGATAGTTCGTCACATAACACTGCAGGATGGCCATACACACCACACTCGTGTATATATGCATATACACTAAGTAAAAAAAACAAACAAACAAAAAACAATCAAAAACAAGCAGACATATTATTATGCACGCTGATAATCTTGTTACATGCGCGAACAATCATATGATATGCTTGACGCACTTCTGAAAATTGTATTTTGTCAGAGTTGTGAAAAACAAAGAATAAATCTTTATACGAGTGGCTGAGTCTGTAGGTGAGCTCGTAAAATCTCGTGAGATCCCTGCGCATGCGCACGCGCATGCACAAACGAAACAAAAAAATTCATATTTGTCAAAAGAATCTTAGGTGTTTTTTTAGCCTTTAAAGCTTGAACAATGATAGCTCGGCTTCCGTTTTAATGTAACAGGCGAGAGAAATATACCAATTGCAGGCTTCATGAAGTAAAAGTTTCTTTTTGTTTTTAATTGATTCTTTAATGCTCATTGTGTTGTAAATTGTCAATTGGCTTCTTTTGTTTTCGTTTCAGTATAAAAAGAAAACATATATGCATTTCATGGAAATCATTCTGAATAAAATTAACAAACGTTTATATTATTATTATTATTATTTTTCAAGCTTCAACTCTGTAATCAGTTATCTTTCGAATTGGTAAATTCTTACAAAAATATAGAATCACAAAAAGAAATAAAACCCTATCCGAATGTCATTGTCTAGCATTTCAAATATCTTTTTTTAGTCATTTCAGTTCAAGCACAGCAATAAAGCCAATAAAAAGCAAAGGGTTACTGAGTTCGAAAGTATATAAGAAAACGAAAACGTTATTAAGGAGAGAAAACAATCAACCCTGCCTTAATACATATATTTGAAGCTATTTGCTTCATCTGAAATCCCACTCACCCTTGTGCAGTTTCGTACGCTCATACAACACACAGTAACTCTGTAACTTGTGTGGCTATTGGGCCTTGTAAAGGGTGAACATTAGTATAAAAAAATGAATGTCGATAACTTCTGTTTTTCTTTCATAATGTAAACTAAATAATAAAAATTGATAAATTAATATTTTTTTCTCGTAAAGAAATGAGGAGGGAATGTCAAAGGAAAGTAAGACAGCTGGTCATACTGTAGATAAAGACTTGCATACCAAAAATTTTGAGACATTTTCAGAAGAGACATTTATTAATTTCAAAGACGTACAGAACTCCTTCAAAATAACGTCTGCTGACTTCAATATGCCATTGTTATAGCGCCCCAGCCATTCCGTGAAGTCATCCAAAGTGAATATGTACAGGACCCTTCATCTTCACAATGTCTTCAAAACAACTGAGATTTCTTTTCGGTTTGAGTAACAATCAAGTAACTGGGTGCAAGGTCTGGACTGTAGGGAGGTAAGGAACAGTTTTGATAACCACGAACCATCTCTTTGATGCGACCAACTCGTCTTTCCTTCTGTTCGTCACTGAGTACCCCGGGAACAAACTTTAGACAAATTTTGCGCATACTCAGATCTTCATGAAGAAATCTATGTACAGTTGATACACCAACTCCAAACTGCACGCTTATTTTCTTTACAGAAACATAACACATTTTCATCCATAAAATTGCGAATTTTCTCAGCCATTTTATAGATGTTCTGATATTCATGTCCACATTGTCTTCTTCCCACATCTCTCATCGTCTCTCAGATGCTCTCCATCATGAATCTGCTGTGGTTGCGCAAATCAGATGCTCGTTGTCATACAAGTTAATCCATAATTAGTCTGGAGTATTTCATATGTTTCTCTATTATTTTTGCCCAGTTTAACATAAAAATTAATTGCATATCGAGCTTACAAAATTGCCTTTACTTCCTGACTGCATTATGCAAAATTGTTTACTGTGACAAGCAGTGATTAGTAGGGTGTCTTCAAAGAACTTTTACAACCGTCTCCAAGCCATTTGCTCACTGTCAAGGCTTGCCTGTGTGTTCGTGAAGCGTTATAATTTTCGTACCCTTCCTTCGAGTAACTTTCAATCGCAGACAATGGTCGTAGGACAATTAATCAACAGTCGAGACAATAGTGTCGAGCCTGATAAAAATCGGATACAATCACGGATGACGCAATATTTTCAAGGCCAAACAAATTTCATCATACACCACGAAAATAGATTTATATGTATTATTTCATTCTGTATTAAATTCAGGAAACACTGCAAAAGAAACAAGCTATAAAGCTGCATATTTGCTCGGATAAAAGGTAAAGCAATAAGCGATGCAGAGCAAAATAAATGCATTATAGAAATCGTAAAATGTTTAGATCCAGATAAAGTTAACAAATATCTTTCAAGGACTAATGCAGTTCGACAGAATGAATTTGCCAGTAATGCAACACAGCGGCTCTAACATCTAACAAAAGACAATGTATAACTTTGTGCAAATTAATTGAAACAAAACGAATAATTCCGTTATTATTTACTTTCTTTTCATATTTTCCCAATGAAACATGATCCAGTACACATGTGAGTACTTCATATATCCACGAAGTCGTTCCTTGGATATTGACAACAGATACTCGATTGGATTTAAATCAGGAGTGTTTCCGGTCCAGTCTATAGTACTTTGATTTGCTCACTTGTAAGGCTTGCCAGTGTGTTCGTGTAGCGTTACAATTTTCGTACGCTTCCTTGGAGTAACGTCCATCGCAGACAATGTCCATAGGACAAATAATCGACAGTCGAGACAATAGTGTCTGGGTGTAATAAAAATCTGATGCAATCACGAATGACTGTATATTTCTCAAGGCCAAGCGAATGACCTAATAAGAGGAAAAAATAGAAATAGATTGCACCCTATCACTCCAGTGAGTCTAAAACTGACCGTATGGTGAAAAAAAAAAGAAGAAAACTAAACCGATTGTTTCAATTAATTTGCACTAGTGTGTACACTTGAAACGCACAATAGTTTAACTGTTAACCTCTAACAACTCAGCTTACGCGAGTTTTTTTTTTTTTTTTTTTTTTTACTAATCTATTAACTTATTTATCAATTTTTGTTGATAGGAGTTGATAGGTCTGGATTTCGTCGAGTTCATACCCTTCTTGAAAAGAGTAGAAGCTTATACCTTGTATCCTGTTTAGGGTGGGGTTTCAGGTTCCTTCTTTCGAGGCTTTAATAAAGGTGGTTGTCATGACTTTTTGGCGATATGACTGGTAGGAGAAACGTTCTGTCTGTGAAACTAATCTGATCTCTTCAATCTCTACCACTGAATTCTCTGTTCCCATCTATCTTCCTCTTCTTAGGAAAGACTCTAGTGTCCACATGCATGGCCTTGGTGCCTATGAACATCTCCCTGTGGCAAGGGAACTCTGGATTTTTCTAGAAGTTTTTTCGCACTTCTGCCCTGCGGAACTCACTTCCGGTTTCTTGCTTTCCTGCCTCCTACAATCTTTAAATGTTTAAATGCAATGCCAACCGCCATCTTTTTTCTTTCTGGAGCCTGTTCTTTTATTATCATTTCTCAGTTATAATTTAAAAAAAATTAAATGAATAGGAATTAACACAAATGAAGATAACTATTGACATTGCATTTAATTTTTTGAAGATCGAAGTCAAATTGAAAGCAAGTGGCAGTAAGTTAAGTAGTAGGCCTTGTATCAGAAAATCATCATCATCTAAAATAAATTAATTGCAGTCCAAAAAATGTTTGCTAGCTTTTAAATAAATATCAAAAGGTTGATATGCATTGCATTATTCAGACTGTTATCCTCATCTTTGTTGCCATATTCACAACGTTTCGGCCTCTATATCTCTAAGATGAGGTATTATGATTACTTGCATTATTTACATTATTCGGACTGTTATCCTCATCTTCATTGCCATATTCACAACGTTTCGGCCTCTATATCTCTGAGATGAGGTATTATGATTACTTGCATTATTTACATTATTCGGACTTTTATCCTCATCTTGATTGCCATATTCTCAACGTTTCGGCCTCTATATCTCTAAGATGAGGTATTATGATTACTTCAATTATTTACATTATTCAGACTGTTATCCTCATCTTCATTGCCATATTCACAACGTTTCGGCCTCTATATCTCTGAGATGAGGTATTATGATTACTTGCATTATTTACATTATTCGGACTATTATCCTCATCTTCATTGCCATATTCACAACGTTTCGGCTTCTATATCTCTGAGATTAGTTATTATTTGGATTGTTATCCTCACTTCATTGCGATATTCACAACGTTTCGGCCATTGTACGCTCCGGCCTTCTTTAGGTGATTGCAATTTCGAACCCAATCTTTATTTCGTGAATAAACAACAATCTATCCCTGTGGACGAAATAAAGTGTCCAGTTCGAAATTCCAATCACCTGAAGAAGGCCGGAGCGTAGAACGGCCGGAACGTTGTGATATGGCAATAATGATGAGGATAACCGTCCCAATAATGTAAATAGTGTAAGCTAGACGTTTCAACTGTATTTTTCTTATTTAAATACAAGTGATACTTTTCCATTGTCTTAAAAACTTCATCGTTGTTCACATGTTCGGTCCATGGTATCCTTAGCATCTTTTTATAGAGCCATATCGCCTCAGATCTCTTGTTCATCTGTAAGGAGATTCACTACCATACAGGTGGATTGATATTACGTAGCAGTTCAGCAGGCTTTTCATTGGGCCTAAGAAAAAATTTCTAATTCCTAAATACTTTATTCCGCTTTTTGTTACCATCTTCTCCAGAAGTTCCTCATGGCTCACATGGTATTCTCAGCAGCTTTTTGTAGAACATACATTTCTCGTATCTCAAGTTTCCTCCGTGAGGAAATCGACTAGTGTTCACTGCCATACAATTATGTGGTTCAGCAAATCATTTTCTTTTTTTAGTAATGAAATTTTCTCATCGCTGAATACTTCGTTTCGCAGTCATTTGCACCTGGCTTCTGAGGCATCAACATTTGGAATCGGCTAGCTTTGGTTAGATGAATCTGATAAATATCTTTTGAATAGATAAAACGAAGTAAGAGTTTTTTTTGAGCTATAAACCAATGAGCTAACTCGTAACAGATTGAAATAGCGAGTTACATATATAGATAACAACGTATTTAAATATCTAGATCTGAAAAGACGGACAGAGAGAAAAAAAGAGGCATGAACAGAGACCGATTATATATTTAAGCTCATAGATAAGAACGGGTTTATGTGGATACGACTAAACAAGTAGAGAAATCTCTACATATTGATGTAGCCAATGAGATAGATGCATCATTCAGAATATATAATAGGACGTATCAAATGTATTTGCGCTTTTTACAGACATTTATTCGAAAGTACAGATCGAAAAAAAACTATTTCTGACTATACTATATTATTATTATTATTATTATGATTTGTATTATTAATGTTGCCGAAGTATTATTATTGTCTATCGAAAGTATTTTCGTTTTTGAAAAGCTTTTAAACAAAAAGCTGATACATCTACACATCTAAAGCCTATGGCCTGACTATATTATTACCTTATTTTTCGGATCACAAGACGCACATTTTTTCCTAAAAAATACCCTGAAAAATACGTGTGCGTCTTCCAAGACGAATGTAAGGCAACGCTGAGGCTCAAGTAAGCTTGGACGGTCACCTAATTGGCTTGACTGATACGTACGTGAATTTGTATATTCAGTCATTACACTATAATGTTAGCTATCTATCTACAGCATTTTATATGATGTAACCTCAGTACTTAGCTGTTACATTTATTTCCAAGACTATAAACCTTCCTGGAGCCGAGCCACAAGCTTAAACATGCTGTGTTTGCTAGCAGCGGCGGGAGTCTTTCTGCTCTTGACTAGTATGTCATTGCCATACAAACAAAATTAGAGGAGTGATTAATGTAAACAATACATGGCGCCAGTATGTGAATGACGCATGGTGAATGTGTTGCTGTATCAAGATGTTTTTTTTTTTTTTAGAAATTTCTTTCTAATATTAGGGTGCGTCTTCCAAGCCGCAGCATCTTGTAAGCCGGAAAATACGGTAATATTCTTATTTTCATTGGACATTAAAAAGTCTGAAAAGTATTTTCGGTATTTAATGACCTTTATTCGAAATTTTATTTCATTTACACATTTTTAAATGATCTATGCTTACATCGTTATTATTATTATTTAAAAAAAAAGTTTTTGATCTGCATTTGCTTTATAGTCACATGCCCAGGAGATATTTTGTTTCCACATAATTGAAGAAAAGACAGCTATTAAAAAAAAACAAAACAAACAAATCGCAGGATATGGGCGGTGCTTTTTGAATTTCCTGGAGAGATGGTGTCCCATGGATATTGTTGATTTGTTGTTGAGTTCTTTTGTTTATTAGACCCAGAGCTCCAACCACAACGGGAACAGTTTTAGTTTTTATATATCACCTTTTTTTTTCTATTTTCATATCCAAGTCTTTTTATTTGCTTAGTTTTTCAAAAACCTCCACAGAGATGTTGTCATTAGGCGCGTTCATATCGATCAGTGTGCAAATTTCTTTTTCTATTATTATCATTATCATTATTATTACTATTATTATCATTATTATTATTATCATTATCATTATCATTATTATCATTATTATTATTATCATTGATATTATTATCATTATTATTATTATTATTATCATTATTATTATCATTATTATTATCATTATTATTATTATTATTATTATTATTATTATTATTATTATTATTATTATTATTTCCTTTGATTTCTGGTGTGTACACATTTCTTTCCGGATCCCGATCATAGACCTAAAGTAAGAAATATCATTAAGACATTTTTGAAAAAGATATCATACATATTTTAAATAGATAAAGCCCTTCGTAAGGTTTGAGCTGTACTTGTGAGAACAATTTTTTGTATTTCTTTAGGCCACGGGCTAGCAGGAATGATTTCATTGACTCAAACTGGTAAAGCAGGTTAGTAGTTCCAGGAATACGGGTTAGTAGAAAAATATCTATACAGTCTTTGGTATTGAAGTATCGCTGTATGACTTCTTACTGAGTCTACGTGCTCGCTCACTGTGACTCCTACAACGCTGTTATCTCACCCTCACTCTTCCGGTTACGTACAACTTTTACTCCGTCACTCTGGACTCGACTCTGCCGTCTTGCTCTCTCGGGTCTTCACGTAGCCGTAGTATATGTATACACTGGGTGTGTCCATTTGTATAAAAAGGAGTGGACCCCTGAACAGGATATTCCTAGTTGGTCGATCTTCCGGGCAACTTATATCACGATGTTAACCGGGAAAATGTAAGTAAAATTGTCCATTCCTTTTCTCACGAGTATGTTTTTATGGTGTGTCATATTTAATCGTAACGTCTGGTCTTTTAACTTTTATGTCTGATACTATGAATGATAAAGCCCATAAGAATAGTAATTGGTACCGATTGATCCACATACAACTTTTCAAGATGTGCTAATATTATTATTATTATTGCTTGGGTATGTTATGTCTCCTGCTTTGTATCCTGTACAGCCGGGTCCGAAATATGGTCCTGAGGCCCTATAGGATAATTGTCATTTAAAATATTGTTACCATTCAAATCGTTCCTAACTAATTTTCGATACCTTTCTACTGTTAATAATTTGTAGTGTAATTTTTTGGCTAATTACTTGGATTCTTACTAAACTGACTGGGAAAATAATCTATTTATTCGGATTAAAAAGAGTTTGGTAATAAACCCGTTTCAGTCCATTCACTGTAATTTGACATTTATTTGTACCTCGATACAATAAATAAGAATTTAAAATAAATCCTACTACTACACAGCCAGAAGTCATTATAATCTGTAAACTTAAAGCTATGTCATTATTATTATTATTATTATTTGTCTATGTTATGTTTCCTACTTTGTATCCTGAAGAGCCGCGTACAAACTATGGTCCTTAGGCCCTATAAGAGAATTGCCATTTAATTGATAGCACTTTTCCTAGTATATGGGTTTAATCCTAATAGGGCGATATTCTGGGAAGATGTATGCAAGTTGATGCTACCTGGGATACTTTTAGCAACATTGCCTATTCCTTTTCTCACAAGCTCCAGAGCTCTGATTATTATTGGTACAGTCTCAGGCTTCATTCTCCACATCCTCTTAATCTCGATGGCCGAATCCTTGTATTTGGGGAATTTCTCGATAATTTTTATGGAGGTGTTTCCGTCAGATTCTATGTCAATAAGCATATACTTCTTGAATTTCTTGTCTTTTATGATAAAATCAGGTCTGTTGGCTTTTATTTCCCTGTCTCAGTTTGAATTGGCATATCCCAGAGGAACGTTACATTGTTATTTTGGGCATTTGTGTCTGGTTGGTGGTCATACAGTCTCTCAGTGGTTTCGATTCTGTGCTTCTTGCATATATTCCAGTGTACATATGTCGCTACCTTGTTATGTCTGGGTATATTCATTTTTTTTTGCCAGTTCCGGACATCCTGAAATAATATGGTCGACAGTTTCATTATATTTTCCGCAGATCCTGCATTATGTTGGAATTTCTGTTCTTGAGGTATGATGTCAATGAGGCTATTGACAATTCAGGTAATTTTCGATGAACTCTCGCAGAGTTGATGGGTGATATCTGGGAGTCTCCAGTCTTAGCATCAAATTGCCAGAGCGCTCTTACAGGTTTCTGTACTCCTAAATTAATTCCATTTAAGTGATTCAGTTATTCTTTTGCTTTATTTGTGATAACTGTGCTTCTATGTGGTCTCCGAAAACAACCTTTTTGTCGCCCCTGTATATTGATCTGAGACAAGCAAATAGAAAGATAGAGATATAGAGTGTGTGGTTGGTAACTTTAACTAACTTTTCTCTTCCAAATTGTTTTTTTTTGTGTTGGATTAAACGAAATGTTGCAAAAATCCAAACAGTTAAGAAATAATGAAAGCTTTTCAACAGAAAACAACCGAAAAAAAAAGAGATCTATACGAAAAGAACAGCATGAAAAATGTCGGAACAAGAGAGAAAGATAAAGAAAGATTCGAAAGAAAAATAAAAAAAAGAAAATAAACGAGATATAAATATATAAAAGAAATTAAAACAAGCCGAAAATCTCAAGGGAAATTATTCTTGAAAATAGTAGAACAACAATACGTAGCATCGCCACCAAGCGGCTGAATACGAAACTAAAGTACTTGGTACGTGAGAAAAGAAAATGGAAGTTGTCGGGAGAAGAGTCTAAAAAGAGACTTATAGCTAAGAAAGAGAAAGAATTTTACGGTTAAAGATAGAGGGAGGAGAGAGAGAGAAGAAGAAGAGAGAAGATAGATATATATAGAGAGATAGAAAAAGAAGGAAGAATGATGTAAAAATAAATAAAAGAATTTTAATTTCATGTTTCTGAAGACTTTCGGGTAGAAAAAAGAAAACGTCAAATACCAAGAGACGCAAGCCAAACAAACAAGCGAACATCGCAAAAATAAAAAAGGCAAGTCAAATGAAAGAGGAAATATTCTATTGTATTGAGCAAAACATATCCACTGCTAAATACACAACTGCCGGATTTTACATACATAAATACGCCTCTTCTAATATACACTACAGTTGAAAAGTTTGAAACCACCACCAGAATTTGCATTGGATGAACTTGACAGAAGAGCGAAAAAAAAAAAAAATGAAAAAGAGCTCTTCAAGTTACTGAAAAAAAAAAAAAAATGAAATCTATTATCCCATACATTGAGAAACTATTGCAACGAATGTCAAAATTTTGTGCTGCAGTAATTAAAATTAAAGGAGGATATTTTGACGAGAGCAAAATTTAATCATGAAATTATTTTTTTTCTTTTTGTCATAATAAAATTTCTAATTAAAAAATAATGTCTCACTTTTTTTTAACCATGTATAATAATTTTATTTGTTTTTAAAATAAAAAAAAACAACTACTTTTGGAGCCAACCTAAACAAAAACCAGTTATTCCTCAAACTTTTTTCACACTTCATCAAGTATCCTTTCGTTTGCACACACACACACACACACACACACACACACACACACACACACACACACACACACACACACACACACAGAGAAAGAGAGAGAGAGAGAGAGAGAGAGAGAGAGAGAGAGATGGCTTCGGTATTTGTGAACAAACAAGGCACGAACTGACATCTATGTACAGCATGTATTTGTATTAATCCGACATATTTGTATCAATTTAAACGTTATTTTTAGTGGTATTATTTATTAATATATATATATATATATATATATATATATATATATATATATAAATTCGCTTCAGGATGAAATGGAACTAATGTCTTTAATTTAAATACAAAATTAAATTTTAAGCATTTAGCTTCCATTTTTGAAACATGGTTAGAACTGTGTAGCGAAATAAAAACATATTTTAAATAAGTTAATATATATATATATATATATATATATATATATATATGTGTGTGTGTGTGTGTGTCTGTGTGTGTGTGTGTGTGTGGCATGTGTCGTCGGTAATTACTCAGTGTAGGCAGTTTGTAACCTTTATGTAGTAAATCTACAAAAATATTTTGCATTTTATCCGCAATAATCAGAGTAACCTTCCTAAATCTATTGGATTAGGTGCATATTGTGCCACGGAAGGAAAATATAGCTGTTGATCTATTTTATTCTGTTTAGACACTGCCTACATTGCCTACATAGATGGCACGTCCCTGATATATACACACACCTACACACAGACACACACGTACGGTAGGATGCGTAAAGATGTCTACATATTTTCAATCTAACAATGGTATGCTTAAGTGGATTTGTTTTACTGAATATTTCATGCTTATTCGCCGACAATGTGAAAGAAAAATCATCTATTGATTGTCTTACATAAAGCAAAGAACATATTTATTGGAATGGGAGGCGATATTAGCAAGAGCGGAAAAAATTATTTAGAATGCGCCAATGTCGGCTTATCAGAACTTTCGAATCTTCGAGCATTAATCCAAAGTAGCAGGCGATTTCGCGTCTGCAGTTATTGGAAGCTGCTTTGCAGGAAGAAGAAGAAGAAGAAGAAGAAGAAGAAGAAGAAGAAGAAGAAGAAGAAGAAGAAGAAGAAGGTAGAGTGGTGGTGGTACGTGTTTAGGTTTGATTTGTGAGTTATCTCATTTTCTCTTGACGCCTCTTCCACAAAAGATGCCCCTTTCCCCTACATTTTTCACATATTATTATTATTATTATTATTATTATTATTATTATTATTTCCTTTGATTTCTGGCGTGTACACATTTCTTTCCGGGTCCCGCCCAGAGACCTAAGTTTAGAAATGGCATCATGACACTTTCCACTGACAAAAAAAAAAAAAATAAAAAAAGTTATATTGATAAAGCCCTCCTTAAAGTGCGGGCTGTACTTGTGAGAACAACTTTTTGTATTTCTTTGAGGCACGGGCTTCCAGGAATCCCTTCAATTAGTCTACTGGAATCTTTTCCAACCAATCCGAGGGCTCCAGCTACAACAGGGATTGTTGATGTTCTCCTGTGCTACATTTTTAAGATTTCGATTTCAAGGTCCTTGTATTTTGATAGCTTTTTGAATATTTTCAAAGATACATTGCAGTCTGCAGGGACTGCCATATTAATGAGGCACTTTTTGTTTGTTTGTAGTCTTTAATAACAATTTCTGGGCGGTTGTTTTTGATTTTTCTGTGTATTGTGTAGTCCTATAGAATTGTAACAGCTCCTATCTTCGTAACCGGGTCTTCTACTCCAATAGCTTCATTTCTCGCACCTCTCGCCTGTGGAACTCCCTCCCCTCTTGCTGTTTCCCTGATAGCTATAATCTGCAACTATTCAAATGTAATGTCAATCGACGTCACCAGATGCCTTGATCTATCCCCCATCCTTCTCTTCATCCTTTCCTCTATCACTCCTCTTTGTTCTCGCTCCAACTCTCTGTAATCCCTTGCGTTTTAGTGGCTTCTTGCCTTGCTTGGGGGGAAACGCTTAAAAAGAATTACATAGATAACGCCCTTCGTAAGCTGTGAGCTGTACTCGTGAGAACAATCTTTTGTATTTCTTTAAGGCACGGGATACCAGGAATCCCTTCAATGAGTCTATCGGAACCATTTCCAATCATTCCGGGGGCTCCAACTACAACTGGAATTATTGATGTCCTTATATACCACATTTTTGAGATTTCGATGTCAAGGTCCTTGTATTTTGATCGCCTTTTAAAGATCTTCAAAGATTCATTACAGTCTGAAGGGACGGCCATGTGTGACGTCGTCCCCCGGTCGCAGCGCCAACCCTGACGTTCTATCCTAGTCTACGACGGCACCAACTGTGACGTCCTCGCCGCGGCGCCAGCCGTTCGCTCCTCGCCCTTTTTCCGACCTCTTGACTTAGTATCTGGTTCCTTCCACACCTTTTTACATTTTCCCATACGCCCTGGCTCTCCTTGGCCAGCTCTATTGCTGCCGATAGTCTCACTGGCCGCTCTTTCAGCACGTCGTGACGAACACACTCGTCACTTAGGGCCTCCACATACAGGTCTGCTAACTGGGCCTGCATGACCGCATTGTCTCTAACCACTTCTGGGAAGGCCAATGATGACAGCTTCCCCGCTTGGGCCCCCAATTTCGTCCCGCAGCTGTGTCAGCTTTAAGAGGGCCCTCATGGCCTCTATAGCAGTGCCCTCGTCGGTGAATTCCTTGGTCAATAGTCCCTTTAATCTTTCCCAAGACAAGTGGGGTCGACTCTCCAAGAACTCCTTCATAAACTCATAGGCTTTCCCCTTTGTGGCATCATATGCCAGATACAGGGTCTCCTGATCTGTGAGTTCATATATAATTCGGCTCTTCTCCAGGATTGCCAGCCAGTTTTTGAAATCTTTCCCACTGCCGTCAAATGCTGGGACCCTCGGTCCACCCAACAACTTTCTCAGCTCAGCTGACAACCCTCGTCTAACCCCCTCTTCATCCCCCACTGCTCTATCTGAATCATAGTCCGACATATTTAAAGAGAAAGACAATCTACGCAGCAACAATCGAGGTTGGGAAATCAAGCAAAGTGTCCTACCTTACAGACGATTCTGTTCTCGTTCCTCTCGGTCCCGGGTTGTTTTGAGTCCTATTCGAAATTTCTCAGCAACAGCGGTCGATCCAGGATCCTGTCCTGCTGTCACGGTACTAATTGTGGCAGTGGCTGTTCCAGGGTCCTATCCTACGGTCACGGCACCAGTTGTGACGTCGTCCCCCGGTCGCAGCGCCAACCCTGACGTTCTATCCTAGTCTACCACGGCACCAACTGTGATGTCCTCGCTGCGGCGCCAGCCGTTCGCTCCTCGCCGCTCCGTTCGGGTGTCGCTGCTCCAAATGTGACGTTCTAACCTTTTGGTGATTCGGGTGGGAATCTGGTTAGATTTGATATGCATAAAAGACAATAAAATGAAAACTCAAAAGTTCAAAGTATCAAAGAAAAAGGTAACAAACTTTATGTCTAGTTGTTCGATACATAGGACTGCATCTATCCCCCGACCCGCTCTATGGATTGTGACACGTCGTTTTCCGCTAGGCAAGTTTTAACACTTCCAGTTGTCTGTTCCCTAAGAAATTGGTGTTTCGGTGGGTCTTTGGACGAAAATCAAAAAAAAAAAAAAACTTATTTCGGTGATCTGGATCTAAGTCGCTCTTCAAAATAATTGTTCTTGTTGAAGAGGGGTCCGGAATGTGCGTGAATCTTGGTCAGCTATCTGCGAGGCTTGCTTCAACTGGAGACTGACTCTGGGAACTGCTGGGACTCAACTCTACTCTGCTCGTTGTGGCTTCGTTTATATGGGCGCCGACCAAAACCGGGGTGAGTTTGTCGGCGCCGGGGGGTTCCTCGATAATTCTAAATACATATCCACCACTCTGGTTAGGAATTTCCACCTTTTTCTATTTTTGGGAACCTTTCCTCACTCCCACCTTCTCATCATACTTCAGAGGGGCGTGAACTGCCCTCCCCACATCTTCTTAGAAACCTCTATTACTCATCCTCCAGATGGGCTGCAACAGCCTTCTTCGTGCGTCACGTGAACACCACTCGACCAATGATGTCTTAGTCGGGCGTGGACGAATCTGCGGCTTTGTTTCAGGAAGAGAAAAAATATCTTGCTTAACTAAAAAAAAATTATCTCTTCTCTTTCCGTTATCATTTCTCTGGTCGCGAACGGGACAATATGACAATGGCGGTCATAACTCTTGTTCTACACGTGGTTTACCTCAGGTATTTTATCGCTAATTATCAGAATGTTTGGTCTTCCTAACATGGTCTCAAAAAGAAATATCTCCAAAGTTCCAGTCAGTCTGTCGCCTCGAAGAAAGAAAAAAAAAAACATTTCTAGGCTCCCATTCATTTTCCTTCGGTACATATTTCTGATAACATAATTTTATATCTGTCCAAAGTCCCTTTAGTTGCCTGTTTTTCGTCACTTATCGAAATAACATTTTCATTTGAATTTTTTTTCTTTGGCCAGCCGGTCTGTAGTTGATAATAAGATGTCTTCCCGTACCAATAGTTTGTTTTCATATCCTTAGATAACACAGCCGATGCCAAAACATATCTGATTCTTTCTTTCTTTCCCTTTCTTTTTACTCAGAATTTCCCTGTCATTGTAATGACACTCCTTCGCCATTTGTTACTTATCAAAATATCCTTTTATCCATTATCTCTTAGCCGTGTGTGTGTTCTTGCTTATCAAATGCCTGCTCTTTTCCCCTTTTCTTTCTTTTCCTATTCTGCCTCGTTAAATGGTGTCACAATCCTCCCCTAACCGATTTGTCATTTACCCGTAAATGACACCTAAACCCAAATACACCATTTAACATGCATCATGCATTTTTCCCATGCAATTCTATACTACTTTCCTACATGCAACGTAATGTTCTCTTTCAAGTTCTTCTGTTCTACATGCAATGTAATGTTCTTTTTCACCTTCTTCTGTTCTACATGCAAATGTAATGTTCTCTTTCAAGTTCTTCTGTTCTACATGCAATGTAATGTTCTTTTTCATCTTCTTCTGTTCTACATGCAAATGTAATGTTCTCTTTCAAGTTCTTCTGTTCTACATGCAATGTAATGTTCTTTTTCATCTTCTTCTGTTCTACATGCAAATGTAATGTTCTTTTTCATCTTCTTCTGTTCTACATGCAAATGTAATGTTCTTTTTCATCTTCTTCTGTTCTACATGCAAATGTAATGTAATGTGTGCCTGTGCCTGTGGGTGCAGATGTGGTTACCATGGCTTGTTCTTCTTGGTCAATGTTTTCCTCTCCGCTGTGGGAGGTTTTTCCGCCGCACGTGGCGGTCTCACGCCAGCCTCCTCCGCTGGTCTTCCTGCAATTTCTTCGCCGATTCTGTATGAGTAAGGAACACTGCTCGGCATCTCCCTCTCGAGTTGCTGCATGCGCATTGGATTGTCGTTCGTTAATCTCCTCTTACTCTTAATCTTCCATACTACTATACCCCCGATGGATATAACTATGAATGTACCCATCACTACTGACCAACTTATCGCGATCTGCTCATCGCCTTCCCAAGCCATATCTTCATTTCCCAACGCACTTAACTTGTCCCTCAATTGATCCATATCGATCTTTTCTATCGGCTTCATTAGTTCTGGCATTTTATTCAAGGTAACATTGGAGAATCCCTTCACTATTGGCTCCCATAATTTTGTACAATTGACTAAGCCTCTGCCAATCATTTCTATGATTGAATCTTTCTCTTCATATCTTTCTTCTTCCTGGTAATAGGGGGGTAAGGACATAGATATCCCAAATGCCGAACATCCCATGGGTAACTTTAACAGGGATAATGGTGGCCTTACTCTTAATGTCCTTGTGGACTCTCCCCCACACACCCTAGACAAGATGATAGGTTTCTGTGTGGCTACTGCCCACACCCCGTCTGAAACACTGATAGCTTGTGGTAATGCCGTGTTTGCTAATACCTCCACATGGCAGGTTCTCTTAATTCCTTCTCTCTTCCCTTCAAACAATTCTAGTATGCACATTTTGCGGTTACCAGTTATATAGATAGGGCTTAACGAGGTACAAGTCCCTAGAGCATCATCTCTACACTTTCTAGCTTCTTCAGCTGTTAGCAACATGAATTTCGTTCTCCCTGAATTTAAAGCTATGTATTCTGTTTCCACCTTGTACCTTGCTATCATTCCCAAACCTTGATCTCTTCTGGGGTAGGGAATGGGTAAATTTATAACCTGGTATATCTCGAATATACTCTCTCTATCTAACAACGGAACAGATATCACAACCAATAGTCGTCTATTTTCCAACAAGGTCACACATCCCAGTGCATTATAATATTTCCACAATTCTTTGGTGGGGTCCACTGGCAGCCTTAAATGGTGGGGTAACTCGGCCTGTATTCCGAGTAGCACTTCACTTAGGCGACCCCGGTTTACTATGCTTGGGGGGAGGTGTCCCAACGACAGCATGTCTAATTGCGCTCTCACGTGTTCCAGCAAGGTCGTCAACGACTGACTAGTTTGTCGTACCTTATTCGTAATTGTCATCAGTTGGAAATATTTTTGCATGAATCCGCTCATTTCTTGTAATTCGATCATTACAGTTTCTGTATCATTAATTACCTCTTGTCTCAACCCTGCCAGGTTTTCTATTAACCAATTGATTCTGGCTCTGTTTTTGGCCACCTCTAACCTTGTCACATTTAATATTGTCACACTCTCCCTTGCCACTTGAGCAAGCGTCCTCTGGTTTACTTCCACTTCTCCCAGTTTCCTTCTTATGAATTTAACGTCATCTTCAGTCACTGTTCCAAACAGGACATTTAACGCTTTTCCTACAATCGGAACTACTGATCTCTTTTCCCGCGTCTGCAGTAACTCTATTCCCTTCAGGTAATTTTGCATGTCCCTCCATTGAGCCTCTATCATAGTGGCCTCTGATTCTAGGGAGTGTAGTAAACTAAGATATCCTTTTTCCTTGGGGTAATCTTGCCCTACCTTCAACCGGGCTGCATCCAGCTGCGTTAGCTCATTTCTTAACTTATTTAGTAGCGACTCGTATGGTTTCAAATCTATCACGAATGTGATCAACCATTTAGACCTGGTTATTATTACTTCACTCGTCTTTTTAAAAAAATGGTGTTTCGTCTGTGCTTCCCAGCTTCCGCCATCGTCACCATCAGTGTGGCTATCATCATCAAGATCATCAGCCCTTTCATCTTGATCATTCCTGTAAGGTAACAAAATTCTCTTGTTGTTATTCTTCACAACCATTCAGTCTTGCTCAATTCATCACTCAATTATTCCATAATTTCTTACTACGTTCAGCTCTTCCCTCCTCTAACTAACTCCTAGCAGACGGAATGGTCCGGACAGGTGTCCGTGGCGCTCACTCCCATAGGCCGTACTTCATGACACCACTGATGGCCAGTCAGCAATGCCAATAATCTTCTTCCGTCCTTCGTGAGATGCAGCCCGCGACTCCATCCCCTCCATCCACATCCACCACAGTCAGCCAGCAGGTTTTTGGATGAGCCAGTATCGTTACCTGTCGACACCGACTGTTTCTATTCTGCACAGCCTTCTTTTTTCTACTGAGATTCACTCTTCTTGATCTCATCTTCCGAGGTGGTCCCTGCTCAACCTCTAACCTTCCCTCTGTGTTTAATTCCCGTCCAGGAGGTGTTTTGTCCTCTTCTTCCTCCCCTGATTCTTCCTTCTGTTTAGAGACCTCGCCTTGAACGTCTTTAATACCTCCTGACTCTATGTCTAGATCTCTCCTGTTCCTTAGCTTTTCCTTGAGCTGGGAAAGGGGTATTTGATCCTCTTCCTCCCACTCTCTGGGCCCTTCGTCCTGTTTAGGGTGCCTCTTTTTAGAGCCCTTGGCTGCTTGATTGGATCTCCTGGTTTTTCTCTTCCTTTCCTTTGTACATGGGGGTGCGATGGCGACCTCGCAGGGTCTTCTCTGCACCGATTCAGTCGACGACTGAACACCGCTGATATCTGCCGAGGGTTCCAACCCCGTCACTCGGATCGCTTCGTCTATCTGGCCAAGTCGATCTATCTCCTCATTTTCTTCGGAATCTTCCCCCGTCTACATTTCTTCCGGCTCAACCAGAGTTACCCTCCTTGTCCTTGTCTTCTTAGGCCTCGGCTCGCTCATTTCCAGGTTAGCTATTTTAGCCTTCTCTAGATCATTGGCATGGACCCTCCTTGTTCATCCTGCCACTTGACCCCATATTACATATGATACTGGACCCGTCTGCTCTACTATCCGGTAGTACGGTTCCCATCTTTGGTCCAGCTTTCCTTCTCTCTGGTGGATTTTATAGGAGACAGGGTCTCTGGTACTGCAAATGCCTCAGGCCAATTTGTTAGCCAATCGACAAAACTCACTATGAAGTTGTTTCACTGTGCAGTTTCCCCATATGGTCCTGATACATCCATACTCACTTTCTCGAAGGGGAAGTTCGGCACGTCCGTCTCTTCCAATGGTGCCATTTCCTGCCTTCTGCTCTGCGACTGGCACACTACGCAGCTCCGAACATAGTTAGTAACCTCTCCGTACAATTTGGGCCAATAGTACTTTCTTCCTATTAGATCACATGTTCTATCAATTCCCATGTGACCCAACCTCTCGTGGCACTGTTCCAATACCTCTGGTCTTAAACTTTTGTGCACATACAACTTGGGCTTGACTTCTTCATCCCTGCCTGAGAGATAATACAGCCTTTCCTCTATTATGGCATACTTGGTGGTCTCTCCTGCCTTCACCTTTTCTCTCAGGGCAGCTATTTCACTGTCTGCCTGCTCCTTCTCAATTCCTTCTGTCCAGTAGGGATCGGTTATTATCTGTGTGTCCCTTTCTTCGTCCGATTCTAACATAGTGCGATCTTTTAGCTTATTAGAGTTAATTACTCCTATTCTATAGGCTTTATCATCTACTCCCTGCTCTACTTTTACATATCTTTCTTCCAGTTGTTTCGGTATTCTTGAGAGTAAATCTGCGCACGTGTTTTCCCTGCCAAATACTCGATCTTACAGTGGTAGCCACTTAACTTAAGTGCCCACTGTTGAATCTTCTTATTATTTGTCCACTCTGCCTGCAATAGGTACTGCAGAGGTTTGTGGTCTGTTTTTACATTAAAGACCGCACCATTCAAGTAGTAGTCCAGTTTTTGGAGAGCGTACATGATAGCATATGCTTCTCTGTTGTGTCTCTGAGAGCTTATGAGAGAGAAAGTATATCGGTACTTCCTCTGGTATGCCTGGCACTGGTCCTTCTTTATCGGGACACGGCTGGGTAAGAACTGCCCCCTACACACTGCTCACTGGCATCAGTGTATAGTACCATGGGCTTGCTGAGGTCTGGGTACGTCAGCAGTGGGACGGCTGTCAACTGTTCTTTTAACGTATCAAATGCCTGTTGACAATCCTCTGTCCACTTGAACCTAGTGTATTTCTTCGTCAGGGCTACTAGTGGTATGGCAATTCTCGAAAATGCCGGGACGAAGCGTCGGTAGTAACCTATAGCTCCTATAAAACCTCTTACCTGTCTCACTGTCTTAGGTTCTGGCATTTCCCTTATGACTTTCACCTTATCCATGTCGGGTTTAATACCGTCTCCGTTTATAACAAAGCCCAAATATCTAGTCTCCTCCTTCAGAAACTGACGCTTCGACAATTTCAATTTTAAGCCGTGTTTTCTTAACCTTCCCAACACTTGTTTTAGATGGAGAAAGTGTTGTTCTACTGTCTCCGAAAATATTAAGATATCGTCCAAATATGCCATGGCAAAGCTCTCGTATCCTCCTAACACTATTGACATCAGCTGTTGGAAGATTTCCGGGGCATTAGCTAAACCGAATGGCATCACCCTGAACTGAAACAGTCCTAGGTGACACGCAAATGCGGCCTTCTCCTTGTCAGCCTCATCAAGGGCTACCTGCCAATACCCGGACCTCAAGTCCAACGTAGAGAAGTACTTTGCCTTCCCTAATAATGCCAATATGTCATCTATTAGTGGCAATGGCACCGCCAACGGCTTCGATATAGAATTCAGTTTCCTAAAATCTACACAAAAACGGTGCCCGCCATCTTTCTTACCTACTATTACGATTGGGAAGCTCCAAGGGGAGATCGATCTTTCGATCATCCCAGCTTCCGACATCTCTTCTACTGCCTCTTCTACAAGGGGTCTTTTATGAATAGGTGTCCGGTAGGGTTTTAATTTCACAGGGGGGTGATCTCCGGTGTCGATTTTCATTTTGACTGTGTGGGTCTGGCCTAATTCCCTGTCTGACTGGGCTACCACATCTCGATTATCCCTCAGCAGACCTCCCACCCTGGTTCTAAATTGATCCGGTGCTAATATATCTTCGTCCACTATTCCTTCTGTTTGCTCTACAAGTTTTCTTCGTTCCTCTTCGAATCTCACCCGATTCAGAGTCCGTAGGGTTAGCGCTTTCCCTATCTCTTCCCCTCTCCTAACCTTTATAGTCTTTTGGGCCTGGTTCACCATCATAATGGGCAGTAATTCAGCTGCCTCCACCACCGTCTCACACAGAGTTACCTCATTCTCTTCTCGGCCCTTCCCTTCCACAGGGACCAACTGCAGGGGTCCTTTTCCTATTTTCTTCCCTGACATTAACCTACCCTTTCCCGACACCGCCGTTCTAGGGGGTAGCTTTACATCTTCCTTCACCACTATTGTTATATCTTCTTCCGGTGGGCATCCCAATGGCGTTCTCTCGCCATTCACTATAAGCACAGTGGGGTTGAACTCTATCTGGGCCCTCTGGCTCCGGAGCCAATCTTCTCCCAAGATTGCCTCCGTGCACAGGTCGGGGGTTACGTAAAAATTTTGGGTGCTTCTTAATTTCCCAATCCTCACAGGGAGCCTCACCATCACTTTTATCTTCAGGGGGGTTCCATCTGCTTGCGTGACCTCTATGTCCGCTTCCCGTAACCTACTCTTCCGTTTCACCCGCCTGTATGCTTCCTCTCTCAGCAATGACACAGATGCTCCTGTGTCTGCCAGAGCTTTCATCGCATTACCCCCTATCTCTGCTCTACAGGATAGCTCCTTCTCTTGCGTCAGCGAAGAGAACACTTGGGCTTCCCTCTTCCTGGGCCCCCACCCTTGGGTCATCCCAGCCATAGGCGCCGGCAGCAATAAATCACCTTCATTATTCTTACGTGGGGGAGTTCTGCGCTTTTCGCACCTGGGCGGGTCCGGCTGCACCTCTCCCAGTCTCCCGCGGCTGTTCCTAAGGATACAGCTTCTCTTCAAGTGCCCTGGTCTCCTACAAAACCAGCACCTTCTTGCCGGACAGTTCGCCGCAAAGTGGCCCACCTGACCACATGTCCAACATTTTGCTCTTTTTCTCTTCAACTGGGCTAACCTCTCATTTACTCCCGGGGGGACCTGTCCTCTACCCAAGCGGCTCGCCCGACCACTGGTCCAAGCTTTTATTTCCCTTCTTTTTAACTGGGTCACCCTCCCTCTTAATTCCGGGGTCTTGTCTCTTGGGCTCGGCCTTCTTTGCTAATATCGGTGGGGCGCCTTTTCTCAGCCCGCACCACTTGGCCAGGTGTCCTCTCTTTCCACACCTGGTGCACCTGTCCTGTTCGAAGTCTGGGGGCAAACCCCACTTCGTCGGACATTCCGCCGCTCTGTGGTCCTCATGCCCACAGGTCCAGCAGACCAGCCCGTATCTACCCGGCGTGGGCTTATAAAATCCATGCCTGGTTGACCATGCCTTTCTATTGGAGTCTTCTTCCCACACCTCAGGCTGATCTACTTCTAGCTTGACCCTCCGATTCCACGCGGGGGGTCTTCCGCCTTTCCCCCTTTTTCCGACCTCTTGACTTAGTATCTGGTTCCTTCCACACCTTTTTACATTTTCCCATACGCCCTGGCTCTCCTTGGCCAGCTCTATTGCTGCCGATAGTCTCACTGGCCGCTCTTTCAGCACGTCGTGACGAACACACTCGTCACTTAGGGCCTCCACATACAGGTCTGCTAACTGGGCCTGCATGACCGCATTGTCTCTAACCACTTCTGGGAAGGCCAATGATGACAGCTTCCCCGCTTGGGCCCCCAATTTCGTCCCGCAGCTGTGTCAGCTTTAAGAGGGCCCTCATGGCCTCTATAGCAGTGCCCTCGTCGGTGAATTCCTTGGTCAATAGTCCCTTTAATCTTTCCCAAGACAAGTGGGGTCGACTCTCCAAGAACTCCTTCATAAACTCATAGGCTTTCCCCTTTGTGGCATCATATGCCAGATACAGGGTCTCCTGATCTGTGAGTTCATATATAATTCGGCTCTTCTCCAGGATTGCCAGCCAGTTTTTGAAATCTTTCCCACTGCCGTCAAATGCTGGGACCCTCGGTCCACCCAACAACTTTCTCAGCTCAGCTGACAACCCTCGTCTAACCCCCTCTTCATCCCCCACTGCTCTATCTGAATCATAGTCCGACATATTTAAAGAGAAAGACAATCTACGCAGCAACAATCGAGGTTGGGAAATCAAGCAAAGTGTCCTACCTTACAGACGATTCTGTTCTCGTTCCTCTCGGTCCCGGGTTGTTTTGAGTCCTATTCGAAATTTCTCAGCAACAGCGGTCGATCCAGGATCCTGTCCTGCTGTCACGGTACTAATTGTGGCAGTGGCTGTTCCAGGGTCCTATCCTACGGTCACGGCACCAGTTGTGACGTCGTCCCCCGGTCGCAGCGCCAACCCTGACGTTCTATCCTAGTCTACCACGGCACCAACTGTGATGTCCTCGCTGCGGCGCCAGCCGTTCGCTCCTCGCCGCTCCGTTCGGGTGTCGCTGCTCCAAATGTGACGTTCTAACCTTTTGGTGATTCGGGTGGGAATCTGGTTAGATTTGATATGCATAAAAGACAATAAAATGAAAACTCAAAAGTTCAAAGTATCAAAGAAAAAGGTAACAAACTTTATGTCTAGTTGTTCGATACATAGGACTGCATCTATCCCCCGACCCGCTCTATGGATTGTGACACGTCGTTTTCCGCTAGGCAAGTTTTAACACTTCCAGTTGTCTGTTCCCTAAGAAATTGGTGTTTCGGTGGGTCTTTGGACGAAAATCAAAAAAAAAAAAAAACTTATTTCGGTGATCTGGATCTAAGTCGCTCTTCAAAATAATTGTTCTTGTTGAAGAGGGGTCCGGAATGTGCGTGAATCTTGGTCAGCTATCTGCGAGGCTTGCTTCAACTGGAGACTGACTCTGGGAACTGCTGGGACTCAACTCTACTCTGCTCGTTGTGGCTTCGTTTATATGGGCGCCGACCAAAACCGGGGTGAGTTTGTCGGCGCCGGGGGGTTCCTCGATAATTCTAAATACATATCCACCACTCTGGTTAGGAATTTCCACCTTTTTCTATTTTTGGGAACCTTTCCTCACTCCCACCTTCTCATCATACTTCAGAGGGGCGTGAACTGCCCTCCCCACATCTTCTTAGAAACCTCTATTACTCATCCTCCAGATGGGCTGCAACAGCCTTCTTCGTGCGTCACGTGAACACCACTCGACCAATGATGTCTTAGTCGGGCGTGGACGAATCTGCGGCTTTGTTTCAGGAAGAGAAAAAATATCTTGCTTAACTAAAAAAAAATTATCTCTTCTCTTTCCGTTATCATTTCTCTGGTCGCGAACGGGACAATATGACAATGGCGGTCATAACTCTTGTTCTACACGTGGTTTACCTCAGGTATTTTATCGCTAATTATCAGAATGTTTGGTCTTCCTAACATGGTCTCAAAAAGAAATATCTCCAAAGTTCCAGTCAGTCTGTCGCCTCGAAGAAAGAAAAAAAAAACATTTCTAGGCTCCCATTCATTTTCCTTCGGTACATATTTCTGATAACATAATTTTATATCTGTCCAAAGTCCCTTTAGTTGCCTGTTTTTCGTCACTTATCGAAATAACATTTTCATTTGAATTTTTTTTCTTTGGCCAGCCGGTCTGTAGTTGATAATAAGATGTCTTCCCGTACCAATAGTTTGTTTTCATATCCTTAGATAACACAGCCGATGCCAAAACATATCTGATTCTTTCTTTCTTTCCCTTTCTTTTTACTCAGAATTTCCCTGTCATTGTAATGACACTCCTTCGCCATTTGTTACTTATCAAAATATCCTTTTATCCATTATCTCTTAGCCGTGTGTGTGTTCTTGCTTATCAAATGCCTGCTCTTTTCCCCTTTTCTTTCTTTTCCTATTCTGCCTCGTTAAATGGTGTCACAATCCTCCCCTAACCGATTTGTCATTTACCCGTAAATGACACCTAAACCCAAATACACCATTTAACATGCATCATGCATTTTCCCATGCAATTCTATACTACTTTCCTACATGCAACGTAATGTTCTCTTTCAAGTTCTTCTGTTCTACATGCAATGTAATGTTCTTTTTCACCTTCTTCTGTTCTACATGCAAATGTAATGTTCTCTTTCAAGTTCTTCTGTTCTACATGCAATGTAATGTTCTTTTTCATCTTCTTCTGTTCTACATGCAAATGTAATGTTCTCTTTCAAGTTCTTCTGTTCTACATGCAATGTAATGTTCTTTTTCATCTTCTTCTGTTCTACATGCAAATGTAATGTTCTTTTTCATCTTCTTCTGTTCTACATGCAAATGTAATGTTCTTTTTCATCTTCTTCTGTTCTACATGCAAATGTAATGTAATGTGTGCCTGTGCCTGTGGGTGCAGATGTGGTTACCATGGCTTGTTCTTCTTGGTCAATGTTTTCCTCTCCGCTGTGGGAGGTTTTTCCGCCGCACGTGGCGGTCTCACGCCAGCCTCCTCCGCTGGTCTTCCTGCAATTTCTTCGCCGATTCTGTATGAGTAAGGAACACTGCTCGGCATCTCCCTCTCGAGTTGCTGCATGCGCATTGGATTGTCGTTCGTTAATCTCCTCTTACTCTTAATCTTCCATACTACTATACCCCCGATGGATATAACTATGAATGTACCCATCACTACTGACCAACTTATCGCGATCTGCTCATCGCCTTCCCAAGCCATATCTTCATTTCCCAACGCACTTAACTTGTCCCTCAATTGATCCATATCGATCTTTTCTATCGGCTTCATTAGTTCTGGCATTTTATTCAAGGTAACATTGGAGAATCCCTTCACTATTGGCTCCCATAATTTTGTACAATTGACTAAGCCTCTGCCAATCATTTCTATGATTGAATCTTTCTCTTCATATCTTTCTTCTCGTGTGTGTGTTCTTGCTTATCAAATGCCTGCTCGTTTCCTCTTTTCTTTCTTTTCCCTTTCTGCCTTGTTAAATGGTGCCACACGTGTCAGTTATTATTTATATATAAAACAAAGTTTTTATTTGAACAACGTATCTATAAACAAAATGTTTTTTTTGCTATCCTCTTCCAGCCACAATGATTGAGAAAGCATTACCTCGAACCATCGCCAGTGACACACACCGCAAAAACCACTTCGTTTCGAGAGGCTCGTCCCTTAATGAAGACACCATTCCGCAAAAAATCCGAAGGAAAGCCATAGAACGAGGTCCAATAGCCCCAGAATTCTCCAACGCCCCAGGAGCAAAAACAAATTCGTCCGCAAGAAGAGAACATTCAACCATTTCCTCCATCTCCGCGTCCCGAGCGAATAGACAATTATTTTAATATATTTATTGGTTATACATTCTTTTTATAGATAAAAATATTTATGTAAATGATCTGTTTATAATAAACAGTATTAACAACATTTACCGGCCTGAATGTACGAGAAATTTCATAGAAGATATGTTGTAGTTTAAAAGCAGTAATTCGAAATTCCAAAACACTTTATTAAAAAAATTTTTCTTTTTTTTTCTTTGCTATCCTCTCCCATCCGCAATGATGGAGAAAGCATTACCTCGAACCATCGCCAGTAGGACACGCTGCAAGAGCCACTCCGTTTCACGAGGCTCGACCCTTAATCGAGACGCAATCGCGCCAATCCTCCGAAGGAACGCCATCAAACGAGGGCCAATAACCCCAAAAATTTCAACTACCACAGGAGTAAAAAAAAAAAAAATCTATCAGCAAGAGAAGAATATTTAACTATATTTTTATGTGTTCGTCCCGGGCGATGGACCACGACTCAACCACGGACCTGATCAAATTACCCGTCGAAAATGTATCCGCACAGGTCGCATTTTAAATCAACGACTTCCCCATTTTAAAAGGGAAAAATGGTAATGCCACTCGGCCGCTTTCCAACACCACGGTTGAGGCCTACGGGTTCAATTTGGAAAGGGAACCCAGCTGCATCCAAACCTCTTCTGATGATGTCGTTTATTGCTGCATGCCGTGGAAAGCGGCCGGCACTACGACGACAGAAGAGATGATGCAAACCAAACTCATCAATGGAAGCTCCACATCTACATATGTGACGCTCACATAATTTGAATCCAAGACGAATCGCGACTCCGACCCGAGTGCACTCATCATCTAGAAGGGTACCGGTAAATGAAGAGGGCACTGTGTTGAGCCAGGTGCCACTACTCGATTGTGAAGCAGATAGTAATTGGTATTGATTGATACACATACCAATTTTCAAGATGTGATATTATTATTATTGGATGTGTATGTTATATCTCCTGCTTTGTATCCTGTACAACCGGGTCCAAACTATGGTCCTGAGGCCCTATAGGATAATTGTCATTTAAAATATCGTTACCATTCAAATCGTTCCTAACTAATTTTCGATACCTTTCTACTGTTAATAATTTGTAGTGTAATTTTTTGGCTAATTACTTGGAATCTCACTAGATTGACTCGGAAAATAATCTGTTTATTCGGATTAAAAAGAGTTTGGTAATAAACCCGTTTCAGTCCATTCACTGTAATTTGACATGTATTTGGACCTCGATACAAGAAATAAGAATTTAAAATAAATCCTACTACTACACAGCCAGAAGTCATTATAAACTGTAAACTTAAAGCTATGTCGATATTAAAATGTAGGTATGAAAGCACCTATATTATTATTATTACGTTTTTATTTCCTTAGATTTTTGGCGTGTACACATTTCTTTCCGGGTCCCGCCCAGAGAACTAAGGTTAGAAATGGCATTATGACACTTTCCACTGACAAAAAAACAAAAAACAAACAAACAAAAAACAAAAACAAAAAAAAATAAACTCATATTTTACATAGATAAAGCCCTCCGTAAAGTACTTGTGAGAACAATTTTTTTGTATTTCTTTGAGGCATGGACTTCCAGGAATCCCTTCAATTCGTCTACTGGAATCTTTTCCAACCAATCCTAGGGCTCCAACTACATCAGGGGTTGTTGATGTTCCCATATGCCACATTTTTGAGATTTCTATTTCAAGGTCAGTGTATTTTGACAGCTTTTTGAATATCTTCAAAGATACATTGCAGTCAGCAGGGACTGCCATATCAATAGGGAGGCACTTTTTTTGTTTGTGGTCTCTAATAACAATGTCTGGGCGGTTGGCTTTGATTGCTCTGTCAGTGTGCATTGTGTAGTCCCATAGAATTGTAACAGGTCTTATCTCCGTAATCGGGTCTGGATGGTGTTCATACTAGTTTCTTTCAGTTTCCTTCCGTAGAAGTTGTATATTTTCCAGTGCAGACATTGGCCCACTCTATCATGCCGGGTTTTATATTCAGTGGGTGCCAGTACCGTGCAACGTGATACGAGATTATCAATTGTTTCTTGATGTTTATCACAGAATCTGCATTTTGGGCTAACACAATATTTTAGTATATGTGCTTGATAATTTCTGATTAACAAGCATTAGTCTTGTGCAGCAAGGATAAAACCTTCAGTTTCAGCTTTCAACTTGTCGTTACTGAAGCATTTTACAATATTGAGGAGGCCCTTCAACTCATTGTCGTCTTTTGCAAAGAGTTTGAGATCATCCATATAGAGTAGGTGGTTAAATAATAATAATAATAATAATAATAATAATAATAATAATAATTATTATTATTATTAGTTGTGTATGTTGTGTTTCTTGCTTTGTATCCTGTAGAGTCGGATCTAAACTATGGTCCTTAGGGCCTTTATAGAATTGTCATTTTCTTATTATATAGGATGTCCCTAACAGACCGATCTTCTGGGCAACTTGTATGTTGATGTTACCTGGGGCACTGTTAGTAAAATTGTCCATTCCTTTTCTCACGAAGCCCAGTACTCCGATTACTATAGGTACGACTGTCTCAGTCTTCATTCATGTTAATCTCGATCTCCAGGTCCTTGTATTTGGACAATTTCTCGATAATTTTCATGGAGGTGTTTATCACAGATGGTACTGCTATGTCAATAAGCATACACTTCCTGAGTTTCTTGTTTTTTATGATAATATCAGGACTGTTGGCTTTTATTTCCCTCTCAGTTTGAATTGGCAGAGGATATTTACATCGTTATTGTGGGTAATTGTTTCTGGTTGGTGCTTATACCATCTCGCAGTGGTTTCGATTTTGTGCTTCTTGCATATCTTTCGGTGCACATATGTCGCTACCTTGTTATGTTTGTGGATATATTTTGTTTTATTTTTTTGCCACTTCCGGACATCCTGAAATAATATGGTCGACAGTTTCATCATATTAATAGCAGATCCTGCATTTCGGATTAGGTCCATCCTTTATTATGTGACAGTGATAGGATCTATTTGCGAGGCTTTGGTGCTGAGCTGCAATAATTAGGCCTTCTGTCCTCAGCTTTCAGCCCGGTAATCCTCACCTACTGATGTGTTTTCTGTTGATCCACATCTGCTTCTTTTGTTCTTTTTATATATTTGCAATGCAACGCCTTGTCCTACCAGTTTTGTCATAATTTGATCAAATTGTTTTGCTTTCTACCTGATTCGTTTGGCATCGATCGAACTCGCCTCGTTTTTTTTGGTAGGATTTCAAGTATATTAAGCTGTTTCTTGAAGAGTTCAAATTCTTTGTTGATGGAATGGATTTGGTGTTTTACTATTTGCAGGAGAGGGTCATTGGTTTTTGTGAGGTAGGCTTCCAATCTGACTGTTGTGGCTTTTAGAGTTAATACAAGTTGGATTAGAACTCTGCCCCCCCCAAGCTTTTCCTACATACAGCCTATAAACATCTGATTTCAGGTGGTGCATCCTCATTTGGGTGAGCATTTTTCTAGTCTTGGAGTCCAATCTTTTAATGTCAATCAACTTCCATTTAATAATGTTGAAGTTGAATTTAACTACGAGTATTTCCTTTTATTTCCCTTGTATAGTCATATCCTTCCGGCTCCCAACCAGAGACCTAAGCTCGCAAATGGCATCATGGCATCGTCCACTGAATAATTTGCAATAAATAAATAAAAATAAAACAACCTAAGAGAATACACATTTTACCTCCGAAAGGTGTGAACTGTACACCCTTGTGAAAATGAATTATACAGGAAGATGTGGAGGGCCAAGATCACCTACACCCTTTTACAAATTAATTGAAACAAAACGAATAATTCTGTTATTATTTACGTTTTTTTTATGTATTTGGCATGCAACGCCTTATCCTCCCAGTTTTGTTGTAATTTCATTTGGTTAATTTGTTTCGTTTCCTGCCTTACTCGTTTGGTATAGATGGTATTCGTTTCGTTTTTTATTGGTAGGATTTCAGGTATATTAAGCTGTTTATTGAAGAGCGAAGCTTCATTGTTGATGGAGTGGAGTTGGTGTTTTACTATTTGTAGGAGAGGATTATTATTATTATTATTATTATTATTATTATTATTATTATTATACATAATATTTACGTTTTTATCGTATATTTTCGTATATTTTCCAATGAAACATGACACAGTGCACATGATAGTACTTCGTATGTCTATCGCACGAAGTTGTTCCTTGCAGATTGACCACAGATTCTCGATTGCATTTAAATCAGGAGACTTTTCGAGCCAGTCTATAGTACTTTGATTTGCTCACTGGTAAGTCTTACAAATGTGTTTGTGCAGCGTTACAATTTTCGTACGCTTCCTTGAAGTAACGTCCATCGCAGACAATGGTCGTAGCACAACTAATCGACAGTCGAGACAATAGTGTCTGGTCGTGATGAAAATCTGATGCAATCACGGATGACGCAATATTTTTCAAGACCGAATAAGTTTCATCATACACCTCAAAAATAGATTCATATTACTGACTGCACACCACTGCAAATGACCTAATCTGAGGAAAAAATAGAAATCGATTACACCCTGTCACTCCACTGGGTTAAAAACTGACCGTATTTTGAAAGAAAGGAAACTAAAGCGGTTGTTTTAATTAATTTGCACAAGGGTGTATATGTCATTTTTTTAAAATAAAAATGTATTGCTGGTATGTTTACTATAAAATTGCATTTTTAAACTTTCATAGCGTTGTTTTGATTTGTTGGGATTTCAATGTTTGCCCATACTTGGGACCCTAACAGGTGCTACCACCTCGGGTCAGTGTGGACCTGGGAACACCAGTAATAAAAAGGTGGTTTTATGCTCCTTGAAACCTCCAATCTTCTGATCAGAAGCCTTGCTGCCGGATGTAGTTTATCTTCATGCCCTTGTGTAGTTAAAATAAAAAGGCGGAGAAAGAGAAGACAAGTGGGGGTAGAAGAATGAGGAGGAAGAGAAGGACGAGGAGAAAAGAAGGGAAAGAAAAAGGAGGAAGAGGAGAATTAGGATAAAGAAGATTAGGAGACTAGGGAGAAGAAGAAGAAGAAGAAGAAGAAGAAGAAGAAGAAGAAGAAGAAGAAGAAGAAAGAGTAGACAGTAGCGAGAAGAAGAAGAAAACAAAGAAAGGAACGAAAAAGAAAAAAGAATTAAAAGGAGAAGTCTCAAATGGAGGAAAAGGACGAAAAAGAATGTCGAGGAGAATAAGGAAGAGGGAATAGTGAGGGGGAGAAGACAAAGAAGAAGAAAAGGTAAAGTAGGTGAAGGAGGAGGAGTTGTCTAAGAAGGAGGAGAAAAATGAAGGAGGAAAAGGCGAAGTGAGTGAAGGAGGAGAATGTGTCTAAGAAGGAGGACAAAAAATGAAGAAGGAAAAGAAGTTGCAGAAGAAGGATGGGGTGTTAAGAAGGAGGGGAAAAGGTAGGAGGTATCTAAGGAGGGGGAGAATAATGAAGAAGACGAAGAAGAATCTTTTTATTTTTAGATTTATGAATTTGGAAAAAGATCAGCAGTGAATGAAAATAAAATAACTCGCAAATCTGAGCTAAACACGCGCCATTTTCTTCCGGAAGACCTGGTTGCGTTAACAGCAGGTGTAAAATCGCCTGCTTCTTTGGATTATTTAATAGAGCAACCGCGCATTCTGATAGGTGCATTCCAAATCGTTTTGCCGCTTTAGTAAATCTGGCGTTCAGCGTGACTGACTTTGAATCTTGGTGAACGTCTGGACATATTTTCTCTAATTCTCTTGAATATTGCGCGTCTGGTTTTACCACCTTCGATCCCAAAATTAAGAAATAACGTTTTGTTTAACTTAATTTGTATTATCAGTTGATTGTTTTAACTACAAGCTAAAATGGCATGTACATAATTTAGAGGAACGTAAGGTTTTAGAGAATGGGTATGTAAGTTAGAAATGGAGGTAGTATATGTGAACGATTTAAAGTTTGTAGGGAAAAGGTGAAAAAGATAAACAGAATGAGGAAGGTTCATGAAATACAGAAAGAAATGACGTGAAGAAGGAGTCGATGAAGAGAGGAAGAGGATATCACGAAGAAGAAGATGAAGAAGACGGAAAAGAAAAAGAAAAACAAAAAGAAGACGAAGACGAAGAAGACAAAGACAAAGGAAACGAAGAAGAAGACAAATAATAATAATAATAATAATAATAATAATAAGAAGAAGAAGAAGAAGAAGAAGAAGAAGAGTGGAATATGAAGAAATAGAATAAATTACTAAGGAGAGAGAAAGAAAGTGGAAAAAATAAAATGGCGTGGATAAAGTAAGAAGGATGAAATGAAGATGACCAATGCCACTTTCAACAAAGAATAAAATGTTTGTGTCTGTGTGTCTATGTGTGTCTATTTGTGTGTCCATGTGTGTATCTATGTGTGTATCTATGCGTGTGTCTATTTTTGTATCTATGCGTGTGTATATGTGTGTCTATTTTTGTATCTCTGTGTCTGTGTATCTATGCGTTTGTCTATGTGTCTGTGTATCTATGTGTGTGTCTATTTGCGTATCTATATGTTTGTCTATTTGTGCATCTATGTGTGTGCCTATGTATGTCTATTTTTGTATCTATGCGTGTGTCTATGTGTGTCTATTTGTGTATCTATGCATGTGTCTATTTGTGTGTCTATGTGTGTCTATTTGTGTGTCTATGTGTGTCTATTTGTGTATCCATGTGTGTGTTCATTTGTGTGTCTATGTGTCTGTGTGTCTATTTGTGGACCTATGTGTGTGTCTATTTGTGGATCTATGTGTGTGTCTGTGTGTGTCTTTGTGTCTATTTGCGTATCTATATGTGTGTTTATTTTTGTATCTATGCGTGTGTCTATGTGTGTCTATTTTTGTATCTATGTGTGTGTCTATGTGTGTCTATTTGCGTATCTATATGTGTGTCTATTTGTGTATCTATGTGTGTGTCTATGTGTGTCTATTTGTGTATCTATGCGTCTGTCTATGTGCATCTATTTGTGTATCTATGCCCGTGTCTATGCGTGTCTATTTGTGTACCTATGTGTGTGTCTAATTGTGTATCGATGTGTGTGTTTATGTGTGTCTATTTGTGGTTCTATGTGTGTGTCTATGTGTGTCTATGTGTGTGAAGGCAAAAGACAAGCTGTGTTTTTGCGTTGCTTTTCAGTAAAAAAACCTTGTGCGATATGGACACAGAAGTTTTCAGCTCATTTCAAAACCATATGGTGTGCGTCTCACAGATCACAAGTTGATAGACAAAATAAAAATGAACTCTTTTAGAAACGTAACCAATTTGCATTCACTCTTCGTTAACATCCGTAACAAATCCTATTAAACGAACCTATACTGGCTGCAAACCGCATGCATACGGAAAGGGGTCTAAGACAAGGATGTATCTTCTCGCCGGACTTATTCAAACTACACGGTTAGGCGATTCTGATAAAATTAGTAGTTCTGCCAGGATTGATTACTGGCGATCACAATCTTAACAACATAAGATATACAGCTGATACAGTGTTCATGTAGACATAGAATGGAAAATATTGAAACTTCTACAGAAGTAAGTGAAGGAAAGCGTGAAGAAAGGACTAAACCTCAAATGTAACAAAATTTATGGTTGTCAGCAAAAAAGAACAGTCTGACATGCGAATTACAAATTGGTGAAGCACAAATAAAGCAACTGTGACAATTTAAATATCTGAGTAGCGTTTTAATACAGGGTTGAAAGAGCGACACCGAAATCCGAAGGCGCGTTGGGATATCGAAAGATGCTTTCCAAAACCTAAGCAAAGTATTAAGGAAAAAAGAAAAATTAATTAGAAACAAAGAAGTGAGTATTGACCTATTATGTTTTATCATTCCTTCTATATAGCAGTAAATGTTGGACAATCTCTTTACAGATAAAGAAGAGACTATATAGAGACTATATATCAGAAATGTGGTTCTACAGACGAAAGATGAGGATGATGAGCGAAAACGAAGTTTTAGAGAGAATGGAAACAAAACAGATATTTATACTTCCCATCAGAAAGAGACAGTTGAAATTCCCAGGGTACAAAATAAGGAAGGAAGGTTTGGAAAATGTGACACTCATAGGACAGATTGAAGGCGTGAGGGACAGAAGTTTGTGAAAATAGTTGGTAGAACAGGGTTTAGGAGAGGCAGTAAAAAGACAAAATAGGCTATTGTGGAGAGCTATGATCACCAATATCCTGAAGGGTAATAGCACATAGAAAAAAGAAGCAGGGTACGATAAATTGTCTTGATGGTAAGGTGCTTGTCAAAAGGAAGTAGAGGGATTCCAGTATGCATCGAGTGTCCGTGACGAATGTGAGCCTTTAATTTCGAGAACATCGGCTGGGGTTTGATCTGGAGAGGGATGGGATCCGACAGGTCTAATTGTTTCACTGTGAGAAAAAGAACATCATGACACAATTCACTCCTCCAGAAATTTGGAAATGGCATGCTGTACTGCTTGGCATTCGCACCGGAACCGCAAATATGAACATTTCAGAGCGTCTGGGTTTCAATCTGAGGACAGTGCAAAGGATTCGGAAATGAATCTAATGGTATTTCCGAACGTACGGCCGCTCGGAAAAATAACTCTAACCATTTTGATAAGAAAATTACTCCCGAATTTGTTGATGCGAGCCTCCGTCTCAACAGGGAGTTCCTACATCAAGTGTCTTGATGAGGTAGCGCTGTGCTGGGTCAAGAAGGTGGCTCCTGGAAGACCCTATGTCTGAAAACAGGACTCTGCATTATGCCACACAAACAGGAGAACCGTGTCATGGATGTCAAGGAATTTTTGCGACCACATCTTACATCTAACCACCTCACTCTCCAGACAGCGTGGGGCGCAGTTGTGCGAGAGACTAACAAAACTCCTTGTAATACTTAAGATGAACCGAAGACAAGGATGATGGCAGCATTCGCCAACTTAAATAAGAAGGCCGTCCAGAAGAGTTGCAGGAAGTTCCGAAGTCGTCTGGAGGCCGCGGTTGAAGCCAATGGCGATTTTATTGAAATGTCAGTTATTTTCATTTTTGCGTAAATTAGTTCGATAATTTATCCACCGCAACCTATATATATATATATATATATATATATATATATATATGTGTGTGTGTGTGTGTGTGTGTAATATATTAGATATATTATTATTTATATATTATATGCGCGGTACTTATTAGAAAGCGCTCGATCTCAGAGATAGAGCTAAGATATTTGGCTGGATTGATGTGAGTTTGTGATCCTGGGTTTCACGCCTTTGCGATCGTCAGACAAACTCTGCCGATCGCAAAAGCGTGAAACCCAGGGTCACAAACTCAGATCAATCCATCCAAATATATATATATATATATATATATATATATATATATATATATATATATGGTGGACTCTCATATCGTGAATGATAAATGAGGGTCAGCAGTGGATGGTGCCTTTCATTTTACACTTATGCATGCTATCAGGGGCCATTGTGGATAAAATCAGGTAAGAGGAAGACATATTTCATTTGTGCTTTCCTAAGTGCGATACTAGCCCATCCTTGCTGCGGGTGTCAAAGCCACACTGACAAATGAAATTTGTTAAAGCAGGGTTTTGATGGCATCTCTGCTTCAGAGTTTCATGAAGCTGATCACGGTGCTTCAGTCTACTGTCTTCAAAACCTTATAACGTAATGAAACAAGTCATACGCCATTCCTTTCGGTTTGATGCTTGGGCTTCTCAGGTTTTCAGATCAAAGTTGAAACGTTTCAAATTGTCTTTCAATTTGTCTTTGTAGCGTAAGAGTGGACGTCCAACTGAACTCTTGGATTTTGGTAGTTGTCTATAGATCACATTTTTGGAAGCTTATACTCATCCATTCTCAACATGACCAGTCCACCTAAGTTGTATTTTTGCTAGAATGGTTTCAATATATATATATATATATATATATATATATATAATAGTAAAGAAAAAAGTTCTTTTTATTTCTTGTTGATTAAGGACACAGGCATATTTGAAAATTTCGATTTTTAACATCTTATCAAACTTCTTTTTCGTCTGAAGGCCTACTAATAGACAATAAATATTATTTTTACTTATATTTTTTATTTCTTTCATCAGCCTACCAGATCTATCTATCTTTTTTCGGTATCTGTCTATATTTCTGAGATGAGGTATTATATACATTATTTACATTATTCGGACTATTGTCCTCATCTTTGTCGCCATGTTTATCACAACGATTCGGCCGTTGTACGCTTCGGCTTTCTTCAGGTGGCTGGAATGTCGAACTGAACCCTTTATTTCGCTCACTGGGGTAGACTATTCTAGTTCCACGTTCCATGTCTAATGGATGTCTGTTATCTCCTGTTAATTCCCCTCTGAAAGTTCTCCACTGCCTTAACCAGGTATTGAACTCACACTCTTTGGGTCGTGTCACTGGATCTAACTAACGCCTTTATTCACAGTAACATGTGTCCTTGAGGATATTCGACATTCCAACCACCTGAAAAAGGCCAGAGCGTACAACGGCCGAAACGTGGTGATAAACAATGCGACAACGATGAGGACAATAGTCCGAATAATTAAAATAGTGTATCTATTTTCGGTTGTGATTTTTATTCGTTCGTTTTTATCTAATATTCTGCGAATGATCTCGAAGAATAATCTATCGTAGCATTTTTTTGCATGAAAGCAACTCTGTGAAACTGTTGTCTAACATTATTGAAATTTTATTTCAGATTAGACGCTCCTTTGAGATGGAATGCCAAGTAGACAAGAATGAGAAAGTTTGGCATTTTCTTCTCTTTGCTTTTAATCATAGCCACAAAGCTGCTCAATTCATTTAGAAGCAAAAAATATGAAAGATTATTCTTAGAGATCATTTGCAGAACATCAGAAAAAAAAACAAATATATGTAACAACCTAGTGTTTAGTATATTGCTTAACTTACTAATGTTGAAATATAAATTATAAATTACCAAAGGACACATTTCTGTGGAATGCTAGGGCGCACCTAAACATCTTCCAGGGTGCACCAATGCGTCCAGGCGCACAGTTTGTGAACCACTGGTTTAGAGCTACAAAGGATAGTTGTGGTGAGCCATGACTGCACACATCTTGAAGGGATACAGTATATAAAAGAAACTCTGTAGATAATCAGAGGAAGAGCATATGACTTATATAAGCACTCATTTAATATTTATCATTGTGTCATGTTATTTACAAAACTGATTCATATGCAGGATGACTGGCAATGGGCTGAGTGCCTGGAGGATTATTTTTATACCTTTCCCAAAGGAATTATTACTAAAGAAGATAAATTAGCACCTAACTGAAACTGGACACCATTTTCCAAATTGCTGCTAAATGTACCGGTTGGTATTTCCATATGTAATTTTATATTATTAATAATTTAGACTGACTTGAGAAAAAGGAAAATTCTATTTGTCTTGATTTTAATTTTTTTTTTCTATTGTAATTACGAAAAAGAAATAAATGGTCACTCATTGGTATTTACTATTTGGTTGTTATATATATTTGTTTTTTTTTTCTTGTTTTTTTTTTTTGTTCTGTTCTGCACATGATCTTGAAGACTAATTTTTAATGGCATTTTTGTTTCTTAGCAAATCTGGTCATCCTGTGAAAATGCTGTCTAACATTATTGAAATTTTATTTCAGATTAGACGCTCCTTTGAGATGGAATGCCAAGTAGACAAGAATGAGAAAGTTTGGCATTTTCTTCTCTTTGCTTTTCATGAAATTCACAAAGCTGCTTGAGACATTTGTTCTGAGTAGGGAGATGACTTAATTGACCAGAGAAAGGCATAGGAATGGTTTTACCCATTTCAAGGAGGAGCAGTTCAAACACAGAATACCGCGCTAGACCACTTGAGAATTTGCTCAGAAGATGGCAATACTAATGTCAGTAATCATTAAGCTGTATGTTGAATAAATGAACAGACTCAACGAGGTAATTTAGCTGATAAGACCTGACCTGCGCTACAGTATGATTATTCAACATGGCAATGCTTACCCCGACGTGGCTAACATGACTAGACATGCAACTAAAGAGCACGGTTGGAAAGGTTTGCCACACCCACCATATTCTCCTAATTTAACCCTTCAGACTATAGTCATTTTCTAACGATTTGAGGGGTGTTTCGTTCAACAACGATGTGGAACTTTAAACGTGGCATGATTAAGTTTTTGAGTTCGAACCCAGTGATTTCTATCTTCGAGGCATTGAAAAGATGGTGGGTCGTTGGCAGGAGATAGTAAACAATGAAGAGGAAGACAATGATGAATGATTCCTCAGAAGTATTAATAAATAATGAGTATTAAAATAAATGATAAAAAACGAACGAATTGTTGATCAACTTAATACAATGCCTGGGTGTCTGATTTACTATGGTTAAAGCTTTGTTTATTTTAGCTAAAGATATAGATCATTCCTAATCTAATATATCGGTGTTGGAAAAATTAATGACAAAATAGGAAATATTTTTCGTGTAATGCATTTCGTCCTCAGAGAATTCATCGAGCTAAAGCGATGCTTCCATTGATGTAACTGCACATGCGCACGAAGGCTTGTGGGGATGCTGCAATTTTAAACTATTTTTTATATGTGTTCGGATATATAGTCTATATAATGTAGCCAATTTTATTTAGTTTATTTTGCTTTTTGTTAATATTTGTAATTTTTACAAGAATGTTAAGCAATGTCTAGTCTGGTCAGTACGTAGATGGGTGACTAGTTGATGACAATATGACACTGCCTAAGAATGAGGATTTTGAGAACATTTATTTAGCGGCATATCAACTCCTTATTGGTCATTTAATGCTGAAATTTAATTTTCTTGAGAGCATTAGTTAGTTCTTTTACAAAAATGTATTGTTGGTAGTTTTTTTACATAAAATTTATTACTAGTAATTTTACTATGAAAATGTATTTTTATACTTTTATATTGTCTAACCCAGTTATTCTATTGCCATGAGACATTGATGGTGTATCCAGTGTGGATCGAACTCACTATGCATTGGTAATGGCAGCCTAGAAAGCTTGGTAGCCATTACAACGTGCTGAGCTGCTCAAAATGAGTTTATATGCGTATGGATTTCTTTTGTCTATATTAATAGATTTGTATTTATTTTTAATTGGTTTCTCGATATTTGAGGTGAATTTCATGAGACTTTTTCGTCCCATATCGGATAACAAAAGGGTTTTGAAGATAAGACTTGAAATAAAAACGCGTGAATTGTATTTCAACAGTTTCTTTTTATGGATCCAGTGGAAGACAATCATTTTCTGAAGTGTTTAAAGATAAGAAATCGATACAAGATGGAGGTATGCGAACGATACAAAAGAAAGATAAACTCAGAAAAAAAAAGAAAGAAAGAAAAAAAAGAAAGACAATTGAAAAAGAGAACGAATTTTAAAAAAATAGAGTTGGGAGTTCAAGACTAAGGAAAACGGAAGAAAAGAAAAGAAGAAAAGAAGGGAAACACAGTACAGAGGGCACGAGAAAGAGGAAAAGAAAGAAAGAAAGAAAGAAAGAAAGAAAGAAGGGAAGAAAGAAAGAAGGGAGAGGTTGAGATGAAGGTATGCGAATGATATCAACAAGAAAAAATTCACTGAATGAAAAATCAGAAAAAAGTTAGAGAAACAAGAGAGAGAGAGAGAGAGAGAGAGAGAGAGAGAGAGAGAGACAGACAGACAGACAGACAGACAGACAGAGAGAGAGGGGGAGGAGAGAGGGAGTTCAATAACGCGATAAATAAATTAAAAAATAGAGTTGTTTTAAAATACATATATTACTTTTAAGTTTTCTTTTTTTTTTTAAAGTTTATTGCTGGTAAGTTTTTTCTATGAAAATCTATTGCTGGTAATTTTAACTATAAAAATATATTTTTATACTTTCATAGAGTTTTGAACCTATTTGGGGGGTGGGTAACTATTTGTCCATTGCTGGAAACCTAACAAGTGATACCACTACGTATCAGGGTGGAGCTGGGAACAACAGCAATTAAGAGTTGGTCGCACCTCTCAAAACTTCCTCGTCAGAATCTTTGCTGCCGGATGTATTTTATCGTCATACCCAGGGCGCTTGTTATTAGGCATCCAACACTGTGATAATAGAAAATCGTTCTGGTATATAAATATTTACAAATCATTTTCTCTTATATATAGGTGTGTATGGAGTACATCGTTGTCGTCTAATGATTAGCAAGTAAGTCTCGCCAGATCAATTATAACTGAGTAGTGAGCTTGATCCTAACTGGGTGTTCCATAGTTTCGGTTTAGTGCTACATCTAAGCTATGTTTAGTAATTAGCTATATCCATTGTGTTTCACAACTTTTCAAAGAAAATGATCGGACACAAATCAAAGACCACAAAAGATAGCGTAATGGAAACTACTTTTATTGAAAGGTAAAAGGATAATATTTTAAGATCTGTAACCAGTTATTATCAAATAAAAACCAAAAATATCAAGAGGTGCCCATTCCACTTTAGGTTTGCGGCTGATGAGACGCCCTCCCAAATTTTACGCGGAGCCATGCAGTGGTAACATTAGCAGTGTGAGGAGGAGCACCATTCTGCTAGAACCACTGCTCATCAAGGTCCTCATCTGAGAGGTTGCTGCTTTGTTTCAACAACTGGGAAACACCGTGTATCCGTTGGTCTCGAGTGACCATTGATCTGCGTCCAAAGTTATGCTTCAGCTGCTGATGGCGGTGCAGCAACTGTTATGGCTGCACAAGCCCACACAGGATTGCAACCAATGCATGTGAAGACGCTCTACTCCGATGTCGTTGTGTTGTTTTTCTCTCCTCGCTCCAGTCCTCGTTCTATCTATCTATCTATCTATCTATCTATCTATCTATCTATCTATCTATCTATCTATTTCAGTCTCTACTTTATCTATCTATCTATCTATCTATCTATCTATCTATCTATCTATCTATCTATCTATCTATCTATCACATTCAGTTCATATCTATCTATCTATCTATCTATTTATCTAGCTTCAGTTCACTTAAAATAAATAGCATTTGTAAATCGAGGGGAAAATAATGACGTAATCAAGACGTTGGCCCTTCAAAGTACATCGAACCAATGGTTAGAAAGGAAGTTCTAATCAGTATGCGAAAGAGTAATAACTTAGTACTTAACAAGCTTGTGTACCTGGATGGCAGAACAGAGAATGAGAGGGTTAGTAAAGGAACAAACATTGCATTTATTGAAATGTAAAAGGATAACATTTTAAGATCTGCAACCATTTAGTCTCAAACATAAACTAAAAATCCCAAGAGGAGCCCTAGAGTACAGGCTCCAGATGTTCGCCGTTCAATTGAAGGTACTGTTGTATGTTGTATTGAAGTTGTTGAGAACGCGTGTACATTCCTCCTGGGTAATCGCTTGAATCTTCTCAGCTTCAATACAGCAATGGTGCGAGAGTTTCCCGGGCAGATGTTGTCGTTGAGGAATCCCAAGAGGAAGAAATCTGGCGAGTTCACGTCAGGTGAGAGAAGAGTTTCGCATTTGCGGCTGATGAGACGCTACCGAAAGTCTTCAAGGAGCCATGCCATTAGCAGTTTGAGTAGAAGCACCATCTTGCTGGAAATACATTTTACTCGTCATCAAGGTCCTCACGCTCACCCTTGCCATCTGAGAGGCCGCTGTTTTGTTTCAAAAAAATTGTGTGCGCGTGTCTGTACTGTGAATAATGATGGTGTGTACAGTTTGAAAGATTCAAGGCATTAGTGAAATATATTTAATTTATTCAACAAGTTTTTGTTTTACCTATTCGTTCATAGAAATTTTATATACAGGCTCATCGTTGTTTGGTTTGGTTTGGTTTATTTTGTTTTACGGCATATTAACACCTAAATGGGTTATATAATGACGAAATAGAAATTTTATATACAGGCTCATCGTTGTTTGGTTTAGCTTATTTTGTCTTACGGCATATTAACACCTAAATGGGTTATATAATGACGAAATAGAAATTTTATATACAGGCTCACCGTTGTTTGGTTTGGTTTATTTTGTTTTACGGCATATTAACACCTAAATGGGTTATTTAACTCCGACAAGATTTTTAGGATAGTTTCGTATGAATAGAAAGTGTATTCTTATGTGTTATTCAGTTTGTATATCAGGTTTCATTGACGTATTTTTGTAAAGACGGTTTTTGCCGAGAGTCAAATGTATTGCTTGTAATAATTTTTTTTTCAAAAATTAGTTGCTCGTAATATTTTTTTTTGTTTTCAAAAATGTATTGCTGGAATTTTAACTATAAAAAAATTCTATTTTTATATTTTCATAGTGTTTTGACTGCAGTTTGGGGTTAACTATTTAACCATAGCTGGGACCCTCACACTTGCTACCACCCCAGGTCAGGGTGGATCTGGGAGTAACAACAATTAAGAGATGGTTTTACGCTTCTCAAAACCTCCCGATCAGGGGCATTGTTGCCGGAGCTCATCATTGTACACAATCATGTGTATCAACAGACATACACACACGCGCGGCCGCAAAAAAAAAAAAAAAAAAAAGCACGTGAGAGTTAAGTAAAGATTAAAGAACGCAGACTGATCAAAGAATCAATAAAACTTAAATCCATTACGCATTTCAAGCTTATCGCATTTCCTGTACCATCGTCGCTGCCGGGGTAATATCCGAGATAAGATTTTTTCCTGTTTGTTTTCAATGTTCTCCTATGTTTTCCTTCCACGTTTCCTACTTCAAATCCCATTTTAGTTAATCCCACTCTGAAAATCCCTTTCTCGTGTCTGTTTTCCAAACACCTGAATCGAATCGGGATTATCGATAATGAAAGCGACAAGCACAGCTGGGCAGAATAGGGTTGCGTTTTAGAATTTCGAAATCTCTGGTGCGCATGCGTTGTTCTTCCTGTAGTCAGATTTCATACATGCTGGGAGGGGGAGATGGAAAGATTTATTTTTCTTTACTAATGTTCACCTAAGGCCAAAGAGACACTTAAGGTAGAGGGTTACTAGATGAGGTGTGTGATATGAACATAAGAAGAGGAAGTACTGATTATGAGGATATTGAGAGGTAACGATTCACCCTTGACATGAATCAGTTAAGCTTGTAACGTTCAGGAAAGCATTCACGCGGGATCCTATTCTATAAGGTAGCGATTCTTGGGAAGAAGATTTTGCAGTGGAACATCCTTCTTACCAATATATAGAGAATGAGGGTAATTCAACGTTTCGACATTGCAAGGAATGTCTTGGTTGTAAAGGTCTAAATTGCTAGCACTAAAGATCGGAGCTCGTGTGAACATTTGCCATGGAAATAGCGATAATGTTAGTAGCTGTTCTTGGGAAGATGCAATAGTAGTGGAAGACACTTCTTACCAAAGGAATACGTAGTGAATGAACGTTATTATTATTATTATTATTATTATTATTATTATTATTATTATTATTACTATTTTCTTTGATTTCTGGCGTTTACACATTTCTTTCCGGGTCCCGGCCAGGGACCTAAGGTTATAAATGGCATCATGACACTTTCCACTGACAAAAAAAGAAAAGAAAAAAAGAATTACATAGATAAAGCCCTTCGTAAAGTATGGGTTGTACTTGTCAGAACAATTTTTTGTATCTCCTTGAGGCATGGACTTCCAGGAATCCCTTCAATTTGTCTACTGCAATCTTTTCCAACCATTCCTAGGGCTCCAACTACAACAGGGATTGTTGATGTTCCCATATGCCACATTTTCGAGATTTCTATTTCAAGGTCCTTGTATTCTGACAGCTTTTTGAATATCTTCAAATATACATTGCAGTCAGCAGGGACTGCCATATCAATAAGGAGGCACCGTTTTTGTTTGTGGTCTTTTCTTCAATTCATGTGTATCATTATTATTATTATTATTATTATTATTATTATTATTATTATTATTATTATTATTATTATTAATTCAAATTAACTCCTTACTTTGACTTTTTCGTGTTAGTGGAGAAAGAGGAATTCACTATTCAAATTTGATCAGAGAAAACATTTCATAGCTGACAATCAGAAAATTAGATTTAAAGATACATTTTTTCCGAAGCTCACATGTCTATCGTGGCGGGGTGGGGGGGATGTCCAAAGGCATATTGATAAATGCAGATTACTATTTTCTTAAATTTGGTACTTTGTTAATAATTTTCGGTTTTTGTCCTACATTTACTTGTTGACTAAAATAATGAACAAGTGGGTTGTTTATATATTTTTCCTCCCCACAATTCCATCGTTGATGACGGGTAAGACTGGCAAAAAAACAAAAAAAAACAAAAAAAAAACAAAAAACAAAAAAAACGTAAGAAAAGAAAAACAATGAAGAAATAAATACCTACAGAATAGTTTGGGATTTTAACGAGGTTAAAGCTATTTTGTTTTTTTTGTCAGATGAATCATATATATATATATATATATATATATATATATATATATATATATATATATATATATCAAATGATATTACATATATATGTTTTTGTCAGATGAATTACATATATATATATATATATATATATATATATATATATATATATCAAATGATATTACATATATATATATATATATATATATATATATATATACATATATATATATGTGTGTGTTTGTGTGTGTGTGTGTGTACAAGGTCCTTATGCACACCTAGTTAGATCAAGGCTAGAGGAATGTAGGACACCCATGGCTAAGATACAAAGACAAGCTGAAAAGCAACTTGTCTGCTGTCAATATACCACATAACACCCTTGAGCGCTTAGCCTTGGAGCGGGTAGAATGGAGATCAACGTGTTTTAGTGAACTCAGCAGTTTTCAATCTGCTTGTCTAAATCATATTCAAGAAGCGAGAGCAACATCTAAAAGGTCAGCCAATCTAACAGTGATCTCATCTCACAATCCTCACCCTTGCTTCATATGTGGCCTCTGCCTCTTCTAATTGTAACTATTGAAAAAGAAAAGATTTCAGACCGTGGATGAGATTAAGAAGAACGTGATGGTTCACCTGATGGATATTCGGAAATAGGATATTGCTGAGTGATTTAAAAATTGGAAAGGATGGTGGGATAAATGGGCGAGATCCTGAGTAGAGTTCTTGAAAGAAGACTTAACGTGCAATTAATCGACGAATGATATTTTTTCCATGAATATCATACGGAGAAACCTCGTAAAAATATTTCGGTTTTGTTTTGTTTGACACGAGTTTATCTCTGATTTCTTTATCAATTATTACATTGTTTCTTTTTGTTTTCCTCATCATCTTCCTTGATCGAGAACAGGTACGGCACAGCCTAAAGTGCGAGCTTTGTATTGGTCAGGTCAAAATAAAGGTGATACAAAAATATATCTATTATGTTATATATCTATTATTTTTAGGATTTTAATGAAGTTAAAGCTATCTTCATTTTTGTCAGATGGTCGGCAACATAACCGGCTCTATTTCACTTTCTTAGTTAGTAGCAACTCTGTAGGATAAATATAAGAGCCATAAAAGGTGGATGAATGATTGTTGGGCTAAGTCTAGAGTTGGCAATAAAAAAACAATCCACTATCAATCACAAGAAAAATCATATCAATACATAATGTAAATTTAAATGAATATTAGTTTTAAATGATTTAAATAATTATCCTAGATTAGTAGAAGTGAATTAAACCAAATAAAATTACTAATTACTAACTATCAAATCTAGTGGGTGGCTGCAAGCATTTATCCTGTTGTGTACAATTCAGCCGCGTTGATTCAGAATGGGTTAATAGTTGGAAAAATAGTCTATTTGACCATATCTATTGAATGCTGGGATCTAAATTTATTATTTCATGGTCAAATGCATTTTAAATAAATACTGAGTTTTTCTTGGTGACGAAAAATTACTCCGTAGTGAACAGGAATTGGCAATCGGCTAATACTTCCCGTTGATTCTAAACTTAGCTAAAATTGTCACCATTAAATATCTGCCAGAGACAGTCGAATGGTGTGCTTTTTGAAGCAGACTATTACACAGCAGTTCGATACTAAATAAATGGTATATAAAAATCAGTTTTATGGCTTAGACCGTGTTATATTAAATGCCAATGGTTTTCAAGAATTGTGGCAATAATAAATCTCAGTTGCTTAATTGTATTTGCCTTTTCTTGTGATAAAGTCGCTTTTGACATTCAATCTCTGGTTTGCGTCATCAATTTGAAATAGTTAATAAAAGCCGTTCACAGACAAGATTAAATGTTGTCTGGGTAGAAGTGATTTTATTATGACTGCTGCACGGCAAAGACGAAATAAAAACAGGATTGATGTTGTTATTTTAACTAGATTAACAAGTCTCAAACACACACGCACACACACATACACGCACGCACACACACACACATATATATATATATATATATATATGAATCGAGAGGGAGATGGATGATACA
>OZ010600.1:10139935-10237435 GCA_963932145.1 Acanthosepion lycidas
AATATGATTTAAAACGATTTGAAACGACAGAGAAGTGGTTCTGCTGTCAAATGCTGAGGATACAATGGGTAAAACACATAAAGAATTTTAAAGAAAACAGAAACTATAAGGAAACTTATTGTTATTGTCCGGTTCCTTGTACCACGGCGATGGTCCAAGGTAGAACCAATAAAGAAGAACTCGAACACGGCTATGGAATAACAACAGATATATTACAAACAGGAATATATACAGAGAAGTAGAAGTGATAGTATGAAGAATCAGGTTTAGTAGAGAGAACAATGTAGTCTCGACCAGTATCACTATGTTAATGTCTTGCAGTAATTGTCTGAACGCGACTCTGTTTCGGACTGCCTCTGACTCGACTCTTGACTCGACTTGAACGACTGACTCCACTTGAACAACTGACGATATTCAGTCACCCCACCACTAGGGCATCATGTGGCACAAGGCCGGTTTTTAACGTGGGGTCTCCAAAAATATGCCCATTGAACCCGTATAAATGGGTTCAGGGCCGGTTTACCTCCCCGAAAGAGAATCCGCCCTTCAGCGTAGCCTCGTTCGGGTTCATCCCCGCCCGAAGGCAGAGAGTTCAACCGAACAGTCGGTTCAGAAAGTGAGCGACTGACGATATTCAGTCACCCCCACCACGAGGATGTCATGTGGCACAAGGCCTTTTTAACGTAGGCTTTCCGATCCCGTGGACTCGGCCAAAAATATGCCCATTGAACCCGTATAAAACGGGTTCAGGGCCGGTCTACCTCTCCGAAGGGACTCCGCCCTTCGGCGTAGCCTCCTTCGGGTTCCTCCCGTCCGTAGGAAGAGAGTACAACTGATCAGCCGGTCAGAAAGTGAGCGACTGACTCCTTGCCTACTCCTTAGGCGCAGTATTTATTAAGTATGGAATAGCCCAGTTATTGTGGGTAAGATCCCATAACACTTATAAAGTGACAGCTGATATTTCCTGGGACACAAAAGAAAGAGAAGTCCTGAAGAACCTAACACTCACAGGACTTATTAAAATCAAGAGAAGCAAAGAAACCGTAATTAACATAATGAGTTGGCGGATGGTTGGCAGAAAAGGGCAATGAAGAATAGTAATGGATCAAAAGTTATTTAGAGCAACGAAAAACAGAAAGCTGTGGAAGGCCATTATCATCGTGTAGAAACACGGCACTTATAAATAGTTTAATATTCTATAGTCTGTAATAGGTTTGGTTTAGTAACAAAGAAATGGTGTCTATTGATTTCTGTTGAAGAACAAGGTTACGAGTACACAATAATGTGCAAGGCAGCCGACGATATAAGGAAGTAGCTTTGTGTCGTATGCCGCGCTATTAAAAATGGGGCTTACGGTTTATACATTGTGCTTGTAAAGTTTGCATAACTATCAATAATTTGTTTGCAGTAGACTGAGTAGCGCAGAGTTTAATTTCGAAAATAGTTTATTTTGATTCCAATCTTCGTTCATTCCAGTCGATTTCTCACGACTGTTTGGAAGAAATTGATTTTTGCTATTGATTTGCAAAGAAGTGATTTCGAGGAGAATTGTTTATGTTGGGCTATTTATAATATTTGGAAGTTCGGGTCAAGGTGGCGGAAAAGGTTTCTGTTCGTTCTTGTATAAAATGGAAATTTTGGACAATTGAAACAGGGGAAATGGTAGCGAATTAGAGAAGGTGACAAATGGTGGCATTTACTTTCATCTATCTATCTATCTATCTATCTATCTATCTATCTATCTATCTATCTATCTATCTCAGTCTGTACATTATCTATCTATCTATCTATCTATATCACATAGTGCATTCATATCTATCTATCTCTATCTATCTATCTCACATAGTTCATATCTATCACATAGTTTATATCTATCTATCTATCTATCTATCTATCTATCTATCTATCTATCTATCTCATTCCTTTCTGTTTGACTACTTATCCATATCTATCTATCTATCTATCTATCTATCTATCTATCTATCTAGCTAGCTAGCTAAACAGGTTCGGGTTTTTTGTATATTATTTGAATTGTTCACGAAGATGGATTTCTCGTCATTTAAATCATTAACCTTTGTATTTGTTTTATGTATGAATAATTCATGAATTTGTAAATTAATTGCACCTTTATTGAAATTAATATATATATATATATATATATATATATATATATATATATATATATATATATATATATATACATGTACAAATTCCGTGAACTGCAACTGTACGAATGCAAAGAGAAGGAATCGAATATAAATTCAGACGTTCATAGCATTAATTTAAAAGTGAGCTCAATACAAAAAGTAGTGCAATAATTCTTTATTATAGGTTATTATATTCGAGCATACATATTATTGCTACAAAAATGCATTATTGTTTCGATGCAAAACAAGGCATCTCATCAGACAGTGGTAAATAATAGTCCTAACAATTTTTAAACATTACTTATAAAACATCGCATCTTTTTTTTTTTTTTTTTTAAAAGCGAAAAACATAAGAAATTTTTTTCACAAAATGAAAAGGAAGAAATACACAAATGATAGAAAAAAAGAAAAGAAAAGAGGCAGACAAGATAAAAAGAAAGAAGAAAGATAAATAATAAAATGGTGGAAGTGAAGAAAGACTTAAGATATCATTCTTTCTCATAAGAAAAGGAAAAGAAAAAGAAAGAAGTGAGATCATAGACAAAGAACACCATTGGAAAATTCGTAAACTTAAGGAATCAGCACATATGCTAGTCCACAAATATATATATATATATATATATATATATATATATATATATATATATATATATATATAGATTTAGAGAGAGAGAGAGAGAGAGAGAGAGAGAGAGAGAAAGATATAGATACACATAAATAAATAAATAAAAAGAAGGCTCTCTGCTAAAATGAGTGTGGTAGTTTAGATGTATGTTTGCACTGGAATACAGTGATAAATGTGTACATATCTATACATACGCATACACAATACACGAGCGCACAGACACAAACACACGCAAACACACACATATATATTACATTACAAATATATACACATACACAGATCAGATTGTTGGAGTAAATGTACGTGAGAATTGCCAGATTAAGTCATGTAGTCCCCTTTCTTAATGTGCAATATACATATACACACATACATGTACACACACACACACACACACATATATATATATATAAGTGTGTGTTAGTATATCTGGGTGTAATAGTGTTGTACATTTACAACTAGAACGGAAATGGTGCATGTGAATAAATTATATATATATATATATATATATATATATATATATATATATATATGTATATATGTATATATATATATATATATGGTCTGGAGACCCTTCTAATTGTCTCAAGGTCCTTGATAAAATCCAGAGACGGATATGCAATGTAATTGGCCCTGATCTGGCAACTCAACTGCATTCGCTCACTCACAGACGTGCCGTCGCCTCCCTCTGTCTTTTTTACGAATACCTTTTACAGTAACTGTTCCGATGAGCTGCTTTCGCTGGTTCCCAGACTTCATGAATTTAAACGTTTAACTAGGCTGGCATCTCGCTCTCAGCCTTTCACTGTCGAAACTGTTAAATGTAACCGTCTCTTCTACCCCAATAGCTTCATGTCTCGCACTTCTCACCTGTGGAACTCATTCCGCTCTTCCTATTTCCCTGATAGCTATAATCTCCAACTATTCAAATGTAATGTCAATCGACGTTTTTAGCAAGCCTAATTTCAATTCTCAAACGTTTTTCTTGAATTTCATTAGCTGTTAAATAAAAATAAGCTTCGAGAAATTTCCATAACAAAACAGTCAAAATTTTTGAAAAAATAGGCTCAACTGACATAAAAAAAAATCTTTCTCAAATTCATCCTTAACTTAAATGTTTCAAGGAATCCTATTGGCTAAAAAAGTAAATAAATAAATAAATAAATTAAAAATACAACATTCGCCCACGCATTTCTCAGAAATATTCGCAACAAGCTGTCAAGACGCTGGAGCCGATTTTGTTGTTAAAAAAAAATCTATAAATAGAAATAGCAAACCAATTTTCGCCGCATTTTGAGACTCACACACGCAAAGATACACACGGGAATTATGTGTCAAAATTGCCGCCAAAGACACAAACTTTCTTTATGAGAGATTGAAAAAAATTCATGCAACAATAACTTAATAACTTTCATAGAAAAATCTTTTGTCTAATTTTAATTCAACCTTTCAATAAAAGGCTGACAATTTTTTAGACATTGAACATTCCCGAAACAGCAAAGAACTTTTCTTCTAAAATATACCATTGCACACATCATTAAAATCAAAGAAATTGCAAATTGTGTATATAGAATTTAATCTGTTGTTTCAAACATGTATTTTTGTCGTGATAGGATATCGTTGCCATTTGGCTATTTCTTATAATTTATGTTTGTGGATATTGCATATTTTATTTGCAGCACAATTTTAAATATTCTGGCAAAATTCTTAGATCCACTACATAAACTTATTGGTGACCACGACGACGTCACCAAATGCCCTGATCTATCCCCTATCCTTCTCTTCATCCTATCCTCTATCACTCCTATTCGCTCTCGCTCCAACTCTCTGTAACCCCTTCCGTGCTAGTGGCTTCCCGTCTTGCTTGGGGTGAAACGCTTATATATATATATATATATATATATATATATATATATATATATATATGTATATATATATATATATATATATATATATATATATATGTATATATATATATATATATATATATATATATATATATATATATATATATATATATATGTATATTGCTAGAGAGGGAGAGAGAGAAAGAGAGAGTTAGAGAAAGAGAGAGATACCGAGAGATAATGCATTGATATCACACTAATAACAAGTTTGCCAACTTTTCCCATCATCTTGTGATTAAATATTTACATGGATTTCTCCTCTCGGCAAATTGCTAAAACTTAATTGTATTTTCTTCTTTTTCGTAAAAACAAATTAACAGGAAGGCAAAGAAATCCCCGTCTTAACCAATTCGAACACGTCATAGTTATTTTGCAATTAGGAGGATTTTCGCATTTTCTCAGTCTGTTCATATCTATCTATCTATCTATCTATCTATCTATCTATCACAGTCTGTTCATATCTATTGATCTATCTCAGTCTGTTCATACCTATCTATCTATCTATCCATCTATACAGGTAAGATGAGAACGAATAGAGTACAATTGCAACGTTCGTACCATTTTATTTAAAAGAACAATATTCTCTATCTTAGGATATTATATTGAAAACATTTCAAAACTGCAGATCTGTGCTGTCACTGATTGCCAATGTACGGGTCATGAACCATTTATTTAAAACAATCTCTTAATTTTGCTTCTCTCCTTAGTTTAAATTTAAACATAAGTCATATTTGATTGGTTGATCTGATTACAGCCCACAAACCTTATAACGCCCCCCACTTTTTTTTTCGTAAAAATGGTCGACGTTTTCGATGTAATATCCTAATATATATATATATATATATATATATATATATATATATATATAAAAGTGAACAGTTTTATATTTATATTTAAATACGCTCTATCTCTGATATTGAGCACTTTATCGCATCAATATAATTTTTTCGGATGATAAATTATCTAAAAACTGTCGGAATGTTCTTTTTATCCGAGCGCTTTCGGCTGTACATTTAGCCAAGGATTAAATATTTTAACTGTTAAATAAGAAATAGTTTGTTGTATGTATGTTTTAGAAAATGTTTTCATTTTTCAAAACACGGTCAAGATATTGTGTCCATGTTCATAGTTGATATTAATTGCTGTTTTTTTGTTTTTATTAATAAGGCTTCCATTCATTTTAGCATGTAGATGATGCTATTATATTTGTGTTGTCACAAGAATATTACGAATAGTGTCTGGTAGGTCTCCATGAATATTTAAAGGAGATCTAAATGAGCTATGGTCAGAAAAGTGTAGAGTGAGTCTGCGTATCAAACATGTTGTAGTGTGGCTTACATAAGAAAGACGGATTGCTGCCTAAATACACAGACACACACACACGCGCACACACACACATATATATAGAACAGGCATTGTAAATTACACACACATATATGGAAGAGACATTGTAAATACACACACACACACACATATGTGTGCGTGTGTGTGTGTGTGCATTTACAATGTCTCTTCCATATATTGGATATGCAATAGTAAGTGTACGTGAGATACGAAATAAGTCTACCAGATTAGTGCTTCTGTTCCTTCAGCGCCGCTTACTATGAAACGTTCATTGGGTCAGAATGAAGGATGGTTGTGGTATTGACGGTCTAAATCGACCCGTACATTTATTTTACATTATGAATGTGTAAGCAAACGTAAAGGCAAAAGGAGAAACAAGAAGGAACACAAAACGGTTTTGTAACAACAACAGTATTTAGATTTGTATAATGACATACACAAGCATAGGGGTTATTATTTTTGATGGTGCTATGTCCCTTTGACTGAATTAAAATTTTTACTAATGAAATATTTTTTACCCGAGCTCACAAAAGTTGAATTAATTTGTCGCTCAACATGTTCATAATTAGATAGTTGAAAGAATTAAAAAGCTGAGAATATGTTAAGTAAACTATTAGCTTTAGAAGGGTTGATGGAGTGAATCATCCGTAATGTTTGTAATTAAGATTCCGTTGCTTGTCATTAAGGTTGTAATGTTCTTAATAAAGTTTGGAAAGTTTCCTATGTTTGTAATTGTGTTTGGAAAGTTTCCTACGTTTGTAATGTAGTTTGGAAAGTTTCCTATAATTGTAATGTAGTTTGGAAAGTTTTTTATATTTGTAATGTAGCTTGGGAACTTACCTATATTTGTAATGTAGTTTGGAAAGTTGCCTATATTTTAATGCAGTTTGAAAAGTTTCCTAATGTTGTAATGTAGTTTGGAAAGTTTCCTATATTTGTAATTTAGTTTGAGATGTTTACTATGTTTGTAAAGTTGTTTGGAAACTTTTCTACATTAGGAATGTAGTTTGGAAAGTTTCCTATATTTGTAATGCAGTTTGGACAGTTTCCTATGTTTGCAAAGTAGTTTCGAAAGTTTCCTATGCTTTTAATGTAGTTTGGCAATTTTCCTATATTTTAATGTAGTTTAGGAAGTTTCCTGTGTGTAATATAGTTTAGGAATTTTCCTATGTTTGCAGTGTAGATTGGGACGTTTCCAATATTTATAATGTAGTTTGAAAAATTTCCTATGTTTGTAATGTAGTTTGGAAGTTTCCTACGCTTGCAATGTAGTTTGGAATGTTTCTCATATTTGCAAGTTAATTTAGAAAGTTTCCTATGTTTGTAATGTAGTTTGGAAAGTTTCCTATATTAGAAATGTAGTTTGGGAAGCTTCCTATATTAGCAATGTGGTTTGAAAATTTTCCTATTTTTGTAATATATTTTGGAAAGTTTCCTATATTTGCAATGTAATTTGTAAAGTTTCCTATATTAGCAATGTAGTTTGGAAAGTTTCCTATGTTTGTAAAGTTGTTTGGAAAGTTTCCTATATTTGTAATGTAGATTGTGAAGTTACCTACGTTTGAAAATTAGTTTGTAAAGTTTCTTATTTTTGTAATGTAGTTTGGAAAGTTTCCTATATTTCTAATGATGTTTTGAAAGTTTCCTATATTTGTAATGTAGTTTGGAAAGTTTCCTATATTAGTAATGTATTTTGGAAAGTTTCCTGTGTTTGTAATGTACTTTAGAAAGTTTCCTATATTTGTAATGTAGTCTGGGAAGTTTCCTATGTTTCTAAAGTAGATTGGAAAGTTTCTTATAATTGTAATGTAGTTTGGAAAGTTTCCTATATTTGTAATTTAGTTTGAGATGTTTACTATGTTTGTAAAGTTGTTTGGAAACCTTTCTACATTAGGAATGTAGTTTGGAAAGTTTCCTATATTTGTAATGTAGTTTGGGAAGTTTCCTATGTTTCTAAAGTAGATTGGAAAGTTTCTTATAATTGTAATGTAGTTTGGAAAGTTTCCTATATTTGTAATTTAGTTTGAGATGTTTACTATGTTTGTAAAGTTGTTTGGAAACCTTTCTACATTAGGAATGTAGTTTGGAAAGTTTCCTATATTTGTAATGTAGTTTGGGAAGTTTCCTATGTTTCTAAAGTAGATTGGAAAGTTTCTTATAATTGTAATGTAGTTTGGAAAGTTTCCTATATTTGTAATTTAGTTTGAGATGTTTACTATGTTTGTAAAGTTGTTTGGAAACCTTTCTACATTAGGAATGTAGTTTGGAAAGTTTCCTATATTTGTAATGCAGATTGGACAGTTTCCTATGTTTGCAAAGTAGTTTGGAAAGTTTCTTATAATTGTAATGTAGTTTGGAAAGTTTCCTATATTTGTAATTTAGTTTGAGATGTTTACTATGTTTGTAAAGTTGTTTGGAAACCTTTCTACATTAGGAATGTAGTTTGGAAAGTTTCCTATATTTGTAATGTAGTCTGGGAAGTTTCCTATGTTTCTAAAGTAGATTGGAAAGTTTCTTATAATTGTAATGTAGTTTGGAAAGTTTCCTATATTTGTAATTTAGTTTGAGATGTTTACTATGTTTGTAAAATTGTTTGGAAACCTTTCTACATTAGGAATGTAGTTTGGAAAGTTTCCTATATTTGTAATGTAGTTTGGGAAGTTTCCTATGTTTCTAAAGTAGATTGGAAAGTTTCTTATAATTGTAATGTAGTTTGGAAAGTTTCCTATATTTGTAATTTAGTTTGAGATGTTTACTATGTTTGTAAAGTTGTTTGGAAACCTTTCTACATTAGGAATGTAGTTTGGAAAGTTTCCTATATTTGTAATGTAGTTTGGGAAGTTTCCTATGTTTCTAAAGTAGATTGGAAAGTTTCTTATAATTGTAATGTAGTTTGGAAATTTTCCTATATTTTTAATTTAGTTTGAGATGTTTACTATCTTTGTAAAGTTGTTTGGAAACCTTTCTACATTAGGAATGTAGTTTGGAAAGTTTCCTATATTTGTAATGCAGATTGGACAGTTTCCTATGTTTGCAAAGTAGTTTGGAAAGTTTCCTATGTTTGTAATGTAGTTTGGCAATTTTCCTATATTTTAATGTAGTTTAGGAAGTTTCCTGTTTGTAATATAGTTTGGGGATTTTCCTATGTTTGCAGTGTAGATTGGGACGTTTCCTATATTTCTAATGTAGTTTGGAAAAATTTCCTATGTTTGTAATGTAGTTTGAAGTTTCTCATGTTTGTAATGTAGTTTGGAATGTTTCCCATATTTGCAAGTTAATTTGGAAAGTTTCCTATGTTTGTAATGTAGTTTGGAAAGTTTCCTATATTAGAAATATAGTTTGGGAAGCTTCCTATATTAGCAATGTAGTTTGAAAATTTTCCTATTTTGTAATATATTTTGGAAAGTTTCCTATATTTGCAATGTAATTTGTAAAGTTTCCTATATTAGCAATGTAGTTTGGAAAGTTTCCTATGTTTGTAAAGTTGTTTGGAAAGTTTCCTATATTTGTAATGTAGATTGTGAAGTTACCTACGTTTGAAAATTAGTTTGTAAAGTTTCTTATTTTTGTAATGTAGTTTGGAAAGTTTCCTATATTTCTAATGATGTTTTGAAAGTTTCCTATATTTGTAATGTAGTTTGGAAAGTTTCCTATATTAGTAATGTATTTTGGAAAGTTTTTTGTGTTTGTAATGTAGTTTGGAAAGTTTCCTATATTTGTAATGTTGGTTGGGAACTTTCCTATGCTTCTAAAGTAGTTTGGAAAGTTTCTTATAATTGTAATGTAATTTGGAGATTTTCCTATATTTGTAATGTAGTTTGTAAATATTCCTATATTTGTAATGTAGTTTTTGAAAGTTTCCTCTATTTGTAATGTTGTTAGGAAAAATTCCTATATTTGTAATGTATTTTGGAAAGTTTCCTATGTTTGTAATATAATTTGGGAAGTTTCCTATGTTAGTAATGTAGTTTGGAAAGTTTCCCATGTTTGTAAAGTAGTTTGAAAAGTTCCCTATTTTTGTAATGTATTTTTGTAATTTCCCTATGTGTGTAAATTGTTTTGTAAAGTTTCCTATATTTTTAATGCAGTTTTGAAACTTTCCTATATTTGTAATGTAGTTTGAAAAGTTTCCTCTGTTTGTAATGTAGTTTTGAGAAATTTCTACGTTTGCAATGTAGTTTGGAAAGTTTCCTCTATTTGTAATGTAGTTTGGAAAGTTTCGTACGTATGTTTATGTATGCCTGTGTAAATATGTTTTCATAGCATCCGACCACAAGTGGTCGAGACACGATTCCTTTTACAGCTACTTTTTTTAGTGGGAGAAATCAAGGAAGAAAGAGATAAAGAACGACCACGTGACTGGTAGTTATAATTAATTTAATCACGTGACAGTCTCGATATAGGCATTGACAGATTTTGTCGAAATTATTTTTTTGGTCAGGTGAAGAACTAGGTCAATGTTATTCGGTCATGATTTAAATATTAAGTCACCAATCAGAAGTTGAGACTTTCTGAAAATATTTATTAAGTTGAATAAGCTCTGTGATCCGCTTTTTGCACAGATTTCTACAAAAATTGATATTGAAAAAACAAAAAGTGGTAGCGGATGCTAAAGGACGACAGGATCCCCAAGACGTTTCTGTATGCTGAGTTGGCCGAAGTAAAAAGATCATCGCTTAAACCGAAATTGAGTTATAAATATAAAGGTTGCACCAAGAACATACTGGAGGAGAAAAATCATTCAAAATGACTTTGAAAACCTAGTCTTAGATCATTCATCCTAAAGAAAAGCACCGTACAACGGCAAGCGAGTCGAATCAGATTGAACATACACCCCCCAAAAAAACCCCCAAAAACCCAAAAACCCAAAAAACCTCAAGACCCCAGTGCAAGATGAAACGAGTTCTAGAAAGCCGCATGCGCGCTGCCCATATTTTACAATAAATCAACCGATGATTACTGGCAATCGATTCTCAACCATCAGCAATCGATATCATTTTCTTTCTATCTATCTATCTATCTATCTATCTATCTATCTATCTATCTATCTATCTATCTATCTCACTGTTTAAATCTCACTGTTTAAATATATCTATCTATTTATATATCTATCTTTCTCACTGATTAAATCTATCTATCTATCTATCTATCTATCTATCTATCTATCTATCTATCTATCTATGAGTGGCTCTATTATATCTATCTATCTATCTATCTATCTATCTCACTGTTTAAATCTCACTATAAATATATCTATCTATTTATATATCTATCTTTCTCACTGATTAAATATATCTATCTATCTATCTATCTATCTATCTATCTATCTATGAGTGGCTCTATTATATCTATCTATCTATCTATCTATCTATCTATCTATCTATCTATCTATCTATCTATCTATGAGTGGACCTATCTATCTATCTATCTATCTATCTATCTATCTTTGGCTCTAATATATCTATCTATTGTTGCAGTTTTTTGTGTATAGTATGTACTAGTGAGTTAGCTCACATGACTTAACTCACTTTATAGTCTACCAATAGAACGTTAACCAATCAGAAGACTTAGAACATTCAATGCGTCGTGTATAAAGGCGGCCATTTCTGTTCACATTACCCGAATGTCCAGTCTAGCTTGTCAGGCGTAGAGAACCAGAAGGGCGAACTATGCTCTGCTACTTTTATGCTAACTTGAACAACGCTTTCCTACTGTCTTCGAAATATTCACTGCTAACCTCTGGATTCTATACTCGAAGACGACCGTCATGATGAATAACATCTATCTATCTATCTATCTATCTATCTATCTATCTATCTATCTATCTATCTATCTATCTATCTGTCACAGTTCACTATCTATCACTTTGTTCATATTAGCAATTGATTCGGTATAATCTTTGCACTTCATGCCAGCAGAAAACCCCATTCCGAGAATGTGCAACGTGTCACTCTTCTGGAGGTTAGTATCAGTCATACTGAGGGAAAGCGAAAAGGTTCGCTCTGATGATTAATAGAGAGCACTTTCTTTTTGCAGGCGTTAAAATTAACAATCCATTCTTTATTCCAGTTAACAAATGAATATAAGGTCATTTTTACACCTTTTGGCGCTACACAATCCACAGTACCTCCGACTAACATCTATAGATACAATAATATACATGTTAACATGGGAAAGGAGCGGATATATTGTGTCTTCGTCGGGTATATTCTATCCCAGAACATTTTTATACCCTGGGGTATAAACTGGGCTAGCTTAGCCTATACCTCGGGTATGAAAGTGCCTAGATTGATTTATTTTTTACGGTTTATCAACCTTTTGCAGGATATTTCAAATCAGAAAATATTTTAAATTGTGAGAATGTTTTTGAGACAATAAGGATTTACTGATACATATTCCATTAATTAACCCATAGCTGGGTGAAGAAGAGGTGGATTCATGACTTCCCTAAAGTTATTTGCGCGAAAGTGAATATAACGAAGCTGACTGGAATTGGAACTTCGATTTCCAATTTTGTTATCCGTTACATCGCCCACACATCCAATCTTAAAAACACCTGCTATCCCCAAGCGGTCGCCCATATAGGTAAACAGGTGTTTAAACGTGAAAGGCTAGAACAGCCTAGAATAACTCGGTGGGCTGTTACGATGGTGTTCAATTTTTGTGAGGGGTTGCGCAGTCTATAGTGATATATATACCTATTATTATTCATGGCTTTCGTCACAGTTCTTTTGAGATTTTACAAGCTCAAAATTCCACTGCTAACAAATGACTGGAGACCATGAAACTTATATTCCAAGGCGAAATCCTCAAATGCAATTTGGGAAATCACAAAACTTGATGTTTTTTGGCGATTCCTTATCGGCTATTTGAAAGTACGCCACAAGGATCTGCTGGAACTGCTCAGCAATCTGGATATATTCGGGAAAGATATCAGAATAATCAAGAACTTATGCTGGCAACAAACAGCATGAATGCGTATAGACAACAAGTTCTGCGAATATACAAAAATAGAAAGAGGTGCAAGGCAAGTCTTCTCACCGACCTGTTCAACTTATATAGGGAGACAATTCTGAGAGAATTGGAAATATCGGAATTTAGCATTGGCAGCCGCTTCCTAACAAAAGAAGATACACAGATGGCACAGTACTGATAGCAGATACGGAAAAGAAATTACAAAATCTCCTAGGGACGGAGAGTGAGAAGAAAGGACTAAGCATAAAGTACAAGAAGACAAAATGCATGGTCATCAGTAAAAAAAGATGATCCCAAAATGCGATTTGAAGGCCGGGAATACTAGAATCAAGCAGACGCGTAGATTTAAATATCTTGGAAGCGTTTTGACAGAGGACAATAAGTGCGACACCGAGGTTCGTAGACGTATTGGGATGGCCTAGGACGCATTACAAAAGCTGGGAAGAGTATTGCGAGACAGGTGAATGCCTTTTGTAACGAAAAGAATACGCGGCATCTGTCCTTCTTTACGGCAGCGAATGTTGGACGATCTCCTCAAAGATGAAGACGAGACTCGAGGCGACGGAGATGTGGTTCTACAGAAGGATGCTAAGGGTATCATGAGCCCAGCGTGTGAGCAACGGTGAAGTATTAGAGAGGTTACAAACAAGTAGGATGCTTATACTTAACATCAGGAAGAGGCAGCTGAAATTTCTGGGACACATAATGAGGAAGGAGGGTCTGGAGAATCTCATAGTCAATTCAGTTATGTGCCATTCGTGATACAGGCTGAGGCGATCATGTATCTTTCGATACATAACTGATTTTTTCCTGCAGTAGGTTGCCATTTTTTTTTGCGGTAGAGCAGTTGCCATCCAAGGCTATAGAACCCGACCTGTCCTGCTACTTACCCATTGCTGGGATAGGGGAGAAGAAGAAGATTCATATCTTTCCCAAGGGTATTAGCATGTAAGTGAATGCAATAGATTCGACTGGAATTCGAACCCGGCACTCCGATTCCTCAATCCGAGCAGGTATCCATTATTAGAGACAAAGGAAAGCAACGCATGACATAACCAGTGAGCTTAAGCAAGTGGATGACAGAACGTGATCTGGGGGAGGTGGCAGATGGACGAAACTTATTGAGAACTACAAGGGATTAGAGGGAAGTGGAGGGCCATGATCGCCTACGTCCCGGAAGAACACGGCACATAAACAGAAAAGAATATCTAGTTATATCCTCAAAACCCTCAGTATCAAATATCAATATCAAAATCAAATATCCTCAAAGATGAAGAAGAAAAACGAGGCGACGGAGATATGGTTCTACAGAAGGATGATGAGGATATTAGAGACCGAGCGTGTGAGTAACGATGAAGTCTTAGAGAGGATGCAAACAAGGAGGAAGTTTATACTTAGCATCAGGAAGAGGCAGATGAAATTTCCGGGACACTTAATGAGAAAGGAGGGCTAGGAGAATCTAATACTCACAAGTTGAATAGTGGGAAAAAGAGACAAGGGAAAGCAACGTATGTCATACCTGGCAGTCTTAAGCAAGTGGATAACAGAACGTGGTCTAGAGGTGGTAGCAGATGGACGAAACTTATTGAAAGCTACAAGAGATTGAGGGGAAGTGGAGAGCCATGATCACCTACCTCCTGAACGGTCAGGGCATATAAAAAAGAATCAATAACATTAATAAATAGCACCTAAGTGAATGTAATGGATTCAATTGGAATTCGAACTCGACTCTCCGATTTCTCAATCCGAGCCTCTATCCATTATTAGAGACAAAAGAAAACGTGACATACCTAGCGGCCTTAAGCTAGTGGATGACAAAACGGGGAGGCGACAGAGAGAAGGAATTTGTTAAGGGCTGCAAGGCATAGAAAGATGTGGAGAGCCATGATCGCCTACGTTCTGAAAGGACAAGGCGCATAAAGAATCAATAACATTAATAAATTGTGATATAAATTAAAAAAAAATATCTGTTGCAACCTTTATCGACGGTGTAATTATCGTGATGATGCATTGGCTCATTTAGTTATTGATCGTGATGTTCAATTCATATGGGTCAATAACTGATCATATCCTTAATGGTACGGAATGCGAAGGCCACGCGCAGAATGATCAGCGATTGGCCGGAGTGCTTCGTGGGTGTGGTATTCTGACAGTGATGAATTACCTCTGCCTGGGTTTTGGATATATCCAAAACGTCGCGAATTCAACAGATGGGCCTCAAGGATTCCGAAGCGTCCATATGCTTTCCACACTCAGATTAGCGACATGCTAAGACCACCTGTAGAAGGAAGTCGAGCCAACGTGCGACATGTGTTCCTGTGACGTCATTCCACCCACAGCCTTTTAGACTCCAAGTTGCTACCATTCTCTCCTATTAAAACGAATGAGAAATGGAACGAATACATTGAGTCAAGAACTTCGTCCACCGCTAGGAAAGTTGGCTCCCTGTGCCCCGACAGTAAATTTTTCTCGCCGGAGTTGATCCTTCAAATCTACAAATCAACCATTCGCCCTTGCTTGGAGTATTGCTGGCATATATGGTCTAGAGCCCCTTCTGATTTTCTCAAGGTCATTGATAAAATCCAAAGACGGATATGCAATGTAATTGGCCCTGATCTGGCATCTCGTCTGCAGTCGCTCTCTCAGAGACGTGCCGTTGCCTCCCTCTGTCTTTCTTTACAAATACTTTCACGGTAACTGCTCCGATGAGCTGCTTTCGCTGGTTCCCAGATTTCATGAATTTAAGCGCTCAACTAGGCTGGCATCTCGCTCTCACCCTTTCACTGTAGAATCTGTTAAATGTAGCCGTCTCCTCTACTCCAATAGCTTCAGGTCTCCCGCCTCTCGCCTGTGGAACTCCCTCCCCATTTCTTGTTATTCTGATAGCTATAATCTCCAACTATTCAAATGTAATGTCAATCGACATCTCCAGATGCCCTGATCAATTATGAAAGGGATAGACCTCCTTAGGATACAACTATATGCTTACGTTTTGGTAAAAGTCCTTGAACAACAGAAATTTAATTATCGCTGTTAAAGCAAAATCTGAAACCGAGATCCCAAGGCAAATTGGGATAGGGAAAGATGCCTTCGAAAAGCTAAGCAAAGTATGAAGATAGAGAAAAATCTTCATAGAAATAAAGAAACGAGTACTGTATTGTTATGTAATTATCAGTCCTCCTCTATGTCAGTCAAAGTTAAAGTAGAGACTTGAAACAACAGAAGTAGGGTACTACAGAAGGATGCTGAGAATACCATGGTCCGATCATGTGAGCAACTACAAAGTTGTAGAGAAGATTAAAACAAAAAATACACTTATAGTTAATATCAGGAAGTAACAGTTGAAGTATCTATGGCATATAATGAGGAAAGTCGGCATGGTAATTTAAATACTCACTGTACAGATTGAAGCCAAGAGTGACAGAGGAAAAACAACTACCTGGCTAGCTTCATTAAATGGCAGAACAGGGTTATGGAGAGATAATTGTTGTGGTAAGAGCCAGTTATCCTCTTTTGTATCATGAATGGACTGATCCATTCGTCAGTAGTAGTCCTGGGTGATTGCCTAGGAAAGAAAAGAAGTTGTTCGTAGTCAAGCAGTTCGCTGCCAGACTCGCAACCAGCTTGTCGGACTCTCTGGCTTCGGGCAGAAAGGAACCGAGACGAGGCTATGCCTATGGGAAGAGTCTTGTCTGGGGAGGCTGACAAACCTGACCCCATGTATGCGGGATCTACGAGGAATTTTTTGGCCAAGACTACTGGCTCGGAATTGCCCCACGTAAAAACCGGCCTTGTGCCACATCCTGTCTTGTGGGTAGGTTTGGTAAATACCAAAAGAAGATAATACTATTGTAGTGACTTGTCTAGCTGAGTATTGAAAACTACTATCACGACTGAGTCGGTGGAGTTTAGTACTGTGTCCTGACAGAACCTACATCACAAAAATAACAAAAAGACTGAAATTTGCTAAGCACTGGAAATGACAGCAAATTGTGGAGGGCCTTGATCGCCAACGTCCTGAAGGGACCATATACATAAAAGAAGAAGTTAAGCTTTAACATATGAGGAAATTGTCTTTGGGTGACCAGAAATCTTTCGTTGCAGAAATAATTTCAAGGTGGATCATGTCCTGTGTATTTACGTCAAGCTATCACCGACAGGAAAGCATTTAATTATTGAATGGACGTAAGCCTTTATATTGCTATCAGATATTTTAAACGAATTGTCGTAGTGATAATCAAGTGATATTGTATTAACAAGAGCTGCTTCACAAATTCATAATTTCGCTGGAAGTCAATGCTAACTGGAAGCTTGCATTATTTACATTATTCGGACTGTTATCCTCATCTTCATTGACATATTCACAACGTTTCGGCCGTTGTACGCTCCGGCCTTCTTCAGATGATTGGAATTTCGAACCAAACCGTTTATTTTGTTCTATTGTTCTAGTTCCGCATACCATGCCTCTTTCGGTTGCCTCAGTTACTTTCCTTTAATTCAACTTTCCAAGTCTTTAGTTCACCACTGCTGTGACCTGGTATTGAACTCACAACTCTTTGGGTCTAGTCATTGGATCTAAACAACGTCTTTATCCACTGGGCCATGACGTCCTTTTGTATATTTTTTTTTTGACATATGAATCTAATTTAAAAATTTTTTTTACTAGTGCTCATATTGAGATTTTTGCTATTATTATTTTATTTTTTACCAGAGCTTATATTGCAATTTTTTGTTGATATTCATTGCTTTTCTATAGCACTCCTTAGTACTAGTTCCCATATTTTATTCAGTTCCATGCTTGATCGGAGATATAGACAGATACTACCATTATCAATACCAGTATTTCGAGACAGCTGTAATTAGCATTTCTCCTAGTGCAATATCTCGTCTTCAAGTTCTTTGTTGAACGCAATTTTTTTTCAGGCGAGAATAGAATCAAAGCGTCGCAGAGAAACTGACCAGTCGTTAAAAAAAAAACTGAGTAACCCGGCTGTATGCTTCCAAATGCCCTGATCATTACAACGATTAGAAAGTTCAATATAATGAAATTCCGTTCAATAACCAGATAAAAATGGAGAAAGATGAGTTTAACCAGTTGTTTGCTTCTGTTACGAGGACAATTATATTTGCTTTTTGTCTTCACCTTATTGATTCCGGGCTTTGAGTTTGTCTAGGTATCTTCATGAGATCGCTAAAACCAGAGCATCCATAGCATGATGAAAAAGACGCCAAACTTGATGAAAATAGAATTTTAGCGTCTAAATGTTTATGTTGTTATTGACAGGAAAGATCAAAGTATTTTTTTTAATTATTTTAAAAAAAAATTTCCGTCTTTTTAGAACATTCTAAATTTTGATTACAAAAACCTTGTTTCTCTTTGTGTCACCGGAACTAGTAAAATAACATAAAATTTTAGCACGTTTTTTTTTTCTGTGTGACAGACATTAATTTGGAAAATCTTGAAAAAATAAAAATGATTGTTGGATTTTAATGAAACTTTCAGAAACTATTCACAAATGATGGAAATTATCAGAAATGGATGTTTTTTTTTTATTAAAGTCATGACAGAAATATGTTTTTCCATATGTATTACCCCTCTCCTAACTAATTGTACGAAAACTATATAATTTCAATTTTGGGAAGACTAGTGATTATATAAGTTAAAAGCACAAGGAAATCAAATCATGTTTTTTTTTTTTTTTTTTTTTTTTTTTTTAGTTGTACCACCTCTACCTGTCTGAAAGCAAAAAGATATTTCGATGAAAAATTAATTTTTAAAACAATTATTTGTTATTTCTGAAATATGTTGTTAATTCTTCTAAAATTAAGGAAAAGTTTGTAAAATTTTACGAATGTTGTTATTAAATAGATATATATTTACAGATTATAATTTCCAAAGCTTTTTACAAACTAACGAACAACAGTATATAAAAAATTATAATTTGTGTCAATAATAACACTGTAAATTGTAAATCAAATCTATGGAAGACCGTAGTATCATGCGTGCAATAAAAAAACGTCACGTGGATTACGTTTTTGTCTAGTATTTAACTTAAATACTGAATGTTTAATACAATTATTTGTTATTTCTTTAATTTTAATAGATTTTTACATTTAAGTTGTTATTATAAAATTAGTTAAAAGCCGTATTCAGTTTCGTAAATGTCCTTTTGAGATATAGATTTATTTTTGCAAAACACGTGTGGAGAACTTAATTTGATTTTTCAATTTCAACTGAGAAGGGTACCTACAAGTATCAGTATCATCTTATGAAATTTAAATTTTTATTTTATTTGCACTTCTGATAAAATTTCATAAGAAAGGTACCTATAAATTCATTAGATACCATTCTTATGAAATTTAATCTCACTCTCAACAGTCTTATTTTAATTTCTTTATAATATATTTTCCATAAAGGATCGTAAAGGTGAAAGCAAAAAAAAAAAAAAAAAAAAAAAATTAGAGCGCTGAAAGTTTTCCTTAAAAATAACGAGGTAAATAATTTGTTCACTTAAATCTAAATAACTTTACTTCTCTCCTTCCGTAGAAGAAATTATCCTCACGTAAGCTATCAAAACGTCATGAATGTCTTTCATCACCTTGTCAAGTGACGCGAAAGGTCATGACCTGCTTTGTTTTATTTTCAAACTACCTCTTTTCGGCGCAGAAACTAAGTTAAGCTTGGTTCAAAATATTTAAAATAAACATAATTTCTGATTTTGTTAAAATAAGTTCTGAAAAAAATTATAATTGATTTTTAAAAGAATTTCAAACTGAGATTTTCATTTTTTTTATAAATTGGAAAAAAATGGCTCAGATGATCGATTATCTGTCAATTTTGCTGACTAAGAAAACAAGATTTTTAACGAAAATTTTTGGATGTGCTAGGAACGATTTAAAAATGTAAAAAAAATACCCCCAAAATACTTCGATGATAAAGTTTGGTTTTCGTCAGGTTTGGCGTCTTTTTCGTCATGCTACGGCGATCTCATGAAGGTACAAGTTTGTCTCTGCGAGCGTGGATTGTAGAAGTGACATTAGGGTCAATTGTTATATGATGCATGTATGTAATTTTTTGGGTGGGGGGTGGCGAGAGTCAAATTTGAAAAATAGCTTGCAATTTTTTCACAGATATTTTTTTTTTTACTAAACACTGGAGTTGAGAATAAGTTTTGCTATTTTCCACAAGAGTTAAATTAAAGTCAGTTTTAACACACATTCACTGTGCCAACAACGAGTTTTTGATGCTGATGTTGACTAAGACTTTATCTTGTACTTGAAATTTGCTCATACATTTTCATCTGTTGGCGCCAAGAACGAGTTTATTCGTAGCGACACTTTTAGAGTGAAAACAATGTCAAATCTTCTCTTGAAGTCATAAATCAACTCCTTAAGATATTTTATTGCCAACTTGGCCGTTATAAAGTTGACGTCTGAAGTCAGACTTTTCGGAATTGACCTCTGACAGTCAAAGCGTTGAACCCCTCCGTTTTTTTTTTATTAATGCTATAGTCCAATCAAATGAAACTTTCAGCATTCTCTATTTGTGAGTAGGAACTGAGGTTTTCATTACAATTTAAGAATAAATCAAAACAAGGCTGATATTTATATCGTCAGGCAGAGAACTTCATTCAGATTAGTAGCTCAACTTATTGAGTTTATCAACCTACAACATTTAAAGTTAACTTGAAGGCCTAAAACCAAGGCGATGGTGTTTACGACTGGGGGCGGACATCTGGTGAGCTAAATTATTACTAAATAACAATTTCAAAGAATACTTTTACCAAGGAAATTGTTAGTAATGTCTAGTAGTTAGTTAATAAACAACTATACATAATATTAGAAAGCGTCTTACAATTATTGAATTATTTCCATAAATGCAAATGTACATAGAAAGAAAAAAAAAACTTCTCTGCCATAAAATAACTAAATGTACAAAAATCACTTTATCAGCCATAAACTAGACATTTTTAGATGATTCTTAAAAAATAATGAGTTAATTTATTCATACTAATTGATTATAGAAAATATAAAATTGTTGTTATGAATAATCAAGAGTGGTCTCCCCTTTTTTGTTACTTTAATAGAGCTATTTCTATTTACTGGGACTGTAAAAGAACACTCCACGCAAACCTCGTATTCTCAGTTGAATAAAGTTTTCTTAAAATCTACACTTGCCTACTTTCTGTCATTACAATTGTATAATATAATCAGAAAGTAATTTCAACATTTTACAAAATTGTGTATCGGCAAAGTCTGAAAATACTTCACAAAAAATGTGAATTTCAGAGAAACAATAATTTTGATAAACTTAAAATTGTTCTATATTTCTGAGATGAGGTATTATGTACACTATTTACATTATTCGGACAATTGTCCTCATCTTTGTCGCCATATTTATTACAACGTTTCAGCCTTTCAGTATCTGTCTATATTTCTGAGATGAGGTATTATGTACACTATTTACATTATTCGGACTATTGTCCTCATCTTTGTCGCCATTATTATTACAACGTTTCGGCCGTTCAGTACCTGTCTATATTTCTGAGATGAGCTATTATGTACACTATTTACATTATTCGGACTATTGTCCTCATCTTTGTCGCCATATTTATTACAACGTTTCGGTCTTTCAGTATCTGTCTATATTTCTGAGATGAGGTATTATGTAAACTATTTACATTATTCAGAATATTGTCCTCATCTTTGTTGCCATATTTATTACGTTTCAACCCTTCAGTATCTGTCTATATTTCTGAGGTGAGGTAATATATACACTAATTACATTATTCGGGCTATTGTCCTCATCTTTGTCGCCATAATTATTTAATGTTTCGGCCCTTCAGTATCTGTCTATATTTCTGAGATGAGGTATTATGAACATTATTTACATTATTCAGACTATTGTCCTCATCTTTGTCGCCATATTTATTACAACGTTCTTAAGGACACATGGCACAGTGGATAAAAGCGTTGGTTAGATCCAGTGACAGGACCCAGAGTGTGTGAGTTCAATACCCGGTTAAGGCTGTGGAGAACTTGCAGAGGGGCATTAACAGAAGATAACTGTTAACTGAAATGCATTAAACATGGGACGCGGAACAAGAACAGTCTACCCCAGCGAGCGAAATAAAGGGTTCAGTTCGACATTCCAACCACCTGAAGAAGGCCACCTGAAGTAGTAATCTGACGACTAATCGTCACTCTGCTGAAAAATTCCTACGCCGAACCAGCCACGCCAAATAGGCTATGCCGGAACATTACATTCTCATAATAGATATTACCAGTATACATAGTTTTAATAAATAAAATCAATTTTCACTAAGAAGAACACAAAATTAAATAGCAGGGTAATTTGGGTGGGGGTGGGGGTGGAGGTTTAACCATTTAAAAATATGTAAAAAGGGGGAAAATTGGAAATAAAAAAAATATATTTGATAAATATTTCTCTGAATGAATAAGTACATATTTTTGGTACTTGGAAAAAATATGTATATTTTTTTGTTTTTTTTACTACTGATTGTCTTATCTTAAAGAGAATCGTATAAACATTTTTCTCTTATAAATAAAATTTTAAGATAATTTCAAAATTTTTCGTTCCTGTGCATGATTTGGCTGAGGTGATTTAAACAAACAATAATTTTTAAAAAGATATATTCGATAATATAAACCCGTACTCTCTTTTCATATTGAAATGATCTATATCAGAAACTAATATAAAGATTTTTGACAAAGAAATTCTGCAAGGCTTCAACTTAAGAGAACCAAACATTATGAAATAGAAAAAACGCCCATTGAAGTGTGGTATCCAGTGGAATTTGTAAATAACTGCTGTTTCTTTCAAAAAAAATGTTCATATGCTTGAACATAAAAACTAGTATGACTAAATATTTCCTCTTCCGTGGGACAATCTTTTCTTGTAACATAGCCTGCTATATATAAACGTGATATTTTAATAAATATATATATATATATTTTAATATCTTTAGGGATCCTAGTTACAAGGTCTGGTAAGTTATCAAATGTTTGGCATCCCATTTCATCCAGCCAATGTCCATATATTGGGCAATTATGACCTAGATTAAAGTTCTCTTCTTTGACATGAGCATTTAATTTCAGAAGTAGTTTAGGTTTTCAATATCAAAAATTTCAATTTTATTTGAACTGTTACAAAATAAGCACCTCAAGTAGTTGGTCTTAATTTTCCAAATAGATTTTCTAAATAGTCTGTGGTAAATCCACCAAGCGGAACAAAATTAATCCCACTGTTTAGCAAATATATGCAAACATCAATTAAGCCATTGTATGTTCAATGGCTAAACTAGTCCCTCTTGTTAATGATTGCATTCTTTTTCTTAGCATTCCTTCCATTCTTTTTGCCATTTTCCCGAAAATTAGAAAGAATTAACAGATATTCATCGTCTAAATCTGATATCACTTTTTTTCAGTGGATCATTTTTCTTAGTGCCTCCATATATTTATTTGGCACAAACAATTTTCCAAAATTTTAAGACTTTTTCAATGAAATTAACTGTCTGCAGTATTCTTCCCATTTCATAATCAGTGTGTTTTATTGACAAGTACAGTTTTAGCACAAAAAAACTTTTAAACCATGGGAAACATTTTGTCGCTCAACAAGTTTTGGGTAAACTTCTACATTAGTTAGTTTCGACAGCTTAACAAACCTTTTACAAGACCTTTTACAAGACCTTTTACAATTTCCCATTTTGCTGACATTTTTTTGCCTTCAGAATATGATGTAATGAATATGCATACACCTGGTTCCCCCTCACAGTAATATGATTGGCTGGTGTCAGCCATAAATACAGACTGATGTGGAGGTACAGGGACGCCTATTGCCTACGCCTATTGCCTACGCCTATTGCCTACCACTACGACGAGCATCAGTCCATTACGGTTACTTGCTAGATTGTTCTACGCGGTTACAGTAGTCATCAACCACTTTGCTACTTCGAACAAATATATCCCTTTAAGTAATTCAGAAGTAGGTACAGTAATCCAGTTATTCCGAATATTTTTAAGATGGTGGACATGATCAAAAAGTAAGTACAATAGTTATTCAAGGCTTATTAAAACAGTCAAAGTTTTCGAAAAGTGATTGATGGGCCTGTTGTTGTCGCATACAATTGCAATTACTTGGACATTTGTCTGCATCAACAATATATAACAATTTTAATATAAAAAGTTGCATCTAATTTTGCAAATGGTATCATTTTAATTAAAAATTTTGCTCCAATATTTAAACATTTTACCATGATGCCCAGTACTGTTTTTGCTAATCCATCGGAATTTTCAGCCAAACCAAATAAATTTCCTCCGTGATATTGTAGAGCAAGTTCGATATACACTTCACCAATTAAAAGAATTTCTTCTGATTTTCAGAAATTTTAGTAAAAACATCACCAAGAAAATTAAAGTCACTTAATTTTGAAACTTTTGATGTCAAGGTTGATAATGTTCTCAGATTGAGTAACTTAAAATCATTCTGAAGTCTGTTATATTATAACCGCGATGTAATAAAATATTCAAATGCCCTGATAAAAATATTAAAATTATAATGTTTTGCCCCAATCCTTTGTGATGACGTAACATTAATGAATTAAATATTTTATTATCAATTTTTAAGTTAATAAGATAACGAATTGTGTTAAAACATTGATATTCGACGTTTTGAAATAGAAAAAAAATGTTGTATATAGAGCAGCATGGTAACATTTCAATCTCAAAAAGATTTTAATTAAAAACATTGGAATACCTCCAGTGAAAAAAATCAGTAGACTGGATGAACAACTGATTGTTTGATTTAGAGCATGTCACTACTGACACAAAATCCTGTTGATCAATATTCTGATACAAATATTCGAAAGTGAGGATTTTGTCCTTTTTTGAAACTGTGCCAACTTACCATTTCGCAGAGATGCAGAAATTTTATTTGTTGTTCTTTGTTTTTGTTTGAGAACAAGGTCATAGACTTGATGGCAAATTATCAAATACGGATGGTGGACTTTTCGATCGTATTTTTCCTCTAACAACCACTGCTTCAAAATCAAATGGAAAAAAAGCGTTTCACAAATAACACTGTTTGGTTAGGGGTGTTGTCTCGAGGTAAAGCTTTTAACCATCGCCTTCGCTCATTCTGATCTTGGGGAAGAAAAAATAAACAAAATTTATTTTGGTTATCATAGTTACCATGACAACCTGTTAAACAGCACTTTTTGAACATTTTGAGAAAGATTTGGGGGTACTGAAATTTAAAAATATTAACTAAACTATTATTTTGTAAAAATTACATGGAGATTTAAAAAGTGTATCAAAATTATATTCTAAGGTCTCGGAATTTAGGTTTCTGAATTTAAATTTTAAATTTTTTATGAATGTGGGAATCTTTTAGAGACTAAGATGGATTAAGGAATGCCAGGACGAAGTAATTTGGGATTCATATATGGGAATTTTAGAGAGGGCGTTAAGCTATTGGCCGATGCGTCGCCATTATCTGTGGAAGGCCTACGTCCGACAAATTACCTTTGCAGGCTGTGAGGGAGCAGAAGAAGATCAAAGGAGCCTGGTATCTGTTCAACTTTCGCTTTAGACTACTCGAAAATCAGCATTAGAGCTGTTTCGACTTGAATAGCAATTATAATGCTGCGAAGGTCATTTGTTGGACATAGGCCTTCCCCGGATAATGGCGAGGAATCGGCCAGTAGTCTACCGCCCTGGACCAGTGCCCGTTGATTAGTGCGGACGAGACACGCTTGGATGATCATGCCTCTTTTCGATAGACAGTAAGTCAATTTAACGGGCCCGACGGGAATTCGAAACCGGATCTCTGATTTCCCAACCTGGGCAATCATTCCTTACACCACTCGCAGATCGCAGATCCAAGCTTGCAGCACATGGTATACCCAAGCGGTCACCGATCTAGGTACAGACCAGACTCGATATTGCTTAATTGGGGTGATCAAACATGAACTAGTATGTCACAGAGGAAGAAAATAAGTAACTACCGACACCGAGGTACCAGCGTGACACTCTGGACATATGAATATATGTTTTCCACCCGGTGTATAAATAGTGGTGTCAGGCTACTGACTGGGGTGATTATTGAGTGACTATTGAATGGAACTATCCAGTCGAATTAGAGTGAATTATTGTGAGTCGATGATTTGGGTTTTGATTTAGGATTTATCGGACGTTAAGCCGAGCCGCGCTACTAACAATGTATTCACTGAAATGGTTAATTATCTTTGATTGACTTTTACTCCTTTGTTCTTATTAATTATTTATTTGCGATTGTAATTAAATACTGTTTTATCTTAACTTTAAAGTCTTGAGTTATACTTAATTATTAACGGTCACTGTACGTCACAAAACGGTATTTCAACGTAGTATAGCTACAAGCCGCTTCAGTCTAGTTCAAGGAAATAGGATACAGGTTGTTATTTTGCCTGATGCGAGAAATTAATTCATCCAGCTTTCTTTAGGCATTTGACAAGTATTCTTAACGCAAATTCCAACGCTTGGGAAAGGATAATGACTGCATGTTTAGCAAAAACATAGATGTGAATAGGTAAATGAAAGGTTCTTAAGCCCTGACCCAAATAAGGAAAGATTACTAATACGATTTTCGACATTGAGGTAGATTAAAAAAAAGATTAATTTATATTCGCAAACGAGTTCTTTTCATGTAGAATAAAACTGTGACATGTTAGAGGTGAAGTCACTGAACTTTCTATCTATCTATCTATCTATCTATCTATCTATCTATCTATCTATCTATCTATCTATCTGTCTGTTCATATCTATCAATCTATGAACCTGTACATATCTATCTCTGTATGTTCGTATCTATCTATCTATCTATCTATCTATCTATCTATCTATCTATCTATCTATCTATCTATCTATCTATGTTTGCAAGCTCTAAATCTTCTGCGATGTATCTTATTAAATGTTTCCATGACGAATAGATGTTGATAGGTAAATGGAAGGTTCTTCAACCCTGGCCCAAATAAGAAGAGATCAGTAATAAGATTTTCGACATTGTGGTAGATTAAAAAAGATTAATTTAAATTCTCAAACGTTTCCTTTTCATGCAAAATAAGGCTGTGGCATTTCACAGGGAAAGTCAATGAACTTTCTTTCTTTCTTTCTGTTATGGGACCTTACCCATAATAACAGAATGGACTACTCCATACGTAATAAATACTGCGCCTCAAGAGGAAGCAGGGAGTTCAGTCTGAAGTCTGGAGTGAGGTCCGTCAGGAGTTTGTCAGTCAGTCAGAGCGAGCGAGTCAGTCAGTCGAGTCAGAGGCAGTCCGAAACAGAGTCGCATTCAGACAATTACTACAAGTCATTGGAATAGTGATAGGGGTCGAGACTACATTGTTCTCCCTACTAAACCTGATTGTTCGTACTAACACTTTCTACTTCTCTGTATATAATCCTGTTTGTAATATATCTGTGTTTTTCCATATCCGTGTTCGAGTTCTTCTTTATTGGTTCTACCTTGGACCATCACCGTGGTATAAGGACCTGGACCATAACACTATCTGTTTCATTCTATCTATCTATCTATCTATCTATCTATCTATCTATCTATCTATCTATCATTTGCATTCTGTTTTTGTATCTATCTATCTATCTATCTATCTATCTATCTATCTATCTATCTATCTATCTATCTATCTATCTATCTATCTATCTATGTTTGCAACTCTAAATCTTCTGCGTTATATCTTATAAAATGTTTCCATGACGAATAATGACTTTCAATAAAATTTAACTCTCTCGAAATTGACTTAATCCTGCTTCTTTGCATTTGCATGCTTGCAAAATATTTCCCACATGCTGTGAACATCTATCCATTTATGTACTTTTAAAAAGCAGCAAGCATCATTAATTTTAAGTTGTAAATAGACTGCTTATCTGCTAAATACGTTCGTACGCAAATATAAATTTTGCATTGAATACAGCAACCAATTTTGACAGTAATGGCTTCGTTTCTTTTTTCTCTCTATGTAAACCTGACAGTCCGCTTTTAATCAACGAAAGCTGGAGAGAAGCATGGTAAAGGCTGGATTACTGAAAGGATGCTAAAACAATTTTGAAACGATGTTTTTTAACCGTTCACTTGTCGTTGACGTGTGTGTTTGTTGGACAAACACTTACATCAATACAGAATATTCATTTATTATTAATTCAGGTTGTTTTAATATAGCCATTGCCTAGCAGGAGAATAAAATCAGTAACATCAGTTGGAAAGATGCCAACTTCGACCAGCGAAATGGCTGAAATGCTGTTACTATAATGTAGGGTATTGATAATACAGATTTAACGTAATCAGTTATTACACACACACACACACACAAAAAGAACTATGTCTCACAAAAACAAACACCGTATCGACCACAAAAGCAGGTGGATGCACGATTGACTAGCTAACAGAGAACTGATTTTATTAAACCCCCTGATTTTAATGATGCGTGGCTGAAAGGTTAGAACGTTCGCTTTTCTATCACGAGATCCGGGTTCGAATTTCAATATAGTCGATTTGACAGGAAGGTGACTTATCAACTTGGGGTGGGGGCGACCACAGCCTGCGGCACCTTTGGAAAGTGTCACAGGTTGGCCCAAGCCTAGGGTGAGTGAAATTGAGCAAACGGAACTATGTGTTAGCCGCCTGTTTGGATCGTGACAGAGGGTTTGAGAGTAATGGCCTTTTCCAAACTGTTGATCGCGCCTGAAAAGGCGCTCTCCCCCCAAAACTATAAGATACTATTTTACACAACGACTAAATTATAATTCGGGAGAAAATTGCCAAAAGCAACAATGCAAACTAAAAACAACAATACACTAAACAATAAAGAGATAAGGTCATTTTTTTATTCATATATTTATAAACATTTTCTAAATAATTAAGATATACGAACCAAAAGAAATCCTTATTTTTTACCATTTTATGAAGTTTGAATCAATCTAATAAATAAAACAGTGTTTATTATTTTTGTTGTCAATTCTCAATAACAAAGACAATGTATAAATTCACTGTCATATGTTCAAGTTTTATTACAATCATTGGTAGCCGTCTTTGTGTTAGCACGAAGTCACAAGTCCTCGTGACAGAGAATTTGAAGGTAATGGCCATGTTTAGACTGTTGATCACTTCAGAAAAGGCGTCCTCTTCCAGAAACTGTAACTAAGGTCCTCTCAGCATAGTTGCATTATAAACCACAGTCACGCATAGTCAGATACGAGCGTCCAGCCACTATTCACTGTATTTAAGTTTTTTAAAATCAACTTTAAAACTTTTTTTTTAAACGTAAATTAAATCAGTTTATTGAGTTCGTACGGAACTAGATCGATCATAATTCGAAGATATCGTTGTTCTTTTTTTTTTTTTTTTTGATGAAATATGAATTTCCGGTCTATCCTGCCCGGAAGAAAACGGAGAGTGTCAAAAGGACGGTTTTTCACATTACACCGCTTTTATTTTAACTGCTTTCACTCTTATTGTTTTAAAAAAGGATGATTAGAATTGAAATAAAAACTAAACGCATGATGAAAGTAAATTTATACATTTCTTTTTTTTTTGTAATTTAGAATTTACAACAAAAATATTAAACACTATTTATTTATTAGATTGTTTATTTACAAGAATAATTTTACACTTATAACCTTCTAAAAACTAATACTATCAAAACTAATGCAATGCAGTATTTATCATTTACCAATTTATAAAGAAATAGATGTGAAAACAGTTTTTTATTCATGAATTTATAAACATTTACTAAATAATTAGAATATATGAATCAACTATAAGGAAATCTCTATTATTTACCATTTTATAAAGTCTGAATTGATTGGCAATTAGCCAGTGTTTTACCAACCATTCTAATAAATAATATATTACATAAATAGTTTTCAAAATAGTAATAATTTTGTTTGATGTTACAGGGTGTGTAAGGTATTTATTTGAGGACATGTTGAAGACTGTAAGAAAAGCAACCACATCTTAAAAACAACTAAATTTATTGAAACAAAACTTAGTTCAAAGGTGCAGTAATGGTTAGATTATATGTTTTGTTTAATATAACCACCTGCAGCTACAATGAGAATGTGAACCCTATTCCCAATATATTTAAGTATTTTATTCAGGGCTTTGCTTGCTCAGTCTGGGTGTGTGGGTAGACAGGTAGGTAGATATCACTTCCCTCAAGGGCAGATAAGGAGTCTCACTTTCATAAGTTTAAGTTTTATTACAATCATTGGTAGCCGTCTATGTTTGTGTTAGCACGAAGTCACAAAACATCGTGACAGAGAGTTTGGGCGTAAGTGATATATAAGCTGGGTATTTAATCAAATGCGGTTGACGAAAAGGTTTTAAGAAATTTTTGGAAAATTTATTAGTTCTGTCAGTTCATAGCATCGCTTTTTAAAACAGCAAATAATGCCGAAGTGTGAGGATTGTTAAAATAAAAACGGTATCATGAAAAAAAACAGTCTTTTTGATACTCCGTCTTATTGCGGGCACGTTTGTCCATGTTTGCCGAAAAATAAAGGTAAAACTATAGAAGATAATAAAAAGGAGAAGAAAAATTTAAGAAGAAAAAAAACAAGGAAATAATGAGAGAGATATAAAGAAAACGTCCGGTAAATCCTAAATGAAAACCCAGATCATTGACGCATAAAAATTCACACTAATTCGACTGGATAGTTCCACTCAAGAGTCACTCAATAATCACTACACTCAGTAGCCTGACATCACTATTTATACACCTGACAGAAAACATATATTCATAAGTCCAGAATGTCACGTTCAAACCTCGGTGTCGGTAGTTACTAATTTTCTTCCTATGTGAAACTTATACGCACATGTCGCAACCGAACTAATCTTTACATACAAACGCAAATATAAATCATACAAATCCAATGTCAATCCTATAAATAATGTAATAAATAAGGTTTATTATTATTCTTGTCAATTCTTAAGAACAAAGAAAATATCGAAGAGTGAAGGTAATTAAAATGAAAGCGGTCTCATGTGAAAAACAGTTCCTTCTTATCTCTTTTTGCCGAAAAATAAAGGTAAAACTATAGAAGATAATAAAATGGAGAAGAAAAATTTAAGAAGAAAAAAAAACAAGGAAATAACGAGAGAGATATAAAGAAAACGTCCGGTAAATCCTAAATAAAAACCCAGATCACTGACGCATAAAAATTCACACTAATTCGACTGGATAGTTCCACTCAAGAGTCACCCAATAATCACTACACTCAGTAGCCTGACATTGTTATTTATACACCTGGCAGAAAACATATATTCAGAAGTCCAGGGTGTCACGTTCAAACCTCAATGGCGGTAGTTACTAATTTTCTTTCTATCTGACACTTATATAAACATGTCGCAACCGAACTAATATTTACATACAAATCCAAATATAAATCATACAAATCCAATGTCAATCCTATAAATAGTGTAATAGATAAATAAGGTTTATTATTATTCTTGTCAATTCTTAAGAACAAAGAAAATGTCGAAGGGTGAAGGTAATTAAAATAAAAGCAGTAGGATTGGAAAAACATTCCTTTTGATACTCTGTCTTATTGTATGCATGAAGGTTCATGTTTGCCCTCATTTTCTTAGCTGGCATTTCATAACAAAACATTATTCTCCTCCCATCAATGAAACTGTCACCGTTTAAACCCACTATGCTACGTGGAGGCGAACCATGCTCATTCCTTTTCTTTGCTATTTATAAAGAGTAATTTTCACTTAGTTTTTTTTCTTAAGAACCGCTGTATTGTAGAACAGACTTACGCTTGAATGTTTCCTAGGATTCTTCAATCTTAAACTCTCGAATTGAAGAGTCAATGTTTACCTCTCCAGCGTATACTCATAATCTTTACTCCCTTCTCTTACATTCATATCCCGCATCTCATTCATGCAGCATGTTTCCGACTGGCTCAACATCAGAAAAACTATCACTACTCTATCGATATTTCCATGGCAAATGTTCAGATGAGCTCCACTATTTGGTTCCTCTTGTTCAGACCGTTACAGCTTGGACTCGTAGAAGCGGTCACCCTTCTAGGCACTGACCAGGTTCAACGTTGCTTAACTTCGGTGATCGTACGGTTGGCAGTGTTAACTTTGATGTAGCCGTAAGCCTGTAAGAGGAGGAGGAAGAAAGGCAGATTGTGAAGATATATAGGAAAGATAACTTGTGAGACTAGACATGTAGAGGTTCAGATTTGTAGATCACAGAAACATCATGTCAGGGTAGTGTTCCACAGAGTAACAGTTCTTTGGTTATATGGGGGCAATGTGGATGATTTGACCCTGTGTATGTGGAATGAAGGGTCTTAGCTGTAATGGTCTGAACTGGTGGAATTAATTAATGTAGCTCTGTCAGATTATTCCGTCTGTGGGAAAGGAAGATTGGATAGCTCTAACCCAACTATACTTCTTGCGATATGTTATTAACTTATTATGCCTGTAGTTTTATTTGTTTTAGCTGGGATAGGTATTTACTTTGCCGAGCCATATCTCTCAGAAATCCGTTTCTTTCAAAGAATCCCTCGGTTACATCACGAACGTGTCATGACAATCAACCTTAGAACTTCGAAAATGAGGATTTATTTGATTTTCAGAAGTGGCATTTTTTAATCATTTTACATAAAGCCGGAATGCCACTAGTATGCGGGGCGGGGTACAGTAAGTGAAAGTGAAAGTGAAAGTGAAGACTGAGAATAGGGAGGATTGAGAAAAAAAGACGAAAGATGAACGTGATTCAAGAAGATAAAAAATGAAAAAATGGCGATTCACGTTGCATTTAAAATTTTGAAGATTATAGTTACGAGGAAAGCAAGTAAACAGAAGGGAGTTTCACGGTGCGGGAAGGACAGGAAAAGAAACTGCTGGAGTAGAAGGGGCGTTTATATGTAAATATTTCAAAAGCAAAAGGCTGGGTCTTAGATGCCAATCTAGAAGCACGCTTAAATACATGAAGTCGGGGCACCAAGAAAAAGGCTCGTCCGAGCAGCTGCCATGAAATATTTGTAGAAAAGACAGAGGGAAGCCACGCCGTCTCTTAAGAGAAAGGAATCTACAATTGATGTTTCAATTTTAAAGAGTCCGCATATAAGCGTGAACAAATACATTCTGCATATTTCTACGAGTTGTCATATTTTTTATGATGCATAGGATTGAACTCTGACTGATACTCGTGCGATAAGAGCTAAAAAAATAACTGCGCTTGATAGTGTGTTCATGCGAATAATGCTGAACGAAATGTATGAGATTGTATCTCGATGTGAACACAGAATAATTTTACTGGCTTCTAGCTGCAGTCTTTATCTTTGCTTTCTCATTAATATTCATAAAGGTTGGCCAGCAATCGGCAGTATAAGAATATGTGAGGTTATCCCAAGTGGCAAAGATGAGAATTAGCAGCTGAGAGGTTTTGAGCTTTGAACAAGAGATCATTCGTTAAAAAAAAATTTTCGTTAAAACCACACCTACCACAAAATAAAGGGTGTTTCATTAAGACGGATTATACATAAAAGTGTTTCATTAAGACGGATCAAAATCAGCAGTAAATAAATCAGTGTTACTGGTGAAAATTTATTTATTTCTCTATTGGATCATATTATTTAAATTCATGGCAATTATGTATGAAAAATAATATCGCCCAAATGTCCGCCAAATCTGAAAGAAAAATAAAAAAAATCATTAGAATATTAAAATTAATTCACATTTAAAATAGACCCAAGTTATTAGAACATTTTTTACTTGTTATCTATAAGTCGTCAAAGTTTTCATTTGGTTAAAGCTTTCTTCGTAAACATCTATAGCTAATCATGCATAGATACCTTTTCTGTGAGACGTGTTCTCTAGCATTACAGCATTTCTATGTTTTTTCTAAAAATAAATCCTTAATAACTTTGACATTCAAAGGATAATATTGAAGGTAAGTGGGGCTGAGGAAAGAAGCGTTTAACCATCCTAAAGAGCTTGTGTTTGAAGAACATGGATTGGGAGTGTTATCCAAAAAAAAAAAAAAAATTACTTATAGCTACAAGGTGTTAGAAATCGTAGAGAGCCATGATCAGCCACGGCCAAAAGGGACACGACATATAGAAGAAGAAAAGATATGAAAAGGGAACTAAATTTTCTGAATTTAAAAAAGTTCCCTCCGCGAATGAAAAAGGTCCCTCCTTGAATGAAAATGGTCATTAACCTAATGAAAACTTCCCTCCTCAAATGAAAAAGGTCCCTTCCTGAATGAAATAGTTCTCTCCGCGAATGAAAACGTCCTCTCCCGGAATAAAAAGTTCCCTCCCTAATTGAAAAAGGTCCCTCCCCGAATGAAAATTGTGATTCCCCTAATGAATATTTCTCTCCTCAAATGAAATGGTTCCCTCCGCGAATGAAAAAGGTCCCTCCTCGAATGAAAACGTCCTCTTCCGGAATAAAAATAAATAAAATAAAAATGGTATCTCCCCGAATGGAAATGGTCATTAACCTAATGAAAACTTCCCTCCTCAAATGAAAAAGGTCTCTTCCTGAATGAAAAAGTACCCTCCTGAATGAAAAGGTCCTTCCCGAATGGAAAGTGTTCCTGACCGTATGAGAAACTTCCCTCGGCGAATGACAGTTCACTCCCCAAATGAAAAAGTCCTTCACCCAAATAAAAAAAAGAGAATCCCAGAACGAAAAAGTTCTATCCCTGAATGAAAAATGTTCCTCCCCGAACGAAAAAGGTCTTTCAATGAAAGACGTCCTTCGCCGAATGAAAAACTTCCCTCCGCGAATGACAGTTTCCTCCCCGAATGAAAAAAAGATACCTCCGCTGTATTGAAAAAGGACCCTCCGTGAACAAAAAACTTCCCTCCCCCCAATGAAAAAGTTCCCTCTCCGAATGAAAAGGGTCCCTTCCCGAATGAAAGAAAAGCCTTCCCCCGAATGAAAAAGGTCCTTCTCCGAATGAAAAACGTCACTCACCGAATGAAAAACTTTCCTCCGCGAATGACCGTTCTGTCCCCGAATGAAAAAGGTTCCACCCCTGAATGAAAAAGGACTCTCCCTGAACGAAAAAGTTCTCTCACCGAATGAAACCCCCCCCCCCACCTCATCCACACGAATGAAAAAAAAAAAGAATCTGCATAACTTTACTGGTTGAAACTTGGTGTGTTAAGGGAACAAAATAGATCCTCCATTAATCAGGATGCAGAGATGACAGGGATATTTTGTACCATTTAACAAGAGTGTTTAGATTTTTTGAAGAAAAAGGGTATTCTTTTCTTTGATTGAATCTAAAAATATTCCAAACATTAGCAATGCATTCTCACTATTCTTGCATTCATTTTTATGCATACAACAGAGAAGATATTGGAGAAAGATCGTAGATTCATTTAGTATAACTGGGCAGATTATTTAATAATTAATCATCTGTTCAATAATCAAGTTTTACTCATATCGGTTGGAAGTCAAATTTTTGTTTTTCCGGACGAGTTGAGTCGAGTTAGATACAAACAACTTTTTGCGAGTAAAATTTTGGTTTAATTTGCTTTACATTTAATTTATGTTGAGTTTTAGATATTTTTTGAATTTTCTTTTTCACTTTTGTTTTTCTTTTCGTATTGGATTTTGAAACCCAGTCTAGTTTACAAGCTACTTTTCATTTCAGTTTGGTTATTTTTTTTGTTTTCTTTTAGTTTACTGTATTTGTTTTTGGTTTTATACGCGCCGTCCTCCTTCTCATTTTTTTAATTTTAATTTTTATTGTTGTTTTTTGGTTTGTTCGTTCAACAAATTCTTGTGATTTTGTGACGAACTTTTTAGTTATTTTCATGGAGATCCGACCGCCATAGTGGAGTTTCCTCAGACACCGCCGGTGCAGGTGGAACAAACTGCACCTCCTAAAAAACGGCGTGGACTGAAGATAGAACTAAAAAAAGATGCCAATTATTATGCACAACTTCAAGATAAGTATGAGGAATACATAAGATGGAATGAGTTTAACCCTATTCAAGAAGACCTAGAAGAAACAATCTCTCTGCTGATGACCGATGTAAAACTCGGAAATTGATGGGGGTCAGTAGGGAAACAATGGAACTAAAATAATGACCAGAAGATAAAACACCTTGTGGGGCAGCGAGCTGGCTACTAAGCAAAAAGTCAAACAGTTGACCAGAAGTATTTTAATAGCGAAATCAGTTCGTTTACTGAATACATGGGCACCAGAAATACAAGAGTAACCGTCAATAAGCTGCCCGTGGATATTAGCGAAGTCAGGATGGGGACCTTTTTGATCGATATGGACAAGTTGAGGACATGTCAGCAGTTATAAGTAAAGCGGGTATTGATACTCGTGTCACTGTTCTCCATGTAACAATGACCCGTAAGAACTTCGCAGAAATACCCAACATTTTCATGTGCCGGGAAAAAGGGATGCCTGTGATGGTGGAAGGCCGTTGGCCCTACTGCTGGTCGTGTGGTGCCTTGAGAAGAACATGGAGCCATAACGTCGCCCAACAACATCAATGGTGGAGGCAGTGGGAGAGTGATGCAAGGCCTCCGATATTCCTAGTGTTTGGAATAAGGTGATGAAGAGAGGACTGAAGACGGCAAGCCCTCCCCATCTCCATCCCGCAGGATGTCCCACAACTACCCCAAGAGCGACCAGATCAAGAGAAACAGTATCAGCTACAGCATCAGGTGGAAAAGCAAAAAAAGAGCAACAACAGCAACAGAAACTTTTGCAATAACAAGAACAAAAACAATGTCAACAGCAAGACAGCAACAATAAACGCAGCAACAGGAAAAAAAACAACAACAAAAAAAACAGCAAGAAGAAGAGAGCAACGGCAACAGCAATAGAAGCAACAGCTGCAACAAACGCAGCAACAACAAGAAAAACAACAACAGCAGCAAAACAACAGCAACGTAAGGACTCTGATAAGAAGGCGGTGGAAATGCCTCCACCACGGTCCGCCCCTTTGGAGAGGGAAAGTGAAGAAGAGGAGAAAAAATACTAGCAGGAAAGAGAAGGGGTTGCAGGAAGTAGGGCGGAGAAAGACATGGACTAAACCAAATCCCAATCCGTCCCGGCTTCGCGAGCAAAAATTGAAGATACCACGCCCAAATCAATAAGCCTTCCTCCTTCCCCTTTTTGGGATCCGTCTCCACCAACGCATCCACCTATTTCAACCCTTCGAAAGAAAAAAAAAAAAAGAAAGAGAAATTTCCCAGAGGGGAAAAGAACTTCCAGATAGACACGCGTGAACTGGAAAAGGAATTTTCCATTCATAAAAATCCCTAGGGTCCGTTATTTACACATCCACTGTCGATGGGAAGTCTGTGGTGACCACCGTAATTTCCTAAAGGCCCTAGGTATAATAACATAGATACGGGATACCGGGTAAAATTGAAAAGTATGTAGTCACCTTTTCTTGGCAAAAGACGCCTTCCCCGAAATTCGATTAGTCCAGGTGGGGACCCCAGAATTGAAAAACTATCTAAATTCTGTATGTCATGAAGGATAGGGGTGAGGCGTGTGCCACTTAGGTCTCTCATCCTTTGCCCGTTGTCTGAACTTCACCTATGTAAGGAGCATAAGAAGGCGATCGAAAGTTTTCTCTCCTCCCTTATATCAACAGAGATATCTGTGCCCAATATGCGTGTCACAGGGGCCTCAGAATGCTACACTTGAATCACCAGCACGTCTTGAGCTTGGCTTTCCTTCGTCACATGTTGACAGAGGACTCGATTTTGGAGAGGAGTATTAAGGACGCCGTTCCCTTGTCTTACCATTTCCCATTTCTAGGGGTGATCGCTGTCGTAAACCCCGGAATCAGTCGAGTTCCTCCGGGTGTGTCGAGTAGGCTTGAAAGCCATTCCTCAGTGCAGTGAGATTTAACGGCCTCTTCTCTTAAGCTGTCCGTCACTGCTGACAACGACGCTGTTCATTCATTTCCTTCCAGCTCAGGGAGGCCCGAGAGAGTCAGAGGTTCATCTAAGGCTGAAGGATCAGTCGGCATGTCTTCTGTTCAAAAGTTCATTGAAGTGCTCAGCACATCGGGCTTGGATTTCTTCTTTTTCATTTTGAGCAGAGTAGAGCCAACAGCGGGACGAACACGTGCTATGGCATTGCGAAAAGAATCGCATAATGGAATAATAAAACTCGTAAGTTTTATTTTCATCAGTAAAACGTTGAATTTCTTCAGATTTACTGAGCCACCAGTTGTTTTGAGTTTTCCCCCGAAGTTTCCGTTGTGCCTCTGCTCGTAAGCGACACCAGTTTTGGACGAGTGTACGAGAGCGTGGGTGTGCAAGATGAGCGCCGTGTGCTTGATTCTTTGCCTTCAGAAGTGGCTGGATATCTTCTACGGAGTTTTTCCAAGCTTATTTCAAGCAGCTTGCCGAATAGCTAGGATGACGGAGTTCCATCAACTGTTGCTTTCCTGCTGATCATTAACATTGGTGGGAGGTGCTGGGAGGGATTGACAGACAATGTGCAAATTCGCTTGAAGTTCGATTCGTTTTGATATTTGTTCTAGACAGGCAACATTGAGTGTAGGGTTGGCTTTGGTTTTTCGGACCGGAGACTGAAGCGAGAGATTCATACGAGAGCGAATCATACGATGATCAGTCCAGCAGTCCGCTCCGCGCATGGCGCGTGTTTGAAACTACAATAATAGTCCGCCTTTGCTGCTTGAATAAGCTCAAAGTAACGACAAACTCGTATTTACGAGACAAGGAAGCAAAAATCGCGTCGTAGTTTTGTCTGTGTGTCATCTTTGATAATGGATTTATGTAAGCTGAAAGCTTAGAAGATTAGATTTAAACATGTATCAATATGGTGATTTCCTTTCGTCTTTCAATGATAATGTTATTAAGCTTATCAGACAATACGAAAGGAACTTACTTAAAATAAATAGACGAAACATGTCTATATTATTTAATGAAACATGTATTAATGAAAAATTGCTGCCGAAATATACACAAATAAACACATATAAACAAATCACATCACACATTACGAAATGGACAAGTCCGACAATTATTTTAAAACATTTTTATGTTTATACATTCTTTTTATAGATACAAATATTTAAGTAAATGCTCTGTTTTATAATAAACAGTATTAAACAACATTTAACGGCCTGAATGTCCGAGAAATGTTCACAGAAAATATTCGTCTCCTCCGACAGTAGTCGAACCTGCATCCTATACGGAACCGTCATATAGCATGGCGTGCCTTAACCAATTGAGCCACAGAGGATCGTTCGGTTAGCAAGTTTGATTTTACTGCTTTTAAACTACAATCTTTTATTAATCTTTCGCGCACATTCATATCTGCTCAAAGCGTATCCAAATGTAAACAAATAACATCACACATTATGAAATGGACAAAGTCAGATAATTATTTTTAGACATTTTTATGTTCATACATTCTTTTTATAGATACAAATATTTAAGTAAATGCTTTGTTTATAATAAACAGTATGAACAACATTTACCGGCTTGAATGTCCGAGAAATTTTCATAGAAAATATTCGTCCTCCGCCAGGAATCGAAGCTGTATCCTATACGGAACCGGACATTCAGCCCGGTAAATGTTATTAATACTGTTTATTATAAACAGAGCATTTACTTATTAAATTTATATATACATAATTTATATATATAATTTATATTATATATATAATTTATATATATATATATATATATATATATATATACCGATAATTAATTTTTTTATTTTCGCGACACCGATGTGTAGTTCACACCTCGGACTATCTCTGTTTTTCTGTCTTTTAACATTTAATATTGATTCATTTTTTATGGCTTATCAACTTTTGACAGGTTATTTAAAGCCAGAAAATATTTTTAGATTGTAAGATTTTTTAGCGTTAATAATGATTTAGTAATGAAAATCTTATTAATTAACCCATAGCTGGGGGAGAAGAGTCGAAGTCATACCTTTCCAAAGTGTATTTGTGCTTAAGGGAATATAACGGACCCAACTGGAATTGGAACTCAGCTTTCCGCATAAACATTCCGAGCCGTTATTCATTAAACCACCCGTGCAACCAAGCTTATAACAGTTGTTATTCCAAAACGGTCATCCATCTAGGTACTGAACAGGCTTGACATTGCTTAACTGCAGTCATCGTGCGAAATGCATTTTTTAACGTGATATAGCTGTAAGCCTAAAACAGCCTCGAATAACCTAGTATACATTAGGTTGGATGTAATCACTGGGCTGTTACGATGGTGGTTTTTTTGAGTGGTGATGTACAGTCTATTGATCGCTTGCTTAACTTCGAACCTGTGATCCAACGTGATATGGTCGTAACCCCAAGATTTAATATACATCCATTAAAAAAAATTAAAAAAAAAAATATAAATAGGAAAGGTTTTTAAGGCTGAATATGTAAAGTGGTTATCTCCCTTTACGCGAGAACCGCAAAGTTGGTTGTTATGAATTGCTTTACGCAATGTTTTCACGCATGCGCACGGTTAATCGACCAACTTTATATATATTTAATTAATTTTCAGGGTTTTGAATGGAAATACATACAACTTTGACCTTTATATATTCAATTTATTTACATTCACGTCCCATTTATTTTATCTGCCTTTGTCTCGGCTACACAATCTAATTCCGGTGAAAATAAGATTACTAGCAAAATAATATCCGGAGGGTCAAAAGTCACACAGTTTCGCAGTCGTTGGATAGGGGCATGAATTTTCGTGAACGCTGAGAGGGGACAATGGAGATCAGATAATGAGTAATGGTGAAGTTCTACTGGAAACAGATTTCATTAAATCAAAGTGCGTCTTGTATAACTGAGATCGAGAGATATTAACATGAAAATACCGACTTTCAATTCGTTATATTTGTTTCTGGTGTTGATGTCATGGCTTGGAATTTGTTTCGATGGCAGCAGGAGTGGCAACAATTGAAGAAACACCTTCTTTGTCGCAATAGAATCTTTTAAATGAAAACGGCGTTTTATGTTAACCACTAAAAACATGTAAACTGATTACAAAAAAAAAAAAAAAAAAAGAGCTTGCAAAGAAGCAGCCACTTTTTCGTGGAACTGATAGCAGAGATTTGGTGATCAGTGTGCCACGAAGCCTCAAAGCAATCCCACGCCGATTTTAAATTCAAAATTCAGATTTGTCTTCTATCTAAACTGGTTGCCAATTAAGGCTAAAGAACCCAGTCTACCTTGTTATTTAACTCAGTGATTCCGACGCTAACGCCATCTTCATCCAAACATGTTTTATTGAATAATATAGATATATTATGTTATTTATATTTATAATGAGCCTCTCCAGTTTTCTCATCAATTACTTGATGTTAAGACATCATTAATCAAGAAAGTCGCCATATTTTTTTCCTACCAAAATACTTTCCTATCTCTTCCAAGATCATCCTCAAGGGTGAATTACAAAGGCATTGTGATAGTGATTAGAAAAACAAAAACACGCGTGAATGCTCAGTTCTAATTATTTTAGAATTTTAAATTTATCCGTCGTAGCTATAGAATATTTTACAAAGCGTCCAATATAAGGGAGCTAATTAGAAATTGGAAGAATGCAAATATTAAATGTTTGTTATATGCACTTCAACACATTCAACATGTTGCTGCTACACTCGTAATACATACATACATACATACATATATACATACATACATGCATATATATATATATTGCTTATAAACTTCATGGCGGTTCCGTACAGGATATATATATATATATATATATATATATATATATATATATATATATATATATATATATATATACGAAGAAATATAGTTTTAAGGTGTGCTATATTTATGGGCTAAAGTGCTCAATATCAGAGATAGAGCGTATGTAAATATAAAAGTGATCATTAAAATCAACATTCAGAGGCGAGAGACTGTTTCATGCGAGATGCAATCGTCAGGTCACCAGTTTTTAAACTACAATTTTAAAATCGACCTTTCTAAGCTAACATTCCTCTGTGGCGAAATAGGTTGAAAGCTTTTCAGAATATGACCAAGCATGATCTTTTCTTAGGTCAGGTCCAGTACGTTTTGGCGCCTCCCGTGTATATAATGGCTGGTTACTCATTTCCGAACATACCCGTCTGTTCGGGCAGCTTCCTAGTTGCCCATTATAACTATGATGAGCGGACTCTTGTGACATTTATGTGATAGAGCGGATACTCTAGAGTGAGCAGCTGTTTGAGCAATGCCAGTAACCTCAAACGCAATTTCAGTCAAAAGGCTTGAGTCAGCGCATGGGATGGTGTGATAAATTGACCGTAGAGAGATTCGAAAAAAAAATGATACTGCTATAAACGTTATTTTGGTTGATGCCCATGTTTGAATAGACGCCCTGTTTTTTAAACAGTGGGAATTACTTCTGTGTAATCGAGAGACATAATAAAGTGAATGTGCCTTTCTTAAACTTGCGTCCCCATTTGTAGGTGAAACACCGTCTGATCTGGTGTGCTTTAAACCGCTCGGTCACAGAGTACTGCACAGCCTAGTCAGATTCAGTTATCCTTCTGAAGAATGCACATCCTCGCATTCAGATTTAGAAATTCTTAGAAATTGCGTTAGGGATACGGAAAAAAAGAGAAAATTATCTATCTCAGTATGTTCATATCTATCTATCTATCTATCTATCTATCTATCTATCTATCTATCTATGTGCATATATATCTATTTCTTCCTCTTTATCTATCTGTCTGCATGTATTCAAATACTTATTTACAATGTTTTCTCTCACCAATGTCTTTATTTATCACGCACTATATTTGTCAAGAAGTCACGCACACACACACACACACACACACACACATATATATATATATATGCTAATATTTGTGTTGAAAAGTAATTGAATTTTAAACGGAGAATGTTAAATAAATTTATTCTGAGTTGAGCCGATTTCATCATTTTAATAAATCCTGTAAATTCTGAAATTTATTTAATTTATTTATGAGTTTCGAAACTGTAATTTTTTCTAATCGGCAAATACAACGCGTCAAATTTAATAAAAAATTAGCAAGAACAAGACATAAAGAAAATGTCCGTCTTTAAATAAAGCATTGCAAGATAATTTAAATTTAATTCAAACGACTTATGCGAAATAAAGGGAAAGGGAAAAAATGGCGAAAGAATCGGTCGTAGAGTGACGATCTTTTAAGCTATTCATCGCGTGTTTATGTTTATTTTCAGCTATAGCTTTATAATAATAGCAAGGATATTGCTTCGCCAAATACACGGAGACGATCAGGCTATTCTTTGAAGATTTTCTTAGCTTTTAAAGGCCAGAAATCTGTCTAATTAAATTGATTTGTTTTTTATGGCCTTTTAGGACTTTTACCAGTGAATCATTATTATCCCCCCTACCCAAATTCTTACGATCTAAAGAAATTTTCTGTTTTTCAATAACCTAAGGTTGATCAACCTTAGGTTATTGAAAGACAGACAATATTGGTTTTTTTTTGTTGTTGTTGATATAATGCTTTACTGATAAAAGTCCTGCTAATTAACTTGTAGTTGGGCAGGTTGCAGAAGAGATGGATTACCCGCACATCCAAGCTCACAACACAGTATTCCCAAGCGGTCACCCATCTATGTACTGATTAGGTTCGACATTACTTAACTTCGGTGATCGTACGGCTTAGGGGGTGTCCAGTGAATGGTGCGCAATTATATCCCATTTTTACCTAATTAATTTCTAAACACTTCAGAAGCATGCTTTGAATTGTACTTATATTCTTGAGAGTAATGGTTCAGTCAATCACTTCTGGACCATGCGTGATACACGCTTAGGCGATCATGTATTTTTCGATACATGACTTACGAGGCAGTAGGTTGCCATTACTTTCTGCGGTAGACTAATTGCCACCCAAGGCTATAGAACCCGGTCTCTCCTGCTATTTATCCATAGCTGGGGGGAGAAGAAGAGGATTCATACCTTTCCCAAGGGTATTACCATGTTAGTGAATATCAATCAGTTATATGCTATGCGTGATACACGCTTTGGCGATCATGTATTTTTCGATACTTTACTGACGAGGCAGATTTTTTTCCTGCAGTAGTGTGCCATTTCTTTCTGCAGTAGACCAGTTGCCACCCAAGGCTATAGAACCCGGTCTGTCCTGCTATTTATCCATAGCTGGGAGCGGAGAAGAAGAGGTATTAGCATGTAAGTGAATATCAATCAGTTATGAGCCATCCGTGAAACACGCTTAGGCGATCATGTATTTTTCGACACATGACTGACGAGGCAGATTTTCTTTTCGCAGTAGGTTGCCATATCTTTCTTCGGTAGACCAGTTACCATCCAAGGCAATAGAACCCGGTCTGTCCTGCTATATATCCATAGCGGGGTGGGAGAAGAAGAGGATTCATACCTTTCCCAAGGGTATGAGCACGTAAGTGAATATCAGTCAGTTATGTGCTATGCGTGACACACTCTTAGGCGATCATGTATCTTTCGATACATGACTGATGCAGTAGGGTGCCATCTCTTTCTGCAGTAGTCCAGTTGCTATTCAAGGGTACAGAAACTGGTCTGTCTTGCTATTTACTCAATTTACTTAACTTAAAATTTGCTATTTACTGGGGGTGAAGAAGAGGATTCCTACCTTTCCCAAGGGTATTAGCACGTAAGTGAATGTAATGGATTCGACTGGTATTCGAACTCGGCTCTCCGATTGCACAATCCCAGTCTCTATCCATTACTCCACCGTGTCTCCCTTACTAAATGTTTTGGCTGACAAATCGAATTCCACTTGGCAGCATAACACTGCAAATTGTTCCCAAATGAAAACCAGAACCAGAAATCTCGTGCCATATTCTTAAAACGCTTGGTCGGATTGATGTTTTCATATGGATACACGCCACCAAACCCATTCAGAAATATCTAAACTGTCAGCTGTATACAACCGATTTCTCAGATCAAGGATTAAAAATCTCTGGCGTTAGAGAATCACAAAAAAGTGTATCAAATAACGGAAACCACGCCACTTAATTACTTTCAGCAAAAGGAACTAATTAGCACGTTTAAATCGAAGAGAAATTGATGTCGACACGCCAAAATTACAACAGACAAAAAGTTAGGAGTGTTTGGGTGTCAATCTGAAGACAGTGCAGAGGATTCGGAAAGAGTTGGAGGAATCTAATGATGATTACGAAGGTACGGCAGCTCCAAAAAACACACTCTGATCGTTCTCTTAAGAAAAGAACTCCCGAATTTGTTGGTGAGGATTTCAAACTCAACACGGAGACCTACATCAAGTGCCTTGAGGAGATAGTGCTGCCAAGGGTCAAGAGACACGCAGAACACAGTCCTGATTGCGAGAGAATTTTTGCGACCACATTACCCTTACATCTGGTCACCTAACTTTTCAGACTACACCCCACTTGATTATTATGTGGGAGACCAATAAAACACTTTTTTTAACGCAAAAGATGAACTGAATGCAAGGATTATGGCAGCATTCAACAATTTAAACAAAGAGATCGTCCAGAAATGATGCCGGATATTCTGAAGTCGTCCGGAAACCGAGGTTGAAGCCAATGGCGATTTTGTTGAATAAATTTACTCTGTAGTATTTTAAGGTATTTTTGTGTAATTTTGCTAAATATGTCTTTTAAAATGACATGTCACATTTAACTCGAAGAGAAATTAATGTTATAATTTATCGAGGTACCAAATTACATCGGACAAAAAGTTAGGAATGAAGCTCTAATCAATACTGAAAAGTGAGTTAACTGTGAGTTGACTTGTAGAACCTGTTTTCCTGAAAATTGTTTTAGCAGAAAAAATTGACAAATTTCAACCGATATTGGCACTGATTTTTAGCCAACGGTTGCCGAATGTTACCTTATAAAGAATTCACGTCCTGTCGGCTGGGGTTGTAGATTCCGCCGACTGTATCGATTCCCGCGTCCTGGTAAGATGATAAACTGCATCTGACAGCATGACCTTTGCTCAGAATGTTTTGAGGAGCGTGGAACCACATCTTAATTTTTGGTGTACCCAGGTCCATCGTAACCCGGTTGTGGTTGCAGCTGTCAGGGTCCCAGATATTTTCAAATAGATACCCCCTACTACATGGCTCAAAACACTATTAAAGTATAAAAATAGGTTTTAATACCAGTAATTCCTTTTTTGGAAAATATTTTTACCAGCAATACATTTTTAAGAAAAAATATTACTAGAAATACGTTTTTGATAAACAATATTATCATCCATACATTTCTGGTAAAAACAAAAAAAGATTACCAGCATACATTTTTGGAAAAAAAAAATTACCAACAATTTTGTCGGCATTAAATAACCCGTTGAGGTTGATATGCCATAAAACAGATCAAACAAAAATTAAAAAGAATCCGCTGATATTACCATTGGAGATGATGAGAACAGATACTATACTTTGATCTAAGTCTGATTGACAGGGAGTGGCGAAAAGCATCACGGTATTAACTCCTTCCCCTTACTTGGACGAGATGTGACATAAGGTCTTTTTTTAGGTGGGGACACGAGCGCGTACGAAAATTGCCCACAGTCACCTCAACTGTCGGTTATGCTGGCCTCGGTGCGAGCACCAATCCCTCCTTCTGGTGCAATGGGAGGGCGCGGCCTCGGGCAGCTGTTCCCCAGGGCTGCGCATCTCTTCAGTATAATTTTTTCAGTTGCCCTTGTGTCCTTTGACAGAGAAGCCTCTGAACGCACTCTGTCTAAAGACAAAGACGCAACTGAGAGATGATAAGTCATGCGTTAGAAATTCCTCCAAGGAAAGCATCACTCAAGTAGCACTGACTGTTGGTTCAATGAATATCGAATACTTCTTTATAAATAAACAGTTAAACCTACCATTGGGCAATTTATAAAGCAGATATCTTCAACATATTTAGCATAGTTCTAAATCATAATGCTGACTCCATGTTTTGATGGATAGAATAACGTAATGTGGATAAAATAACATTCGTTTTTTTCTTTCGTTTCAGCCATTACCTTCGATTACAAGAAAGAAAAATGTTTTTTTATTGCCCATGATTGCAGGAGCCATTAAAGATTTTCAATGGTAGGGCATCACAATGACTAATTTGGCAACAGTTCTAAACAGCATTCTGGTTTCAGTATTGTAATTTCCTTGATCGATGATTTTCAACAGAGTGTGGGAGAGATATACAAATCTTGGCGTTTTATGTATGTATTGAACGCAATTAAAACTTTTCCCTACTGTAATTTAATGTTCTTAACCTCGAAACGTAACAAAATGCATGCTCTGCAATAAAATCTGAATCTTTATATATATATATATATAATGTCATCCACAGACAGACTGTTTCGCTGTATCACAGCTTATTAGTGCGGCTAGACATCCGGTTGCCTCTAGCTAGGATCGAAACCCGACTGAATTGGTATCAGGCGGATATTCTACCACTAAGCTGTCGGCGCACGGTTGGGATGAAGGTGGATTTAGGGCATATTTATTTTAGGAAACACGCCCAGTGACCAACAATGACTCAATTATATATATATATATATATATATATATATATATATATATATATATATATATATATATATATATATATATATATATATATATATATATATATATATATATATATATATATATCCGATGCGATGAGAACGGAAGTAATATATAAATTCCAACGTTCACAGCATTAATCCAAAAGAGGGCTCGATACCGATAGTAGAGCGATCATTATTTATTTATTATAAATTTATCATATAGACAAAACCATTTTCCTCACTACAAAGATGCAACTTGGTTTCAGTGCATTTCAACTGCACTTCAACGGGTGAGAATCGAAAATGGTTATGAAAAATCTTGCTTGTAGGCAAGCCTTATGTGAAACGTCACTTCCTTTTTTGGAAGTGACGTTTCACATACGTTTAACATATATACGTATATTTCGGCAACATGTTTTCATTGAGATATGTTTGGTTGAATAATTGAGACATGTTCTGTCTGGTTATTTTCAATAAGTTCCTTTCATATTCACAGATAGGACTTTTGGTGTAATTATTGAAGGACGCGAGAAAATGGCTATGTTGATACAGATTTCGTTTACTTTCGAGTACTTTCGACATATCACAATGTCATCATCAGAGTATTGTTTATTACAGGATAAATATTGTTGTGTTCATTATTGTGAAAGAGAGAAAATTTTTGTGATCATATGAAAATCAAATTTCTTATATGTTGAGCGGACAGAACAATAATGTCAACCAAAAATTTATCCGTGAATATGAAAAGATACTATCGATAATAAGTAGACAGAACACGTCAAAATTATTTAGCGAAACATGTCTCAATATATATATATATATATATATATATATATATATATATATATATGTATATAATCCCCGAATGACGCCAATTCAGTCGGGTTTCGATCCTAGTTAGATGCAACCGAACGTCTACCACACTGATGAGCTGTGATACAGCGAAACAGTCTGTCTCTGGATGACAAGTCTGGATGAATTCTGAAAAATTTATTTTGGTTGAGCTCTCTAGGGAAGAAGTGTGGGTTTGTAAACAGTGACTATTACGGCTAATAATGCAAGACTCTTCGGTAAATCGAATCGAGTTCTCTCAGTCACTGTGTGTTTATCTAAAAATAAATACGCCTAAATTCATCCCTGCCGTGCGCCAATGGCTTAGTGGTATAATCCCCGACTGACGCCAATTCAGCCGGATTTCGATCGTAGCTAGAGGCAACCGGACGTCTAGCCACACTGATGCGCTGTGATACAGCGAAACAGTCTGTCTGTGGATGACAATATATATATATATATATATATATATATATATATATACATATATATATATATATATAAACTTTAGATAAGATAGTGCAGCAGTTTCCCGTTGACATATCCGCAGTTCGTAGAAGTCTTCCTTCTAGGCTGGGTGCCACACAAGGCTAAAGATTCCTGTCTTCATTGCTATTTAGTCTATAACTGTAGTTGGGGTAGAAGAGAAGGATTCGAACCCTTTCCAAGCGAATCAGTGCCAAAGTGATTGCAACAGTCGGAATTTGAACTCGTGTCTTCGATTTTGCTTTCAGCGCTGATGATAAGAGTTACGTTGTCTACACATGCCAAACTACTACTGCTACTACTACTGATATGAATAACTACTACTACAAGTAGTAGTATTAGTAATAAGTACTATAATCTAATTTTAAAATCAAGTGCTTTGTTGCTATGACGATAGTCTTGGTCATAACAATCCCCTGTTGTCTAGTTAGTTTGATGACCATTACCAAATTGAATCACCTCAGTCTAAATCAATGTAAACCCGCTTTCAATATCCACAATTGATTGCTTTAAATTGGTTTGACGAATATCACTTGATGCCTGTATGAAATTCAATCGAATTAGCATCTGAGGGACGGGATGTTAACCTAGTTAGTGTTGAATTTTTCTTTTAGGAATAAAAATAGACAGGTGACGTATTTTTTCCTCCGGATCAGCGACAACACGCAACGTTTCTGAGATTAATTTGTTCAAAAATCAATTTCTTTACGAAGAAGGATCAACGGAAATTCGATTGATTTCTAATTTTCTAAAATCGTTGTCGTTGAAAACGTAAGAAAACTGTTAAAGTGAAAAACATGAATTGAAATAGGAAGCGAAGGAAAAAGAGAAAATGTTTTGTTTTCTATTCTGATAAGGCGAAATAGCAAATAAGTTATACTATGAATACGAAAGTCTGAATGTAAAATAGTCTTAGACATGTCCTGACGAATGAGGAATGAGAAAAATTCTTTGCCGATTTGAAATAATACAAAATTGAATACGAATGTCGGAATGTAAAATAGTCTGAGATGTGTCCTGATGAATGAGAAACGAAAAGAATTATTTGCCGATTTGAAATAAATTTCAAATCGCAACAATTTCAGTTTCTAATAGCTGACTGTTTTTTTGAATTTCCCAAATTGTATTAATGCTATTTTTCTTGAAAAATGTATTGCTGGTAAAAAAAAAAATTCCAAAATAGTTTTGCTGGTATTAAAACCTATTTTATTTTTTTTACTTTCATAGTGTTTTGAGCTATTTTGGTGGGTTTAACTATTTGCACATAGCTGGGACCCTGACATGGGCTGCTACCCCGGGTCAGTGTGGACCTTGGAATTAAGAGGTGGTTCCACGCTCCTCAAAACCTTCTGATGAAGGCGTTGCTGTCGGATGTAGTTTATCGTTTTACCCACGACGCGAATGTAGTTTATCGTCTTACCCAAGATGCGGGAAGTTTGGTTAAGACAAAATGTAAACAATGCCATGTTAGATCAATCATTTTGGAGGCGAGAAATAGAATGAAATCCCTTGACGACATAGAGATAATTTTTAAACGCACAAAAATTTGTTGAAAAATTATTGTTCGGAAAAAAGAATATTAAAACAAATTTTATTATTTTGGCCGCCTTGCTTGAAGGTCAGTATCATTTCTCCAGGATTGTTGAATACTTAATGAGATTTGAAGGGTGGTAAGAGTTGGTCGAAATGTATATAAACCGATTGCTTACTTGAAGCTAGCAGTTGCCCTTGGAAGGTGTTGAGACAAATCAGCAGCGGACGAGAGAGCTGTTGAACCCCACGTGACCTGCTGCGGATTATTTTCAATGGCTTAACATATCCAAGTTTTACATGCAAGTGATACAATGTCACGATAGAGAGTTTAACGGGAATGGTTGATTTTATTGTATCAACGATTACACAAACCAACTGAAAATTAACCCAGTAGCGTTCTTCTTTACTTGTTTTTATATTTATTAGGTTGGTGCAAAAATAATGACGTAATTTATTTTTGCACCAACCTAATATATTTTCACCAGCGGAAGCTTTCTTGTTCATATTTCATAGCACGGGTCCATCAACTCGATTCAGTGCTTAAGTACGGACGAAATTTCGATCTTCACTGCGAAGAAATGTGTTAGGGAACGGAAGAGGAATTTGATCGTCGGCAGTACTGACCAGCGTAGAAAGGACCCTAGATCGAGCCGAGCTGGACGTGCTCCATAAGAACGCGGAGGCACTTTTGGACCCTATTAAGACGGGAAAGGAAAAACTGGGCAGCCCCTGCGAAAATATGGCAGTAGTTCGCCATTTCTGGCCTGATCTGCCTCTTGCAAATATAGAGGATAGTATGAGGAGTCATCTACTTACTGTAGCGGTACAGGGAACCGATCATGTTTTCCAGCACCTATAGCGATGGACCATATGTACGAGCCCCACTTGAAGTCTGCATTTAACGCCCAATATGTACTATAGACATGGGACCTACCCGGGGAAAATCCTTTTATCCTGACTGATTATAGTTAAGGGTCAGACCGTCGATGATAGAATGTAACTAGTTTGTTTTTTGAGGCATTGAATGTAACCAGCCAGTTCCCTGCCCACACTGAGATATTAGAGCTAAGCCGAAGAAGAAATCAACTGCCAATCTCCGGTCATCAAGAGTTTTGGAGGTGTACTCATATACTGTTGTATCATCAGCATATATATTCACAAGTGATCGGGGTATACTCTTAGCCAGATCATTTATGTAAAAGAAGGGTTGGTCCAAGAAGCGACACTTGGGTGACCCTTGCATTGATTGCTAAGGCCCTGGACAGCTGGCTGTTAACAAATAACTTCAGGGACCTACTCATTATGAAGGACTTTATAATTGAAAACTTACGCGGAATAGATGACCTCGGTGCCACTTATATTACTGGGCACAGACACTTTGCCGGATTCAGAACTTGGTTGGAGATCTTCCAGAACACTCAGGATTCAATTTGTTTGCTTTCAACCTTTGCCTGTTTGCGCATAGCTACACTTTGAATTGTTTCATGCGGTATCTAATATTAGAATCAACAATGTACTTTTAGAAAGAGTTATTTGCTTTTATTCTTCGAATGATTTGAGAAAATATTAAAATTTCCACTTCAGAATGGTGTTTGAACATTATAATAAATCAAATGTTTATTGTTTGGCCAGTTCAACACAAACTGATTGAAAATTCTATGATGTAGGCTGGGAATATGACTGATGATTTTCTTAATTACAATTTTCTTTCGCTAATATTGAGATGATATCAAAGTTATGGACGCACATCCGAAAGATCAAATTATCGGAGCCTGACCACAAATTGCTCATCTGACTTAGGACTGATACAGAACAACAACTCAAACCGCTCACTAGGGAACAACAGCTCAAAATTCTCAATAGGGAACAACAGCTCAAACTGCTCAATAGGGAATAACAAATCAAACAGCCCAATAGGAAACAGCATATGAAATAGCTCAATAGGGAACAACAACTCAAACAGCTCAATAGGGAACAACAGCTCAAACAGTTCAATGGGAAAACATTTCAAACACCCCAGTAGGGAACAACAGCTCAAATAGCTCAATAGGGAACAACAGCTCAAACAGATAAATAGGAAACAACAGCTCAAACACCTCAATAGGGAAGAACAGCTCAAATAGCTCAATAGGGAACAACAACTCAAACAGCTCAATAGGAAACAACAGCTCAAACGTCTCAATAGGGAAGAACAGCTCAAATAGCTGAATAGGGAACAACAACAACTCAAACAGCTCAATAGGGAACAAGAGCTCAAACTACTCAATAGGCAACAACGGATGAAACATTTAAATCGGAAACAACAGCTCAAATAGCTCAATAGTGAACAACAGATCAAAATGAACCCCAATTTCTTGCAATATACAAATATTTCCTGGCTTGAAATAATCTGCAAAAGGTTGATAAGCCGTAAAATAAACAAATCAATTCATGCCTCTCAAGTGAAAGACATAAAATGCATTGCCAAAATATGCTGAACAAATTGTCAGCTAATTCTATCGCATGATTCTTTCTGCCATTCTTAATCGGTACAGAAGGTAGTCGTAGTCAGCACCCATGCATATCCGATCAACCCCAGCTATGGGTCAATTAGTAAAACATGTAATACTAAAACCATTATTATCTCAATAAAATAGAATAAAATTTCGCACAAAGCATTTAAATTTCGTCATTGAATAACCTATAGAGGTGTTGATATGCTGCTAAACAAAACAACCATCCAACAACATTCCACTCTGACACCTTTTTCCCAACAAATACCATTTTGCAGAACAGACTCCCGTGTGGGTGCTTCTCTGAACACTATAATTGTAACCTTTCGAAAAGGGTCAATATTTATCTAGCCTGCATATCCTCAAAGTATTCACTACCTGCATTCTCCTCTTTCTTTCATATTCGCTGAAAACACTGAGTCTGGTTCGGTTACCGGAGTTAAGCAGTGTCGAATCCAGTTAGTAGATGGGGGCAGGTGCTTGGAAGTACCTGGTACCTTCTACAATCCAAAATATACCCCGGCTTTTAATAACCCACAAAAGGTTGATAAACCGCAAAAAACAAAACAAATTAAAATTAATGAGTCAATCGACCAATTCGGTCTTATCATACTCTATTCAGTAATAACCATTTTAACAGTGACCCTCTATCTAACCTTGAGAAGAGTGTTTCTCAACCTTTTTAAGCAGTGGCATACCGAGGAGCGAATGAAAATATCACGGCACGCTTAGCAAAATGTTTAAAGAGTATACACTAAGACGCAAGGTGTTACTGAGATTGAAAGAAAATGAGAAAACTTTAGAGAGGAGAAATGGCAATAAAATAATGGCAATTTAAAAAGACGAAAGATGACGATTGACATTGGATTTAATGTGTTAAAAGATCGCAGTTAACAGGTGAGCAAAAAGACGGAAGGGTATTCTATAGTCGGGAAGTGAAAGAAAAGAAATTTAAACTATTCTTACGTTTAGACCAGAGTTTCTCAACCTTTTTAAGCAACGGTACACCTATGAGCAAATGATAATATCACGGCACACTTAGCAAAATTTTTAAAGGGTATACATTTAAAAATTATGAAATAAAACCATAGATTCAAAACTACACACGCAAATATGAACTTCCTTTATTTCAATGTTTCTATTCAAATATTTGTGCAGTTGATTTAGTGTGAAACTTGGGTCTGGTGTTTTTTCACGATTTCTTCAATGTTTGGTCGAATGTACGATAAGCAGACCAAAATTTCTTCTTCACGTTTTCTCGCTTTTTATTACTGATGTTATTAAAGTTGAGACGCCTAATTCACATAAATAAGAAGTAGAAAATTGAAACAAAACTGACAAAGACTTTTTAGCTAACATGGAAAAATTTTTTAATATTTTTTCATTGATTATATTAATAACACTGTAACATTATTACATCCACAAATGCATATAGATGTGTGCCGTGACAATATTTCTGCTCATAAGGGTTACACTTTCGATTCCCGTCGGAGAGAGCATATTTTCTAGAAAACATCGAACATTCAGACCGGTAAATGTAATTAAAAATGTTTAATTAAAAAAAATCATTTGCTAAAATAAATTATATCGATAAAAATAACGTATAAGCGTAAAATATATTAGATAATAGTCGGACTTAATCGATTTCATAATAAGTTGTCATTGTTTACGTTAAGGTACGTTTCGTGAGTAAACGTTGCTCTTTGGGGCCTAGCCGGTGGGTTATGCAAACTTGGTTGAGTATCAAAACCGGAATTTAGTGAGATGCTGCGTTATACTGAGTCTGGTCTTCTTCGTCAGCGAGGCCCGTTGGTCCAGTGGTATGAGGCTTGCATCGTATCGTAACCGGGTAAGTTATAAAATCACTACAAAAATATCCATTTTCTTTCAACACTTCTGGCGTCTTATCAAGTGATGGTGTTGAATATAGAATCTATATATATTCAATATAGTGATTTTATATTCTATATATATTCAATATAGTGATTTTATAACATATTTATGTTATAATTTTCGAATAAATAATTATATATATATATATATATATATATATATATATATATATATATATATATATATATATATACATAATCTTTGAAATCAATGCGGGAACATTCCAGAAAGCATTAGATAATATAACGTAGTCCCAACATTTGCTATAAATTATTTACTTAATTCACAAATATGCTATAATTTTTTCTAAAAGCTGACAGAAACGAACGACTCAAAGTATGCTTATGTAAAAACAGAAGGTGATAAAAAGACATCGTAAATAATTTAACATTATTCTTTTTTTAATTACCTTGGGATATTTCACGGGAAATATCAAATGACAGACGGAAGTAGGGAACATTGGTGACAAATGCGTTACAATCGAACGAAGAGAAGGCTTCGTCAAGCTGTTGGTGAATATATTATGTTTGAAAGGATTTGGATAAAAAAAAAAATTGTCCAAAAATAAAACAAATTTTTTTCTCTTCTTTTTTCAAAAAGTCTTTTTCATTGATCCTTTTTTTTCTTTTTTTTATTTAAATAATGTTTCGCGTGTTCGCTTTCTTATATCGAAGCTAGCATTCATACACTTGACATTTCTACGGGCAGACTATCGGTGTAAGATATGTTGCAAAAATTTATAAGAAATGTCAGATGTCAGTATGATTCTGCTAACGTTGACATAAGCTAAGCTATTAATCCGGCGATGCCCGGATATTGAAAGAAACATTGCTTGCAAATGTCGGATTTCAGGCACCTGCTACATTATTCCACTGAAGCAAAAAAAAAAAAAAAACTTTTAATTTAAGAGCAGTAATTGACAACCGTCTTGCCGCAGTAGACTAGTTTGCCGCGAAACCATCGACACTTTTTGAAGGGACAAATACAGAGACCTAGTGCACTATGTGCAACAAGGTTCCCAAACAACCCTCCACAGGTTTTGAATTCAGAGTTGTCCTTCTCCTAGACGAGTTGCCATCCAAGGCTACAAAACCTAGTTTGTCCTGCTATTTTACCCATAGTTGGAGGGAGAGGAAGAGGATTCATACCTTTCCCAAGGGTATTAGCACGTAAGTGAATGTAATAGATTCGACTGGAATTCGAATATATATATATATATATATATATATATATATATATATATATAATAAAAAGAAAACGAAAAGAAAGAACAGTAAGATATATAATCCAGTGTTCTTATTGATATTTTTATTTTTACAAAACACTGCTCAATGTAAATTTACAGAGCATAAATATTATAAATTAATTGATTTAAAATATGGTTTATTCGCTACACAGGCATTACTATGTTTCAAAAACCGGAGCTAAAATCTTCAAATTTAATTATATAATTAAATTAAAAGCATTAGCTCTGTTACATCTTCAAGCGAATTTTGGAATAATTTAATTTTAAATTTACTGACTTTATGTGTATCAACATATGTCTATGTCTATGTGTATATGTGTGTATGTGTATATGTATGCATGAGTGTATGTTTGTATATATATATATATATATATATATATATATATATATATATATAAATATCCCCACCTTCACCTTTAGGCCTTCCTCTTTTTCTTTCTTCTATTACACCTCTCTCTAGAGTTTTCATACATTTCCCTCTCACACTTGTTTCCCACTCCCACACATACACTCTCACTAAAATTTTGTTTTTTTATACCCGGAGTTATAGTTTCCGATTTCTTTTTGAATTTGTAGGTCTCATGAATTGGATCGTGATTACGATTCCAATGTAATAAATTATAACCATGGAATATTAGTGTTTGAGCCTTTTATATTATATTCTTGCTCTGTCCTGGACATTGAGTTCTACCTGGATTCAATCATCTTGGGAATTTATATATATATATATATATATATATATATATATATATATTGACTACTAATATTATCAATTTGTATATGTGTGTGTGTTTGTGTGCGTGTGTGCATATTATCAATTTACAGTGAACTAAAGAATATAAAACAAACACTTATTAATAATAGCTTTCCAAACTATATAGTTTATGAACAAATAAGATGCTTTCTTAGAAATATCACTACTAAGCAAATAGTACACAATACTGCTTCTACTAATCTCAAACATATTAATCTCCTATATCGTAATCAAATACATACTAATTATAAAAAAGATGAAAATATACTTAAAAAAAAATTAGTAAATACTAATATATCTACAACAGATCCTAGCAAAAAATTAAATTAATCATATACTACACTAAATCTAGTATATCCAACTTAATTATTCGCAAAGATTCTTTTCCCCCGGTTAGCGATTTGCAAAAGTCCAACATAGTTTATAAATTCAAGTGCTCTTTGGGAGATTGTATCTCCAACGAATTAAATAATATTTATGTTGGTCACTCCACAAACTCGCTATCACGACGCTTGACACTACATTTGAATGATAGCTCTAATATTTTTAGGCATTTACAACAACATGGCTAGCCGCGTACACAATTCCGGAAAATCCTTGTCGAAAACACAATTATACTTAAACATGAAAACAATAAACAAAAACTAAAAATTCTTGAAGCTATATACATAAAACAGTTGAAACCTAACCTGAACAAAATAAACTATGAAATCTCCACAAATCTCCTTAAATGCCTATAATTTATAACAGAAGCCATTTGTTTATACCAACGGCTTCCCGTACTTAATATTTCTCGAATTCACTCTCGCGTGGTCATATGTGACATTATGAAGCTGCGGTGCGATTTTCGCTTCCAGCGTCTTATATGTACGAGTTTGTCGTTGATTGGAAATATTCCATGTAAACAAAAACGGACAATCATCACTGATTTGTCCGTGTTTTGCTCAATATATTGTAATGTAATTGTCATCTTTGATAATGGCTTATGTAAGCCGAAAGCTTAGATTGGATTAAAAAACATATATCAATATTGTGATTTTCTTTCTTAGTTTAATGATAATGTTATTAAGCTTATCAGACGATATGAAAAGAATTTATATAAAATAAATAGACAACACTTGTCTATATTATAGAATGAAACATGCCTGAATATATATATATATATATATATATATATATATATATATATATATATATATATATATATATATATATGCGTGTATGTGTGTGTTGTATACTAGCGAGGTTACTTCGTTCGACGACAGGATCAACAACCAACCTAGACATAGGTCATTTAATGTGTGACAACCTAATATTCTTGCTACAAGTAGAAATAAATGAATGAAATAGTGATAAAGAAATAGCAAGCAAAAACTAATGCTTGACAAGGCTTCATCTGATAAAAACTCTAATATTTCAATGTATTTCAATGTTTATCAAAAGCAAAATCGAAAGTAGCGTTTTCACCATACCAGATATTCGTAAAATAATCTTCATAATAATTTGAAGAAGCAATGATGTTAAACTAAGGAAGAGTTTAAAGATTATTCGGGACGTCACTGCATATTTACTTCGTAATCCAAAAGTTGAGAGCAACAAACGGCGGATAGAAAATTCTATATATAGGGTGTCCATAGAGTTCGTGTGCATTTGAAAAAATTATAACTTTATTTGTATTTGCGATAGAAATAATTTGTAAAAGGATTAGAAAGAAGTAAATCTATATTTTTTTAAGGTTTTATTGAAATTTTATTTAAGTTTCCACATGTCCTCCATCATTAGCAATACAAAGGGTAATATGATTTTGCAGTTCACGGAAAACATTTGCCAACTGATTTACAGTAATGCCTGAAATCACATTAGTTATTTTAGCTATACTTAAAACTAGGTACATTAAACTTTATAACATTTTTTACAGATTATTTCTATCGCAAATACAAATAAAGTTATAAATTTTTTAAAGTGCACACGGAATTTATGAACACCCCGTATAATGCTTCGTTTCTACACTCTTTAACGGGGTATTATCTTTCCTGTTGGTCTTCAGTGAACCTCCGTCGACAAATCTCAAGATATATTAACAGTTCGAACGTGGATAGCAGGGGAAATGCGACAGTAGAATAATGGACGACATTGTGGTCAAGATCTCAGTGTTATAGACTAAAACTGCAGTCTTCATTTCTGATTTTCCGGGCCCATCTACAGTAGTTTGATTTGCTCATATACCCCGAAAATAGATTCATATTTACTGCACGCCACTGCAAATGACCTAATCTGAGGAAGAAAAATAGAAATCGATTACACCCTGTCACTCTAGTGGGTCTAAAACTGACCGTATGGCGAAAGAAAGGAGATAAAAGGGGTAGTTTCAATTAATTTGCACAAGGATGTATATACAACCCATAGCTAATGATGTACCATTCCAGTTAGCATCTGATTCCTCTTACAATGTCCTATCTTTTACAAAAGACAAATCTGGGCAGAAATTCTATACTGTTGCCATATATTGGCTGGAGCTGCACAATCCTCACTTGTCTGGCTTGATAGAAATCAAAAGCCTCTTTCCGCAGTACAAAATCTACCCGATAGCCAAAGTGGCTCAAGTTTCTCTCTACTCTTTCGCCTTTACTGTGGCCAATATTCAGACGAGCTACATTATATAGTTTCACCAACGCTAACTTTTATAGCTAAGACCTGCTATACTTTCTTCTTCTTCTTCTTCTTCTTCTTCTTCGTCTTCTTCTTCTTCTTCTTCTTCTTCTTCTTCTTCTTCTTCTTCTTCTATGTGCTGTATCCATTCCAGATGAGGACGATAATAGCTCTCTACAAATTCTTGTCCTTTGTTGCTGTCGTTAAGGTTTTTCTTCTGGCTTTCTCCCCAGATCCATGTTCTACTAACCAGTTACACAAGCCTGTTAGGTTATTCGCTGATGTTAAAATTTCAATTGTCTTTTCCTGATTCTAAATATAAAAGTCGTTTATTTTTTTCTAACATTCATAAAACCTCCTCGTTGCTAACATGTTCAATCCATGGTATTCTAAGCATCCTTCTGTAGAACCACGTTTCAGTTCTTTCTTTGAGGAGATTGACCAGCATTCACTACCATCTAGAAGGACCTATATTACATAACAGTTCAGTATTCTTTTCATTGTTTCTGACAAAGTTTTCCTGTTTCTTAATACTTTGCTTAGCTTTTCGAAGGCACTTTCGCTATTCCAATTCATATTCGGATATCGGTGTCGCATTTTTCGTTCTCTGTTGAGACACTTCCCATATATTTAAATGTTCGTACTTGTTTGTTTTGTGACTCTCCAATTCGTTGTTCGCACCAGTATGTGAGGGATGCCTGATGAATGTGTTGTATGAGAATGGCTTTTTTTTCTTAGAAATTTATTTCCAATATTAGGGTGCGTCTACCAATCTGCGGCGACTTATAAGCCGGAAAATACGGTACTTTTGGTTTAATCTTGTTCAAAATTTATCAAATTGACAGTTTCTGTTTTAATAAGGCGTAGATATTTTTATTTTAATTTAAAAAAATTGGTCAAATATGTTTCTTATCGCTTGACGGTAGTTGTCAGAAATATTATGGTAGACCGTATATGCCAAAATATTCGCGACTGCAGACCCTAAATCCAAGTCACTCATCGCCACTGAATAATACAGGGAAAAGTTGGAACTCAGTTGGTCTGTTCTACCCCACAGGGAATCGCCGATTATTAGCTTTTTTGATTGCTTAAAACGCTTTGATGAGGAAAGCTTTCTCTAATGAAAACCAGGTTAAAGAGTTCGTCGAAGCCATTTTCACATCTATACCTGCGTAATTCTACTCAAAATATAGATGACTGCTAAATGACGACAAGACATTTCAAATAATAGTGAATATATAATTGAATAAAATGGAATTGTAATTTATTAATATATATATATATATATATATATATATATATATATATATATATATATATATATATATATATATATATGCATTTTTCATTAAAAATGACAGATAAGGTACTAGGATTAAGCTTTTTATTTAATTTTTCTTGTGTTCGAACAAGAGCTTTTCTGGACAAAGAATGTATAAAAATTTTCCAAATGTTTTATATTCCCGAGCGCTTTCGGGTATACCTTTAACTAGTCATTATTCGATTTTTCAGCTTAATTGAGTGTCTGCATTATGTGCATATTTTAGTGTGTTGTAGAGATGTTTTAATTTCCGAATACGGTTAGCATATTGTGGCCTTGTTCATAGTTAATATTGTTAAGAGTTGGCTTTTTTCTATTATTAAAGCTTCCTTTAGTTTTAATCTTTTTTTTACAAGTGGATGACGTTATTATAGTTGTGTTTTCTGCTAGTATGTTTCTAATGGAGTCTGGTAAGATTGTGTGTCTGTTTAAATGGGTTTCTAATGAAGCTGTGATCAGATAGGTGTAATGCAAGACGTCTGGATAAGCATGTAGTTGTGTAACCGATGTAATTATTTATGAGTCCGGTTTGATCAGGAACACAGTTCCTTAAGGGGCATTTGAACTCATAGATAATTTTCGTTCTTTGTGATTTTGACTTAACTTCTGTGTTATTATTTTTGAGGATAAGGTTAGCTGTCTCAAATTTTTTGTAAAAGATAATTAATTCGATTTTTTATTCTGGTCAATTGCGGTAGTATATTTCTTTATAATATTTAATAAATGAAAATTCGTCTTGTTTGTATATATATATATATATATATATATATATATATATAATAAGAAAATTGATAAACGAGAACGGAAATAATTTATGACTCAAACTCATAACATGGCCGTTTCAGGCGTTGTAAAACTATTTGGGCCAAAATTTGCTTCCAATCCAAACCAAATCTTTCGCCTTGTGTAATATTCTGTTCGGACCGGCGCCTGTATAATTCCTACCTTAGCCAAGTCTTTTGCAAATGTCGACGTATAATTTGTCGCATGGAACATTTACTTCGCATGGATTTCGGGAGTTTTACAATTTTTTTTAATCCATGTGGAAGGTTATGTAAAGACATGCTGAAGTTCTCGTTGTCAGTGTTCCACACTAAGTAAATTAGGCAGTTAGGACTTTATAATAACCTGTTCTTTATCCAGCACGCTTATTTTGTGAGGTGATAAATAATTCCCTTCGATTTGTTGGTATTTCGCCTCTTTAATTTTGTTCGAAAAGATAATTATCACTGTAGAAAAAAAGGATAATTGTTGGACGTGATACAGCGTGAGAAAAAGAACAAAACCAACATCTTTGAGATTCAAGCCACAAGAGGAAAAGAGAAAGGAGAAAGGAAGAAGGTTTACTATAATGATGTTGCAAAAAAAAAAAAAAATGATATTTTGCGGATTTCTCTTGTCACAGAAAAGAAACGTCCTTTAACAGTTCTTTGAGGTCTTGTGATTTCTTGTTGTTGGCATGGTGGCAGCGATGTTACGGAGTTCGATCTTCCTGAGGATTATTTCTTCGTGGAGTAGATTCTACAATCCTAGATTCCACCGATCTCTTGGTGAAGTCTTTTTTTTTCTGAGGGTAGTTTTTGTACGTTCTACTTGTTGAAAGCCTAATTATTTCAGACGGCACTTGTATTTGGTACAGAAGTGTATTTAGCAGTATCGCTCTCATTGGGGTCTCAAAATGGGTCATAGGAAGGGACTGTCTGATAATCCGCAATAAATAAATAAAATCAAACAAATATAACGTATATTTTCTGTCATTGCTTACGTTTTTCTTTGTATTATCTCTCCATCTTTACTTCTCTCTGTTCCGTCTTCTGCTTTTAATTTCTCTTTCATTTCCCATTTACATACATTCGTGAATCAAGTAAAAGTAACGCCGCGTTTAAATTATAATGAATTTTCCCGCCCCCCGGCATGGACCTTATTTAGTACGGGATGCCTATTAATTTTCAAATTGCTGTCAAATATTGTTCGAATGGGCCCTTCGTTATGGTACCTAGACTTTTTGAATTTAAGCGCAGATATCTCATCAATTTAAATTTCAGCTAACTGGATGTAGCCGTAAATTCTATGCTAACAGTTTCTTTTCTCGCACTTCTCGCTTATGGAACTCCCTTTCGGATCAATGTTTTTCAGCCAACTTTAAACTGCAAAAATTTAAATGCAATGCTAATGTCTATCTACTGTCTTCCTGATTACTCATTTCTCTTCCCGCTCATTATTAATGTTTCTGTTCCTAATTTCTCCACGCCCTTTAACCCTTTGTGTCTCAGTGGCTTTACTGCCTTGAATGAGGTCATAACGATTAGAAAAAAAAAAAAAGAAAAGATTCTCCGTATCTTACTTCTTTTGTTTCACATTTGATATTAAACTCATATTAAAGAAATTCTCGGCGGAATGTTTATTCGAACCGGCACTCTTATTTCAATGAATTCAAAATTTGCACCAGTATGTCTATTCCAGACGGCACTTGCCCTTTCATGTGGATGGAGAACACTTGTTGTCACTTGATCTCGAGGTGTGAGAATTCACATGAATAAACAAATAAAGTTAAATAAATATAATGTGTTTTTCGGGAAGACTTGATATTTTCTGAAACCAAGTGCAGATGTTTAAATTTTAGAAAAAAAAAAAAAAAAGAAAATTCTCCGAAAATAAATTTAGTTCAAATAAATAGAACCGATGAAGGAAGGAAAAAAAAAAAAAAGGAAAAAAAAAATATAAAAAAAATAAAGAACAAAAAAGGAACCAAATGTTTATTTCGAGAAGAAATAAATTGAAAGAAAAAAATATTTTGCTAAATGATAAAATATGAAATAATAAAGAAAGAAACTAAAAATAAGTAGGAAAATCAAAAGTTACGACTTAATGAGAATGCATTATCTTAAAAAAAAAATGTTGGTGGAGGTGGGGAATTTATCCAGTTCCTAAGGTCTTGGTAACCATGGCAACAATCGCGATAATCCCTTAATTTTTCAATAAAAATCACCACTTTGCGAAGAGCATCAAGTCAAGCCTTTGCATACGCCAAAAATGTTAAATATTGATTTTTCCCAGGAAAGACATAAATAAATAAAAATAATTGTTAAAACTCGCAAAAAAAAGTTAAAAATAAAACAGAAAATCGATACCTGCATAAAGGAATCGTTCACAAACATTCATATATATACATACATATAAGTATTGATATATATATATATATATATATATATATATATATATATATATCAATACTTATATGTATGTATGTATGTATGTATGTATGTATGTATGTGTGTGTGTGACAGAATATATGTTTGCATTTATTTCAGCATCAAGAGCGTAGAAGTTATGGAATAAGTAAAAAAAAATAAAACATGGCGTCGTTCAACGGAGAAGGGATATCTGACATTTTGAAGAGCTGCACGAGAATATGCGAGAATTCACTGTCAAAGCGAGGACTTTTTTTTTCTTATGTTCTTAATATGCTGAGTGAAAGTTTGCGTACAATTTTTCGAAAAAGGCGAGTAGAGAATGAATGAAAACATCACAAAGATATGGACACCGATTTACAAAAGACTTAAAAGCAAAGAAACGTATAAAGCCGGATCATGTACACTTCACACACACACATACACACGCACATGTACGTACAGAAAAAAAGAGAGTAAGAGAGACCGATATATATATATATATATATATATATATATATATATATATATATATATATATATATATATGAGTGTGTGTGGAGGGTAGGCAAAAACCCAGATATAAATAAAATATTATCCGTAAAGATCTTTTTTCATATATATCTTTATTCGCATATACAGATGCACACATACACATATATGTACGTGTGTGTGCATATATATATATATATATATATATATATATATATATATATATATATATATATATATATATATATATATATGTATGTGTGTGTGTGTGTGTGTGTGTGTGTGAGTATGTGTGTGGTGGAGGCAAAAATTCAGTTATAAATAAAATATTATCTGTAAGAAGATCTTTTTCCTATGTACGTGTCTTTATTCACACACGCATGGACACACTCACGCACACACACACACACACACACATATATATATATATATATATATATGTATGGGGTAGGTAAAAACTCAGATATAAATAAAATATTATCCATATAAAGATCTTTATTCATATATATGTCTTTATTCGCACACACACAGACACACACATATATGTGTGTGTACATATATATATATATATATATATATATATGTGTGTGTGTGTGTGTGTGTGTGCGTGTGTGGTGGAGGTAAAAACTCAGTTATCAATAAAATATTGTCTGTAAAAAGATCTTTTTTCCTATGTATGTGTCTTTATTCACACACGCACGGACACACGCACGGACACACGCACGTAACAATTAAAACGTAGTTATTTGAACTAATGAAAAAAAAATAATAAAAAAACCGTTCTGTGTATTTGATTTTTATCTTAAAAGAATGCTTAGAATTTAAATAAATATAAACTTTATGCAACTGAAGTTTGATATGATGATTTTTTAAATTGTAAAATTAAAAAAAATGTTTTGTTTTAAATTGTTAAATGGATCTTTTATACGGTGTTTATTAAGATACCCAATGAGGCTGAAATAAATTAGGTTTACGGCCACATCACACTGAAACACAGGTTCCCGTACGATCACCGAAGTTAAGCTACGTTGAGCATGGTCAGTACCGAGCTGGGTGGTTTGAATGTCCGGTGGTGTAATGGATAATGGCACAGAATTGTTAATCGGGGGGCCCAGTTCCAATTCCCGTTGGGTTCGTCATATTCCTTTACGCTAAAACACTCTTGGGAAGTGTATGAATGGATGTACCTCTTCTGCTATGCTTGCTTAATGACTAAGACTTGTATGACTAAAACATTATGATCGCCCTGCAAAGAAAATCTTACAATCTAAAAATATTTTCTGGCTTTAAATAACCTACAAAAGTTTTATATGCCAACAAATACTAGTTGTTACTTTCGTCTTGCTTGTTGTACTAATAACTCAATAGGTTATTTAATACCGACAAAATTTTTATTGCTGGTAATATTTTTTCTTCGAAAATGTATTGCTGGTAATAATTTATTGATGGTAATAATTTTTCCTTAAAAATTCATTGTTGGTACCAAAACACACCCCTACGCTTTCACAATGCTTTGACACGACTTGGGGGTGCGGTCAAGTACTCGCCCATAGATGGGACCCCAATAGGCGCCACCATTCTCTGTCAGAGTGGACTTTGGAACACTAGCAATTAAGAGGTGTGTACACGTTCTCCAAAACCTCCCGCTCAGAGGCCCTGCTGCTGGACGCAGCTTATCGTGATACCCAGGATGCGGATGTAGTTTATTGCGATACCCACGACTCGGATGTAGTTTATCTTCATACCCAGGACGCGGATGTTGTTTATCGTGATACCCAGGACGTGGATGTAGTTCATCTTCATACCCAGGACGCGGATGTAGTCTATTGTCTTACCCAGGACGCGGATGTTGTTGATCGTCTTATCCAAGAAAAAGCATGTAGTTTATCGTCTTATCCAGGATGCGGATATAGTTTATCGTCTTACCCAGGACGCGGATGTAGTTTATCATGATACCCAGGACGTGGATGTAGTTCATCTTCATACCCAGAGCGCGGATGTAGTCTATTGTCTTACCCAGGATGCGGATGTTGTTGAACGTCTTATCCAGGATGCGGATGTAGTTTATCGTCTTACCCAGGACGCGGATGTAGTTTATCGTGATACCCAGGACATGCATGTAGTTCATCTTCATACCCAGGACGCGGATGTAGTCTATTGTCTTACCCAGGACGCGGATGTCGTTGATCATCTTATCCAGGATGCGGATGTAGTTTATCACCATACCCAGGAGGCGGCTAACCCTAGACATGAAGAGGTTATACTGGTCGGGAAAGCATCTTCTAGGAAGTCGGTTCCAAATGTAGCGGATCGGAGGAAGAAAGCGTTTGAATTGAACTTACTTTTCACTAATGGACTACGAAGGAGTGAGGGTGGTTCGCTGCAGTGTACGTGAGGTGGCGGGTCTTAGCCGTTAGTTGGTGGGATTAAGAAATGTGGCTCGTCCGATCAATTTCCATTGAAATTGCGCGTGACATGCTAGACTTAGAGAGAGCAAGATAGGGATATATGAAATATAGAGAAACAAATAAATTATTTAAAATTGGAAGACTACTGAGTGTTGGAACGGAAGACAAAACAGAAGATGAAAATGACATCTTTGTCTCAAGGCGATTTTAAATCAGCAAATGTTTATCTGATGACATTGTGACTTCTTTTCTAGCGAGCTGCTGGCGGGCAGACTTTATTGGCAGCATCGAGATGAATTATTGTTTTTAAAGAAGCAATTCGTAAGGGAATACGGATGTGAGTGAAGAGATTTTAATTTAAGCTGTCAGTATTTTAAAATTTAGTTTATCCCATGCTATTGTTACTTCGCTTGAGACAAATGAATCGTAGTGATTCTTTCATCAATCAAACTTAATTCTGTTTATGGCTTCTTTCTTTCTTTTTCCTTTCTGTGTCTGTTGTTCTTCTGTTACGTTTTCTTATCATTTTCTCGTGAAAAGCTTCGCAGCAAATTATGTATTTCCGGTTCCTTTTGCCAATTATTAGCTTCTTTATTCTCATTTCCATTTTCTTGTTTTTCGTTTTCTATGATTTATTCCTTTCGATCACAATTCATATTTTCCCTTCCTTCCTTCCTTCCTTCCAAATTCTTCCGTTCTTTTTTCGTTTTTGCCCTAACATAATTTTTTTTACCTGTTTTTACATTTCATCTTTTATCTCATTGTTTGTTTGTTTCTTTCTTTCCATTTCCTTACGTTTCTTTCTTAAAAATATTTTATTGATTGTTTGTTTCTTCCTTTTCAGGTTTCTTTGCTTCTTTTTTGTTAATATCTATCTATCTATCTATCTATCTATCTATCTATCTATCTATCTATCTATCTATCTATCTATCTATCGATCTATCTATTGTTGCCGCCAGTTATCTATCTATCTATCTATCTATCTATCTATCTATCTATCTATCTATCTATCTATCTATCTATTGTTGCCGCCAGTTATCTATCTATCTATCTATCTATCTATCTATCTATCTATCTATCTATCTATCTATCTATCTATCTATTGTTGCCGCCAGTTATCTATCTATCTATCTATCTATCTATCTATCTATCTATCTATCTATCTATCTATCTATTGTTGCCGCCAGTTATTTATCTATCTATCTATCTATCTATCTATCTATCTATCTATCTATCTATCTATCTATCTATTGTTGCCGCCAGTTATCTATCTATCTATCTATCTATCTATCTATCTATCTATCTATCTATCTATCTATCTATCTATCTCACATACCTTTCTTTATCTATCTATCTATCTATCTATCTATCTATCTATCTATCTATTGTTGCCGCCAGTTATCTATCTATCTATCTATCTATCTATCTTTATTTATTTATTTAGACATGGTAGAATCTTTTGATAATTCTTTCTTTCTTTCTTTCTTTCTTTCTTTTTTTCTCTTCGTTTCTTTTTATTATTAATATTTTCCTTTCTTTCTTTTTTTTTCTTTCTTTCTATTTTCATTGTTTTTTTTTTCTTTCTTTCTTTGGACATGGTAGAATCTTTTGACAATTCTTTCTTTCTTCTTTTCTTTCTTTCGTTGGACATGATAGAATCTCTTGATAATTCTTTCTTTCTTTCTTCTTTCTTTCTTTCTTTCTTGTTCTTTCTTTCTTTCTTTCTTTCTTGTTCTTTCTTCTTCTTTCTTGTTCTTTCTTTCTTTCTTGTTCTTTCTTTCTTTCTTTGACAATATAGAATCTCTTTGATTATTGTTTGTCTTTTACTTTTTCTTTTTTTTTTACCCCTATTTTATTTTCTTCTAAATCTTCTGCCTATTGCCATTCACTCACTTATTTCTTAAATATTGTCTTTTCCCAACCGATAATAAATCATTGACTTCATCTTTTAAGTCCCGCCCATAAGACCCAACCGGAAATTGCAATTAGCATCTAAGCTAATTGCGACAAAACATCAAAAGGAGAAGATGAATATTAATTGAAAGAAAAAAATCATTACATCAAATAGCATCAAAATCAGTGGCAAGTGATTATCCTTCAAATCCAATTCGTTTTATATGCACCCGGAAAGTGTATCACAAAGCAAGATCTCGTTTTTCCTTTTACTCTCATGGCAAACGAGAAATGAAGTTAGCTGGACAATACAAATGGCGTGTTTAAAAAAAAATATGTAAATTTTGGAAGGTATATCAAGTTGGATGTATTTCGTTTCAGATGAAGGACCGGGAGGAAGCACAATTAAAGTGCGCACAAAATAAAAGACAAATGGCCGAGAAAAAAATAAATTAAAGACCATATTTTTTTTATATTATCGGTATTAAAAGGAAGGGGAAGTAGACTGTAGAATATTGGCAGGCAAAGAATAATTCAGTGCTGGCTAGATTGAGGTGGGGCATGTTTGAAGAAAGAATTTAAAAAAAATACACACACGTAAAAGAAACGTTCACATGTCGAGCAGAAAAAAATTAATCTAATTTAAAAAGAAATAGAGAACAGAAGTAGCAGAGAGAAGCAATTAGACAAGCCTACAGGTATAGAATCGAAGAAAATAGGATAATTAGAGGAGGCTGTCTAGAGTTTTTGCTTTCCAATGCTACAGAATAGACAACAATTGATTTTGATCAATCAGTCTTTATTCTTTTTAGTTTACCATATTTTAATATATGGGCCACTAATTATACATTTTATTGTAGATTCTGTCTGTCAGTAAACCTTGCATTAACTTTAGAACACTGACATTCTTTTCCTTCCACGTTCGTTGTTTACTTCTATAACATAATTTACAATGCAATTTCGCACTGAAATGCACTTCAAATGAATTCCCATAGTTTGGTTTGGTTTGTCCTGTTTTACGGCATATAAACCTCAATGGGTTATTTAATGCCGACAAGATTTGTATTACTGGTTTGGTTTGGTTTATTTTGTTTTACGGCATATCAACCTCAATTGGTTATTTAATGCCGACAAAATTTATATTGCTGGTCTGGTTTGGTTTGTTTTGTTTTACGGCATATCAACCTCAATGGGTTATTTAATGCCGACAAGATTTTTATTGCTGGTTTGGTTTGCTTTGTTTTGTTTTACGACATATCAACCTCAATGGGTTATTTAATGCCGACAAGATTTTTATTGCTGGTTTGTTTTGGTTGGTTTTGTTTTACGACATATCAACCTCAATGAGTTATTTAATGCCGACAAGATTTTTATTTCTGGTAGTACTTTTTTAAAAAAATGAATTACTGGTAATAATATTTTTACAAAGTATTTCTGGTATTAAAACCTATTTTTACACTTTCATAGTGTTTTGACCCCTGTTTAGGGGTCAACTATTTGCCCATAGCTGGGACCGAAACAGGTGCTACCATCCCGGGTCAGGTTGGACCTGGGAACTCCAGCAATTTTAAGGTGGTTTCATGCTCCTCAAAACCTCCTGATCAGATACCTTGCTGTTGGATGTAGTTTATCGTCTTACCCAGGACGCGGATGTAGTTTATATTCATACCCAGGACGGGAATTCCCATAGTAAAATTGTATATTTATTTGGTTTGTTTTACGGCATATCTATCTGAATGGGTTATTTAATGTTGGCAAGATATTTATTGCTGGTAATAATTTTTTCAAAAATGTATTGCTGGCAATATTTTTCCCCCAGAAAAATCTATTGCCGATTATATTCTTTCTTCAAAAATATCCTGCTAGTAATATTTTATCTTCAGAAATGTATTGCTGGTAATATTTTTTTTTTTTTTAAATATATCGTTGGTAATTTTTCCCCCAAATATATTCCTGGTAATATTTTTTTCCAAGAATGTTTTGCTGGTAATATTTTCAATTGTAAAAGGATGAGGCGTTGCCATCAATATAGTAGTACGCTTAAATCCATAAAGTCTAATTACTACAGCGTAGAACTCGTCCGAACAGTTACCATGAAAGTATTTATAGAAAAGGCACAAGGAAAATAAAGTATTTCGGTGAAAAAGTGACTAAAGCTGAGTTACCAAGTCAGAACTAATAATATTGCAGATTCTTCATTGGATTTTATCAAGAATCTCTAAATATATAGCAGAAGTACCAGACCAGATGTGGTAGCAATATTCAAAGCAAGGATGAATGGTAGACTTATAAATATGTAAGATAGATTCTTCTTTGGATTTTATTAAGAATCTCTAAATATATAGCAAGAGCACCGGAACATATGTGGCAGCAATATTCAAAGCATGGATGAATGGTAGACTTATAAATATGTAAGATAGATTCTGGAGAGAAACATTGCAGATTCATCTTTGGATTTTATCAAGAATTTCTAAATATGTAGCAAGAGCACCGGAATATATGTGGCAGCAATACTGAAAGCATGGACGAATGGTAGACTTATAATTATCTAAGATAGATTCCGGAGAGAAACATTGCAGATTCCTCTTTGGATTTTATCAAGAATTTCTAAATATGTCACTACCACCAGACCAGATATGTCAACAATATTCAAAAGAAGGACTTGGTAAACTTATAAATATACAAGATAGGTTCTCGTGTGAAAAAATGTTTAGCACGACACATACTTTACTAATTTATTAGTACCACTACTTTACTTTTACTGGCATACTTTACCAACATTACTAGCATCAAATGTAGATCTAGTCATGTGAGTTCTGAAATGCATCACCGATTGTCTTATTTCAAGCATTTCACCCAATCAAGGTCGGGTATCGCTAGTACGCTAAAAAGATAAAAACTGGGTTTAGTGGGGACTGAGGAAAAGATAAAAAGAAAAGAGGCGATCAAGTTATCAAAAGATGGCAAGTGACGTTACATTTAAATTTTTGAAGATTGTAGTTATTAGGGAAGCACGTAAGAGGAAGGGAGTTCCACTGTCGGGAAGTGCAAAGATGCTTTTGGAGCAGAAGAGGCGGTTATTTTTAACCCTTCCAAGAGTAAAAAGGTGGACCGACATGCCAACTTAGTAACACGTTGAAATTCATGCAGTCAGGCCAGCAGGGAAAATAGCTCGTCAGAGCAGTTACCATTAAAATATTTGTGGAAAAGACAGAGGGAAGCCATATCACTTATGTGAGAAAGTGACTGGAGTCGAGATGCCAAGTCAGGAGCGATCACATTGCAGATCCGTCTTAGGATTTTGTCGAGATGAACAGCAGTGGCACCATATCTCAAATAGCGAAACTTCCACTACTGAGACGCTTCTGCTTCAGCTACTAAATCACCTGCCACGAGGGCACTGAGCCCACGAGAACAACTCTGTCCTTCCAGCTTACACGGTTTTGGAAGAACGTCGGAATATCCTTCAGCGCTAAGTTAATCTGCTGGAGGTCTTGGATATCGATGTTCTTTTAGCGGCTGCGTAGTCTGCCCCTAGGTCGTCGCCAGTTTGTAGATGGCAGTTTTAAATGGTAAATGACTCTGGAAGGGCGGTCATCAGGTCGTCGCAGGACGCGAGCAAGCCAGTGAACACTGAGACGAGTTTTATCCCAAACTTGAGCCAAGATGCTTATTAGGTTACACTTCATCCTTCCCCTGTGCTTTATATAAGCGACATGTTCTTTCGCACATGACAAAATGTGAAGGCTATGTGCCTGCCATGTTCTGTGTCACTGAAAAATCGTGTTGCCACCTTGCAAGTCACGGGACGCCAACTTTAGTCTTGAAGACCTTACCAAACAAATCAAAGTGAAACCGAGGCAATATTCAATCCTCGTGATTTCACGAGAATAACGCTGTTACATTAAATCCAGCCTAAAGTAGAGTAAATTCGCCCGTATTGTTATCGGCACGGGGAGGCGATCCCTCCGTATGGCACCGTTAGAAAGAGCCTGAAAACAATACCCCCGGCTTGACCTAAACCTCGTGAGTAAAATTGGTCAGATGGAACTTCTCGGAAGCTGTCGATGATTGTGCTAGCAAGTAATCGCAAGTCATCGTGACCGAGAGTTTCAGCGTACTGACCTTGTTCAAATTTCTGATCATGTCGGATTATGCACTCTCTCCCAGAAACCTTTACTAAAGTCCGCTTAATATAGATCTAACATATTCCATTGGTTTACTCAGTGGGTGCTAAACAAACACAAATGTGCCTCACAAACACAAATGTGTCTGTAACAAGGATTAGCTAGCCGCCTTAGGGTGCTTTCAGAAACAAGAAGCCGAACATTATTGTTATTATTATTATTATTATTGCACGGTTCTGAATTTTCTTGAATATTAAATGAAATTGCCTCGCTTTCACTTTGACAGCTCCAAAATAAGATGAAGAATATACAGGGTGTCCCCCAAAATTTGACATCATTTTAAAATAAATTATCTTGAAAACTCCCAGTCCAGCTCAATGAAATCGAATAGTTGAGATGTTAAACATCATAAATTTATTATGGGACCTATTTCATAAGTGTTCAATATATGCACCGCCTGTGACACGGCACCCGTCAAGTAAGTAGTTAAGCTCTTGCCAAACACGCTGTAGCATGTCTCCGGTAACATTATCCAGTGCGGAAGTGATCCTATGTTTGAGTTCATCAATGCTAGTAGGAAGAGGGGGAACATAGACCAGTCCCTTCACATATCCTCGTAAAAAAGAAATCACACGGGAACATGTCCGGTGACCGCGGCGGCAATTTCATCAGAAAACTGTCTTCATCTCCGTCTAACACGATCCATCACTCTGGCCGATTCTTATTGAAATAAGCAGGTAATGTCCACTTCCATTAAATATAAAATCTTGATCTTTTTCTATACATTCTCTGAAAATATGAAGTTATTTCACCAAGAATTGCCAAAATTATTGGTCTGCGAAATGATGTCAAATTTTTGGGGGACAACCTGTATTTTTTTTTTCTGGTATTGTTTGTGATGTTCTTGTCTACAGTTTCATCCACGTCTTGTTTTGAATGAAGACGTACACACTATTATAAATGAAATAAGCGAATAGGCTGATAATATGTTGTTCGAAAATAATGTCCGATTTTAGAATAAACCTTTTGTGTTCTAATATATTAATTATAATCGCTGGACAAAATATATTACTCATTCCAAATGATTAAAGTCTGTTCATTTTATATTAATCTCTATCCAAATTTAACATATATAGTCCTCATACTGGTAATAGACTGATTATACGAAGATCGACCAAAAGGTTGTATGCCTCACCCAGAAGGAGTTAGAGAAACAAGACACGCGAAGTGCCCTCTGCATATTTAGCGATTTGCTAAGCCTAGTTTAGATGTAGCCTTAGGGCGAATGTATGGTGTACCCAATGAGGATCGAACACACTACTCAGTTGATCTGGTGAACCAAGTTTGTTAACCATTACATCACACGAAGAGCCTCCACCTGCCGCGTCATGCATATTATTGTCATTCTCTTTGTCTAAATATTTAATGAATTCAGCGTCGTTCAATATAAAAAAGAGAAATGAATCGACATTGTTTCTAGTCGTCATATTTTGTAAAATCAATTTTCAGAATCCTGCGCTCAAACCAGTTAATAAATTAGTAACTAAGAAAATGATCCTTTTATTTGCAATACAGGCTGCGGTAGAAAAACCTTTGAGGGTCATTCAAAAAATTCTTCGTATCACCCAGAAGGCACTGTGAGGGTCAATTATTTTTCGTAACTCAAGATTAAACCTGGGTTCACTACTCCGAACCTGAATCAAAGATTCAAAGTAAACAGTGGAAACACCCTGGTTCTCCATCCTCGAAGAAGTTCATGCAGGGCTTCCTTGAGACATGAAAACTATTTCAAGCTTTCCACATCGGTAAAAAGGTTGAGCAACGCTGGTATAGACAGGGTTGAGGAAAGGATACTAGCTTGGTTTCACTATTTTTCAATATAGTCCCCACTTTGACATCAATGCATTTGGTCCAATGATGCTTAAGTATTGCAATCACATCACGGAATAAGATAGCGTCTTGGTCCTCCAAAAACTCCTCCACAACACATATGGTCTCATCATTGCTTCCAAAATGGTAACCACGCAGGTAGGATTTGAATTTAGTCAGATGGAGCTATGTTTGTTGAGTTAGTGGGTGAGGTAGCAATTCAAAGCTACTGTTGGCTGTTTCAACTCCTGCAACCTAAGAAATGTGAAAGGGCGCGTTATCCTGGAGCAAGGGCCCACTACACTCAGTTTTCTTTTGCGTTTCGACTTGATTGCTCCCCTCAGTTGTCTTCTGATGCATAGTACTGCCCATTAATATTTTTTTCCTTTTCCAGGTAGTCTATCATGATTACACCTTCAGAAACCCCCAAAACAGAAGCCATCACCTTGTCAAAAGACGCCGCCGACATGAACTTCTTCAAGGATGGAGAACAAGAGCGTTTCCATTGTTTACTTTGAATCTTTGATTCAGGTTCGAAGTAGTGAACACGGGTTTAATCTTGAGTTACAAATCTGCGGTAAGCGAGTCAGAAGCCTTCAAGAAATGTTAACCCTTTTCAGCTTCTGCTCTGGTTCCAGCATTCTTGGGAGCCATCTTGCAAACAGTTTGTTCATCCCTAAGATAGAAAAAAAATATAGAATAGACCCAAACTATGTATTTAGCTATCTGCTGGACAGTAAGACGTCTGTCATCCAAAATCATGCGGTGAATGGTATCAACTTGTTCCTTTGTCATTGGGGTTTTTGGACGACCTGACCGAGGATCATCTTCTATGCTGTCCCTGCCTTGTATGAACTCCGCAGCCCACTTCTTCGCGGTTTCATAGAAAGTGGAGTTCTCAGCAAGTGTCTCTACCATGTCCTCATGGATTTCCTTGTGTATCATACCTTTCTTTTGAAGATGCTTTATGACTACTTGAGCCTCTGTTTTGTCCATTTTTAGATTTGTCGTACACCTCTCAAGTTTTCTATGGGCCTCTTCTGTAGAGATACAGAAATCTGAATTAGTTCTAGCTTTAAATGAAGTGGCAGTGTGTTACCACAACAAAATGTTCAGCTATGCCTCTTCTTTCTGGGCAAGGTTTAGAACAATTTGAAAGACACGCGTAAGAGTTCAACTTTAGGTCTAGCATGAACTTGAAACTCAGTAGACGTACAAAGCGTGGAAATTCATCGTGATTGGAGAATACATAGGGTCGAAACAACTGTTTCTCAACCGGTTTTCACGTAAACCTATGGTTCCTCAAGAGATCGTTAAGGGTTCCGCGGGAAACAGTGATAAATAGACTAATGCACTTATTGTTTAATTTCATATTCGTAATATTAATATCTTTTTCTTTTAATGTGCCTTCAGAACGTAGGCCATCATGGCCCTCCACTCACCCCTAGCCCTTTTAGCTTAAATAAGTTTTGCTCTTTGCTACTTCCCACAGGCTCTGTTTTATCACACACTTGCTTAAGACCGCCAGGTAGGTCACGCGTTGATTTCCCTTGTCTCTCTTCCCTCTATTTGACCTGTGAGTATCAGATTCTCCAAGCCCTCCTTTCTCATTACGTGTCGCAGAAATTTCGGCTGTCTGATGTCAAGTATAAGCTTTCTCCTCATTTGCATCCTCTCCAAAGCCTCATCGTTGCTCACACGCTCGGTCCATGATATCCTCAGCATCCTTCTGTAGAACCGTGGTTACTGGTTAGCGGATAGAACCTACGGGTGGCGGATTCGTGTATCATTGTGTGACTCACTCGAGTATAGGACGCATTCATGGTGTCTATATATTATTTTTAACACTACCATAAAAATATAACAAGGGATATATATTAATAATGGTATATAATCATTTTCCTACAGGGCTTCCCTGAGACATGAAAACTATTTCAAGGTTTCCACAAAGGTAAACAAGTTAAGAAACGCTGCTCTAGATAGGGATGAGTTTTTCTGTATTGAAATACATAATCCTTATATATATATATATATATATATATATATATATATATATATATATATATATATATATGCACAATAAAACTGTTTTACAGACAAGGTTTACCCTGTCCGGGAAAGTGGTCAATGCACTATTCAAAAAATTTAAAGTTTACTGGAATAATATGGAACCGGATGAGAGTACAAAAATTATATATATATTTAGTTATATAAAGCAATATGATCGTAAGGTGTGCTATATTTATGGGATAAATTGCTCAATATCAGCGATAGAGCGTGTGTAAATATAAAAGTGAACACTGTTGACCATGTTCACCCTAGTCTATGAATATAGAATACAGCGCAGTACGTAATCTGTTCAATAAAACAACGTTAAAGATTAACACTCACGAGTCAGACACTCTATTCAATCTGACCATATCGCCAATAACAGCAGCAGCTGTTCCGTAATTCTTCAGTCTTCGATATCAAAGGCTGGCGGTGAATATTCGGGGAAAAAACATGGCCGCCTTTATACACCTCGCATTGAATATTTTGAGCCTTCTGATTGGTTAACCCTTCTATTGGTGAACTATAAAATGAGTCAGCTCATTTTGGCTGGCCCATTAGTACACCTAGGTACCCAAAAATTCCAACAAACACAGACCTGACGATTGCGTCTAGCATGAAACAGCTTTTCGACTTGTTGACTTCAATGGTGTTTTTGTTTTTTGGCGGATTTATGAGTTATTTAATGCCAAGATTTTCTACACAATCTTCTTTTCTTTTGGCGACAATAGTAATTATACTGATACAAGCCAAGCCTTATTAATTAACCCATAGCTGAGGAGAAAAAGCGGATTCATACCTTTTCCCATTGTATTTGAGCGTAGTGAATATAACGAACCCAACTGGAATTGGAACTGTTCTCCGATTAACAATTCCGAGCCATAATCCATTATACCACCCGAACATCCAAACTTACAGCACCTGGTATACCTAAGCAGTCACTCATCTAGGTACTGATCGTACGGGAACTGGTGTTTCAACGTGATGTGGCCGGAAGCCGTTTGGGGTTTTATTTCGCACACAGCAATTTCCATCTTATATTCTTGTCAGTATGGGTTTTATGAATGTTGGTGATATGAAAAAGTGGAAAGATATTAATTAATATTCCCTCTAGATATTTTCTTTTTACTGAGATAGTTTCATTCAGGTCTACTTGCCTAAGTTACGGTACATATCACTAAATACATTTCTAGTTTTCAATCCTGACATGTGGAGTGAATTTGTCAGGTGCATAATTGGTCATGAGACCGATGATATTTTTTATGAGGAACTACGTTAAAAAAATCTGTGAAATATTTGAGCACATTTTAAATTTAATTTGTAGAGAGTGAGTTAATTCTTAAATTTCATTTTGATTTCGCGTCAGTTTTAATTGCTGTTGAGGGAAGCGATTTAGTCATCGATGTGACAGGTAGTACAAAGTTGCATACTAACAGTAGCACTCGTAGTATGACCTGATATTAATTATAATTTAAGAAAATCATTAACATAATTAAAACCTCGTAAATACACGAACAAGTTTAAACTGAAAATTATTCCTAGCGTCCATATAAGAAAAAAAGAATCTGATGCATCCGTAACAATAAGTTTTCCAGCATTTAACTTAATCCCCACGTATTCATAAAGATGAGGTTTTCGTTGCCTCTTTTAAAGTAATTCCAGATTATTCATATGATAATTTATGATCGTCTGGACTCACTTATAAACACTCTGTTGTTTCTGGTGATGTTTAGCTGATGTATCAAAAGTATAAGGACACCTTTCAATGTGAATAGGAGAAATACTCTGGAAAATCGATTTTCTCCGTGGAGAAATGTTAAGATAAATCAATAGGAGATGAACAAAATAGAAATAGCAAGAATAGAAGGTAAAGTGAAAGTAAAAGAAAATCTTAAAGTGAAAGTGAAAGTAAATGAAATACTGAAAGTGAAAGTAAAAAAGATTCAACTAAAAGTGAAAGTACATCATGACAATGAAATGAGACAGGTTGTTTTTCTGTCATCATTATCAACAGTGAAACCCACTTTTAAGTGTCAGATTGAATCTTGTACACTCGAGATATATTGAAATGAATAAAAATCGAACCGATTCTGACATTGATTGGTAACCAATGTGTAACGAGCTCTGTTGCGTTTCCTGTCGACTCTGGCTTCAAATTTTCAGATCCAAACGCTGTATCATAAACTGCATCAATGACTGACATTTTTTTATTTTATTCTATGGGGAAAGTAGTCGCACTCTCGATTCTAGGATGAAGCAAGAGGGAAAGAGTGATAGAGACGCCCATCAGCTGTTCTGACAAAATCTCATCCCCACGTGCTAGCTTGATTCACTGAGGAATTTAGGTACGTCTGGGCTCTTATAATTCTTGGAAAGAGTGTCATTACAACTTAAATAAAGACAATCCATTCGTTTCCAAATTCCACTCCCACATGATATAAACCTCCTTCGGTTAGGGTTATCAGAGTTCTAGCCTGTCTACACATTCTTTAACACCTGAAGAATTAAACTATCCGTTAACGAAAATGGATCGCACATATGAAAAGAAGAGAAAATAATGACGACTTTCCGCATTTTCAATAGTATCCGAGTAGGCCACTCTACCTGAAAGGCTAGCTTGTCCCTGTTGTAAATCCCTGCCCAGGCACATATGTATTGGTTCAACAGCCACAGAGGTCACCTTTGGTTTATTCTGCACCTATGCTGAGTGAACCTAAGTTAAAGTTTCTGGTAGAGAGAGCGTAATCATACGTGATCAGCAGTCTGAACAAGGCCAGCACGCTCAAATCCTCGGTCGCGATGACTTGTGACTTCATGCTAGCACAACCAATTGATGGCTCCCAAATTGCTCCGTCTACCCAATGCTTGGTTCAACCCATGGTATTCCAACGGTGCCGCATGCTGTGAAAGCCTCCTTAGGCTGATAGTATAAAGAGGTCACCTTTCTGATAAATTGACCAGAGTGAGATTCGAACTCGGGTCTCATGGTCAGAAAGCGAACATTCTAACCAATTCTTTACAAAATGTAAGCCCTGGGTAAGACGATAAACTACATCCATCAGCAAGGCTTGTGGTGAGTGGAACCACATCTTAATTGCTGTTCTTCTCAGGTACACGCTGACCCGGAGTGGTAGCACCTGTAAGGGACCTTGCTATGGGCAAATAGTGAACCACCAAACGGTATATTTAAAACTTTACAGGCATTATTATTTTTGTTTATAAATGTATATTGTGAAAACAAAATCCTTATATTTACATTGATCAAGTCCCTCAAGGGACAAAAAGTGTCTTTTGTCTTTAATCACACACACACACACACACACACACACACACACACACATATATATATATATATATATATATATATATATATATATATATATATATATATATACTTGATAATGTCTAATAGATTAGCCGAGAGCGCTTGGATTCACAGATCCTTTGGGCAGTTGTACGAACTCCAGGAAAATAAATCAATTGCACGTATGCAAGACAACTTATCTAAGAAGCTTAATCGTATTGACTTGTGAGTCGTCTTCGATGGTACTTGTATAATCAGATCAGGGTCAATTACATTGCATATCCGTCTTTGGATTTTATTAAGGAACTTGAGGCAAACAGAAGGGGCTCCAGACTATATATGACAGCAATACTCCATGGACGGTCAAATGATTGATTTGTAGATTTGAAGAATTGACTCCGACGAGAAAAATTTCTTGGCGCGGCACAGGGAGCCAACACTTCTAGCGGTGGACGAAGCTATTGACTCGATGTAATTGTTCCGTCTCAAGTCAGCAGACAATGTGAGACTGAGCAGTCGCAAAGGGTTGCTCTCGTGGAGTTGAGCGTCAGACATTCTAATGGGAGGCAGGGATGGTTCACGCTGGTGAGTAATAGAGAGCAGTTTTGGTTTTGAGGCATTAAAGTTAACCAGCCAATTCCTGCCCCAGTCCACAACTGATTGAAGGTCCTTTTCTAGACAAACGGCCAGGTTAGTTTTGTCAGCGACATTAGATTTGTTTTTGAGGCAGAAGTAAATAGTAGTGTCGCCCGCATAGATGCCTACTTGGGAACCTATAACATCAGGAAAATCGTTAATGAAGATAAAGAACAGAGTAGGGCCTAGGCTAGAGCCTTGGGGAATACCTGCGTTCGTGGGATAGAAGCTGGAAGAGAATCCATTGAGAACGAGCTTCAATGCACGGTTTGACAGGAATGATTGTATTAAGTCGAACAATTGACCTGAAATTCCATAACCCTAAATTGGCGAAGAAGGTCGGCATGCCAACCCCCATCAAACGCTTTGGAGATATCTAGAGCCACGGCACGACTTTCTCCGTTGTTATGAAGGGCTTGGTAAACAATTTCAGTTATGTCTGTAAGCACATCAGCTGTAGAACGGGCAACGCGGAAACAATATTGCTTGTCGGAGAGCAGATTAGAGCATGTAAGGTGGATAACCATTTCGGCGATGATTAACGCTTCACAGATTTTGCCGAAGATTAGTAAGAGACTGATAGGATGGTAATTAGAAGGGTCAGAAGGGTCTCCAGAATTCTTAAAGATAGGAGCAATGGATGAGAATTCCAACAGATTGGAAAACAAGATTCATTGAGGCAGTAGTCATATAATTTGGAGAGGTCAGGGGCTATTTCTTCAGGACAATGGCTGGTATACCGTCTCCCCCACTAACCTTGTTGCGGACTAATTTAGAGATGATGCCCAGAACCGATGACGGGGTTATGTGCAACTCGCTCAATAGAGCCTCAGTTCGAAGGGGGAAATCGGGTGTGGGTACACCGGAAGAGTCGAGCGTTGAATTGAATGAGAATTTCCGAGCAAAGCATTCAGCTTTGTCGGCAGAAGAGGTCAGAACCTCAAACTGGTTGAACAAAGGAGGTTTAGAGGGTTTGCTATTGTTAAGTACGCTCTTGCAGATACACCAATAATCCTTGGAGCCGAATTTGCGAGATGCAATACGTTCTTTCATTCGAGCAGCAAATAGTGACTTTGCTTCATTGAGGACACACACTCGTTACGGGTAGAGATAAAGAGACGTCTATTGCGATCAGACATGTCGCTACGATATAGATGGAAGAAGTGATTCCTTTGGACTATGGCAGCTGAGCAAGCAGCGGAGAACCAAGGAGAGGAGGGAGATTTGACCTTATATTTCCTTGAGGAAATGAAAGCCTCGATTCCAGCTTTAGCCCAGGAGGAGACCTCGGAAACACATTCTTGAAAGGAGAGCGTGAAGACATCATCCCGGGTACATCGCGAAGGAAATCCCGGAACGAGTCCCAATCTGCTCGTTGATAGCAGAACGATGTTCTAGTAGTTTGTGGTTCTTTGCAGGGGATGGAGTTGAAGATGTTGACAGATACTACAGCATGATGGGAGTTGCCAAGACGGCAGAGCTACGTGGCGCTACAGGACTCGGGGATGGAGGTAAAACATAGATCAAGAAGAGAAGTCTTACCGTGCATGTTGTATGGAAAACGTGTGGGAAGTTAACTATTTGCGTGAGGGATTGAGAAATTGAAAACTTAAGGGTTTGTATGCCTAGAAGTTCAGTAGTAGCATTTTTAAGCCACATGGTATGATGGGCGTTAAAATTACCAAACACGAATATGTGAGCAAACAGATAGAGAGAGAGAGCCTTGTCAATGCTGTCAGAAATGCATTCGAGTACACCACAGCCTTGGGAGGATGGAGAGCGATAAAGGAAGAAGAGGTAGCTTACAGCATTGAGAAGAGATAGCCGGAGACACATATACGAATGGTCTGGAAATTCAAGAGACAGCTCTTAAGCCAGTGGGAGATGATCCTTGACGTAAACACCAAGGCTATGCATATGGTTTTGATAATCTTTTCTAAGGAGAGGAAGGTATCCGGGGATCGAGAGGTCAGAGGAGGGGATAGATGAGTTAAGGTTGGTCTCACAGAGATCCAGTATATCCGGGCAGTTCGCAATGAGGAAAGATTCCACACTGCAGAAATTGGTTCTAATGCCACAGATGTTAGAAAATGAAATATTAAAGGGTTTAGGGGATTTTTTAAAGGCTGATTTAGGTTTTCTTTTGGGATCGTCGTTAGTTATGATGTGTAATTACGGAAGCAAAAAATGAGAAGGCCTGAAGTAGAAGAAGACGGTTATCGACCACGGCGTGGGCAGACGGAATTTGGCGCAGCCTGCAACATAATGTGGCCTCAGGGTTGCACACCGGAGATGAATGCAGGGACACCTTTCCATGCGCGACGTAGCACTACAGACACATCGGTATTATACAACTGCTGATCAGAGCGGCCGCTCAAGACGGTACGCAAGAGTTAGGACTCCTAACTACCAGTCGGTAACAGCAACAAGAAAACTATCAACCCTCAGAATAAAGAGGCATTGCCACAAACTTCACACATCACGGGAGAATCACGGCAGCACTAGTACAGAAGCCAGAGAGATAGGAAGGGAGAGTTCCGGGAACACCTTCCTAAACAAGAAACAATGTCCAAGAGAAGGGGGAGGAGTGTTGACCGGGCGGTAGGAAAGCCTACCTATTCCTGTTACATATACACTCAGAAAAAAAGGGCCGCAGTTGACAAGTTCAACCTGACAGCTGCAGAGATATTTACCAAAGAATAGGAATGGGATTTTATTTTTTATTTTTTTCCCCCTTACATTAAATTAAGTTTTAACTTGTAAAAGTCCTATTGTCCTATCCTAAAAACAAATTTAGTTATCCAGCATTGCGGATATGGCATATAATTCTACTTACAAACGACAGCTAACGTTCGCTTTTGCCGTCTTCCATTCACATGGTCACTTAGCGAATTATCGAGGCTGATATTTTATCACCAAGTCTTGTGTTTCAAGGAACGCAGAGCTGGGGGGGGGGAGTTTCCCCCACCGACAACTATGGGATTGGGCTCTTTGCCTTCAATAACATAGACATCAGAAGAGAGATACGGCGAAACATTTCCTTGCTAGTCTGTATTTTGTCTAGCAAATATAAACATCCCACTAGAATGCAGAGAAATTAGGTTCACGTGATGTCCAAGACGATTTGTTTTTTCTTTTTTGGAGGGGAGATTTGTGACTGCAGGGGTATAAATTAGGTTATAGTATTAGAACACAACAAAAAGAAATAAATTAAATTAATAAAAAAAATAAAGTGTCAGATTAGTAAATGCAAGGGGGGAGAGAGAGAGAGAGGGTGAGAGAGGGGTGTGAGAGAGAGAAGTCTCTTTTTGTTTACATGGAAGATTTCCAAGCAACGACAAAATCGTGCATACGAGACGCTGGAAGCGAAAATCGCACCGCAGCTCATGATGTCACACATGACCACGCGAGAGTGAAAGGAAAAGTATTAAGTATGGGAAGCCGTTGGTATAAACCAATGGGTCCTGTTATCAATCATAGGCATTTAAGAATATTTGCGGAGATTTCATAGTTTATTTTGTTCAAGTTAGGTTTCAACAGTTTTATGTATATAGCTTCAAGCATTAAATAATATAGACAAGCTTTGTCTATTTATTTTATATAAATTCTTTACATATCGTCTGATAAAAGACGAAAGAAAATCACCATATCTCCACAAATATTCGTAAATGCCTATAATTGATAACAGAACCCATTGGTTTATACCGACGGCTTTCCATACTTAGTACTTCTCGTTTTCACGCTCGCGTGGTCATGTGTGACGTCATGAACTGCGGTGCGATTTTCGCTTCCAGCGTCTCGTATACATGTGTTTGTCGTTGCTTTGAAACACACACACACACACACACACACATACACACACACACACACACATATATATATATATATATATATATATATATATAGTGTGTGTGTGTGCGTGTTTATATATAATGATATTCCACGATGTTTGGTGTCAGGACTTAACATTATTATAAGTCTATTTTCTAAGTAGTAGTGTTGAAGTATGACTATGTTTGGTGGGGGGATATTGTCTAAAAACTCCAATATATCGTGGATCTTTTAAGGATGAAAATCTACGTCTATAACTGGTATTGATGTTTCAGACCTGTTGAAATGTGACTTAAAGACCGAAAAACGCTCTACACGACCTGAAGCAATCCGTTCCTAAGAAAATCTTAAAAACGTTAGCCATGCAATGGCGGTCATTGTCGAACTGTTGACCAGATATCTGATTTCCTTTTAAGATTATACCAGCGAATATTGACAGAAGTTTAAAAAATGAAACGTGTTTCCGTAAAATCCGTGCTTCGTTTGCCGATTAAGAAAAAAACAAAACAAAACAAAAAAAAAAACAAAAAACAAAAATAACAAAAGACAAAAAGCGCAAAAAACAAACAAACAGGTGCTTTTCATTATTCAATCCATCGTTGTTCCAAAATTTGTTACCTTGGATAAGTTTTGGCCCAATAAATAGGACTCGAAAACGCTACAAGCATGCAGTCGATAGACAACTCTCCGACTCCCGAGAATGTATGCCAACCGTGGGATCGAATGTCAAAGCCATTTTGATTCAGCTCTTTGATGTGAAAAAAAGTACTTGTTTCATCTGGAGGTGTTGAGAATTTTACATGAAGATGCCGAAAAATCATCCTCACCATCGAGTGTGGACGTAGGATCCGCTGTTCAACTGAGCGTAGGACCAATTCCATTCACATATCTTGGTAGAAAGCCGGCTAGCTATGCATTTATGCGTAGAGTGTGTTCTACCTTTATCCAGATCAAATCACAAGAGGCTCGCGTTGGCCAAGTAGACGTGGTCGTTGATTCCATAAAAAAACTCTTCGTTCTAGACGTTGACATCAGTTTATGTAGCACACTATACAGTACTCATCATCGCATAAGTTTCATTTTCTAAACTTCTGTCAATATTCGCTGGTATAATCTCAAAAGGAAATCAGATATATTTTCATCCTTAAAAGATCCACGATATATCGGAGTTTTTAGACAATATTTATGACAGTTAACCCTTTAAGAAGGTTAATCCCCTACCCGGCGTAGAGGTGTATATACGTTTTTTTACCGAAAAAAGTGTCTTTTTCAGGCAGGGACGAAAGGTTAAAACGTGTTTATACGTCGATCTTGGTTCTTTTTTTAGACCTTTTTGAGCTTGAAACGAGTTCAGATGTCAACTTATACGTCTGGTAGAGGTGTCATCCACGGTTGGGTTATTTCAAGGTGACCCAAACAAATAAAAGATTTCGTCTGAAAATGAAAGTTTTTTTCTCAAAATAATTGGCGAGGAAGGGGTTAAAGAAATTGATCGAAAACACTAACTTCCCCAAATGCTAAGGATGCTGCTGTAGGTGAACGATCGAATGTCTAAATCATGTTAATTTAGATGTAGAAAAAGAAATTTGTTTTATTTAGTACTTTATACTTTTGCATGAGCATACAGAGAATACGACCCAAAATATAGGCGAGTAGCGATTGGATTCATTCACGTCCACAAGGCTCCATCAAATCGAACTTTAGCGGACAAAAGTTATTGGACAAAAGAAGAAGAAGAAGAAGAAAAAAAACATGGTGGTTGTTCTCCGTCCTTTCTGTTTTCCCATCCTAGCTCCGTGTAATTTTTGTTCCTTCTTGCGAAACATGACTTGAAATGGAACCGTTTGGCTAACGTCGACAATACAAGACACAAAACGCCGGAAGCAACGGACAAACTACACGTTAATCTGTTCCAGAAATGTTTCCACCGCTCATATATATATATATATATATATATATATATATATATATATATTGGAACAAGTACATTGAATTAAGATTAGAATGTCAATTTATACAACCTTAAGAAATATTTAAAAAGAAAAAAAAACAGTTATTTTCAGGTATCCATCGTAACTATAATAGCGTGTTCGAAAAGCAATTACGTATTTCCCAGCAATAGACAAGAACCATGGTTGAATAGTAGAAAAATGCGCTTAGAATTCCAGTATATATCACTTATAGTACATTGGAGGGTTGATGATCATAATCATCATCAGTAGTCCCATGGCTGGGTGTGGTCGTGAGAACGCTTCGTAGATGAGCATCTGACCAGCTCCCTGCTTATGTCGCGGTTGAGTCTTAATGTCTTATTTTGCCTAATAAACATTCTCTTCTTTTTACACCGGAAGCCATCTTTCGGGTGCCGATCAACAAGATAGGATAATGGTGGAAATATTGTTGGCTCTTATGACACGTCCATACCATTTCAACTTCCTCTTCTTGACGGTGGTTATGAGGCCTTTTAATTTACCTGTTTCCTGCCTGTCCCGCACAGCGTGATGCCATCTACGTAGTAGAAGATACCTAGGATGGTTTCTGTAGTATCTCATTTATATTATTTGCAGGAATCCCTGCTCTTAATGTCCAAGTTTCACAGGAGTATAGAAAGATTGAAAAATCCAATGCCCAATACTGTCTGACGAAAGATTATACAAGGTAACCAAAAAAGTTCTGTCCGTTTTTTGATGAGTCATTAAATGAAGTTGAAATATATACGAAATGCAATTGTTTTCAAATTCTGACAGCCGGAAATAGGAACATCAGACGTTATAAAAAACACGCGCACCGTGACCGGCCATCAGTTATAAGCCAGACGGCTGTGAGAAGGATGGAAGTGTCTAGAGATCTTGTTTGGGGCTGTTTGCTTTACGACTTCAAAGTGGGTTTATCAGCGGCTGCATCAAGTCGCCGCATATGTCAAGCGTTTGGGGATAGCTGATGTACTTACTGCAAGGCGTTGGTTTCGAAAATTCAAGTCGGGAGATTTGTCTCTCCGTGATAAGCCTCACAGTGGACGACCACAGGTCTTGAATGACGGAGTCCTGAAGGCGGCCATTGAAGAGGACAGTAGTCTAACGTACAAACTGAGCAAGTGGGTTCCGCGAACGCTGTTGGAGGTCCACAAGGGACAACGAGTGGCAGCCTGCGTATCGCTGCTTTCTCGCCACAGTACCGCATCCTTATTCAATCGAGTGCTTATCAGTGATGAAAAGTGGGTTCTGCATGAAACTCCAAAGCGTTCCAGACATTAGTTGTCTCTTCAGGATGCTGTCCCTCACACCGCAAGACCGCCTGTGCACCCACGCAAGATTATGCTTTGTGTCTGGTGGACAGGTCGTCAAGTAGTTCCTTATAAACTGCTACCAACGAGCCAAACGGTCACTGGAGACCTATACGCGCAGCAATTGAAACGTTTGCAACAGGCATTTCGCCAGAAGGAGCCAACACTGGTGAATCGCAAAGGTGTTGCATTCCTCCATGACAACACCAGGCCGCATGTCGCGCGACTGGTCTGGGATAGCATACAGCAACTTGGGTGGGAGACTGTGCCATCCACCTTATTCACCTGACCTTGCGCCATCCGATTACCACCTCTTCCACTCCCTGGATAATCATCTTTGTGGGAAATCCTTCACCAATGAAGCAGACTTGCGCAAAGCCCTCACGGACTTATTCGCGTCAAACCCCCCCGAGTTCTACCGCAAGGGCATTGAACAGCTGGAGACACGTTTGCAGAAGGTGCTGGATGCCGATGGCGATTACTTCGAAAACTAAATATAAGGTACGCATAATGTGAAGCGTTTTCTTTTTTTTTTTTTCCTTTAAAAACGGACAGAACTTTTTTGGTTATCTGGTAACTTTAAAAAGCAACCTTTTCGACATGGAGTAATGGATAGCGGCTCGGATTGAGGAATCGGAGACTCAAGTTCGAATTCCAGTCTCGACTGTAATTCGAACTTGGGTCTCCGATTCCTCAACCCGAGCCGCTATCCATTACTCCACCGTGTCTCACTAAAGGTTTTGGCCGACAAATCGAATTCCACTTGGCAGGATAACACCGCAAATTGTTCCCAAATGAAAACCAGAACCAGAAATCTCGAGCCATATTCTTAAAACGCTTGGTCGGATTGAGGTTTTCATATGGATACACGCCACCAAACCCATTCAGAAATATCTAAACTGTCAGCTGTATACAATCGATTTTAGTAAGTGAGCACAAGATGAGAAATATCAATTTGATTTACATTTCTGATTTCTTTTCAACATCTGTTTAATACTTGCAATATCAATTCTTAGACATTTTCACTGACAACTTCTGTAGAATGTACGTTTTCAAACAATTCATTGCCATAACAGTGGGAATATCTCCTCCATTCAATAAATGCCTAAGGATGTATTCTGTACTCTGGCTTTCAACCCTGGTTAGAAATTTAACAGCTAATATCAGTTCAGTCCAATTATGTGCTATGTGTGATACACACTTAGGCGATCATGTATCTTTCGCTACATGACTGGTGAGGCGGATTTTCTTCTGCCGTAAGAATTTTAGCCGTTAACAAAAAAAAAAAAAAAAAAAAAAAAAAAAAATCCAGACGACACGCTTTTAACGGATGTTAGATTTCATTGAAAAATACATCCCTACCCACTACCAAAACGTAACAATAACTGATACATTAAAATATAGACATATTGAACACCCAGACACCCCTAGTCTAGCAAAATAGATTTATCTGTAACCTTGGAAACATGAATTTTGTTTTAGCTGTGTATTTAAAACCCAGTAATTTTTAAAGTTACTCCAAAATTCGCTTGAGGATGAAATGGAACTAATGTCTTTAATTTAATTACAAAATTAAATTCGGGGGTTTTTGGTTCCATTTTTGAAACATGGTTGGAACTGTGTAGCGAAAAACCATATTTTAAGTCTATTAATTTATATATATATATATATATATATATATATATATATATATATATATATATGTTGACTGTGAATTTTACGCCTCGTGCGATTTTTATTGAATCTCTGTCATTGAATTTTTAACTGTCGAACAGATCGAGCCGCGAGACAGCCATAAACGCAGTGGCACTGAAATAAAACAAACATTTTATTCTTTAAATCAAAGGAGACGCTTTTTGTTTATACTAAACGTTTAAATAAATAAAACCAAATATCCTCATATTCGTTGTTATCGCGACGTTTCGACTGGTGTGTCCTCAGGCCTTCTTCAGGTGTCTGTCGAGCCGGCTAACCTTCGATAAATGCTTTGTTTGATCAATGGGGTAGATTGTTTTCGTTGCACTAATTCCCGGAACATCTCATTTACATCTCTTTTTAACACTGCTCAGTTGTTGCTCTTCCTGTTGGCGATGGCCCCAAATTCACGAACCCACACTTTAATCCTTTAGGCAATTGTCTGGAGACGGGATATTTTTGGACATGTACAGCAGAACGAAACAGTCTATCACCACATATTAAATAAAGTGTTTAGTTCGAAGGTTACACGGATCGGCAGACACCTGAAGAAGTTCGATCAGCGGACAGTGTGAGGCCAAGCAGGTGCAGAGAGGCTCTCTCGCAGAGTTGCATCAGGCATTCTAATGGGCGGCAGGGAGGATTCTCTATGGTGGGTAAAAGAGAGAAGTTTTGTTTTTGAGGCATTAAAGTTTACCAGCCATTTCTTGCCACAGTCAACCACAGATTGGAGGTCCTTTTCAAGACCAACAGACAGGTTAGATATTTTGTACACAATTTTTTTTTTTTTTTTGGGAAGCAAGTAAGAAGAAGGGAGTTCCATACATGGGAAGTGCGAGACATTAGAGTAGAAGAGACGGCTACATTTAACTGTTTCGACATTGAAAGGGTGGGACTGAGATGCCAACCTAGTAGCACACTTAGATTCATACTGTTTGGGAACTGTTAGCGAAAGTATCATTGAAGCAGTTACCGTGAAAGTATTTATAGAAAAGATAGACGGAATTTATGACACGTCTGTGAGAGAGCGACTGTAAACATGATGAAATATCAGGACCAATCACATTGCATATCCGTCTCTAAATTTTGTCTAGAACCTTGAGATGAACAGCAGGGTCCCCAGACCATATATGGCAGCAGTATTCTATGTAAGGGCGAATGGTTTATTTATAGATTTGAAGGATGGACTCAGGTGAGAAAAACTTTCTGGGGCGATATATAGAACCAACTTGCCTTGCGGTAGTTGAAGCTATTGATTCAATGTATTGCATTTCAGGTCAGTGGACCGTGTGATAACAAGCAGGCTCAGAGAGGCATTCTCATGGAGCTGAGCAGCAGATATTCTAATGGGAAGCAGAGAGGGTTCTCTGTGGTGGGTAAAAGAGAGAGGATTTGTTTTTGAGACATTAAAGATTATCAGCCCTTTCTTGCCCCAGTCAACAACAGATTGGGGGTCCATTTCGAGACCAACGGCCAGGTTAGATATTTTGTACACAATTTTTTATTTTTGGAGATAATAATAGTTTAGTGATATAAATCTTAATAATTAACCCATGGCGCACAACAACTGGAACGTTTTGATAATAAAGATAATAAAGATGAGGGTATTAGCCCGAATGTAAATAATTTACATTTTTACGCTTTGTTTAATATTAGTTTGGCCAGAAAGTCTAGACACTTAGGAAGCGGGAAGAAAGAAAAATAAAATTTTATGGAGGAACACGAACATTTATTCATTAAAATGAAGTCCATCATTCTCAATGATCTTCTGCTAGCGTTCAGCCAGCATCCGAATCTGTCCCAGATACCAGTTCGCTGGCTTTGATTCCCCCCCCCAAAAAAAAATAAAGAACCTGTAAACAAGCTTCATTCACTTCATCAAAAGTGTTGAATCGCTGGTCGTGGAGGAAGTGTGCCATTGAGCGGAACAGGCCATAGTCACTTGGAGCAGCACCGAGACTTAACGGTGGATGTGGAAGAATCTCAACACCGTCTATTTCTTTTAATTTCTCCTGAGTCAACCTGGAAGTTTGTGGTCTCGCAATGTCTTGCTGAAACAAAGTTCGATCTCGATTGACCAAAGCAGGGTACTCCTTCCGTAGTTTGTCGTACACGCAGTCTGGCTGCTGGCAATACTGCTTAGCGTTAATAGCGCGAACCGTGTGGAACAAGCTGTAAATGCAGTACTCCTTGGAAATTCCACCAGAAAGATCAAGATTTGTTGTTTTCTTTCCGCTTCCTACGTGAGTCAGGACTTTCTGTCCAACCTAATATATATATATATATATATATATATATATATATATATATATATATATATGTATGTATGTATGTATGTATTTCATATATTGAATTGGCCAGAAAGTCCTGACTCACTTAGGAAGCGGAGAGAAAACAACAAAATTTTATAGAGCAACACCTATATTTATTGTTCAAAATAAAGTCTATCTTTTTCGACGATCTTTTTCTAGCGATCAGCCAGCATGCGATCCTGTCCCAAATGCCAGTTCGCTGGTTTTGTATAAAAAAAACTGTAAACAAGCTCCTTTAACTTCATCAAATGTGTTGAATCCCTGGTCGCGGAGGAAGTATGCCATTGAGCCGAGTAGGCTATAGTCACTCGGAGTAGCGTCGGAACTGAATGATGGATGTGTAAGTATCTCAACACCATCTATTTGTTTGAACTTCTCCTGAGTTAACCTAGCAATGTGTGGCCTCACATTGTCTTGTTGAAACAAAGCCCGACCTCGATTGACCAAAGCAGATACTCCTTCTTTAGTTTGGCCTAGCTGCTGGCAATACTGCTTAGCGTTGATGGCGCGAGCCGTGTGGCACAAGCTCAAAATGCAGTATTCCTTGGAAATTCCACAAGACAAACCGATCCTGTTGTGGAACAGGTGCCAGCTGTTCACCTCGGATAATCCATTTCTTCTCTCGATCGTGATTGACCAAGTTACACCCACTTCTCGTCAGATGTGACAATGAGTAAGAGCGTTGTAGCTATTTCTCCATTTTGTTCTTTCCTTTCCGCTTCCTAAGTGAGTCAGGATTTTTCTGATCAACCTATTATTATAGTTTTATTCCTCCACATAACTAACTTAAATATGAATAAACACTCAGTTTTTTATTTAGAAACTTTTTCAGCATGGCTTTTCAATAGATTTTCAATTTCTAGATTTTTATGAATTGTGAAATAAAAATAAATAAAAATAAGTTCGTAAGAAAATTGAAATTTTGTTTTTTACTCTAAAATGTAAAAGCACTTCACAATTTCGTAAATATTTACTCTGCTTTCCATTTCATAAGAAAAAGGAGAAAAGAGAAATAAAAAAAAACGAACAAACGCAAATTCGCCATTTTATTTAAATATTCGAAAGGGAATCTAACCAGAGAAATGTTTACTTTCGTAGCTTTTTGTAAAGTTATAATATTAGCGACGTGAACAAACTAGATTTTTCTCTTGGAGAATCTTTTATATATCTTTTACATTTAATGCATTTCCAATTTAACTGAATATTTATTATTGTAGAAATACAATAATTGTGACACAAGGCCAAGAGAGGACGTGGGGTGAGCTTGGAAATCCTTAACTATCCTATAACTAGGGAATCTGATGCACGAACCATTCATTCATTACAAATAACACATATACTAAGAGAAGACATCCTTCACCTTTTTTTTCTCCTACATATACCCAAATACCCTCTACACAAAGGGAACCTACAAAAAAAAAAACGATTTAAAAATTCCTTATGTACAAATGTTCATAATATATATATATATATATATTTATATATGAAGAAATATAGTCTTATGGTGTGCTATATTTCTTGGGATAAAGTGCTCAATATCAGAGATAGAGCGTGTGTAAATATAAAAGTGAACATAGAAGTCAACACTTAGAGGCGACAGTCTGTTTCATGCTATATGCAATCGTCAGGCCACGTGTGCTCTCTATATATAAAGTTTAAGAAAAACTAGGTAATCCGTATGGGTAAACCTGAGGAGGATAAAATCCAGAGAGCTCAATGTAAATCCAGAGCAAATAATTTGGTCTGTTTTTATTTAATATATATATATATATATATATATATATATATGTGTGTGTGTGTGTGTGTGTGTGTGTGTGTGTGTGTGATTAAAGATAGTATGAAATGACGGGGGAGGGTATGAACCCCCTAATTACAAATTAAAATATAACAAAATAACAGAAAATAGCAGACGTTAGTAGGAGCTGTTCACCCCACAAAAATAAGAGTGGCCGCTGTATTCTATCTTCTAACAGAATCAAGATGCTAACTCTCTAACGCAGTATGAAAGATAAAATAAATATGGGCGTGGTGAAATCAAAGAGCCTTTCTAATCTAATTTCTTGAATGAATCTTAAAAAAAACATTTGCACCGTTTATTTAATTTATATCTAATGACTTCAACTATTGTCATTATTTTCTGATTGACACTCACTTTATGGCGGTTTCCTTTTTTATTATGCCGTATCGTCACAACTTTCTATCCTTAGTATCTCGAAGTTGTCTCCCTTGTAACTTTCCCAGTTTCTGTTCTGCCATAGATTTACAAAGGCTTGTTAGGTACGTTACGCCCACTTTCCGCCGGCTTTTCTTTCCTCTAGTAGTCATCTGAATGTCAAATTCCCTAAGCATTTTTCCTGATTATATGTTCTACAAATTTCAACAATCTCTTCCTGATTTTAAGTATAAGATTACCATTTTCCTAAAAACTTCCTCGTTGTTTATATGCTATGTCCATGACATTCTCAACATTTTTCTGTAGAACTTCATTTAGGCGCCTTTGTTGGTGAAATTGGTTGCCATTGTATTGGGGTGCTTATGGACATTTCCTTCTGTGTGAAATGATTGTTGTTGGATCTTGTGAGACGTCTGCAGCTGCAAGATGGCAGGGGTGGAGCGTTCAGGAGATAGAGAGCTCTGGCTTTTCTTTCGGATTTCTTCGTCTTTTCTATTTGTCTTCTGGTGTTTTTTAAATGTTGCTTTTTTTTTGTAGATTGCTCTTTTCCAATTGGTTCTTTCTGAGCTTCTGATCGATTTCTGTCCTCAGACCCTTGAATCAACGAGGTAGGGTTTCAGGTGTTCTCTTGCTAGATGCGAGCTCTGAGAAGAGGAATTGTTAGGTTAGGCGGACGTCTGGCATTCAGGCAAAGTGTCCAGTCCATCGTTGAGGTAACTGTCCACTATTCACCGTACTTATAGAAGAATTGGTATAACATAGTCACAGTGTTCTCTTTTCGTTGTTTCTAACGAAATGTTATTGTTTCATCCGATCTTCTTTATTTTTTGAAAGATGTCTTTTGCTTATTCGAATGCATCTTCGAATTTCTGTTCCACATTCACTGTATTCTTTTATAAGACTTCCCAGATAATTACATTTTTGTACTTGCGTGGTTCTAATCTCGCAAATCCACAGCCCGCATTCTGTGTTGTCACTTTTGATAACGGCCAATGAGTCATTCTTCTTAACAACACTTAGTCATATCTTTCTTATTATCATTAATACTCAGATTTTTCTACAGTTTCTCTTTCCGTGTTGACTGGCAATAGCATCCTCTGTCACGTTATTAACCCTAGAACAATAACCATTAATTAAAGTTACACCACTACTAACCATGGATATATTATACGCGATTTTAAAAATATCAAAAAAATTAAATATAAATCTTTATTTGAAATATTTTACATGCAGGCGCTTCAAACTTTGTACTTTGAATTAACATTAATAGGAACTGAAAAACATTATTTAGGTAAGAAAATCAGGTACTGAAAATTGTAATTAAAAATAGGAAAATTTTCGTTGGGTACTATATATCCATGGTTAGTGTTCTAGGGTTAATATTGTTTAAATATTGGGTTAAGAAATACATTTTCTGTTTATATGTTATTTTTATGGATACAATTTATTTAAATAAATGTTTTGTTTTAATTAATTACATTTACCGGTTTGAATGTTCGAAAAATTTCGTAGAAAATATGCATTCTTCAACAGGAATCGAACCTGTATCCCATAAGGTAACTGTCATATACCCTGACATGATGCTAACCTTTCAGCCACAGAAAACTTTACGGTTAGCAAAGTCCAAATTACCGCTTATAAACACACACTTAAATGTAAAAAGTTCTCTGTGGTCGAATGGTTAAAAGGTACGTCAGGCTAAATAACGGTTTGCTTTATGGGATGCAGGTTCGATTCCTGTCGGAGAACTCATGTTTTCTGTGAAATTTCTCAAACATTCCGACCGATAAATGTAATTAAAACAAAGCATTAACAATTCCAAGCCATTTATGTGTTACAACACCTGCACCTTCAAACATATAACACCTAGTATTCAAAATCGGTCACACATGTAGGTACTGTCCAGGCTCGATATTGCTTAACTTCAGAGATCGAAACGGGAACCGGAGTTTTATTGTGTTGTGCCCGTAAACCATGTACCATGCGTGATACACGCTTAGTCAGTCATGTACTTTTCGATACATGACTGACGACGCAGATTTTTTTTCCCGCAGTAGGTAACCATTTTTTTCTGCGTTAGACCAGTTGCCATCAAAGGCTATAGAACCCGGTCTGTCCTGCTATTTACCCATAGTAGGTGAGGAAGAAGAGGATTTATACCTTTCCCAAGGGTATGAGCAAGTAAGTGAATATAATGGATTCGACTGGGATTTGAACTCGGCTCTCCAATTCCTCAATCTGAGTCGCTATCCATTACTGCACCGTGTCGTAAACCGTATGTATATATATGCAGTCATTGTAGGCAAAATGGCCACTGCCTGGTAACGATGTTATCTTTTTCAGGGACGCGCATGCGCATTGTTTGATATGAAAAAAATCTCGTTGGCTATCGTTTTGATATCGTTTTTCATAAACTATTCGATCCTCCATATCATTTGTCTCGTTTGTATTATTATCATCAGGATCTTATTGATACTAGTTTCAATGTAATTCAAAAAAAAAAAAATTTTTATCTTAATCTTTTAGTAATTATTTTTTCCTTTTCATTTCTGTGCTCCACTCTCTTTATTAATTTTGCACTATGCTTCCTTATCAATTCGCAGGATAACGTCGTCTTGAAATAAAATATCATTAATTTTCTGCATAAAAATATTGCTCTCAATGTTCTTTTCTATTTTTGTATCTCCGTTATTAACAATTAAATTTAGATTATCATAACTCGTATTTAATAATTGCTTTTGATATATGGAAGATATTATTTTGGTAAGTAAGACTATATAAATGTACGGAATGGACAGAAAAACGACTGATTTTATTTTGCTAATAAGAGCAAAGCACGAGAAAGAAGAGGAGACAAAATCATACGACAATGGAGCATAAAATGATAAAAAGAAAATTATGATTAAAAAGAACATGATATTACAGTAAAAAGGCATCTTGGCACCTCTTCGATGTGTTACATCTTTTGTGGTTTGATTTTTACGAAAAGGGGCAGAATTAATTGAATAATTGAACAGGAAAGAACGCGATGATGGAAAGTAATAATCAGTTCAGAAAAGGGGGAGAAAAAGAGAAGCACGAGAGAAAAAGAAAGGCAAGCAAGAAGTAGGCTGGAATGACGTGTCGAAACCTCATTGGACGTTCTAAATAAGCAAGGCGTGGAAAGCACAGTTAATGAGAGAGGGGAAGGAAAAAAGAGTAAATTCAAAGAGAATTCGAGGAAAAGAAAAGACAATAGAAGGTAAACGAAATCTTAAATATGATATAAAGAAACATGAGGAAAGCAAAGATGATAGCCGTAGAGAAATTCTTCATGCATACATCTATGTATTTTTGAGCGGTTAGTGGTGTATGTAAAATGAATATATATATATATATATATATATATATATATATATATATATATATATATATATATATATATATATATAAATTGACACACACACACATATATATATATAATATAT
>OZ010600.1:10239935-10264935 GCA_963932145.1 Acanthosepion lycidas
TATATATATATATATATATATATATATATATATATATATATATATATATATATATGTATTGTCCTGAATAGAACAGTTTTGTGGCTGCTGAAGAGAGCTGTCCTGAAAAGAAGCGTTTTGTCATCAGTAAAGTGCGTTGACCTGAAAAGAACAGTTTTATGGTTGCTAAAAAGAGTTGCCCTGAAAAAAATAGTTTTGTAATTGGTAAAGAGCGCTGTCCTGACAAGGACAATTTTGTGGTTGCTGAAGAGAGTTTTCCTTAAAAGAAGATTTTTGTAATCTGCAAAGAGCGTTGACCTGAAAAAGACAGTTTTGTGATTGCTGAAGGGAGGTATCCTGAAGAAAACAGTTTTGTAATCGGGAAAGAGCATTGTGTTGAAAAGAACAGTTTTAAGGTTTGTCCTGAAAACGAAAGTTTTGTGGTTGCTGAAGAGAGTTTTCTTGAAAAGAAGAGTTTTTAATCGGTAAAAAGCGTTGTCCTGAACAGGAGAGTTTTGTGGCTGCTGAAGAGAGCTGTCCTAAAAAGAAGACATTTGCAATCTCTAAGAGCGTTGTCCTGAAAAGGACATTTTTTGTGTTTGCTGAAGAGAGTTGTCCTGAAATGAACAGTTTTGTAATCAGTAAAGAGAGTTGTCCTGAAAAGGACAGTTTTGTGGTTGCTGAAGAGAGTAGACCTGAAGAGAATAGTTTTGTAAACAGCAAGTTGCGATGACCTGAAAAGGAGTTTTGTGGAAGCTGAATAGATTCGTCCAGAAAAGAAGTGATTTGTAATCGGTAAACAGCGTTGTCCTGAAAAGGACTGTTTTGTGGTTGCTGAAGAGAGTTGTACTGAAAAGTACATTTTTGTAATCGGTAAAGGGCGTTTTTCTGGAAAAGAGTTGTCCTGAAAAACAAAACAAAAACAAAAAAAAACAAACAAACAAAAAAAAAAAACAGTTGTGTAATCGGTAAAGAGCTTTGTCCTGAAAATGACATTTTTGTGGTTGTCCAAGAGAGTTATCTTGAATAAAAAAAAATTGTAATCGGTAAATAACGTTGTCCTGAAAGGGACAATTTATTACATATCGTAGCTGCTGGCCGTGATATGGCTTGGTCGGGAAGCTTGGAGCGGCAGGAAATATATGACTACTGGAGATGTCTTGAGCAACAGCCGATGACAAGCTGTAGATGCTGACGTCTAGCTGGAAGTACTACTGATGGCTGAAGTCTCTGACAGTCGCCTGCTGCTAGATACTACACTTTGATCCTCGTCATCCTGACTCGTTGTTATTTACATGGGTGTCTCCACTGAGGCAGGATGTGTCACAAGGACGCGTTTATTGTCGGAAACCCGAGAGCGTACACTCAGGTCAAGTACAAAAATTCTCTAGTCAGATGCGCTGGTCACGGTAGAGACTACCGATTCCCATCTCTAGCCAATGAGGGTTGTGTCCTCGGACAGCTGTTCCTGGAGACCGGGTACTCCACATTAGTTATTTTCCTCAGCTTCTGTGTCGCAGTTTAGCCGAAAATAGTAACGTAGTTGATCTAATAATACCTCATCTCAGAAATATAGACAGATACTGAAGGGTTGAAACGTAATAAATATGGCAACAAAGATGAGGACAATATTCCGAATAATGTAAATAGTGTACGTAATACCTCATCTCAGAAATATAGACAGATACTGACGGGCCGAAACGTTCTAATAAATATGGCGACAACGATTAGGACAATAGTCCGAATAATGTAAATAGTGTACATAATACCTCATCTCAGAAATATAGACAGATACTGAAGGTTTAAAACGTAATAGATATGGCAACAAAGATGAGGACAATATTCCGAATAATGTAAATAGTGTACGTAATACCTCATCTTAGAAATATAGACAGATACTGAAGGACCGAAACGTTGTAATAAATATGGCGACAACGATTAGGACAATAGTCCGAATAATGTAAATAGTGTACATAATACCTCATCTCAGAAATATAGACAGATACTGAAGGTTTAAAACGTAATAGATATGGCAACAAAGATGAGGACAATATTCCGAATAATGTAAATAGTGTACGTAATACCTCATCTTAGAAATATAGACAGATACTGAAGGACTGAAACGTTGTAATAAATATGGCGACAACGATTAGGACAATAGTCCGAATAATGTAAATAGTGTTCTCATTCTTTCTTTTTCCTTGCTTGATTTTTTATAATTTTTTTACAAGTTTCTTTCTTTCTTTTTTTTTGTTTCCATTCTTTCTTTCTTTCTTTTTTTCTTTCTTCCAGTCTTATTTTTCACTGTTTTCTTATCTTTTTTTTATATTATTTTCTTTCTTTTTTCTTTCGTCATATCCATTTTTCTTAAATCGTACATTTACAATAGGAAAAATGGCGATACTATTAATTGAGAAATAGCGCCCTTAAAGTATGACATATTAGTAGCCGACGCGTATAGTGTAGGCTCTGATATTTTCTCTTCTCTACACTTGGATTCGGAGTGTTATAACAAAAGATGACGACATGTTTTGGATTTTTACTATCTCTTCTTAATTAATCTTATTCTATTTCACTAGATCATGTTGGACTTTATTTTTATTTCAATTTTTTTTTATACTTTTATAAAGTGGGCTTGTCTGCAAAATAATGCGACACTTGAATCTTCATTTCTTTACGTTTTATTCACTCTAATATTTCGTCAGTTAGTCTCAGCCATTTTGTGTTTCGAGTTCTTCGCCCTCGCCTGACATGCGGAACTTGCCTTCCTACTGAGACGGGAATTCAGAAGTTCGAAATTTTTCATTTACTTATCGGGAATCTCGGCAAGAACTATTGTTGTATTGATTATGAGTGTTAGAATTTATAAAATCGATTTTCTCTGATCAATGAAATCATTTTTGTCAAGAGTCCCGACGAGTGACTGAGAAATTACAAAACGAAGTTGACCTTCGATAAGTATTGAACGCGTACACTTCTAATCTAACAATTATTATCACTCGCTCTAGTCTATATTGAACACTTTATTGGCTGAAATTTTGTTAAATTTTTATAAGCCAAATTATATATTGTTGCCAGTATTAATTGTTGGCATTTTTATATTAGGTTGGTGTGCAAAAATAATGTCGTTTTCTCACATATGTTAGTATGTGAGAAAACGACATTATTTTTGCACCAACCTAATATATTTAAAACACCCGGAGTCATTAGTTTGATGATGGTATATATATATATATATATATATATATATATATATATATATATATATATATATATATATATATATATATATATATATATCTGTGTGTGTGTGTGTGTGCAAATATATAGAAAAATAGGAAAAAACACGTTAGGTAAATAATCCGAAGTTCTTTAGTATTTTTGATTTGATTTTTAAAAAACAGTGCTCAATACAGAAGTAGAACGTAAATTATAATCAATATATATATATATATATATATATATATATATATATATATATATATATATATATAATCAAAATAAACTAATTATATAGATCTGTCAGCTGATGAAGGACACAGGTATGTCCGAAAATTCCGAACTTGGGACCTTAATCTCCGTGCTTCATTTCTGTCAGATGGCTAATATTAATAAATATTTTTCATCCTGATCATATCGATACCCTTTCGTCTGCCTTTGTTTATTAACCAACTTATCTACTACTCTCTCCCTCGCTCTCTTTATATATATATATATATATATGCACAGAGTGCGATGGAAAAATTGTCAAAATTACGCACAAATGTAAGTAACACACATTTTAAGACATACATTTACCAAAATTACACCAAAATATCTTGAAATACTAAATGGTCAATCTATTCAATAAAATCGCCATTGGCTTCAACCACAGCCTCTAGACGACTTCACAGTCTCCTGCAACTCTTCTGGACGGTCTCCTTGTTTAAGTTGGTGAATGCTGCCATAATCCTTGCCTTCAGTTCATCTTTGGCGTTATAAGGACTTTTTTGTTGGTCTATTGCTCCATTTTGCTCTAAATATAATAATAAAGTCGGTTGCAGTTTGGATATTTAGGTGGCCAGATGTAAGGGGTGTTGTGGTCGCACAAATTGGCTGACAGTCATGACTGTGTTCTCCTGCTTGTGTGGCATGGTGCAGAGTTTTTTTGCCAGACATCGGGTCTACCATCTTGACTCGGGGCAGCACTACCGCCTCAAGGCACTTGATGTAGGGTCGTGGGAAGATGAATGGGGGCATAACGTCGCCATCACTAGTGATGACTCAAAAAACCTTCGCAATCACCATTAGACTCATCCAACACCTTTCGAATACTTGCGTTGTCCTCAGATTTACATTCTGAAATGTTCGTATTGGAGATTCCGGTGCGAATGCCAAGAAGTACAGCAATGCCTTCCAAAATTTCTGGTGGTGGGAATTGCATCATCATTCTCTTTTTCTTACAGACTGTCCCTGCTATACTGTTCAGTGGACAAAATAAATAACAAACCACGCACATATGCAAAATTAAGAATGTAAAATCGCGACAATTTACCCATCGCACCGTGTACAAAGCAATTTATAAAGAAGTAATGGATTTTTATTTATTAATCCGACATATTTTTTTATTATCACTTTAAACGTGATTTTTTTGTGGATACCCATATTTGAGTAGACGCCCCGTTTATTTTTAAACGGTATTTTATTTCATCTAGCAGCCTGAACATTCGAAAATGCGTCCTCCGGCAAGATTCGAACTTGCGTCTGCCTTTAGAGGAGAAAACGCCGTTAGAACTGACGTGCTTTGACCACGAAGAGGTTCTATTTTGCTGTAAATGAACACTTAACTCACTCAGTATCATATCCAAAACGAAACAGTGGATTTTCAAAAGAATTTAATATTTATTCCTCCGACATTATTACTGCATAGCGGTTACCCATATTTGAGTAGACGCTCCGTTTATTTTAAGCAATGTTTTATATCATGTACCGATCTGAACATTCTTATTAAAGAATTAATTAAATAAAATACCGATGACAATTCGAAAATTGTCGAAAGTACTTGGCATGTTTTTTCCATCTGACCACGACTCGAATATAAAGATCTAATTATTCAAGGAATTGATAGTAAGTTAATGCCCTATTTAGTCCTGCGTTGTATAAGAGTAACTGTCATTGCCGACACTGTGGTTTGAAACTAGATCGCCAGTGAGTAACACGGGCGATTCCATTATTAAATAGATCACGTGATCATAAAGGAAGTGAATAAATAGGAAGTAGCATGATGACTATTACGATCAGTGTTTTCTCTTCTTGTCTACTCACTCAATTTGTATACGCCCACTCTCTCTACTCTACTACTATACGGATTACAATTCTCTTCTGATCATTATACTATTTGGCAATTACTACTTGAACAAGTATTACTAGTGTGGATATTATTGAAAGGCATTACTACTAGCAGCGGGGTTTACGGAGTTTCGAGTATAACGAGTGTTTTTTGAAGTGATAACGAGCTTTCGCTTGACATAGCAAAAGTGACAAGCGAAGCCGTCCAAAGTCACAAAATCCTGTTAGGAAAGTGATTTCGCCATTAATCACATTAACATTGCTTTTATTAGGTTGGTGCAAAAATAATGACGTAATAATGTCGTTTTTTGACGTTAAAAAATACGTCAAAAACGATATTATTACGTCATTATTTTTACACCAACCTAATAATTCTTTGTATAAATTGTTCTTTATGATATAAGATATAAGATGCACACTATAATATATATATATATATATATATATATATATATATATATATATATATATATATGTGTGTGTGTGTGTGTGTGTATATGTGTGGGTGTTACTTTAAACTTTAGACGCTCTGTTTATTTTTAAGCAGTATTTTATTTTGTCTACCAGCCTAAATATTCGAGAACTCTTATTAAAAAAAAAAAAAAAATGCTCCCCTGGCAAGAGTTCGAACTTGCCTCCGCCTTTAGAGGAGAACACACCGTTAGAGCCGTTCTCAGCCGCAAAGAGCTTCATAGACAAGCAAGGTTCTGTTTAGGTTTAAAAGAACACGTTACTCGCTATGATTTCTCAAAAGTCGTAGCTGCTCAGTTTCATATCCAAAACGTAAACAAGGGGAATTTCTAAAGAATTAATGTTTGATATTTATCCACCCGACACCCAAGATTTATTACTGACGACGTTATGCAAAGTGGTTACCCATATTTGAATAGACTCTCCGTTTATTTTAAATAGTATTTTATTTAGAAATAAACTTATAACCCCAGAAGTACTGAAGAAAAAGAAAATAGAAACAAAAAAGACATATCAACTTAATGACGAATTTAAAACATGTTGAAGTCAAGAGAAATACAGGATTAGATATTCAGAACACGTTTCACTGCTCTATCAACAGGCTGTATATACAGTAGGTTATGTATATAGGTCATGAGAGGATTGAGGTGGCGGAGGAAGAGTATACAGTTTCCTACAATTCTGTTTTTTTAGACTTAATGCCAAATGTTATTTACAGTCATGACATATATATATATATATATATATATATATATATATATATATATATATATCTTTGTGTATGGCCAGTTCTTATATTGTATATCTATTTAAAATTATCTAAAAATAAAAAAAAATAATAAAAAATAGCCTAACTATGGTGTTTTAGTTCCTTTCTAAATACTCTCTTTAGCACATTACAAAATTAAACCGGAGACATTTGCTATCTGAAAACCAGGTTTCAACGTACTCTTCTGGGGTCATCATCAGCTACATGTCTCGTTCGCCATAATCTAGTTCACAGTGTAATCATTTCTCCTTATCTACGGCGATTTTGCCTTCGGGGAATGTAGCCTTTGTTGAAGCACCAGTAATGAAATTTTTTCGCAATAAACAAATAAAATAGAAATAAAATAATAAAAATAAAAAAATAAATTAAATAAAGAAACAAATAAATAAATATCCCCGAACCCAACATGAAAAATATACAGTCGAAATATAATGAAGTGAATGTGCTGGTTAAATGAACAAAACTTGTTTATAAAACCGCTTGTATTACAGATCTTTCCGACGATTAAAAACCGGATACAAGTGTGAGGTGCTTCCTCATTCGGCGGACAGAAAGAACAATGCGAGATTTGAAACTTTCATATGTAAGATTACATGTTTTTCTACTCCTAACTTCGACAATTACTCCCGGCCAGTGTTTGTAAGGTTGTTCTTCGTCGCCCTTGTCCCGAAACATGGAAACTTACATTCTCGATCGCGATGTATATGAAACTGCCCTGCTTCTATCTGGAGCTGTTATTTACATAACTATCTGTTCAACAATTTGTCTCAAGGGCGTATATATCAAAAGCAGTCTTACCCACATGTATTCAACCCTTGGGCTGACTAATGACAACATTTAAACCACCGATCTTCATCACCCTAATTCTAAATTCAACGCTGCAATTGGCTTCATTGATATTCCGGTGGGAAATTGATTGCAAAGCATATTCCGACATAATACTGTAGAAATATTTAAAATAGCTGGATGCAGTCCGAACCAAAATCCTGCCGGGACCTCATAAACTCAAGCTAGAATAATCAATTGTTTAATCAAGTTTATTCTCGATATACAACGAAATTTCTTTTTTGTATCGTTTCTCTTCATGACGTGATGGATCATGGGTCTCCACAACTTCCCATCTTTTGCAGCTTTTAGTCTTTCTTTTACTATCCTACCTTCTCTTCGTCCTGGCTAAGACGATAAACTACATCGAACAGCAAGACGTCTGATCAGCAGGCTTTGAGGAGCGTGGAACCACCTCTTAATTGATCATGTTCCCAGGTACACCCTAACCTTAGGTGGTATCACCTGTTAGGGTCCCAACTATGGGTAAATAGTTAACCCCCCACCCCAAACTGGGGTCAAAACACTATGAAAGTGTAAAAATAGGTTTTAATACAGTAATACATTTTTGTAAAAAAATTAACAGCTATACATTTTTGAAGAAAAAATATTACCTGCAATATATTTGTGAAAAAAAATATTAGCAGCAATACATTTTTGAAAAAAATATTACCAGCAACACATTTTTGAAAAAAATATTGCTATCAATACAATTTTTGTAGAAAATTTTTTACCAGCAATACATTTTTGGAAATAAGTATTACTAGCAATAAAAATTTGTCGGCATTAAATAACCCATTGAGGTTGATATGCCGTAAAACAAAACAAAGCAAACCAAACCAGCAATAAAAATCTTGTCGGCATTAAATAACCCATTGAGGTTGATATACCGTAAAGCAAAACAAAGCAAACCAAACCAGCAATAAAAATCTTGTCGGCATTAAATAACCCATTGAGGTTGATATCCCGTAAAACAAAACAAACCAAAGCAAACCAGCAAAAAAATTTGTCGCCATTAAATAACCTATTGAGGTTGATATATCGTAAAATAAAGCAAACCAAACCTACCTACTCTCTGTCCCATCTATCCATTTACACAAGCTTGTTAGGCAGATTGGTCACTCTTTTTTTTCTTGCCTTCAATATTTCACTTTGAGTGTTAAATTCTCCTAGCACTCTTTCCTCATTATGTATCCCAAAATCATGAACTCTCTCTTTCTGATTCCAACTATGTGTTCTTCTTGTTTCTGTTTACCTTAAAATTTTATTCTGCCCAACACATTCTCAGCATCCTTGTATATAATAACATTTCAGTTGTCTGAAGTTACTTCTTCATCTGTGAAGACATCATCCAGTATATAGGAGGGCGAATATGGCATACTTATCTTATATTCAGTACCCTGATCTTTGTTTCCCGTTAAGTTAAATATCGAGGAAATCTTTTAACAGGGGACGGAAAGAGCAAAACTGAACTCCGAAGGCGCATTGGGATGGCTAAAGATGCCATCTAAAAACTAAACAGAGTATTAAGAAATAGAAAAAGATCGCTGGAAACAATCTTCTCAAACAGGAAGAAGAGACTTGAAGTAATAGAAATGTAGTTCTACAGAAGGATGCTGAGGATACCATGAACCGATTATTTGAACAAGTCTTAAAGAAAATGGAAAGAAAAAGGAATCTCATAGAAGAGAAGGAAGAGATCTTTGGAATTTCTAGGGTACATAATGAGAAAAATACGCTTGGAAAAACTGATACCCACAGGACAGACTGAAGGCAAAAGGGAAAGAGGAAAACAACATATGACATAGTGAGCTTGAGTAAATGGATGGCGGAATAGGGTTTCAGACAAATAACAAATTTATTAAGAGCTACAAAGAGCAGGAAATTGTGAGGAGCCATGATTGCTTTCGTACTGAGGGGACATGGCATATGTAGAAGAAGAATATTTTGTTTAGATTTTGCAAGGCCTCTTTCGCTTTTCGAGTACAGCTTCGGATTTCGGTGCATCGGATACTCTCTGACAACTCTCGCCAGTCGCATGATCCAAATCTGTAATACACATTAATTTGTTTATTTATTTTAATAAAAAAAAAAGGGGGAGAAGCAATAAATAATGCCTAAGATAGAAATATATTTTCCGCAAGAAGAGTCATAATAAAATTCAGGCGGAGAACACAAAGATAATATTTTGGGAGGAAAGATTGATTCAAGTTAAAACCTTGAAGATATTTCTAAAAGAATGGATGATTCCCTTATAAATTACGAATCCTCTAAGAATTGCTTTTATTCTTGGAGAATACTAAAGGGTTTTGCAAGGTCATAGACGGGGGCAGAGCAAAATAAAAATAGAAAGCGAGGGTCGAGAAAGAAAAAAGAAAGAAAAAATTGTAGAAACGAACGAGATAGAAAATAAGTGATATATATATATATATATATATATATATATATATATATATATATATATGAAGTATAGGAGATAAAAAGGAATGTAGGGAAAAGGAGAAAATAGAAAGGCAGAAATAGAAATAAAAATGGCGGGGAGTAAAATAGAAGGTTGAGGAAGATAAAGGGAGAAGAAAAAGAACTGGATTAAAGAGAAAAAGGATAGATAGATAGATAGATAGATAGATAGATAGATAGATAGATAGGAAAAGTGGGAATAGAGAAAGAGAGATAGAGATAGAGCAATGCCGTTAATGAGAAACATGGATATATATATATATATATAATATATATATATATATATATATATATATATATATATATATATTAAAAAATAATAATATATATATAAGATAAAAAATAAAAATAAGATAATAATAAACAAGATAAAATAAAATAAAAAAATAAATAAGATAAAAATAAGATAAAAAAATAAAAAGATAAAATAATATATATATATATATATATATATATATATATATATATATATATATATATATATATATATATAAATGAGACAAAAACAAAACAAGATAAAGATGAATAAATAAAATAAAATACAAAATAAATAAGACAAAAAATACGATAAAAATAAAAAAAATAATATTTGCTCTACTTTCTATTCAGCACTTATTTTAAAGTAAATGCTACAAACAGTGGAATTATACTCCAACTATTTTTCCTCTCATTTGTATATATATATATATATATATATATATATATATATATATATATATATATATATTTTCCCCAATTATTATTATAATTTGCTCTGTATCATATAAAGTTCTCATATGGACTAAAAGTCCTCTTTGGAATAATCCTTACCAATTACAATTTTGTATTATTTATAATTCCTCCTTATATCAATAAGTTGATCTCTCTCTGGAATATTTCTTTTTGGATGACTTTATTTATCTACGTTTTACTCCAGACTATTCCCTGAAAAACATGTCCATCTTTACATTCTTTCGCTCTATCACACAAAGACAAAATGACAGACCTTATAAAAAGATTACGATGGAAAACAGATTTTTACTTAAACCACTCAGACGCACTAAGTTGCAGAAACAAAAAACAAAAAAACAAATATAATCGAAAATCTCAATATTTCTTTTCTCAATATGGATTCAAGGTAGTATATTAAAAATAGTATTGAAATTAGGAGTGTAAGACAGTTAAGTGTTGGTATCGTCTTTCAGTTTTGTACAATACGTCAAGAAATTTAATTATGCAAGTCCATCGATAGTTAAGAAATCTTACTACGCAGTCATTTTAAAATATTTATTAAGCTTTCAAAGAGAACAGGTCAAGAATAGAGCTTATCTGGGAAGTGTTTTTAAAGGCAACGGAAAATGTTAGACAGAAATATGATGCGTGGAATAGACAAAATTGCCTTCCAAAAGCTAAGCAAAGTATTAAGAAACAGGAAATTTTCATTAGAAACTAAAAAAAAGAAAAAGGGTACTGGACTGCTATGTAATATCAGTTCTCCTATAAGGCAGCAAATGTTGGACAATTTATTCATATATGAAGAAGAGACTTGAGGCAACGGATATGTGCTTCTACAGTTGAGAATACCATCGACTGAACATGTAAGCAACGAGGAAGTTTCAGATAAAATGTAAACAAAAAGAAGACTTATGCATAACGTCAGAAAGAGACAGTTGGGACTTATAGAGCAGATAATGAGGAAAGAGGGCTTAGAACATTTAACACCCATAGGACATATTAAAGGCAAGAGAGACAAAGGAAACAGCGGAGAACGTACCTAATAACATTGTTCAAATGATTGGTAAAACAGCGATTAGGAGAGATAGCAAAAAGACAACAATTACTGGAAGCTACGAAGGACAAGATGTTGTGGAGAACCATGATCTTAGAAATTTATTTGAGTAGCGAAAGATGCGTTCTGAAATTTAATGTATTAAGGAAATGAAAAATTTCATTCGAAACAAAGAGGACTGAACTATTATATAATATTAATCCTCCTATATTGCTGTGACTGCTAGACAATCTACTCAAAGATGAAGAGCCTTGAAGCAACATAAATGTGGTTCTATAGAAGGATGATGGGGATGCCATGGAACGATTACGTGAGAAACACGAAGTTTTGGAGAAAATGGAAACAGAAAGGAAACTCATACTTAACAATCAGGAAGAGGTCTTTGAAATTTCCAGGGCGCAAAATTAGAAAAGAGGGCTTGGAAAATTTGATACTCACAGGAAAGATTGAAGGCAAGCGGGTTTAGTAAATTGTTGAGAGAATAGAGTATAGGGAACTAACAAAACACAATTTAATAATAGCCATAAAGGACAGGAAATTGTGGAGAGACATGATCACAGATGAAGTAGAGACTGGAGGCAACAGAAAATGAAGAAAAAGGGCTTAGAGAATACGACACTCACAAGACTTGTTGAACGTAAATAGCGAGTAACCGAACGAACAAACTTAAATGAATAGTAAAACAAAAAGTGGGAGAAACTGTCTGAGCGTTACGAAAAATAGGAAAATGTGGAGAACTGTGATCACCCCAGTTCTAACGGAACAAGGCTCAATCCAAATACGTATATGTTATGAGAGAATAAGTATTGAGAATTACTTAGAAGCATAATTTGTCTGCTAGATAGGCTCGAGCTGTATTACTGATGGCACATGGTGATAAATTAGTTTTCGATATGTCTTTCGTATCAAGTACAAGTGCCGGCACGATTAAATGATTTCCTTCACTTTTTTCCTCTCCCTACACGGTGCTTTTTTGATACAACACGCTTATAATTTTTCGAAAAAGACCCTTCTCAAGCGGCACAGTTATTTTGTTCCACGTTATTAAAAGTACAGTGTAACCCGGATATAAGAGAGATTTTATCTGGTCCCAAATTAGAGCCTGCGTTAATGTATATAAAATAGACCAAACCCGGATATAAGAGAAACCCGGATATAAGAGACCTCTTCGCCGGTCCGACAACTCTCTTATATCCGGGTTATATCCGTGTTAGACATTTCAGGTGGAACGCTTATCCGAAGCAAAACGCTTCTTTAATAAATTAAAAAATTCTCGCCAGCACAATTTCAGACGGCCACTGTATATGTTCCAAATGTGTATATGAGATATCCACCAAAACAGCCCATCTCCCCCAGTACATCCCCCTTTGGCTGCCTCGTGCAGGGACCCTGTTAATGCAATAGAGGAAGTTGTGCATTTAGCACTGAGAATATTCATAAATCCTTGATGTTTGGTTTGGTTTGGTTTACGGTAAACCGACCTCAATGGGTTATTTTATGCCATTAAGATTTTTTATTTTTGGTAATATTTTTTCCAAAAATGTATTTCTGTTAATATTTAACAAAAATGTTTTGCAAGAAATATTTTTTCCCAAAAATGTATTACTGGTAATATTTTTTTTCAAAAATGTATTGATGGTATTTTTTTCCCCAAAAAAATATTGCTGGTAATATTTCCCCCTCCCCCCAAAAATGTATTGCTGGTAATATGTTTGTTTCAAAAATGTATTGCTGGTAATATATTTTTCAAAAATGTATTGATGGTATTTTTTTCCCCAAAAAATATTGCTGGTAATATTTCCCCCACCCCCCAAAAAATGTATTGCTGGTAATATTTTTGTTTCAAAAATGTATTGCTGGTAATATTTTTTTCAAAAATTTATTGATGGTATTTTTTTCCCCCAAAAAATATTGCTGGTAATATTCCCCCCGCCAAAAAAAAAATGTATTGCTGGTAATATTTTTGTTTCAAAAATGTATTGGTGGTAATATTTTTTTCAAAAATGTATTGATGGTATTTTTTTCCCCCAAAAAATATTGCTGGTAATATTTCCCCCCCCCCCCCCAAAAAAAATGTATTGCGGGTTTATTTCTGTTTAAAAAATTTCTTGCTGGTAATATTTTTTCAAAGAATGTATTGTTGTTAATAATGTATATTTGTTAATATTAGGTTGGTGCAAAAATAATTTCGTTTTCTCACATAGTAACATATGTTAGAAAACGAAATTATTTTTGCACCAACCTAATAATTTTTTTCTTCAAAAATATATTGCTGCTATTAAAACCGATTTATACATGTTCATAGTGTTTTGACCCCATTTTGAGAGTTAACTATTTGACAGGTGCTAGCACCCTGGGTCAGGGTGGACCTGGGAACATCAGCAATTAAGAAGACGTTGCATGCTCTTCAAAACCTTTAATCTTCCAATCATAGGCCTTGCTGCCCGAAAGGTGGACCTGGGAGCAACAGGAATTAAGATGTGGTTTCATGCCGCTCAAAACCTCCTGATCAAAGACCTTGCTACCGGATGTAGTTTATCGTCTTACCCAGGACGGAACGCTTAAACAAGAGCGGTTTTAATTTCGAGCAGTGACCGTAACACATCTGTTTTTAATGGAATCGGTGAGGTGTTGTTTTAGGGGCTTAGAATGATAACAAAAAGCGCATTAGAAAGGCCGTATTAATTTGTTATTCATCAATGCGCCCACTCGCACGGCATATGATTCAAGGCCGGGTTTAAAGTGTTATTTTTACGCTTTCATGAGATTGGAGACAAAATTTCACAGCTCTCTCAGCAAATGCCTTTTGGGGGCCTCGGGCCATGATGCTAAATTCCCTCCTTTAAAATCATTAGTAGTGCCTTTGCAGCTGAGCATAATCAGAAACACGTATAAGAAAGGTCGTTTTAATTTGGTATTGATCCACGAACTGACTTGAACAGCGTATTACATAGGGCCGGGTTAGAAGTGGTATTTCTACACGTTCATTATATTGGAGGCAATATTGCTCAATTCCATCGACACTTTCCAATTAAGCCATCGCAGGCATTAGGCATTGACATAACCCTTCTTATTTTATGCAACGAAAGAAATATTACTTGGGTTTTTATTTTTAGGATTATTTTGTTCCATGTTTATTAACCTTGTATAAAAATTATCGGCGGAACGTTTATTTGAACCAAAATGTTTATAAGTTGGAAAGTTCTTACCAGAATGACAGTTCTTTCTAAATATCTTCCAATACAAAGTCCGATAGTCACTGAAGGTAGAAAGTGACAGTCGAAATTGTATGAGGTGTGTGATATGAGTTGGGAAATAACCCAGAAGCGAAAGTTTGTAAAACGACTGAGGGGGTACTTCCCTGATCATTACAATCTTAACGTCTTCAAAGTCTAGGTTTAATCTCTTTTATTTCCAAAATATCATCATACATTACACATTTTACATCCTCCTCTACTTATGGTAGTACTATAACCCCATTCGGTAAACTTCTACTTTGAGTGGCTCTTGAGACTTGGATTAGATGAGCAATTAGTAAAACAAAGGAAATAGAGGGTGGTATGAAGCGAAGATTATGAGCATGGTGATAACGATTGATCTTTGAGCTCAAAATTAAATTGTTCGGGGAAACACCTATGTGGGAGTTTGTTTTCAGGTTATTCTAGTGGTTTGATTGTTGAGCGGCATATCCTTATATATACAATGTTTGGGTGTCTAATTTAGTAAGGTTAAAGCTTTCTTTATTTTAGTTGTTAATATTGACCATTTATAGTCTAATATATATTTCGAAATATATATTTCGTCCTTTGGGAATTCATCGGACAAAAGTGATGCTTCCATTGACGTAACTGCACATGCGCACGAAGGCTTGGGGGGGTCGCTGAAATTTTAAACTATTTTTTAATGTGTTTGGATATATAGTCTGTTTAGTGTAACCAATTTGATTTAGTTATTTTGCTTATTTTGTTATTAAGTTTGTTTAGCGGCATATCAACTCTTTATGGGTCATTTAATGCTGAAATTTAATTTTCATGTGAGCATTTGTAATTTCATTTACAAAAATATTAAGCAATGTTTAGTCTGGTCAGTACCTAGATGGGTGACCGCTTGATGACAATATGGCACTGCCTAATAATAAGGATTTTGAGTTCATTTGTTTAGTGGCATATCAACTCCTTAAGGGTCATTTAATGTTAAAATTTAATGTTCTTGGGACCATTAGTAATTTCATTTGCAAAAATGTATTAGTAATTTTTTCTTTAAAAATGTATTGCTGGCAATTTTACTAGGAAAATGTATTTTTATATTGTTTGGATTCCGTCATTTTATTGTAATGACACATCGATGGTGTATCCAGTGTGGATCGAACTCGCTATGCATTGGTAATGGTAGCCTAGAAAGCTTGGTAGCCATTACAGCGTGCTGAGCTGCTCAAAATGTGTTTATATGCGTATGGATTTCTTTTGTCTATATTAATAGATTTGTATTTATTTTTATTGGTTTCTCGATATTTGAGGTGAATTTCATGAGACTTTTTCGTCCCATATCGGATAACAAAAGGGTTTTGAAGATAAGACTTGAAATAAAAACGCGTGAATTGTATTTCAACAGTTTCTTTTTATGGATCCAGTGGAAGACAATCATTTTCTGAAGTGTTTAAAGATAAGAAATCGATACAAGATGGAGGTATGCGAACGATACAAAAGAAAGATAAACTCAGGAAAAAAAAGAAAGAAAGAAAAAAAAGAAAGACAATTGAAAAAGAGAACGAATTTTTAAAAAATAGAGTTGGGAGTTCAAGACTAAGGAAAACGGAAGAAAAGAAAAGAAGAAAAGAAGGGAGACACAGTACAGAGGGCACGAGAAACAGGAAGAGAAAGAAAGAAAGAAAGAAAGAAAGAAAGAAAGAGAGAAGACGTTGAGATGAAGGTATGCGAATGATATCGACAAGAAGAAAATTCACTGAATGAAAAATCAAATAAGTCAGAAAAACAAGAGTGTGAGAAAGAGAGAGAAAGTTCAATAACATGGTAAAGAGAAAGAGATAGAGAGAGAGAGAGAGAGGGAGAGAAAGTTAAATAAAGTTGTAAAGAGAAAGAGAGAGAGAAAGAGATAGAGAAATAGAGAGAGATAGAAAGAGAGAGGGAAAGTTCAATAACGTGATAAAGTGAAAGAGAGATAGATAGATAGAGAGAGAGAGAGTGAGAGAGAAAGTTAAATAAAGTTGTAAAGAGAAAAAGAGAGAGAAAGAGATAGAGAGATAGAGAGAGATAGAAAGAGAGAGGGAAAGTTCAATAACGTGGTAAAGTGAAAGAGCGATAGAAGTGAGAGATATATAGAGATATATACGGAGAGATAGAGAGAGAGAAAGTTCAATAACGTGGTAAAATGAAAGAGGGAGGCACAGAGAAAGTTCAATAACGTGGCAAAGAGAAGGAGAGATATACGGAGAGGAATTTCAATAACGTGGCAAAGAGAAACACAGAGAGAGAGAGAGAGAGAAAGAGAGCGAGAGAAAGAGAGAATGACAGGGAGAGAGAAAGTCCAGTAACGTGATAAAGAGAAAGTGAGATAAAGAGAGAGAGAGAGAGAGAAAGAGAGAGCAAGATAGAGAGAACAAGTTCAATAACGTGGTAAAGAGAAAGAGAGACAGATAGACAGAGTGAGTGAGAGAGTTTAATAACGTGGTAAAGAGAAAGCGATATATATATATATATATATATATATAGATAGATAGATAGATAGATAGATAGATAGATGGATGGAGAGAGAGAGAGAGAGAGAGAGAGAGGGAGGGAGAGAGATAAAGTTTCGATTTGGAAAGGAATAAAGAGAGGAAGGGAAGTATGAGAAAAGAAAAAAAGAGAAAAGAAAAAGACGGAAAATAAGAGAAGGAAGGAAACCTTAAAAAAAAAAAGAACAAAGAGGAAAAAAGAGAACAAGTGTAAATATAAAATTTTCAGGAAATAAAGAAAAAAAAAAGGAGGACATTCTATATCCAGATCAGGTTTTTTTTTTAATTTCTAACTAAATAATATTAATCTCTGATTTCTATATCTACGTGCCCTGCTCCTTCAGAGCATAGTCGATCGTGGCCTGCCACAATTTCCTCTCCTTTAAGGCTTGTAGTAGATGACTCTTTCCTCATCCCTGTTCTGCCAACGATTTACACAAGTTTCTTGTCATCGTCCGACTCCTTCTTCTCGCGGACGTGGGTGATCGTGGCTCTCCACAATTTCCTGTCCTTTAAAGCTCCTAGTATATATATATATATATATATATATATATATACGAAGAAAAATATACGGAAAAAACAAACAAAAATCCTTATATGCAATAATGCTGTTTTAATGTTAATATGTCTACCAAATCTCATGCAAAACTGTGACTTAAAATATGTGGGCTCGACAAGCGTACATATAAATTTTGGATCTAATAGAATTTCTTTCATTTTTCATTTTTCTTTCAAAATATTCAAATTTAGGAATATGTTTTCACAGCGTCGCCTACGTGGTGACAACGTGACCATGTTTAAAACGGAACGCTGATCGTATAAAACTTTCAGTTATCTGTTTGGATAAGTCTTGTTCTTGTGTCCATCGTCTTTGTCATTTTAATTTTGATAATGTTAATTATATTTTATATTTTATATTTATGAATATGTCCTGAAGATGGTTTATTGACCGAAACGTCCGACGTCGACATATTAACATTAAAACAGCATTATTGCATATAAGGATATTTGTTTGTTTTTTCCGTATATTTTTCTTCATACTGTCGGATCTATATCCATATATTTCCTTACATATATATATATATATATATATATATATATATATATATATATATATATATATATATATATGTAATTACTTTAAACGTTGTTTTTAGTGACACACAATTTATCAGTCTTTTGGTGACCAATTATTAACGTCATGAACTCAGCTGAGTTTCTTGGTTCGATGTCGTGATGCTAGATGGAACGTTATGGTGGATAGGACCCCCCATCCCACGGGGGATAAAGAACGTTGAACTGACCTGCTGATTATTGATCTGTTGCCCCCAGCATTGAATGTGGATGTGATTTGAGCGTGTGTCACTTGGATGTCAACTCAAATCTAGACAAATGTCTCTGATGGTGATTCTTAAGTATCGTGGTCGGCCACTGTGCAGTACCCTTCCACTGGGTCCATACGTAGATCGAATGATGTGAAATTTCACGAGACTTCCGGAATCGGAATTTATCATCCGTCTGTTACACAATATAATCTCCTGTTACAACACAGATAAAACTTGTAACTTCCTAGCCTCACTATACGTCAAATCGCAGCTGATAATTCTATGGACAACTGGGTATTTCCTTGAGAAAATGTTTTGGTTGACCACTTACTATTTCATTTATGTCGCTATCCCAAGACCTTTGGCACATCAGTGTATTGAAACTACCGCAATTTCCCATATATAATACGCTTTCATCTATAATACGCCTTCATCTATAATACGCACACCAAAAGTTTCTTTGAAAGTGTGGGAAAACGCTTCTACTCATGCATAATACGCACCCCTTGTTTCGTAATGAAACCCTATAAATTATAGCTATCCAATTTCATTACAGCCAACGTTTTCTACTCTTATTTAAAAAAAAATGGTTTTAAACATAGAATAATAATATTTTAATTTAGATTTATGATAAATTTTTGCTTTATTTTACGGCAATTTTTAAAGAGTTTTTTTTATACGTACCACTGATTTTGCTTATTATTTTTTTAGAGAAAAATGCGTATTATACATAGGGAATTACAGTAATTGAAGCTGAGCTCAAAGACAAACCGTGGTGGATATATCTTGCCTATACTCTGGGTACCACCTGAAATAGCCAGTGTTTAGTGATTTTCTAAGCCAGGCTTAGTTGTGGTACAAGGCCGACAATATGGAGCACCCAGTGAGGATCGAATTCACTACTCAGTCGTAATTGATCTAGCAAGACAAGATTTCTAACCATTACACCACGTCGAGATGCCCAACGATTTTCAAAATGTAGCTTGGATGTGGCACAGGGCAGAAAGTATGGGACATCCAGTGAGGATCGAACTCTCTATTGAGTCGTAATTGTTCTAGCGTGACAAGCTTGCTAACCATTACACCACCTCGAGGTGCCCAAATAGCCGGTGTTTATACTGACTCGCTAGACGTCGGTTTACAGCTGATATAGGTCTGTAAGTCTGGGTACTTGTGAACAAGTTACGGTACCACCAACTACCAAGACCTTTACGTAGTGCTATACCATGACATTTGACAAGTCAGTGCATTGGAACTAAATTAATTTATAAATATATTCTTGTGGTAAACTCTGCCTAGGATCTGGATGGGAGCTGAAATAAAATTTGTTCTTGTAAAGTTTTTAAATTTGGTTTCTCAACATTTTCTATCACGTTAGTGGAAATTAGACGACATGGCCGGAAATTGCAACCTATTCACTATTACAAGAATGGAATATAAATGTGGAGACGTTCGGACTGTTTATAATAGATCGATAAACAGATTTATAAGGTTGTAAAAGGATGTAAAAGAAGATAGCAATGCAAGCAGCTATTATGTCCGGGATGATTGTTGATAGGAAAGAAAGCCTAAAATGGCGACAAGAACAGTCTAAGCGGAGATGAAACAAATGCAATGTTATGCGAGGCTGCTGAAAAGTTCTCAGCACGACTAAGAAAGCTTATAAAGTATTGTTTGGTTATTTTTTATTATCTTTTTTTTAGCCACTGAGACACAAGGGTTTATTGAGTGTGAAGGAATAAGAGAAAGGATAAACATTATTAAGGAGCGGGAACATTTAAAGAAGAGGAATTATGAAGACAAAGGATAACAATTGACATTGCATTTAAATTCATCAAAATCAGTTGGCTGAAAAGCAAAAGGTCAGAAAAGAGTTCAACAAGTGCGAGAGAAGAAACTATTAGCATAGAACTTACAGCTACATCGCGCAATTTCAATTGTAAAATGATGAAACTTAACCGTCAATCTAGTACTGCGCTTAAATTCATAAAGTTTTGGTACCATAGAGGAGAATTTACCCGAACAATTTTTTTTAAGTATATTACCCCAGGCAAGTTGGGAATGCCACTAGCACGCAAGGGGTTACAGAAAGTGAGAGCAGGCGTAAAGAGGGTGTTTGAGGAAAGGACATCGAGAAGGACCGGGATCAGGATGAAGGCATCAGAAGATGTCGATTGAATTTGAATATTTGAAGATTATAGCTATCAAAGCAAGTAAAAGAGAGGGATTTCCACTTCCGGGAAGTGCGAAAGAAGAAGCTATTGGAGTAGAAGAGACGGTTACAATTAACCCTTTTCGACAGTGAAAAGGTGGAACCGAGATGCCAGCTTAGTAGCACGATAAATTCATGCAGTTTGGGAACCAGTGAAAGTAGCTCGTCAAAGCACATTGCGATGAAAATACTTGTAGAAAAGACTGAGGGAAGCCGCAGCACGCCTGTGAGAGAGTTATCATGAAAGGTATTTATAGAAAACTTACAGAAAAGCTACATTACGGCGTTGTGAAAGTGACTGAAGGCTAGACGCCAGTCAAGATCAGTAAAACCGCTGATTCTTCTTTGGATTTTATCAACCCTAGAACACTAACCATGGATATATAGTACCTAGCAAAAATTTTCAGTACCTGATTCTCTTACCTAAATAAAGTTTTTCAGGTCCTATTAATGTTAACTCAAAGTACAAAGTTTGAAGCGCCTGCATGTAAAAAACTTCAAATAAAGGTTTATATTTAATATTTTTTTTGATATTTTCAAAATCGGGTATGATATACCCATGGTTAGTAGTAGTGTAACTTTAATTGATTGTTATTGTTCTAGGGTTAAAAATCTCCAGATATGTAGCAGGAGAACAAGACAGGTATGGCAGTAATATTCACAGCATGAACGAATGGAAGACTTATAAATATGTAAGATAGATTCCGGAGAGAAAAAAATTTCAAGCACGATACAATGATCCAGATTTCTTGGCAGCCAACCTAGCAATGGATTCAATATAAGACTTCCACTTCGTGTCAGCCGAGGCTGTTAGCCCGAGAAGGCGCAAAGAGTCAGTGTGGAGGTTGCCATTAGTCATGCTGATAGGAAGCAGAAAGAGGTCTAATTGATAGTTAAAATTAACAAACCATTCCTTGTCCCAGTTAACAATAGATTGTAGGTCATTTTTGAGATCAGCTGCTAATTTGGCCTTATCGAAGTGATCAGATTTACTATCGAAACAGGAGTAAATAGATACGTCATCAGAATAGATACGAAGTTAAAAAACAAACCTGACAACATAAGATATTAAGTTGCCATCATTGATATAAATTAAGAACAAAGTAAGTCCAAGGGGTATAACTTATTTGACCGGTTTTGGGTAATTCTAAAAACCTTGGCACCGTTAGATATGCAGATGATACAGCCTTTGATTGCAGACACAGAATGGAAACTACAGGAACTCTGACAGAAGGTAATAAAAGAAAACGAGAAGAAAGGAATATTGGTCAATTGTAAGGAGACAGAATGTATGGCTGTCAGGAAAGATATCCTCCTGTCTCGTAATACTCTACCTATGTTTTGGAATGCGTCTTTCGCCATCCCAATGCGTCTTCGTTACTGGGCTTGTCCTGAGAAACAGTTTCAAGAGATAGATTTTATATCTTTTCACACAAAAGTAACGCTCACTAGTCCGTGAATTATGAGGAAGGAAATTCGAAAACTGATTTTGGGAATTGGATCTTGAATTTCTCTTCACCCCAAGTATTTATAATGGTAATTTAGTTTGGTAAAAGGCCAAGAATGTTGAGCACAGTGTTTTCTAACCTCGGTCTTTGTTTAGCCTGTAGGAGGAATTACTAATGATTTTCCATTATTTTTCATTGATTAGACTCTTGTTTATTATATATATATATATATATATATATATATATATATATATATATATATATATATAGCTACGGGTGTATGATTGATTTGAATCTTTTAAAACCCTTTATTCTACATTCAACACTATCACTTGATAAGACACCAGAAATGTTGAAACAAAACAGCTATTTTTGTAGTGATTTTATAACATATTTATGTTATAATTTTCGAATAAATAATTATGTATATATATATATATATATATATATATATATATATATATATATATATATATATATATATACTAGCAGCATGGCCCGGCGTTGCTCGTGCTTGATTAAAAAATCGTACGACTCATACAGCAATCGCTATCACTTCATTTAAAATATTTTTTGCCCTTCCTTACCTTTAAAGGAGAACCCAGTTTTGCGGAATCAGAATCAATGTTGAGTTTAAGCAAGCGAATGAGCCAATTGGAGTAAAGTGTCATGCAAATTTAAATTTAAATTTTTCCCACTTGTGACGAATGCAGCTATCGATTTTTTTGCATGCTAGCATGCTAGTTAACATTCGTATCAGTCAGCTGTTGGCTCTAACGCTGGCCAATAGAATTTTCTTGCCTATCCAGTAGAAAATGGCCGCAAACTACATGAAAAGTACCCTAGAAGCATGAAAAAAAAATGATTATTTCCACTATCGATGGGTGTTGGGAAATGCAAAGTCGGTCTTGGCCTTCCCGCAAACTTTGAGCATGTGCATGTAAATTTTGGTGCAAATCTGTCGAAAATTGCGGCCGTGAATTCGACACACACACACACATCCTGCCTTTTATAGACAGAGATAAATGCACATATATATATTTATATACATATTTTTATATGCATATATATATATACATAAATATATATATATATGTATATATATAAATATATGCATTACATAAATATATAAGAAAAGCAAACAAGAAAAAAAGACATAACACATAGTCTCTTCTAAAAAGAATATATATATATATATATATATATATATATATATATATATATATATATATATATATATATATATATATATATATATATAAATAAAAGAGGCACGATGGAGTAATGGCTTGGATTGATGAATCAGAGAGCCGAGTTCGAATTCCAGTCAAATCCATTACATTCACTTACGTTGGGAAAGCTGTGAATCCTCTTGTTCTCCCTCCTTCAACTATGAGTAAAATAGCAGGGAAGACTGGGTTCTATAGCCTTGGATGGCAACTGTTCTAGGAGAAGGACAACTCTGAATTCAAAACCTGCGGAGGGTCGTTTGGGGACCTTGTGGCACTTAGTGCACCACGTCTCTGTATTCGGCCCTTCAAAAAATGTGGATGGTGCTGCACGAAACCTTCACCACTATAATCAAATCTCATGTGCCGTTGTCGGGCTGTCGGTTTCCTGGGAACTGATCTGCTTGACCCTCATACGTCGAATTCGACGACGATATATATATATATATATATATATATATATATATATATATATATCCATGTAGAATGAGTCCAATTCCGACGTTATTTTTTTTTTACTAACACCTGATGAGATGTGTTAATAAGCTTTGAAACATGATTGCATTTGTGTATCGTTTTGTGTAGGTGTTGGAATGCGTCTTTGGCTATTGCTACCCGAGACAAAAAGCTAGGAAGGAAAGTCATCTCAGCGTCGCACTTACCATTCTCTGTCAAAACAGTTAAAAAACTTGACAGCATTATATATTAAGTTAACTGCTTCCATCATTGAATAACAAAGTAAGTCCAAGCATAGAGCCCTCAGTGATTTGGATTCTAAAAACCTTGATAATATTGAATATGCAGATGACACAGCGTCGATAGCACACACAGAATAAAAACTATAGGAACTCTTACAGAATGTAGTAAAGAGAGAAGTACGTCAATTGTAACAAAGAATAATGCATACCCTTGTGTAAATTAATTGAAACAAAACAAATAATTCCGTTATTATTTCCTGTTTCCTATTTTTCAAAGAAACATGACCTAGTGCATATGTTAATACTTCTTATGTCCATTCCACGAAGTCGTTCCTTGCAGATTGACCACAGATTCTCGATTGGATTTAAATCAGGAGAGTTTCCGGGCCAGTCTATAGTACTTTGATTTGCTCACTGGTAAGGCTTGCCAGTGTGTTCGTGCAACGTTACAGTTTTCGTACTAATCGACCAGTCCGAGACAATAGTGGTCTGGCGTGTTGAAAATCTGTAAGTTGCAACAGGATGACAAGTATTTACCAAGGCAAACAATTACTAGACTGGCCCCGGAAACTCTCCCTGATTTAAAATCCAATCGAGAATCTGTGGTCATCACTGCAATGACCTAATCGAGACAAGAAGACATATGCACGGTCATGTTTTTTGAAAAATAGGAATCGATTGCACCCTGTTACGTCAACTAACCGGTAGTTTCAATTAATTTGCACAAGGGTGTATTGTTGTCAGGAAAGGGAAC
>OZ010600.1:10267435-10422435 GCA_963932145.1 Acanthosepion lycidas
GCCAAAGTACATTGTCTTCAAAGCAAAAACAAAAACCTTTCTTCAAACTCCAAGAACAGACGCTAATTACAGCACAACCAGAAATCCTTAAAGTTGAATCTATAAAAGACAGACATGATAAAAAGAAAAATTCATCTAAACTCTTAAATAAATCACTAAAAATTACTGCAAATAATTATGCAATCACCCAGAAAAAGTAATGAAAAAAGCTGGTGAAGCAAACATCTTTGTCTGACAAGTACAACTCAAAAATGGAACAGTTACTTGATGATCACAGTAAATTTAGAAAACTTGCTAATAATCCTTCTACTCAGCTAAAAGTGAAAATTAATAAAATAATCCCAGCTACCAATTCGGAAGAAAACAATCAAAAACTTACCAAAATAATTCGGAAACTATAAACCAGGATACATTTATGGTTCTATCAAAATGCAAAAAACCTAACTTTCCACTCATAAGGGAGGTGTGAACAGATATTGATATGGCATAGTTTACCATCTCTCCGGAGATAATTCTTATACTTGCTGAATCAGTTCAAGGATGAGATGATGTAATTCGCTGGGCTAAAGATGGGCCTCGTCATGACGAGGCAACAATTCAATAGCTTGTGACACATAAATGTACATATGTACACCGTGTTCTGTTAATTGCGATCACGGTGGATTATCGCCTGCCATATTGTCTCCAATAACTATATCTTGTGACTTGAATAGTTTCATTTAAATACTGCGTTGGCCAAAAAATTCATTCTTTTTATTAGGACCTTGAATAAGTTCTGATTTTTCATGAAAAGTAATGTTTTATTTCATACATCAGTTAGAAGCATATCATTAAAAGTTTTGTCCATCGCTAGTCACTACTTTTTCTCATCTTTCTGGAAGCATTTGAATTCCACGTCGGAAAAACGACACTCTTTTGAGGTCGACCGACTTTTTGGCATCTTCAAAAGGATGAAGTTGCTGCTCAACCAGGCTATGTGCCATCGATCGGAACAAGTCATAATCGGACGGGGCCAATGTCTGTTGATACAGGGGGTGAGGTAGGACTTTCCATTTTAAGCGTTTCCAAATAGGTTTTCAACCATTTTGCAACATGTGGCCTAACTCTGCTCTTATAGCGGCCGTTTTTCTTCAATCCTCAGCTCAAACGCATCAATTGTGGTCGACAACAATTTCCCGTGATGATTTAGTTCGGTTTGAGCAGCTCATAGGAAACTACACCCAGCTGATCCCACCAAATGCAGATCAGAAGCTTCTTAGCATGGATATTCGGCTTTGCCGCCGGTGTTGTTTAAAAATTTATTGTTAACGGCAAAAATTCTTACGGCATATATATATATATATATATATATATATACATATATATATATATATATATATATATATATATATATATATATATATATATATATCCGGTGTAACAGCAAAATTGTCCAAATCGTATAACAGCAAGGGATTATTGTCTACCCCACAAAGATATAAATAAACATATATAAAAAACACTAACCTTATTGAGTTCATTTTTTCCAGGTTTTCTGATAAGACGTTTAGCCATCTTGACAACATTTATCGTATTAATCACTGAAAAATCTTTTGAGTTCTTCTGCGAGAAAAAGTTTAGGTTAAAATCGGTTTCTGTCAGCCATGAAAATCCCGAGGACATTCAGCTCGGTAAATGTTGTTAATATTGTTTATTATAAACAGAGAATTTACTTAAATATTTGTACCTATAAAAATAACGTATACACAGATAATAACATTATATATATATATATATATATATATATATATATATATATATATATATATATATATATATATATATATATATATATATCGGGTGTAACAGCAAAATTGTTTAAATCGTGTAATAGAATGGGATAACTGTCTAACCCACAAAAAGTTTAATATATAAAAAAACACTAAACTAATTGAGTTACTTTTTCCCAGGTTTTCAGATAAGACGTTTAACCATCTTGACCCCATTTGTCGTAATAATCCCTGAAAAACACTTTGAGTTATTCAGCTAGAAAAATAATATGTTAAAATCGGTTTCTGTCACCTTCCCAACTGAGCAGTGGTGGAAGGAAAAAGATCATTCAGGACTTCACAAATAGTACCAATATTCATACTCTGGCTTCATCTTCAAAGCCCATTCAAGACCCATTAAAGAAATGGTGAATACGCTAAAAAAGAGGGAACAGTAGAGATAAAAACTGGATCTGGAGGTCACAACAGCAAGAGGGATCATGATTTCAACTTAGGGCTAAATACATTCTTACCGTTCAAAATAGAGTCCAGTTGTGTTATAAAATCTCGAAGAATTACAGAAAGTTATCTTTGAGTTCCAAGATCATCTTCAGGGGTGCAAGTAGTACAAAATTATATGTTGTTCATTAGTATTTATACAAAGTTGTGTGTTGTTATCCATTAGCCTAATCTTTTCATTATGCATTTAAATGCTAAAAGGTTGACAATGTGCGAAGTGTTCATTAGAATGTCAAAAAATTGAGGAGATCGAAAGTACTTGGGAAATAAAAATAAAATAAATTTAAACAGCTATAGCACATTTCTCTCATCCTTTAACATCAATATGGAAGGTTATTCGTGAGTATGAACGGATTTTGTTAAAAATTTGCAGACATAACGTCTGTAATTTGTTTCATCAGAATGCCTAAATGAGAATATATATATATATATATATATATATATATATATGTGTGTGTGTGTGTGTGTGTGTGTGTGTGTGTGTGTTTGTACAGAGTGTAAATAGTACAATCTGTTGTATGGTCAAATTATCGCCGGCTAAACCGGTTCCCCAACTAGATTTTTCTGGTGAGTAGGTTGGTCAGATACCTTGCAGGATTAAAAGCAGGACCTGTCAACGGCCGAATGAATACGTTCATAGGACCAAAGATGGTGATGTAGATCTACCTGGGTTGATGTTCATCTAGCCCTGGGAGTTTGGGACCCCTAAGCCTTCGTTAAGGTATCCTACTAGGAGTAGGAATACTCTGATGTAACATGTGTGACTTGGCAGCATCGAATTATGCTGAATGTTTTTTCTTTTCTTTTTGAGATATGCTGTTTTGGGTTAGAGAGTTCGTTGGACCCATTGCAAAGTGTTTCTCCATTTAAAAATAAAGATCATGTACAGACATTTCTTGATATTGGTAAGTCACAAGTGAGTCTTTCAATGATATCTTGCAGTTATCATACTCGACAACGAGTTGACAGTTATTAATGATGTCAAAAAAAGATTAATTCTATATCTGAGCTCGAAAACAGAAGAAAAAAGAAATGAAATAATGATTTCTATTAAAAGAATTAAAACAAGAAAAATTATTTTGGAGTAAATGAATCCACTCCACAGGAACAATCTCTAATCAAACCGAAAAATAAATCTAAATAAAGGATGACGTTGTTATCAACAGATTTTTACGGATGTCTTTTTTTTAGCTATTGATAAAAACAACAATTAGTAAAAAAAAAAAAAAAAAAAAAATGGTGCGGTGTTGCTTGTTTTTTTTTTCTACAACTTTCTAGAACCGCTTTGATAACAGTATTCTCTTCAGCAGGACGGTGCACCTGCGCATTAATCATTAGAAATTTTTTGGGGGATAGAAAATTACCAAATTGATGGGACTGAAGCATGAGATTTACTGATTTAGACCGCTAGGCCTCTTGATGAAAGATATTGAGTATTTCTGGGAAGCCATATTAAAAATGTGGCGAAGCAAACAATGCAAAAATAGAAACATTTTAAGACTTTTTTTTGAAAGACGCCGTTTCCTTAACACCTGTAATCTGTCAAAAGTCAAAATGATAAGCGAAATTTTTATGAAGACGGAAAACTGGTATTGCGAACGGAAACTAACGTACTTAAAAATATTAATTTGAAATATAATTTTATTTTTTTTTCCAAATAAAAGAACATTTGTACATCATTTTGGTTTTCTTTTTTCTTCTATTTTTGGTTTTTAGGTCTAACCATATCTTTACCACCCCCCAATATATAAATAAATATGATCTTGGAAACGATCGAAAGTACATGGGTTAGAAAAATTACGGTGCCATTTTGCTGTTCTACCAGTTTTCATGATATATATAACGCTTTTACACCGATCAAAATTTTAAATTTAAGTTCATTATCATAAAAGATTTCGCACAGTGAGGATCAGACAGAGATCAGGTTTTTGCTTATAATATGAAAATACACCGTCCACAAAAAGATCTATCCGTGAGTAATTCCCTTTTCTCTGTTTATTTCTCGCTCTGTTGACGAAGGACACAGGCATTTCCGGAAATTCTAGACTTAAAACCTTTCTTTCAGTGCTTCATTGCTGTCATATGGTTAATAATTAATATTTAATAAACGTTTTTCATACTGATTATATTGGTACCCTTTATGTTTGTACTTGTTTTATTAACTATCCTATCTATTATATATATATATATATATATATATATATATATATATATATATATATATATATATGTGTGTATTTTGGTAGCATGTTTTCAGTGATGCAAGTATCATTGAATAATTTAGACAAATTCTTCTGCTTATTTTTGCTAGGATCGGTTTATATGTGTGTATGTGCGTGTGTGTGTTTTTGTATTGATACCTGTTATATATGTGTGCTTCTTTATGTGTCTGTGCCCTTGTGTAAGTGTGGGTGTGTAAACGTAGGTATATGTCTGCATGTACGTGTGTATGTGAATGTATATATGTTTTTATATATATATATATATATATATATATATATATGCGTGCTTCTATATGTGTATATGTTGATGTGTATATATAAGTATTTATACATGTTTATATATGTGTGTGTGAGTGTATCGGTGTATGTTTTCGTATATATATATATAAATATATATATTTAAGTTATAAGGAACTTGGTAAACCGAATTGGTAAATCCAAAGAGGATGAAATCCTGAGAGCTCAATGTTAGGACAGAGCTAATATGTAATGAAAAATATATATATATATATATATATATATATATATATATATATATATATATAACTTAGTGTCTTGGAATGTATCATCAGTACTAACTAAAATCTATTTTTGTTTGATAATGGTTTTATAATTGCTTATAGACTTAATATTCTACCGTTGTGTCTCTTATATGGACTTTACAGTCCATTATCATCACTAAGATAATATTGTTAGAATATGTGTGGGTTTATGTATGTATATGTGTATTTATGTGTGCGTGTATATATATATATATATATATATATATATATATATATGTGTGTGTGTGTGTGTGTGTGTGTGTGGGTGGGTGGGTGCGTGTGTGTATGTGTATATATATATGTGTGTGTTTATGTTTGCGTTTGTATGTGTTTATATATATATGTGTATGTCTTTGTATATGTGTATGTGTGTACATATGTATGTTTGTGTGTTCCTGTATATATATATATATATATATATATATATATATATATATACATACGTGTGTGTCTTTGTATATGTGTATGTAAGTACATATGTATGTTTGTGTGTTCATGTATATATATATATATATATATATATATATATATATATATATATATATATGTGTGTCTTTATATATGTATATGTGTGTACATATGTATGTTAGTGTGTTCCTGTATATATATATATATATATATATATATATATATATATATGTGCGTGTGTCTTTGTATATATGTATGTGTTTACATATGTATATTTGTGTGTTCCTGCATATATATATATATATATATATATATATATATATATATATATATGGTTGGTTTACTTTTTCGGTTGCTGTGTTGGTTGATATATTTATGCTTGCTTCTGTATGTTTATATATGCATATAAGTATGCATGTATGTATGTGAGTGTATATGTATAGATGGATATATATATATATATATATATATATATATATATATATATATATATATATTGTGTGTATATGGGTATATATGTGTGTATAAGTTTGTCTGTAGGTATGCTTTTCTGTGTTTGTCTGTCGTAAAGAATGTGTGTACATATATGTCTGTATGAATTTTTTATTTTCTTTCATATATCGTTATATTTTTGTACTCGTGTATGTGCACTAGTGCGTGTATAGGTATATATGAAATATTTATATATATCTGTTGTGTGTTTGGAGTTTTCGTTTTTATATAATAGATGATGTTATTTTTATGCGTATATATCTATTTTTCTGTCCATGTCTCTATGTTTTAGGGTACTTTTCCTCTAATGCTTGTCATTCTGTTCTGCCCATCTTGAATTTTTATCTATTTTACAATTTCTATCTATATATCATTGCCCGTATAAGTTATATTTTAACAAGAGGTTAGAATTCGTTTAATAACACTTTCAAACTTGAATATTTCTTGGTGGGTGTATCGGCGTGTCTTTGTCAATCTATGTATGCGCAGGTACGTATCCTTGTCTCGGTGTCTGTGTGAATGGTCACATTGTGTGTACCTTTCATTGTATATGTATGTTGCCTTTTTTTTTAAAGATATTTCCTGTCTCGTCGCTTTTTTGAGTGTTTATATATCTAAATACATCTCCGTGTTTATGTATTATAATCTGATTGTGTATGTATTGTCTTTTGCAAGATTTCATACTCCTCTGCCCATGTTTTTGCTTCAAATGTATCTACCTTGTCATGAAGTTCAGAGCAGCATTTGATCTTAACGTTTATTCCATCTTAATTTCAATAAAAACAAAATAAATAGAAAAACATATGTATTTTTTCCTCAGTTTCTTCTTTAAATAATTTTATAAATTTAATCATAATATAGATTAAATTTAAAATTGGTAATTTTTAATTTAAAATTTTATAGTATAATTTAATATTTATTAAAATGAATTCTACTTTAGTCTAACCCCAACATTAAAGCATTAAATAATTATTATAACCTAAAAGTCCATTGTCAGGTTTTTTGAATTCACATATCGTTGTATTTTGATTGGTCATTCCAGCTTATGTAACAGCGTTTCCCCTTAGCGAAAGATGTTTGATTGAGTTGAACCTTTTAAAAACCCTTTATTCTACATTCAACACCATCACTTGATAAGACATCAGAATGGTGAAACAAAATGGCTATTTTTGTAAGGATTTTATAAAATATTTATGTTAATGATTTTCGAATAAATAATTATATATATATATATATATATATATATATATATATATATATATATATATATATATATTTCCAAGGGGATAAAATCCAAGTAGAGCTCATCGTACAAGACAGAGCAAGAATATAGTATATAATGATTAAACACTAATATTCCATAATAATTATATTGTAATCGTAATCACTATCTAATTGATGACACCTACAAATTAAATTGAATTTGTAAGTCTGATGAATTGGATCGTGATTACGATTCCAGTGTAACAAATTATAACCATAGAATATTAGTATTTGAGCCGTTTAGATCATTATATATATATATATATATATATATATATATATATATATATATACGTATATATATATATATATATATATATATATATATATATATATATATAATAAATTAACTGATTTAAAATATGGTTTCTTCGCTACATAGTAATAACCATGTTGCAAAAAATGAGGCTAAAAACTTCAAATTTAATTATATAATTAAATTAAAAGCATTAGTTCTATTTCATCTTCAAGCGAATTTTGGAATAGCATATTTAAAAAAAAAAGATATAAAAAATTAAGTTATTCCAAAATTCGCTTGAAGATGAATATATATATAATCAAATGGATAAAAATAGGTAAATGCACGAGCAAGCATTCGTATACAATATATATATATATATATATATATATATATATATATATATATATATATATATATATATATAATCAGTAGTGTAAGGAAAAAGAGTGCTCACTGTTAAATAACATATCTATTTAATATATGAAAAAATATACATAATACCCTACATTGATCGTACAATATCTTACTTTTCATATATATATATATATATATATATATATGTGTGTGTGTGTGTGTGCGTGTGTGTCCGTGTGTGTGTAAAATGTTTGTATTGTAATTTATTATAATAAAAATATAATAACCTTACTTTGTATTAACCACTTTTTTAAAAAAAAGTAAATGCTACGAACAGTGGATTTTTACTCGATCTGTTTTCTCATTTGTATATGTATATATATATATATATATATATATATATATATATATATATATATATATATATATATATATATAAACTGAAAATGTGGGATGTAGGCAAAAATGAAAAATAATCAACACTGTAATTTTGTTTATCTGCATTTGAAACCGGTATCAGTCGACAAATTTGAGACTTTTTCAGTTTGTTTTTGCATCAATTAAATATTTATAGCTAAACAGGAAATAGATAATATAACCAAGAAATGTTCTCGTTTTCTCTATAGAATTTGGTTCTTGTCTCTGTATATTCCTTAAAAGGAAGGATTTAATGCAGGCGATACTCATGGGATAATCGAGGAAGACATGTATTTTCAACAGTATGTAATTATTGCAAGTATTATTTAAAAAAAAAACAAGCTAATTATATGCATAATGTAAATGCAATGCTAACGATTTCTGTCGTAATGTATTGTAGAGGATAAAGAATGGATTCCCAATGGTCGGTAATTAAAACAAAGTTGGGATGGCCAAGGACGCATTTCAAAAGCTGGGCTGGGTATTGCGAGACAGGAGGATTTTTTTGGTAACAAAGAAAACAATACTGAGCTTTACATGACATCTATCCTCCTTTACAGCAGCGAATATTGGACGGTTTACTCAAAGATAAAGAAGTAATTCGAGGTGTGGTTCTACAGAAGGATGTTGACGATATCATGGACCGAGCGTGTGAGCAACGATGTGCTCTTAGAGAAGATGCAGTCAAGGACGAGGCTTATACTTATCACCAGGAAAAGGCAGCTGAAATTTCTGGGACACGTAATGAGAAAGGAGGGCCTGGAGAATCTGATACTCTCATGTCGAATAGAGAGAAAGAGAGACAAGGGAAAGCAACGCATGACATACCTGGCGGGTTTAAGCAAGTGGATGACAGAACGTGGTCTAAGGGAGGTGGAAGAGGGACGAAACTTATTGAGAGCCAAAAAGTATAGGAGGAAGTGGAGAGCCATGATCGCCTATGTTCTGAAAGGACATGGCACATCATTGCTAATAATTTTACTATAGAAATGAATAGGGGATTGCCAATAGTCAGGAAGTAAGTACCATTACTGATAAAATAGTGTAAATGCATTAGTAATGATTTATTAGAGCACTGTATTGCAGGCGACGAAGAAAAGACTAGATTAAGGGTTCTAATCCAGGTGTGAATTCTATCACCAGAGGAAGTTTCAAGGTTTTACTTTTTCTTTTTTTTTTATTTACAGAATTTTAGAACCCGTCATGAGTGTGAAAAAAGACGGAATAATGAATCTTATATTCATTATAGATTCACTTTCATTATCCTCAATGGAGAAGAAAAGCCTCAGTATGTATTTCGTTGCAAAGCTTTGTCAAATGATTCTTTAAAACCAACAAAGTTGAAGCAACAGTTGCAGAATAACCATTCAAAACATATGGGCAAGGTCAAAAGCTGCTTTGAAAGCCAGGAAAACGCTCTCAAAAAGTTAATTACTTGTGAATGAAAACAAATGGCTGTACATGTATTCAAGTTTAAAAATCCATTAACATTTTCTATTGCTATTAAATTTGTAAAACTCCTCTGTAAAAAGATATTCCCTGTGAATGTGTACATACTAATATGGAAAAGAATGAAGATTTTCAATAATATATGCATATTATTTGGAATGTGTCTTTTGAGTTGGACAGTCTTGAAAAGCGGGGTAATGACATTCTGACTTATAATAAAAAGGACGCATTGGGCCCAAAATATCAAGCACGCCATAGGGTAACAAGCATGGTTTCTTGAAAGAAATTTAAACTACGTATTTTGTAGTCAACAGTTAAAAATAATGGCATTCACGAACACAAATATTTAATTAAACATGTATAAAAGAGGGACTGCTTTCCAAATATACAATTATATATATCTATATCTATATCTATCTATATATATGTATATCTATATCTATATCTATATATATATATATATATATATATATATATATATATATATGTATGTGTGTGTGTGTGTGTGTAATGTGGTCCAGTTCAATTATTTATTGCAATGAATCATTCATAAAAAAAGTAGATTAGTAAAGTTAATGACATAAAATGGCGAAATCTCTTCGCTAACAAAATTTTAAAGGTGCATTAACCTACAAATCATTCGATGAATGTTATAATCCTTGTTTTTTAAAAAAATATAAGCCGTATAAGGTCTTTCTCAATAGATGGACAAGATGCTGCTTTGAAATCCAGGAAAACGCTCTCAAAAAAGTTAATGACTTATGAATGAAAACAAATGACTCTACATGGATTCAAGTTTAAAAATCCATCAACATTTTCTATTGCTATTAAATTTGTAGAACTCTTCTATAAAAAAGAATCCACGTAAATGTATATGTATTTTGTTGCAAAGCTTTGATAAGTGATTCTTTGAAACCAACAAATTAAATTTGGCAGCATTTAACAACACTTGAAAATTAATTCAGTCGATATTTTCCTGAACAATGATCACGAGTTGGATTTATTTCGAAATCCATTTAAATTTTCAGTTGAAAATGTTCCCTGCTAAATGTCAACATGAATTTTTAGAGCAGAAGGCTGATTCGAGAGCGAGAGATATGCTGAGAAATCTATCACAGAATTTTGGCCCTTGATTGGTGATTCCTACCCAAAAGTAGCAAAAAAATCTATCCATGCTTTACTTGCATTTGTGTCAACAAACACTTTTGTGCAAATTAATTGAAACAAATCGAATAATTACGTTATTATTTATTTTCTTTCGTATTTTCCAATGCAACATGACCCACTGTACATGTTAGTACTTCGTATGTCCATTCCACGAACTCTTTCTTTGATTTGCTCACTGGTATGGAGTGATGTCTATCGCAGACAATGGTCGTAGGACAACTAATCGAAAGTCGAGACAATAGTGTCTGGGCGTGTTGAAAATCTGATGCAATCACAGATGACGCAATATTTTTCAAGGCCCCCCAAAATTTCATCATACACTCCGAAAATAGATTCATATTACTGAACACCTCTGCAAATTACCTAATCTGAGGAAAAATAGAAATCGATTACACTCGAGTGCGTCTAAAACTGCATTGTGAAAGAATCGATTGTTTCAATTCATTTGCAGAAGGGTGTATATTTGTAAGTCAAGATTTTTAATTTTGTTGCAAATAAAAACAAAGCAACACAGTAGAAATGAGGTAACTAAGTATGGTTTGTAGAGTTTTTTTAAAACATGTCTTATATATATATATATATATATAATTTTCGTTAAAATGACTCACTAACAAGGTACGGTTAAGTTTCTATTTCATTTTTCTTGTGTTCTTATAATTTTCGTCTTTTCTGGACTCATATAGAAATTGTCCGAATGTTCTGTATGTCCGAGCGCTTACGGACATACTTTTAACCATTGTCAAGGGTGATTTTATTTTTTACTTTTGACTGAATGTGTAGATTATTTTTATTTAGAGTTAATGGATGTTCTATTTTCCAAACACGGTCAGCATATTCTGGCCGCGTTCATAGTGAATATTATTCGGCGTCTGCTTTTTCTATTTTAACACTCACTAATTCAGTAACATCAATTCAGCGAAGCAGAAAGTGGCAGTTCCAACTTGAAAATAGGAATAGAATGAATATTTAAAAAAAACAGCCCAAACTTTGGCATTTCCATGGTGTCGAGAGGAATTACGGAATCGTTATTACGACTCCTACTTCTGCAAGATTGATATAGCTGGTTTCAGGTCTAAGATTAAGTGTCACATTGTTTTGAAACTATTCTAGGTTCAGTGTCCTCATCATCTATACGTCATTTTTTGTAACTGATCCACACACCGAGGTATTTGTAGGGTTTAGTATTTACTAATTACATATCCTGAATTTTAATGTTGGATTCAGCGTGGGTGCCTTTATTGCTTTGTTCAATTCTACATCATAGCTTCTGTTTTGGAAAGGTTTATCTAGAGTCCTCTTTCTTGGTAGAGGTGATGACTTTCAGTTCAGTTTCACACAAATATTAGGTTGGTGGAAAAAATAATGACGTAATAATGTCGTTTTTTGACGTATTTTTTAACGTCAAAAACGACATTATTACGTGATTATTTTTGCAGCAACCTAATACCTTTGAAAATGCACGAATCTATCTCTTGTCCCCTCCATTATTAATCATCAATTTAGATTGGATTCTCTAGCCTCAGATGGCAATGAATTTAAGAGAAAGAACACTTTGGATTTCAAAGAGTGGAGACAGCAGCAGGAATACACTCCACTTTCGTGCGAATTAATGGCAATTCGTGTATAAAAAAGGAATGTGTGGAGAGCCATGACCACATATAAATAGATGGTTAAGTAAATTATAATATACTTATTTTGTTATACTAAATTTAACACAACTATAGATAGTTGTGTAAGGTTATTTTGAAAAAGATTTGTGATTTTAGTTAAGGAAAATTCGTTGTACAGACCTTTATTTTAGTTGCTAATGAAAGAAATATAGAAGTGAATACTATTTCAGAGATTGCGAAATTCGTAAAGTGTTAATCCATGAAGAGGTACGAACGTGAGCAATGTAGGGTACGCTCGTTTGAAAGGGAGCCAGAACCGGCGTCTGACTCTTAAGTAAATCAATACATAGATAACTGCTTTCTTGGCTTTGCACGGCCCTTGACTGACTTATCGCCTCAGCGTTCCCCACGCTATTGCGCTACCGAATTACTTTCCATGGCGAATCGTACAATGATTCGATCGGATTCAGTTATGATGGGAGGCGTGCATTTTTGTTGATTATACAGACGCTCGATGTCGGGGTCTACCACCAATTTGGCTGTCTTACACGTTAGAACCGTGAAAGCAATGATTAAGAATCAGAGGGAAGGGATATAGAAGTCTGCTTTTATTTATCACAGAAAATGTATTTATTTCTTTCATTAGCAACGAAAAAAAATGTATGTGGAACGATTGTTCGTTGACTAAAAACACAAATATTTTTCAAAATGATCTTACTCAACTATCTATAGTTGTGTTAAATTTAGTATAAGAAAATAAGTATATTATAAATTAGTTAACCATATATTTCTAAGTGGTAATGGCTCTCCAGACATTCCTTTTTATACACGAATTACCATTAATTCACAGGAAAGATAGTGGGGTGGATTCCTGTTGCCTCCTCCACGCTTTGAAATCCAAAATGTTCTTTCTCGTAGATTCATTATCATCTCAGGCTAGAAAATCCAATCTAAATTGATGATTAACCCATAGGTGGAGAGAACAAGAAACAGATTCGTGCATTTATCAAAGGTTATTTGCGTGAAACTGAACTGAAAGTCATCACCTTTACCGAGAAAGAGGACTCTAGATAAACCTTTCCAAAACAGATCGAGAATTGAACGCTTAATCCTTCATGAAATTCAGGATATGGAATTAGTAAATATTAAACCCAACAAATACCTCGGTGTGTTAATCAGTTACAAAAAATGTCGTATAGGAGATGAGGAAACTGAACATAGAATAGTTTCAAAACAATGTGACACTTAGTGTTAGAATTGAGGCCAGCTATATCAATGTTGCAGAAGTAGGAGTCGTAATAACGAATTCGTGGTCCCCTCGACACTATGAAAGTCATAAAGTTTAGGCATTTTTTGCCCTTTTTCCATTGTCTCAGCGTTTCATCACCTTTATGGGGTACCCAGGATTTTTTTTGATCATTCAGTTTCATGCCTACTTAAGAGGGGTAAGCTTTCTTTACAAAATCTGTGATTTTGTTTCGCTGCCTCGCTAAAGAGCAACATACACAAATATAAAAGAAGACAACAAGACTGTTTTTGCATCATCTTCTCTCACAACTGGCCATATTTTTGAAATAAAGAAAAAACAAAATCATATTCATGTCAACTGTCACCTGCGGAATGTATTACCAGATTGGAATGGTTTTACGGCATATCAACGTCAGCAGGTTATTTAATGCCGACAAGATTTTTATTGCTGGTAATATTTCCTTTTTCAAAAATGTATTGCTGGTAATATTTTTTTTCAAAAAAATGTATTCTTTCCAAAAATGTATTTTTTCCAAAAATGTATTTTTTCCAAAAATGTATTATTTCCAAAAAATGTATTCTTTCCAAAAATGTATTCTTTTTAAAGATGCATTTTTTCCAAAAATATATTCTTTCCAAAAATGTATTATTTCCAAAAACGTATTCTTTCCAAAAATGTATTCTTCCAAAAAATGTATTATTTCCAAAAATGTCTTCTTCCCAAAAATGTATTATTTCCAAAAATGTATTTTTCCAAAAATATATTCTTTCCAAAAATATATTCTTTCCAAAAATGTATTCTTTCCAAAAATGTATTCTTTTTAAAGATGCATTTTTTTCCAAAAATATATTTTTCCAAAAATATATTCTTTCTAAAAATATATTCTTTCCAAAAATTTATTCTTTCCAAAAATGTATTTTTTTATTCCAAAAATGTATTATTTCCAAAAATGTATTTTTTCCAAAAATATATTCTTTCCAATGATGCATTATTTACAAAAATGTATTATTTCCAAAAATATATTGCTAGTAATATTTTTTCAAAAAAGTATTGATTGTAATATTTTTTCAAAAATGTATTGTTGGTAATATATTTTAAATGTGTTACTGGTAATATTTTTTTTTCAAAAATGTGTTGCTGGTAATTTTTTTTCAGAAAAGTATTGCTGGTATTAAAACCGATTTTTATACTTTCATAGAGTTTTGACCCTTTTTAGCGGGGGGGGGGGTAACTGTTTGCCCATAACTCTGACTCTGACAGGTGCTACCACATCGGGTCAGGTTGGACCTGGGAACACCAGCAATTAAGAGGTGGTTCCACGCTCCTCAAAACCTCCTGATCAGAGGCTTTGATGTCGGATGTAGTTTATCCTCTTACCCAGGACGCGTATTATCAGAATTTTCAACAGATATAAAGTAAGCAAATGCAATTTTTGGATGGCAAAGTTCCATAAGGAGCATGAAGGTCTTTCTTTAATTCTTTTACCATGATCAAACAAGTGACCTTGACACATGTGATTTCACAATTACAACATTAAGTGTTCATTCAAAATACCTTCATAAGAAATTTCCACAAAACATGTCTTATCTGATTTGCAATGATAGACTAAATAAAGCCGAGCGTAGGCATGTCTGAAAATGAATACAGAAAATTATAGAAATATGAGAGAATTATGATGCCAAGGACCATACAAAGTGTTGTGTATTAATATCTAATTCTATAAAGGACATTTCTGTTTTCATCATGGCATTTAAAACCAGTTAGACAGAAAATAAAAATTGTTCAAGTTTTTATTTACTGGAGTCTTAAATCACGACTTTTGTTTTCACTTTGTAGTTGCATTTACTTTAACTGACATTAAAAAAGCTATATTTTGATACCTGCGTCAAGTTCTGCACATGGATCTGCATTTGAGGAAGGCAAATCTATCCTTAGAAATAGTGTCAATACCAGAAATGTTGCAAAATGGTCATTGAGTTTTTGAAAAATCTTGATGTGATAAAGCAAAATAGATTTGAATTTTGAAATACGCACCACAAAATGACTAGAAAACATGTCTTCAAGACCAGAGAGAAAAACCCAGATTCCTCAGTGTCAGAAAAGAATGTATTATTATTAGTCAACAGGGAGAAAACCAGTTGAAGTGGGTAGTGAAGCCTCGGTTTACAGAGGAGAGCGGGTGCGTCATAAAATTCGTGGAGAGGCAGAACACCGAACCGGAGAGTAATCTTTCCCAATAATCCCAAGAACATCATATTATCCAATATACGGATCATTCAATTGGCAGCACGTGTAAGAACAGGTTGTCCTCAAATTCAAATCACGGAAGCACATATTTCTATTAGCAAACAATGTGTAGAACCAAACAATACTAAATAGATTACTGAAAGGATATGCTATTTATCCCATTCTATTCATATCTATCTATCTATCTATCTATCTATCTATCTATCTATCTATCTATCTATCTATCTATCTATCTATCTATCTATCTCATTATATCCGTATTTATCGTATTTATCTATCTGATTCTGTTCGTATCTATCTATCTATCTATCTATCTAATTCTATTCGTATTTATCTATCTGATTCTGTTCATATCTATCTATCTATCTATCTATCTATCTATCTATCTATCTAATTCTATTCGTATTTATCTATCTGATTCTGTTCATATCTATCTATCTATCTATCTATCTATCTATCTCATTCTGTTCGTATCTATCTATCTATCTATCTATCTCATTATATCCGTATTTATCGTATTTATCTATCTGATTCTGTTCGTATCTATCTATCTATCTATCTATCTATCTCATTCTGTTCGTATCTATCTATCTGATTCTGTTCATATCTATCTATCTATCTATCTATCTATCTATCTATCTATCTATCTATCTATCTATCTAATTCTATTCGTATTTATCTATCTGATTCTGTTCATATCTATCTATCTATCTATCTATCTATCTCATTCTGTTCGTATCTATCTATCTATCTATCTATCTCATTCTGTTCGTATCTATCTATCTGATTCTGTTCATATCTATCTATCTATCTATCTATCTATCTATCTATCTATCTATCTAATTCTATTCGTATTTATCTATCTGATTCTGTTCATATCTATCTATCTATCTATCTATCTATCTCATTCTGTTCGTATCTATCTATCTATCTATCTATCTATCTATCTATCTCATTCTGTTCGTATCTATCTATCTATCTATCTATCTATCTATCTATCTATCTATCTCATTCTGTTCGTATCTATCTATCTATCTATCTATCTATCTATCTATCTCATTCTGTTCGTATCTATCTATCTATCTATCTATCTATCTATCTATCTATCTATCTATCTATCTATGTATCTATCTTTGTAGCTGGATAGATATAGCACATAAAGGATTTCTTGATCAACGTAGATATCCATTATTTACTGGAGCATTCTAACCTACAATTTCTCTCGGCCTCATTTCCCTTTGAGATATTAAATGTTCTCTCAAGTTATGATTTATCTCTTATCCAGCATTGATGAAATAAAAAAGAATTAGATAAAACGAAGAAGAAAAAATGTCGTACAAGACGATTTATTAGAGTAATAACATCATTCGACTCTGAAACGAACAGCCTCCCCAGAATCGCGCTTCGTAAATGCGTAGAAACAGGCGTGCCGGCCATAAGTATGGGCAAAGATTTATTTTTATAATTCACGTGGAGTTATGTTATTAGTCGTGTACGCTATATATTTATATATATATCTATCTATATATATATCTATATATATATCTATATATATATATATCTATATATATATATATCTATCCATCTATATATATATATATATATATATATATATATATATATATATATATATATATATATATATATATATATATATATATTAATTCAATTCACCCCAAGAAAGGCGATAATGCCACTAAGACGCAAAGGGCTAATGTGTGTGAAAGAAAATGAAAAGACTTTAGAAGGGACCGGAAACTCGTTTCTAAACCGGAAATTACAACATTACTGTGTTATTAAATTTTTTGTTTGTTACTGCCCACTTTTTGCGGGCTTCTACTATTAAACCTGTTATTGCTGACGAGTAGGCATCCTGTTTTCGTCTAATCTCATACGAGGGGATGGTAAACATTTCTTGTCTCAAGCAAGATTAGATTCTAAAACATATTCTGATGGCAGGCCTTTGGGTCAGATTTGAGGAAAGGGGTGGTCCAAGTATGTTTCCGCACGCCATCTTGTATAAAATGTGTCTATATATGAGTGTGCGTATTTGGAACGCCCCAAAAAGGATTATGAAGAAAACCCAAAAGAGAAACGAAGGAACTAAACAGAATAGATGTTATCCCTTTGCCAGTAATAACACAGTGTAATGGCCGTTCAGAAGCCGACATCAACTAGATTACGATGCCGAAAATAAAACCAATATGTCCATCAGGCTTCTAATCTGTACGTATATTCCACCTTTTTGTATCAATCAATTGAAATCAGGTTTCTATCCGTCTGGTATTCGAAATAGCTGTGGGCTAGTTGCCCCGTACCACCCCGCTGACAATATGTCAGGCCGCCAGACAGCCGGCCAACCAATAGACATTACAAATGTAAAGGTCTATACACCTCGGGCAGTGCACGATAAATACAAATGTTTTGAGTATGAAACGTGTTCTGATCTATCTTGTAATCGTAATCTCAATGAGGCGATCTTGAATGACGGAGTTTCTAAGCCAGTCAAAGAGACCGAGTTTCACAGCCCATTTCACATTAGAGAAAAATACAGTGCATGAGATAGATATACATAAAGAGAGAGAGAGAGAGAGAGAGAGAGAGAGAGGGAGAGAGAGAGAGAAATGGAGAGAGGGAGAGAGAAAGGGAGAGAATCAGTGTGTGTGTGTGAGAGGAAGAGAGAATCAGTGTGTGTGCGAGATAGCGAGAGAGAGAATGAGTGACTGTGTGTGTGTGTGAGAGTGCGTGTTTGTGTGTGTAAAAGAGAGAGAAAAAGAGGGAATGAATATGTGTGAGAGTGAGAGAGAGTGAACGTGCGAGTGAGAGAGTTACCATGTGAGAATGAGAGTGTGATTGAGTGTGCGTGTGAGATAGTGTGTGTGCTTACGTGTGTGTAAAAGCGAGAGAGAGTGGGAGGGAGTGTGGGCATGTGTGAGAGGGAGAGAGTGAGTGTGCGAGCAACAGTGTGAGAGTGAGTATTCGTGTGAGAATGAGAATGTGAGGGAGTGTGCGTGTGAGAAAGAGTGTGTGTGTATGAATGTGTGAGAGAGAGTGAGTTAGTATATGTGCGTGTGTGTGTGTGAGAGAGAGTCAGTGTGCTTGACAGTGCGAGAGATAGACAGTGAGTGTATATATGGAGGGGAAGAGAGAGTATGTGTGTGTGCCAGTTTGAGTATGTGTGTGTAAAAGAAAGACAGAGAGAGAGAGTGAGAGTGAGTGTGTGTGAAAGAAAGAGACGGAAGTGAGTGATTGTTTGTGCGAGAGAGCCAGAGAGATTGTTCTTATGCGCATGAGAGAAAAAGAGAGAGAGAGAGAGAGAGAGAGAGAGAGAGAGAGAGAAAGTGGTAGAGAGAGACAAGAGAAGCAGAAAGCCGAGCAATGGCGCTACCGTAAGTTGTCAAAGAAAACTCTCTGTTGCACAAAGATTTTCACTGAAGTACAGTGAGTCGATTTTTTCCATTTTTTTTTCCCGATCCTGAACTCGTCTCGTAGTTCTTGAATATCTTTCAAGACAGGTTTTCTCAAAACTCTAAATTCTCTGAACCAATCAATCAGGGTCGCTTTCTCGGAACGGGAACACCGGAGAGACATGTTTGTCACTGGGCAGCTACTCATTAAAAAGTCTCCTCTTAATCGATATTTCTTGGTGTGTCACCTGAAAGTTGAAATCTTTGTTAGGCGAATGTCGCTGAGTTGATCATGTAGTGAAAGAAACAGGGGAAGCGAGACAAAGAAATGGAGAAGAGAGAGAGAGAGAGAGAGAGAGAGAGAGAGAGAGAGAGAGAGAGAAAAGTAAAAGGGAGAGAAAGATGACATAGCACGGACATAGAATAGTATTTTTAATTTATATATAAATTGTTTTCGTACAAGAGAATTAATGGCTGCATCAAGAAAATATAGAAATTGTCTGAAAATTTTATAGCCGATTCTATCTCTTTCGACCATCTTTGGTCATCTTCAGGAACAAAACAAATTTTGGTTGGTTTAAGACAATGCAGAGATTTTCCAGATTTTATCGTCGGCTATAGCGCTTTCGACTAGTCTCTGGCCATCTTCAGGAACAAAACATGATTTGGTTGCTTTAAGACAATGCAGAAATTTTCCAAATATTTTATCGTCGGCTCTTGCGCTTTCGAGTATTCTCTTGTCATCTTCAGGAACAAAAAACGTTTTGGTTTGTTTAAGACAATGCAGAAATTTTGCAAACATTTTATCGTCGGTTCTGCGCTTTCGACTATTTTCTGGTCATCTTCAGGAACAGAACAGGTTTTGGTTGGTTTAAGACGATGCAGAAATTTTCCAAACATTTTATCGCCGGTTCTGGCGCTTTCGACTATTTTTTGGTCATCTTCAGGAATAAAACAGGTTTTGGTTGGTTTAAGACAATGCAGAAATTTTTCAAAGATTTTATCGTCGGCTCTGGCGCTTTCGACTATTTTCTGGCCATCTTCAGGAGCAAAACAAGTTTTGGTTGGTTTAAGACAATGCAGAAATTGTCTGAAGATTTTATCGTCGGTTCTGGTGGTTTCAACTATTTACTGGTCATCATCAGGAACAAAAATATCTGTTATTTGCTAGAGGATATGGTAACTTCAAACTGGCGTCGTATTTCTGTTAGAGAAATGTTGTAAATTAAAGAGGAAGATTAAGAAAGGATAGAAATCCCTCATATCCGGAATCTCTCATATACGGATCGCCTCATATCCGGAATCCCGCGTATCAGGACTTAATTTTGATGTGTATATTTGAACTATTTAGGGGATATTTAAAATTTAAAATTTCTGTTTTTCAGGAAATTTACTTTGCATAATTCTTCATGCTTATTTCACCCTAATGGTTTTTATTGGTGCAAAAGATGATGGGATTAAGAGGAAGGGATGACAACAAGACACATATGCAGCAAAATAGCTACGAATTGCGTGATTCTGATGAAACCTGGACTTGAAAAAGCAATTGAAAATGTTGTCGGTTTTATGGAAAGAAACCAGCATTCAGCTATGACGATTGCAATAATGCACGCAGAGTTAAAAATTGTCTTTCGATTAAAACAATTTTAAGAACAAAAGCAAAACGAAATGCGGAAAAATTTGAGAATGACATTAGAAGGGAAAGAATCATCATGCAACAGCGATTAAAAAATCCTCGTTACATTATTTGTTTTGCATACGTCGCATACTTAATTTTAATGAATTTTCATTAACATTACATAATTTATTTCTTTTTCCTTAAAATCAATTCCGTTATATTTCACTCACCATTATTTAATTTTGTTTACTATAAAACATTGCAAATAAATGCTAAACCTGATTTCAGTTCGTTTATTTTAATCTAAATATAATCCCTCATATCCGGACTTTGTAACCAATTCCTCATATCCGGAAGTCCTTCTTAGTTCAGTTGTCAGGAATTCTACTGCACTATTAAAATGAATAATAATGACTGACAGTACTTCATCAAATAAAAAAAGAAGAGAAAAGCAAATACTAGTCAATAATTAATATTAGGTTGGTGCAAAAATAATGACGTAATAATGTCGTTTTTTGACGTTAAAAAATACGTCAAAAAACGACATTATTACGTCATTATTTTTGCACCATCCTAATAATAATGGTAGACAATGCTTCATGTATTAGGTTTGTGCAAAAATAATGACGTAATACTGTCGTTTTTTGACGTATTTTTAAGGTCAAAAAACGACATTATTACGTCATTATTTTTGCACCAACCTAATACTAAAAATGGAGCAGAAAGTAAATACTAATCAAATAATAATATCAAGGGCTAACAATGTCCCATCGAATAAAATGTGAAGATGAAAGGAAATCCTAGTCAAACATTTAAAAAAATGACTGACAATGTTTCATCTAATAAAAATCAAGATGAAAGTAAATACTAGCTGGACATTAATAATCATGCCTGATAGGATTTCATGTCATCAAAAATGAAACTTAAAATAAATATTAGGTTAGTGCAAAAATAATGACGTAATAATGTCGTTTTTGACGTTAAAAAATACGTCAAAAAACGACATTATTACGTCATTATTTTTGCACCAACCTAATACTAGTCAAACATTAATAGTAAGTGGTGACAATGCTTCATCTAATAAAAATGGAGACGAATATCAAGACGAGTCAAATATTAATAATAATGGCTGAAAGTACATCATGATTGAAGATGAAAATAAATACTAGTAAAAATGAATAATAACAGTTGGCAAATCATCTAATAAAAATTAAGACGAAAGAAAATTTTCGTCCAAAAATAATATTAATAATTAGCAATGTTTCATCTAATAAAAATGTAAATATTAATTAAAATTTAATCACATCACTTGACAGTGCTTCATCTAATATAAAGAAAAAGATGTAAATAAGTACTAATAAATAAGTTTTTTAAGGCAATCTGTCTAGGCGAATGACTGCGTAGTATTCGAAACCATCTTGCAGAGGGATCATATACGCCAAGCTATTTTGCCTTCGATACAACCGCTATTAAGTCGGCGCTATATATGGTGCCCAAATCAACTAATGTGTTAAGGAAACCATGAACTTCATGACCCCATTCCTTTCTCGAAATCAACATCCCTTGACAAATAAACTATTCTTTAATCTAAAAGATTTTATCATCTTTCATCAAATTGATATATAAAAAGATGAAGGTTTACAGATGTCAAAGCAAGCAAGTTATCGAGAGAAATGAAAGTTTTGATGAATTAACTGTTAGATTTGTTCTGTAAAGACGCCATTTTCTCATAGCTTAGTGGTGAATAATCTGAGCGTTTAACAGTGTTCTCAAAAGGCAAAAGGGATCTAAATTCGCATCTTACTAAATGATTACTCTTTAACCTTCGCTTTCCGAAGCAGACATGTGCAATCCGTTTGGAGTTGTGCAAATTAATTGAGTTATTATTTACTTTTTTCATATTCTTCAAATGAGACATGGCCCAGTGCACATGTTATTACTTAGTATGTCCATTCCACGAAGTCGTTCCTTACAGATTGACCACAGATTCTCGATTGGATTTAAATCAGGAGAGTTTCCGGGCCAGTCTATAGTACTTTGATTTGATTACTGGTAAGGCTTACCAGTGTGTTCGTGCAGCGTTACAATTTTCGTACGCTTCCTTGGAGTAATGTCCATCGTAGTCAATGACCGTACGACAACTAATCGACAGTCGAAACAATAGTGTCTGGGCATGATGAAAATCTGATGCAATCACGCAATATTTTTAAAGGCCAAGCAAATTTCATCGTACACCCAGAAAATAGATTCATATGACTGAACGCCGCTGTAAATGACCTAATCTGGGGAAAAAAACATAAATCGATTACACCCTTTCACTGCAGTTGGTCTAAAACTGACAATATGGCGAAAGAAAGGAAATTGAAGCTGTTGTTTCAATTAATTTGCACAAGGATGTATTTCTCTTTGACCTTGTGTCATGCTTAGCAAAACTTTGAAAATATAAACCAAAAAAGTGAATTTAAACTTGAAACACAATGCGCTAGTGTGGTATACAGTAATCCCAACTTGCAATGTATCCCTAAGCTTAGCACGGAGCATTGAGTGACGATGCGCCGTCGTAATGATCAACCAGACTAGCTCATTAGTCTTACACTTAGGTTCCCACATATTAAATAAGCTTAACTTATCTTCACACAAGTATGGGACACTTAGTAAAGATCAAACTCACTATTCAGTGGTAATTACCAACCAGATCACTTCAATGCTTATTAATGAACACTGGACCAAACAAATATTCACACATTTTAGCTTAGTTAGACACAAGGCCACAAGTATGTGAAGATCAAACATACAATTAAGTTTTAATGGTATGCCAGATCAATTTGCTAGCTATTAATCAACGCTGGAGTAAACTAGTATTTACTAAGATACATAAGATATTTATTAATGATATAAATTTTAACTCACTTTGTGCTATTTTATCTTTGTTTCAAGACACTGGATCCAACCAAGGCTTTTATCCACTGGGCCACGAGTTGTGAGTTCAATACCTGGCTACAGCAGAGGTGAAAAAAATTTGGAGAGTTGAGTTAAAATGGAGATACCTGACACTGATACATTCGGAAGCGACATGGCATGTGGAACTAGAACAATCTATATCCGTGGACGAAATAAAAGGTTCAGTACGAAATTCCAATGACCTGAAGAAGGCCGGAGCGTATAACAGCCGAAACGTAGTGAATATTTTTCCCCCCAAAACTAATGAAAATTCATTACACTAAGCTACGCACCCTTGAAAAACTAACTGTACTTTGTATCCCCTTATCTGTTCACTCCAAAATTTGGTTTAGATCGGTCAGTGTATGACTATTTTAGAGGATGTGAGGGACGGACTAACGGAAGTTATAAAATGTTATATATAGATGAATACTCGTTTCATTTAAGGGAATTTAAATAAGAAATTATTGTCTATTAAATCATTAAAGCAAAAATATTTAAGGAGAGAAGATGCAAATAAAAAAAAAACAAAACAATATATTAGCAAATGTTTCTCACTATTTTCAATGACGTATTCCATTGTTATGGTAACATGAGCGTCGATTATTGCTTTTTACTCTAAGAAGATATCTGGTTATTTCAAATTGAGGAATGAATGGCGTGTTACTAATAAATATTAAAATGCCTCATTCTTTAAAATATTATACAATAGATCATTTCTACTTTTCTTTTTTCCAGTCTCTCTTATCTTCTTTTGTTCCCAATTATCTTTCCTTGTCTTCATTCATTTGCCACCTGAATCCTTTTTCGCTCGGATCATGATTTGGTGAGATAATGACAGAATTTATCGTTGAAAAGAAAGGTGCCAGCAAATTGATATTTGAAGAGCGTAGCTGATTGTCAGAATGGCAACTGAAGTGAGAAGACTTGCGACTCTCATAATGGAGTTGATTGCAACCACTGCCTTCTTAATCGGCTACAAGAAGAAATGGTTCCTTTAACGCTTTCAATGCCAAATACATTTTTTAGCTGATGCGTGGAGACCAAGAACGCAATCTTCAAGCAATTCTCGGCTTTTTTTTTCCGGAAGAAGTTGATTCTACACGTGACAAGAGTCCTTGTCTCAGGACACGCTGAATCCTTTTATGGCGTCTCTGTTCAGCTTGTCTGAAACCAGATCCCAATCGGAGGTCTGTTATATTTTTGGCACAGGTTGTCTTTAGAACATCCGCATTACACGTTCTAATCGGTGTTGAAGCGACGTAGAAGGAAGATTTCGCGGTAGCGTAATTGGAGTTTATGTATGACGAACCAAGTGAACGATCACTGAACCAAATAAAAATTCATAGACTCAAATAACAAGTAAATTATTGATTTAATATTTATCATTCTCGGAACCAATAAAAGATTAAAACCAAAATGATAAAAGACCAATATTGACCTATCTCCGAACAAAATAAATGTTTATAGAGTAACATATTAACGATCAAAATTTACTTAAGAACAAACGAAATAACACTTTATAGGCTCAAATGTAAACGATCAACCTTTTCCTATCTTCGAACCATGTAAATCTTTATAGACTCAGATATAAACGATCAATATTTGCCTATCCTCAAACCTAGCAAATTTTTATAGACTCAGATATAAACGATCAATATTTGCCTATCCTCAAACCTAGCAAATTTTTATAGACTCAGATATAAACGATCAATATTTGCCTATCCCCAAACCAAGCAAATTTTTATAGACTCAGATATAAACGATCAATATTTGCCTATCCCCAAACCAAGCAAATTTTTATAGACTCAGATATAAACGATCAATATTTGCCTATCCCCAAACCAAGCAAATTTTTATAGACTCAGATATAAACGATCAATATTTGCCTATCCCCAAACTAAGCAAATTTGTATAGACTCAGATATAAACGATCAATATTTGCCTATCCCCAAACCAAGCAAATTTTTATAGACTCAGATATAAACGATCAATATTTGCCTATCCCCAAACCTAGCAAATTTTTATAGACTCAGATATAAACGATCAATATTTGCCTATCCTCAAACCTAGCAAATTTTTATAGACTCAGATATAAACGATCAATATTTGCCTATCCCCAAACCAAGCAAATTTTTATAGACTCAGATATAAACGATCAATATTTGCCTATCCCCAAACTAAGCAAATTTTTATAGACTCAGATATAAACGATCAATATTTGCCTATCTTGCAACGAAGTAAATGCTTATAGACTCATATTTAAACGATCTATATTTTATCTATCCCCAAACCAAGTAAATTATTATAGACTAATATATATAAACGACTAATATTTACTTATACCGAACCAAATAAATATCAATAGACCCAAATATAAACGAAAAATATGTACCTATCCCCAAGTAAATTCTTAGACTTGTAATGAAACGCAGAGTTTAGTTCAGCTTGATGTGCATTTATTGAATGTAACTGAAGGTCATACCATTTTGGATAAGATGTCGTGACTTAATTATACAAATCATAAGACAGAGAAGGTTATCGGTTTGTCATACCACATTCGCCCCGGCTTTGTTTTCTTCTCGTCCGACACAAAATTATCCAGGTGACTGGGATTCTTGACAATTCTCTGGGATTTGACCCCTTCTTGGAATGGGGCGCTCTGATTCTGAAGGCTGATTATCAGAGTCTGTGGTATTATGTTTTGTGGGAGCTATTTTGGTGTCGATCTCTTAATCGTCATCCCTGAGCCTTGTTCATATATATATATATATATATATATATATATATATATATATATATATATATATTCAGGGAAGAGCTGCTCCAGCCTCTGGTTTGATAACTCTCAGGCAAGGCCCAAATCTCTGAGGAAACATTCGATTGTCTCCCGCGTATAGAGTGGGTACGCCTCTAGCAAGTCCATCTTACTAACAGGAGAATCATACTTGCTTTGTCCAACATGGTTTCTAAGTAAAATAGAAGCTGACTGTGAGAGCCTAGAAGTGATGAAGATCCCGGCTGAACTTTGCCTTGGAAATTTTAAAATATTTTCGTGGAGTGTTGCATTAGTTCTTGTACACAGTAGTCTTCTTATAGCGTACAGTGTCTCGGTTATTAGGTCTTTCCAATGTCTAATTAGAAGGTTTGGGTTTTCAAGTGCTAACTGTACAGTCTTCCATATTAAGCCATTGCATCTCTCCCACTGTCCATTCTCTTGAGAATTGTATGGGGTAGTTTTTCTTATGACCACTCTCTGTATCAATAGGAATCCTCTTAGTTGAGCAGACATAAAAGAATTCCCGCGATCTGTATGAATATAAGCTGGCGCTCCAAATATTGAGAACAGTGATGATATGATCGTTGTTACACTTACATATGGACAGGGAAAGGCAAAAGGGAATCGTAAGTACTCGTCAGCGACAGCTAGTAGATATTTCTTTCGAGATTTAGATGGAAGAGGATTCTTAAATTCCATGCTCGAATGGCTGTGTAGTTTTTATTAATGTTCCCGGTTCGAGTTTGTAGAACGTCTGTTTTATTCGAGCGCAAATCTGAAAACCGTTTGTTATTCATTTCACGTCCTTAACTGCAAAAGGCAAATTGCACCATCGAACCACATGCATCATCCTCCTGATGCCTGGATGAGTTCATTATGAACTTTTTGTGGGTCATTGATGCTCTTTATTGATCCACACACTCTTGACAGCCCGTCTGCTGTTGAAATCTTTCTTTCCCCGGTCGATGGAAAACATCAAACGAAAAACAGGAAAACTCTACTCTCCATCTCGCTATCTTTTCATTTTTTGTTTTTACTTTATATCTTGGTATTGAACATAAAAGACACTGACTTTTGGCCAGTGATTAATTTAAAGCAGTGACCAATTAAGAAATGTCGCCATTTTTTAGCGCTACGACTATGAGAGAAGTCCCCTTTTCGATAGCTGAATGTTTGCGCTCAAATTTTGACAATGTTCTGGAGAAGAAAGCTGCAGGGATCCCGGATTGGCTTAACACGACATCTATCGCCTGGTTGGAAGTGTCAGTCTCTACTTCTAGGGGAATGTTAGAATTCGCCGAAGTGATATCTGAGGTAGCATTAACTCTTTTTAACCCCTCAAAGGCTTTAACGATAGGAGAAGGTAAAGGAAATTTGGTAATTTTCGTAAGGGGGTGTATTTGTTCAAAAAAGGAGAGTATCCATTGAGAATAATGAGCAAAAATACCGATAGATCGTCGCAAGGTGGCTGTGGTGTTGGGAATTGGTAGTTTTAGCAGTGGTTTTAGGTTTTTCAGGGTCCGGTTCCATGATTTCATTACCCATAATATATCCAACTAGTCTGATGGTTGTCGACAAATAAGAACTCCAAAAACAGTTGTCGGTTGTGATTGTAGTCAGTCCAGTTATGGTCACACACTGTCACATTTTCTATGTAGGCAAAGGTTCCTTCTATTTTTTTCTTCGATAATTATTTTATCCTGGATCCTCTGAAAACTGGAAACCCCGTTAGTGACCCCAAACGGAATCTATCGAAACTGATAAAGTCATCCACAGGCTTCAAAAGCCGTATAAGGCTTTAAGGACTTATATCAACTCCTTAGGTCTAACGTGCTAAATATTCGATATTTAGCGATCTTCTTTATCATACGGGGTATAGGATATGCATGCAAGTGGGTGTACCTATTTATAGTTTGGGAGAAGGCTATGACCATTCTTTTTTTTATTATTATCAGATGACATTATTAATACTTGTGCCCTCCATGGAGATCTGGTTTCTTTGATTATTCCTTCTCTTAACATTCTTAATGCTATTTCTGCTTGAATAAACGTTTTGTCTCCAAGAGAATATTTTTAGATTTGGTGGCTACTGGTTTACAGTTTTTGGATAAGTTTTCGAAAAGTGAGAAGTGTTGTACATTTATAGCAGCCAAGCCACAGAACTTCAATACCGGTTTAAGCCCCCCCAAAAGTAGACTAATTACTAGATTTCTACTGAGAAACTATGGCCTAGTATGACATCACAGCACAGATTTGGCATCACGAAAAATTGGTGTTAGTGTACTTAGTTTGATTTAACTCTACGCCGGCCAAAATATATCCTCTGACCTGCGAAGACAGTGAAGCGTTTGCCATAGTCAATTGACTCTTACTATGCACGATTTTAAATCTATCTTTTTGCAATATCAGCGCTAATAAAAGTCTCTTTGATTTCTGTATCAACTAGAGCATTCATTTCTACCTCGTTTATTTTTACCGTTACGATAGCCTTTGAAAGATATTTAGGGTTTGCCATACTAGTCGGATCCGAACCAGGTGAAAAAAAGCTCGACGACAAACCTTAGAAAAATGTCCCTTCTTCCCGCATTTGTGGCATTTAGTTTCCCTGGCCGGACAACACGACCTGGGGCGGAGTTTGAGACCACAAAAATAAGATTTTCGTCTGGCTGAAGCACTATGTATGCAGCGTCTTTCAGAGAGAGAAAAAATTGAACTGGCGGGCAGAAATGAGGAAGTCTGTCGTAGAAGAATGTCTTTTTTTTCCTGTTTAGGTCGTTTGAAATGGTGGACTGCAACACTTGTTTGTAAGTATAAATAAGATTGGTTTTCTGCCATCTCAAAAGTAAGAGACTGCTCGCGAGCACTAGCTACATCTAGTTGTTTATTTTGCAATAATCTTTGAAGGTTTAGTTCGATTGTAATCTATTTCAAAAGGAATCTCTGATACATTCGTACTTTGCCTGATCTGCTGTACTTTCTTGAAGGTCTTTAATCTCGACTTAAGCGCTATTTTAAACACTCTTCAGTGGATTGGCGGGTAGTTGCTAATACATGCCCGGCAAGGATTATGCTTCGTCTTTTCACAAAAAATTCCATCCAAAACGTCCATGGCACTCTGTTTTGCAGTGAGAAATATTGGTATATACAGATATGGAAACGTGGTACATTGGCAAGTTAAGTCTATCCGTATCAGTAATAGAATTGGATGAACTGTTTTCCAGTGCAAGCAAGAATCCTTCGAATAATCGTTTCCAATATTGCCAGACGTCAGTAGAAGACGGGTCTGCAGAGTCTAAGTTGAGACGTTCTGGTTTAAGGTATTTGTCCATAATTTCGTTCAATAAATTGTAATGAAAACTCGGAGTCTAGTTCGGTTTAATGCGCATTTATTGAACGTAAATGAAGATTCATTCTGTTTTGGTTCAGACAGTGTGAGTTATTTATACAAATTATAAGACAAGAGAGATAATCGGGTTGTCTTACCACAAGACTCAAAAATAAACGCACAATATTTATCTATCCCGAAACCAAATAAATGCTTATAGACTCAACGTTAAACAAACAATATTTGCCTATCCCTGAACCAAATAAATGTTTATAGACTCTAATATAAACGCCCAATATTTAAATATTATTTGATATTATCGAATCACTTACAAACGACCAATAAAAACGAACAGTATTTACCTATTTCTGAACCAAGTAGGAGTTTATAGGCTGAAATATAATTTAAATAAAAGACTTAATTCGGCATTAAATAAGCAAGTATTTCGTACAATCAGACAACACTCCAACCCTAGTATAATGTATAAAACACAGGAAGAAAGGTTAAGCAATAGAAAACTTTAAATCAGATTTTCCAACCCGATTCTAAAAGGAAGTGAAACGAAGAATGAATCTTTAACATTAATTAAATTATGTTGAAGGAAGAAACGAAAAACACGGCCCATGGAGGATTGTGAAAGGAAAGCGCCTAGTACGATAAAGAAAAAATAATGGAGCAGAGTCACAGACCGGGAAGAAGAATAAATGGTAGTAAGTTAGACACTGTAGATCAGTGTTTCTACACTTATTTTTTTTAACTCATGTCTCAGTGTATCCCTGCATAAAAAATGATTATATACTATTATTAATGTATGTCTCTTTTATATTATTATCGTAGTTTACGTAGCAAACAAATGAGTTATTCAATGTATACGAATCCGCCACGTACAAGAGTCCCTGTCCACTAACCACTGAAGGCAGTTTCACGCTGAAGGTACATAGGTATCGCTAAATACATTACCTATGGTTATTATTAAGATTATTATATATTTAAAAAAATATAAAAGGTTGAAGCCTTCATTATAATAACCAGGAATTTTCCAACAATATGGCGTACGAATAGGAGAATAAGCAAACATTACAAATGCATTACCTATTTATCACTGTTTCTAGCGGAACCCCTAGTGACATCTTGTGGAATCCTAAGGTTCCGGGGAACATCAGTTAAGAAGCACTGTTTAGATTATTAATTAATTATACAGAAATGAAATATTAATTAACTAATTACAAATTACAGCAAATTAACTAATTACAGCAAATTACTACTTGCTCTTCGAAAATTCATGACCGAATGATTTTTGTTCAGCTTTCATAACTAATGAAGACAATTTATCTCTAGAAAAATTTCAAGGGAATAAATGAAGTCCATATTATTTTAAATTCTAGAAGGTCGGGTTCTTTTTCCTGATACCAAAATGAGGAGTATTTCTGATCAGTCCTAAATGGGGTTGAGTCAGCATTAAATGATCACTCGTTTAGAACGACCTTCGCCAGTAGAAAGTTATTTTTTTTCGATAAAGGAAAAAAAGATAGGAACAATGAGGCTTTTTTTAAGGACACTAGAACAAGAAATATCATATTTATGATCAGAATGATATCGGGGATAGCAATAGATATGTGGAAGGATGTACAATTATGTTTTAAAAAGGAAGCAAAAATATTTGATAAATTAGACAAAAAGATCTATTTGAAATATTAGGAAAACTCGATCTATTTAGCGGGGGGTGTTAGAATAATCCAGGACTTATGTTTAAAGGAAACTGCCTGCATACGGATAGATAATGTATTAAATAGGTGCACAGAAAAAGAAAGCATTATACCCAGATTTATTCAGCCACAAAAGCGAGGCCATACTAAGGGAGTTGCAAACCGTTCTTGGATTTGACATACATGGGAGTAATCTTAACTAAATAAGATACACAGATGATAATGATGACACAGAAAGAAAATCACATGATCCCTTAGAAAGGGTACTGAAGTATAGTGAGAAGGGAGTAACCTGTAAGAAAATAAAATATGGTTCCCAGCAAAAGAAGTTCAAAATGCGAACGTGCGCAGAAAGAGTGTCGAAGAAAGAAAGGGTAAATGGCGAATGGACAAAAGGTCGAACAGACAAAATGATGAAGGGACGAAGTATCGAAAGGAGCATTAAAAAAACGTAGTATTTCGCATTTAAAACCGATTCATTTTGCGAAGTCTGCGTTGCCTTCATGTAAGACCTTATTTCCTTCTATTTGCGTCTTGATAATTTCCATTATGAACGGTATGAAAAAATATAGATCAGAATGAAGGATATGGAAAAATATAGAAAAGAATGAAGGATATGGAAAAATATACATCAAAATGAAGGATATGGAAAAATATAGAACAAAAGGAAGGGTATGGAAAAATATAGATCACAATGAAGGGTATGGAAAAATATAGATCAAAATCAAGGATACAGAAATATATAGATCATAGACCAGAAAGAAGGATATGGACAAAAATACATCAGAATGAAAGACATGGAAAAATATAGATCAAAATGAAGGATATGGAAAAATTATAGGTCAGAATGAAGGCTATCGAAAATATAGATCAGAATGAAGGGTATGGAAAAAAATAGATCAGAATGAACGATATGGAAAAATATAGATCAGAAAGAAGGGTTGGAAAAATATAAATCAGAATGAAGGATATGGAAAAATACAGAGAAGAATAAACGGTACGGAAAAATATAGATCAGAATGAAGGATATGCAATAATATATGGATGAGAATGAAAGGTATTGAAAAATATAGATCAAAATGAATGTTATGGAAAAATATAGATCAAAATGAAGGGTATGGAAAAACATTAACCGGAATGAAGGATATGGAAAAATATAGATCAGAATGAAGGGGGTGGAAAAATAAAGATCAGAATGAAGGGGATGGAAAAATATAGATCAGAATGAAGGATATGTAAAAAATAGATCAAAATGAAGGATATGGAAAAATATAGATCAAATGAAGGATGTGGAAAAACATAGATTATGAATGAAGGGTATGGAAAAATATAGATCAAAATGAAGGGTATGTGAAAATATAGATCAAAATGCAGGGGTTGGAAAAATATAGATCAGAATGAAGGGGATGGAAAAATATAGATCAAAATGAAGGATATGGAAAAATATAGATCATAATAAAGGGTATGGAAAAATATAGATCAAAATGAAGCATACGGAAAATATAGATCAGGATGAAGGGTATGGAAAAATATAGATCAGATTGAAGTGTATAGAAAAATATAGATCAAAATGAAGTGTATGGAAAAATATAGATCAGAATGAAGGGGATGAAAAATATAGATCAGAATGAAGTGGATGGAAAAATATAGATCAGAATGAAGGATATGGAAAAATATAGATCAGAATGAAGGGTATGGAAAAATATAGATCAGAATGAAAGGGTATGGAAAAATATAGATCAAAATGAATGGTATGCAAAAATATAGATCAAAATGAAGGGTTTGAAAAAATATAAAACAAAATGAAAGATATGGAAAATATAGATCAGAATGAAGGGGGTGGAAAAATAAAGATCAGAATGAAGGGGAGGGAAAAATATAGATCAGAATGAAGGATATGTAAAAATAGATCAAAATAAAGGATATGGAAAAATATAGATCAAATGAAAGATGTGGAAAAACATAGATCAGAATGAAAGTTATGGAAAAATATAGATCAGAATGAAGAGTATGGAAAAATATAGATCAGAATGAAGGCTATTGAAAAATAGATCAGAATGAAGGGTATGGAAAAATATAGATCAGAATGAAGGGTATGGAAAAATATAGATCAGAATAAAAGGTATGGAAAAATATAGATCAGAATGAAGGATATGTAAAAATATAGATCTGAATGAAAGGCATGGAAAAATATATATCAAAATGAAGGTTATGGAAAAATATAGATCAAAATGAAGGGTATGAAAAATATAAATCAGAATGAATGGTAGGGAAAAACATATTTCAGAATGAAGGGTAAGGAAAAATATAGATTAGAATTAAAGGCATGGAAAATATAGATCAGAATGAAGGGTATGGAAAAATATACATCAGAATGAAAGGCATGGAAAAATATACATCAGAATGAAAGGCATGGAAAAATATAGAAAAAAATGAATGTTATGGAAAAACATTGACCAGAATGAAGGGAATGGAAAAATAAAGATCAGAATGAAGGGGATGGAAATGTATAGATCCAAGGAAGGATATGGAATAATATAGATCAGAATGAAAGGTATGGAAAAATATAGATCAAAATGAAGGGTATGTAAAAATATAGATCAAAATGAAGGGTATGGAAAAATATAGATCAGAATGAAGTGTATGGAGAAATATAGATCAGAATGAAGGGGATGTAAAAATATAGATCTAAATAAAGGATATGGAAAAATATAGATCAGAATAAAGGGTATGGAAAAATATAGATCAAAATGAAGGATACGGAAAAATATAGATCAGGATGAAGGGTATGGAAAAATATAGATCAGATTGAAGTTTATGGATAAATATAGATCAAAACAAAGTGTATGGAAAAATATAGATCAGCATGAAGGGGATAAAAAATATAGATCAGAATTAAGGGGATGTAATAATATAGATCAGAATGAAGGATATGGAAAAATATAGATCAGAATGAAAGATATGGAAAAATATAGATCAGAATGAAGCGTATGGAAAAATATAGATCAGAATGAAGGGGGTAGAAAAATAGAGATCAGAATGAAGGGTATAGAAAAATATGGATCAGAATGTAGGATATGTAAAAATATAGATCAGAATGAAGGATATGTAAAAAATAGATCATAATTAAAGGTATGGAAAAATTTCGATCAGAATGGAGGGGATTGAAAATAATACATCAGAATGAAGGATATGGGAAAATATAGATGAAAATGAAGGGTATGGAAAAATATAGATCAGAAAGAAGGGCATGGAAAAATATAGATGAGAATGAAGTATATGTAAACAATAGATCAAAATGAAGGATATGGAAAAATATAGATCAAAATGACGCATAGGGAAAAATATAGATCAGAATGAAGGGTATGGAAAAATATAGATCAGAATGAAGGCTATGAAAAAATATACATCAGAATAAAGGGAATGGAAAAATATAGATCATAATGAAAGGCAAAGAAAAATATAGATAAAAAAGAAGGGTTTGGAAAAATATAGATGAGAATGAACGGTATCGAAGATTATAAATCAGAATGAACTGTATGGAAAAATATAGATCACAATGAATGATATGGAGAAATATAGACCAGTATAAAGTATGGAAAATTATAGATCATAATGAAGGATATGGAAAAATATAGATCTGAATAAAGGATAGGGAAAAATATAGATAAGAATGAAGGGTATGGAAATATATAAATCAGAATGAAGGGTATGGAAATATGTAGATCAGAATGAAGGTATATTGAAATATATAGATCAAAATGAAGGGCATGGAAAAATATAGATAAGAATGAAGTGTATGGAAAAATATAGATCAGAAGGCAGGGTATTAAAATAATATAGATCAAAATGAAGGATATGGAAAATATAGATCAGAATGAAGGGTATGGAAAAATATAGATCAGAATGAAGGGGATGGAAAAAAATAGATCAGAATGAAGGTTATAGAAAATATAGATCAGAATGAAGTGTAGGGAAAAATAAAGATCAGAATGAAGGACATGGAAAAATATAGATAAGATTGAAGGGTAGGGAAAAATATAGAACAGAATGAAAGTTATGGGAAAATATAGATCAAAATGAAGGGTATGTAAAAATATAGATCAAAAGGAAATGTATGGAAAAATATAGGTCAGAATGACGGGGATGGAAAAATATAGAGCAGCATGAAAGGGATGGAAAATATAAATCACAATGAAGGGGATGGAAAAATATAGATCAGAATGAAAGGTATGGAAAAATATAGATTAAAATGAAGCGTATGGAAAAATATAGATCAGAATAAAGGGTATGGAAAAATAGATCAGAAAGAATGGGAGGGAAAAATATAGATCAGAATGAAAGGTATGGAAAAAATAGATTAGAATGAAGGGCATAGTAAAATATAGATCAGAATGTAGGGGATGGAAAAATATAGATCAGAATGAAGGGTGTGGAAAATATAGATCAGAATGAATTATATGTAAAAATATAGATCAGAATTAAGGGCATGGAAAAATATAGTTCAGAATGAAGGGCATGTTAAAATATAGATCAGAATCAATTATATGGAAAAATATAGATCAAAATGAAGAGTATGGAAAAGTATAGATGAAAACGGTATCGAAGATTATAAATCAGAATGAATGGTATGGAAAAATATAGATCAGAATGAAGGGTAGAGAAAATTATAGATTAGAATGAAGGGTATGGAAAAATAAAGATTAGAATGAAGGGTATAGAAAAATATAGACAAGAATGAAGGGTATGAAAAAATATAGATAAGAATGACGGGTACGGAAAAATATAGATCAAAATGAATGGTATGGAGATATATAGATTAGAATAAAGTGTATGGAAAAATATAGATCAGAATGATTGGGCATAGTAAATATAGATCAGAATGAAGTATATGGAAAAATATAGATCAGAGTGAAGTCTATGGAAAAATATACATCAGAATGAAGGGTAGGGAAAAATATGGATTAGAATGAAGGGTATGGAAAAGTATCGAGCAAAATGAAGGGTATGGAAAAATATAGATCAGAATGAAGTGTATGGAAAAATATAGATCAGAATGAAGGGTATTAAAAATATAGATGTAAAGGACGGATATGGAAAATATAGATCCGAATGAAGGGTATGGAAAAATATAGATCAGAATGAAGGGAATGGAAAAGATAGATCAGAATGAAGGTTATAGAAAAATATAGATCAGAATGAAGGGTATGGAAAATATAGATCAGAATGAAGTGTAGGGAAAAATATAGATCAGAATGAAGGACATGGAAAAATATAGATCAGAATGAAGGGTAGGGAAAATATAGAACAGAATGAAAGTTATGGGAAAATATACATCAAAATGAAGGGTATGTAAAAATATAGATCCAAAGGAAATGTATGGAAAAATATAGGTCAGAATGACGGGTATGGATAAATATAGATCAGAATGAAAGGGATGGAAAAATATAGATCAGAATCAAATGTATGGAAAAATATAGATTAAAATGAAGCGTATGGAAAAATGTAGATCAGAATGAAGGGTATGGAAAAAATAGATCAGAAAGAATGGGAGGGAAAAAAAGATTAGAATGAAGGGGAGGGAAAAATATATATCAGAATGAAGGGCATAGTAAAATATTGATCAGAATGAAGGGGATGGAAAAATATAGATCAGAAGGCAGGGTATTAAAATAATATAGATCAAAATGAAGGATATGGAAAATATAGATCAGAATGAAGGGTATGGAAAAATATAGATCAGAATGAAGGGGATGGAAAAAAATAGATCAGAATGAAGGTTATAGAAAATATAGATCAGAATGAAGTGTAGGGAAAAATAAAGATCAGAATGAAGGACATGGAAAAATATAGATAAGATTGAAGGGTAGGGAAAAATATAGAACAGAATGAAAGTTATGGGAAAATATAGATCAAAATGAAGGGTATGTAAAAATATAGATCAAAAGGAAATGTATGGAAAAATATAGGTCAGAATGACGGGGATGGAAAAATATAGAGCAGCATGAAAGGGATGGAAAATATAAATCACAATGAAGGGGATGGAAAAATATAGATCAGAATGAAAGGTATGGAAAAATATAGATTAAAATGAAGCGTATGGAAAAATATAGATCAGAATAAAGGGTATGGAAAAATAGATCAGAAAGAATGGGAGGGAAAAATATAGATCAGAATGAAAGGTATGGAAAAAATAGATTAGAATGAAGGGCATAGTAAAATATAGATCAGAATGTAGGGGATGGAAAAATATAGATCAGAATGAAGGGTGTGGAAAATATAGATCAGAATGAATTATATGTAAAAATATAGATCAGAATTAAGGGCATGGAAAAATATAGTTCAGAATGAAGGGCATGTTAAAATATAGATCAAAATGAAGGGTAGGGAAAATATAGATTACAATGAAGTGTAACGAAAATTATAGATCAGAATGAAGGGTATGGAAAATACAGATCAGAATGAAGGGTAGGGAAAAATATAGATCAGAATGAAGGGTATGGAAAAATATAGATTAGAATGAACGCTAGGGAAAAATATAGATTAGAATAAATGGGATGGAAAAATATTGATCAGAATGAAGGGGATGGAAAAATATAGATCAGAATGAATGGTAGGGAAATACATATTTTAGAATGAAGGGTATGGAAAAATTTAGATCAGAGTGAAGTCTATGGAAAAATATACATCAGAATGAAGGGTAGGGAAAAATATGGATTAGAATGAAGGGTATGGAAAAGTATCGAGCAAAATGAAGGGTATGGAAAAATATAGATCAGAATGAAGTGTATGGAAAAATATAGATCAGAATGAAGGGTATTAAAAATATAGATGTAAAGGACGGATATGGAAAATATAGATCCGAATGAAGGGTATGGAAAAATATAGATCAGAATGAAGGGAATGGAAAAGATAGATCAGAATGAAGGTTATAGAAAAATATAGATCAGAATGAAGGGTATGGAAAATATAGATCAGAATGAAGTGTAGGGAAAAATATAGATCAGAATGAAGGACATGGAAAAATATAGATCAGAATGAAGGGTAGGGAAAATATAGAACAGAATGAAAGTTATGGGAAAATATACATCAAAATGAAGGGTATGTAAAAATATAGATCCAAAGGAAATGTATGGAAAAATATAGGTCAGAATGACGGGTATGGATAAATATAGATCAGAATGAAAGGGATGGAAAAATATAGATCAGAATCAAATGTATGGAAAAATATAGATTAAAATGAAGCGTATGGAAAAATGTAGATCAGAATGAAGGGTATGGAAAAAATAGATCAGAAAGAATGGGAGGGAAAAAAAGATTAGAATGAAGGGGAGGGAAAAATATATATCAGAATGAAGGGCATAGTAAAATATTGATCAGAATGAAGGGGATGGAAAAATATAGATCAGAAGGCAGGGTATTAAAATAATATAGATCAAAATGAAGGATATGGAAAATATAGATCAGAATGAAGGGTATGGAAAAATATAGATCAGAATGAAGGGGATGGAAAAAAATAGATCAGAATGAAGGTTATAGAAAATATAGATCAGAATGAAGTGTAGGGAAAAATAAAGATCAGAATGAAGGACATGGACAAATATAGATAAGATTGAAGGGTAGGGAAAAATATAGAACAGAATGAAAGTTATGGGAAAATATAGATCAAAATGAAGGGTATGTAAAAATATAGATCAAAAGGAAATGTATGGAAAAATATAGGTCAGAATGACGGGGATGGAAAAATATAGAGCAGCATGAAAGGGATGGAAAATATAAATCACAATGAAGGGGATGGAAAAATATAGATCAGAATGAAAGGTATGGAAAAATATAGATTAAAATGAAGCGTATGGAAAAATATAGATCAGAATAAAGGGTATGGAAAAATAGATCAGAAAGAATGGGAGGGAAAAATATAGATCAGAATGAAAGGTATGGAAAAAATAGATTAGAATGAAGGGCATAGTAAAATATAGATCAGAATGTAGGGGATGGAAAAATATAGATCAGAATGAAGGGTGTGGAAAATATAGATCAGAATGAATTATATGTAAAAATATAGATCAGAATTAAGGGCATGGAAAAATATAGTTCAGAATGAAGGGCATGTTAAAATATAGATCAGAATCAATTATATGGAAAAATATAGATCAAAATGAAGAGTATGGAAAAGTATAGATGAAAACGGTATCGAAGATTATAAATCAGAATGAATGGTATGGAAAAATATAGATCAGAATGAAGGGTAGAGAAAATTATAGATTAGAATGAAGGGTATGGAAAAATATAGATTAGAATGAAGGGTATAGAAAAATATAGACAAGAATGAAGGGTATGAAAAAATATAGATAAGAATGACGGGTACGGAAAAATATAGATCAAAATGAATGGTATGGAGATATATAGATTAGAATAAAGTGTATGGAAAAATATAGATCAGAATGATTGGGCATAGTAAATATAGATCAGAATGAAGTATATGGAAAAATATAGATCAAAAATCAAGGTTATCGAAAAAGATGAAAAGTGTAGGGAAAAATATAGATTAGAATGAAGGGTATGGAAAAATATAGATCAGAATGAATGGTATGGAAAAATATTGATCAAAATGAAGGGTATGGAAAAATATAGATCGGAACGAATGAGAGGGAAATACATATTTTAGAATGAAGGGTATAGAAAAATTTAGATCAGTGTGAAGGGTATGGAAAAATATACATCAGAATGAAGGGTAGGGAAAAATATAGATCAGAATGAAGGGTATGGAAAAAAATAGATTAGAATGAAGGCTAAGGAAAAATATAGATTAGAATGAATGGGATGGAAAAATATTGATCAGAATGAAGGGGACGGAAAAATATAGATCAGAATGAAAGCTATGGAAAATATAGATCAGAATGAACGATATGGAAAAATATAGATCAGAATGAAGGGTATGTAAAAATATTGATCAGAGTGAAGTCTATGGAAAAATATACAACAGAATGAAGGGTAGGGAAAAATATAGATTAGAATGAAGGGTATAGAAAAATATCGATCAAAATGAAGGGTATGGAAAAATATAGAGCATAATGCAGGGTATGAAAAAACATAGATCAGAATGAAGGTTATGGAAAAATATAGATCAGAATGAATGGTATGAAAAAATATAGATCAAAATGAAGGGTAGGGAAAATATAGATTACAATGAAGTGTAACGAAAATTATAGATCAGAATGAAGGGTATGGAAAATACAGATCAGAATGAAGGGTAGGGAAAAATATAGATCAGAATGAAGGGTATGGAAAAATATAGATTAGAATGAACGCTAGGGAAAAATATAGATTAGAATGAATGGGATGGAAAAATATTGATCAGAATGAAGGGGATGGAAAAATATAGATCAGAATGAATGGTAGGGAAATACATATTTTAGAATGAAGGGTATGGAAAAATTTAGATCAGAGTGAAGTCTATGGAAAAATATACATCAGAATGAAGGGTAGGGAAAAATATGGATTAGAATGAAGGGTATGGAAAAGTATCGAGCAAAATGAAGGGTATGGAAAAATATAGATCAGAATGAAGTGTATGGAAAAATATAGATCAGAATGAAGGGTATTAAAAATATAGATGTAAAGGACGGATATGGAAAATATAGATCCGAATGAAGGGTATGGAAAAATATAGATCAGAATGAAGGGAATGGAAAAGATAGATCAGAATGAAGGTTATAGAAAAATATAGATCAGAATGAAGGGTATGGAAAATATAGATCAGAATGAAGTGTAGGGAAAAATATAGATCAGAATGAAGGACATGGAAAAATATAGATCAGAATGAAGGGTAGGGAAAATATAGAACAGAATGAAAGTTATGGGAAAATATACATCAAAATGAAGGGTATGTAAAAATATAGATCCAAAGGAAATGTATGGAAAAATATAGGTCAGAATGACGGGTATGGATAAATATAGATCAGAATGAAAGGGATGGAAAAATATAGATCAGAATCAAATGTATGGAAAAATATAGATTAAAATGAAGCGTATGGAAAAATGTAGATCAGAATGAAGGGTATGGAAAAAATAGATCAGAAAGAATGGGAGGGAAAAAAAGATTAGAATGAAGGGGAGGGAAAAATATATATCAGAATGAAGGGCATAGTAAAATATTGATCAGAATGAAGGGGATGGAAAAATATAGATCAGAATGAGGAGGATTTAAAAATATAGATCAGAATGAAGGGGATGGAAAATTATAGATCAGAATGAAGGGTAGGGAAAAATATAGATCAGAATGAAGGGTAGGGAAAAATATAGATTAGAAAGAAGTTTATGGAAAAATATAGATCAGAATGAAGGTTATGGAAAATTATAGATCAAAATGAAGTGTATGGAAAAATATAGATCAGAATGAAGGGTAGGGAAAATATAGATTAGAATGAAATTTATTGAAATATATAGATCAGAATGAAGTGTATGTAAAAATATAGATCAGAATGAAGTGTAGGGAAAAATATAGATTAGAATGAAGGGTATTGAAAAATTTAGATCAGAATGAATGGTAGGGAAAATATTGATCAGAATGAAGGGTATGGAAAAATATAGATCAGAATGAATGGTAGGGAAATACATATTTTAGAATGAAGGGAATGGAAAAATTTAGATCAGAGTGAAGGGTATGAAAAAATATACACCAGAATGAAGGGTAGTGAAAAATATAGCTTAGAATGAAGGGTATTGAAAAATATCGATCAAAATGAAGGGTATGGAAATATATAGATCATAATGAAGGGTATGAAAAAATATAGATCAGAATGAAGGTTATGGAAAAATATAGATTAGAATGAATGGTATGAAAAAATATAGATCAAAATGAAGCGTAGGGAAAATATAGATTAGAATGAAGTGTAATGAAAATTATAGATCGGAATGAAGGTTATGGAAAATACAGATCAGAATGAAGGGTAGGGAAAAATACAGATTAGAATGAAAGGTATGGAAAAATATAGATCAGAATGAAGGGTATGGAAAAATATAGATCAGTATGAAGGGTATGGAAAAATATAGATGAGAATGAATGGTAGGGAAATACATATTTTAGAATGAAGTGTATGGAAAAATTTAGATCAGAGTGAAGTCTATGGAAAAATATACATCAGAATGAAGGGTAGGGAAAAATATAGATTAGAATGAAGGGTATGGAAAATATCGATCAAAATGAAGGGTATGGAAAAATATAGATCAGAATGAAGTGTATGGAACAATATAGATCAGAATGAAGGGTATTAAAAATATATATCAAAAGGAAGGATATGGAAAATATAGATCGAAATGAAGTGTATGGAAAAATATAGATCAGAATGAAGGGCATGTTAAAATATAGATCAGAATGAAGTATATGAAAAAATATAGATCAAAATGAAGGGTATGGAAAAATACAGATGAAAATGAACGGTATCGAAGATTATAAATCAGAATGAATCGTATGGAAAAATATAGATCAGAATAAAGGGTATGAAAAAATATAGACCAGAATGAAGGATATGGAAAAATATAGATCAGAATGAAGTGTAGGGAAAAATATAGATTAGAATGAAGGGTATGGAAAAATATAGACCAGAATGAAGGGTATGAAAAAATGTAGATTAGAATGACGGGTACAGAAAAATATAGATTAAAATGAATGGTATGGAGATATATAGATTAGGATAAAGTGTATGGAAAAATATAGATCAGAATGATTGGGTATAGTAAAATATAGATCAGAATGAAGGGTATGGAAATATATAGACCAGAATGAAGGATATGGAAAAACATAGATCAGAATGAAGGACATAGAAAAATATACATCAGAATGAAGCGTAGGGAAAAATATAGATTAGAATGAAGGGTATGGGAAAATTTAAATCAGAATGAATGGTATGGAAAAATATTGATCAGAATGAAGGGTATGGAAAAATATAGATCAGAATGAATGGTAGGGAAAAACATATTTCAGAATGAAGGGTAAGGAAAAATTGAGATCAGAGTGAAGGGTATGGAAAGATATACATCAGAATGAAGGGTAGGAAAAATATAGAACAGAATGAAAGTTATGGGAAAATATAGATCAAAATGAAGGGTATGGAAAAATATAGGTCAGAATGACGGGTATGGAAAAATATAGATCAGCATGAAAGGTATCGAAAAATATAGATCAGAATGAAGGGTATGGAAAAATATAGATCAGAATGAATGGTAGGGAAATACATATTTTAGAATGAAGGGTATGGAAAAATTTAGATCAGAGTGAAGGGTATGTAAAAATATAGATTATAATGAAGGGTATTGAAAAATATCAATCAAAATGAAGGTTATGGAAAAATATAGAGCATAATGAAGGGTATAAAAAAATATAGATCAGAATGAAGATTATGGAAAAATATGGATCAGAATGAATGGTATGGAAAATACAGATCAGAATGAAGGGTAGGGAAAAATATAGATTAGAATGAAAGGTATGGAAAAATATAGATCAGAATGAAGGGTATGGGAAAATATAGATCAGAATGAAGGGTATGGAAAAATATAGATTAGAATGAAGGCTAGGGAAAAAAATAGATTAGAATGAATGGGATGGAAAAATATTGATCAGAATGAAGGGGATGGAAAATATGGATCAGAATGAAAGCTATGGAAAAATATAGATCAGAATGAAGGGTATGTAAAAATATTGATCAGATTTCAAGGGTATGAAAAAATATAGATGAGAATGAATGGTAGGGAAATACATATTTTAGAATGAAGGGTATGGAAAAATTTAGATCAGAGTGAAGTCTATGGAAAATATACATCAGAATGAAGGGTAGGGAAAAATATAGATTAGAATGAAGGGTATGGAAAAATATCGATCAAAATGAAAGGTATGGAAAAATATAGATCAGAATGAAGTGTATGGAAAAATATAGATCAGAATTAAGGGTATTAAAAAATATAGATCAAAAGAAAGGATATGAAAAATATAGACAGAATGAAGTGTATGGAAAAATATAGATCAGAATGAAGGGGATGGAAAAAAATAGATCAGAATGAAGCTTATAGAAAAAATAGATCAGAATGAAGGGTATGGAAAAATATAGATCAGAATGAAGTGTAGGGAAAAATATAGATCAGAATGAAGGACATGGAAAAATATAGATCAGAATGAAGGGTATGTAAAAATATAGATCAGAATGAATGGTATGAAAATATATAGATCAAAATGAAGGGGAGGGAAAATATAGATTACAAAGAAGTGTAACGAGAATTATAGATCAGAATGAAGGGTATGGAAAATAGAGATCAGAATGAAGGGTAGGGAAATATATAGAACAGAATGAAAGTTATGAGAAAATATAGATCAAAATGAAGGGTATGTAAAAATATAGATCCAAAGGAAATGTATGTAAAAATATAGGTCAGAATGACGGGTATGGAAAAATATAGATCAACATGAAAGGGATGGAAAAATATAGATCAGAATGAAGGGGATGGAAAAATATAGATCAGAATGAAAGGGATGGAAAAATATAGATTAGTATGAAGAGGATGGAAAAATATATATCAGAATGAAGGGCATAGTAAAATATAGATCAGAATGAAGGGGAGGGAAAATATAGATCAGAATAAATTTTATGGAAAATTATAGATCAGAATTAAGGGCATGGAAAAATATAGTTCAGAATAAAGGGCATATTGAAACATATAGATCAGAATGAAGGGTAGGGAAAAATATAGATTAGAATGAAGGGTATGGAAAAATATAGACCAGAATGAAGGGTATGAAAAAATATAGATTAGAATGACGGGTACAGAAAAATATATATTAAAATGAATGGTATGGAGATATATAGATTAGAATGAAGGGTATGGAAAAATATAGAACAGAATGAAGGATATGGAAAAACATAGATCAGAATGAAGGACATAGAAAAATATCGATCAGAATGAAGATTAGGGAAAAATATAGATTAGTATGAAGGGTATGGAAAAATACAGATCAGAATGAATGGTATGGAAAAATATTGATCAGAATGAAGGGTAAGGAAAAATTTAGATCAGAGTGAAGTGTATGAAAAAATATACATCACAATGAAGGGTAGGAAAAATATAGATTAGAATGAAGGGCATTGAAAAATATCGATCAAAATGAAGGGTATGGAAAAATATAGATCAGAATGAAGGCTATGGGAAATATAGATCAGAATGAAGGGTAGGGAAAAATATAGATTAGAATTAAGGGTATGGAAAAATATAGATCAGAATGAATGGTATGGAAAAATATAGATCAGAATGAAGGGTATGGAAAAATATAGATTAGAATGAAGGGTAGGGAAAAATATAGATTAGAATGAATGGGATGGAAAAATATTGATCAGACTGAAGGGGATGGAAAAATATAGATCAGAGAGAAAGTTATGGAAAAATATACATCAGAATGAAGGGTAGGGAAAAATATAGATTAGAATGAAGGGTATGGAAAAATATCGATCAAAATGAAGGGTATGCAAAATATAGATCAGAATGAAGGGTATGGAAAATATAGATGAGTATGAAGTGTATGGAAAAATATAGATCAGAATGAAGTATATGGAAAAATAAAGATCAGAATGAACGGTATGGAAAATTATAGATCAAAATGAAGGGTAGGGAAAATTATAGATTAGAATGAAAGGTATCGAAAAATACAGACAGAATGAAGTGTATGAAAAAATATAGTATAGAATGAAGGCTATGGAAAATATAGATCAAAATGAAGGGTATGGAAAAATAAAGAACAGAATGTACGCTATGGAAAATTATAGATCAGAATGAAGGGTAAGGAAAATATTGATCAGAATGAATGCTATGGAAAAATATAGATTAGAATTAAGGGTATGGAAAAATATAGATCAGAATGAAGGGTATGTAAAAATATAGATCAGAATGAATGGTATGAAAATATATAGATCAAAATGAAGGGGAGGGAAAATATAGATTACAATGAAGTGTAACGAGAATTATAGATCAGAATGAAGGGTATGGAAAATAGAGATCAGAATGAAGGGTAGGGAAAAATATAGATCAGAATGAAGGGTATGAAAAATATAGATCAGAATGAAGTTTCTGGAAAAATATAGATTAGATTGAAGTGTAGGGAAAAATATAGATTAGAATGAATGGGATGGAAAAACATTGATCAGAATGAAGGGGATGGAAAAATACAGATCAGAATGAAAGCTATGGAAAAATATAGATCAGAATGAAGTGTATGCAAAAATATAGATCAAAAGAAAATGTATGGAAAAATATAGGTCAGAATGACGGGTATGGAAAAATATAGATCAGAATGAAATATATGGAAAATTATAGATCAGAATTAAGGGCAAGGAAGAATATAGATCAGAATGAAGGTCATGGTAAAATATAGATCAAAAGGAAGAATATGGAAAAATATAGATCAAAATGAAGGGTATAAAAAAATTAAGATGAAAATGAACGGTATAGAAGATTATAAATGAGAATGAAATGGTATGGAAAAATATAGATCAGAATGAAGGGTATGGAAAAATATAGATTACAATGTAGGGGAGGGAAAAATATAGATTATAATGAAGGTTATAAAAAATATAGATGAGAATGAAGGGTATGTAAAAATATAGATCAGAATGAATGGTATGAAAAAATATAGATCAAAATGAAGGGTAGGGAAAATATAGATTAGAATGAAGTGTAACGAAAATTATAGATCAGAATGAATGGTATGGAAAATACAGATCAGAATGAAGGGTAGGGAAAAATATAGATTAGGATGAAAGGTATAGAAAAATATAGATCAGAATGAAGGGTATGGAAAAATATAGATTAAAATGAAGGGTAGGGAAAAATATAGATTAGAATGAATGCGATGGAAAAATATTGATTAGAACGAAGGGGATAGAAAAATATTGATCAGAATGAAAGCTATGTAAAAATATAGATCTGAATGAAGGGTATGTAAAAATATTGATCAGATTGAAGTGTATGGAAAAATAAAGAACAGAATGAATGGTAGGGAAATACATAATTTACAATGAAGGGTATGGAAATATTTGAGATCAGAGTGAAAGTTATGGAAAAATATACATCAGAATGAAGGGTAGGGAAAAATATAGATTAGAATGAAGGGTATGGAAAAATATAGATGAGAATGAAGTGTATGGATAAATATAGATCAGAATGAAGGATATGGAAAAATAAAGATCAGAATGAACGGTATGGAAAATTATAGATCAAAATGAAGTGTAGTGAAAAATATAAATTAGAATGAAGAGTATGGAAAAATAAAGATCAGAATCAAGGGTAGGTAAATATCAAGATTAGAATGAAGGGTATGGAAAATATAGATCAGAATGAAGAGTATGGAAAAATATAGATCAGAATGAAGTGTAGGGAAAAATATAGATTAGAATGAAGTGTATGGAGAAATATAGATCAGAATGAAGGGTATGAAAAAATATATATTAAGGTATGGAAAAATATAGATCAAAATGAAGGGTATGGAAAAATAAAGATCACAATGAACGCTATGGAAAATAATAGATCAGAATGAAGGGTAGGGAAAAATATATATTAGAATGAAGGGTATGGAAAAATATAGATCAGAATGAATGGTATGGAAAAATATAGATCAGAATGAATGGTAGGGAAAAATATAGATGAGAATGAAGTGTATGGAAAATATAGATAAGAATGAAGTGTATGTAAATATATAGATCAGAATGAAGTAGATGGAACAATATAGATCAGAATCAAGGGCATGGAAATATATAGATCCGAATGAAGGGTAAGGAAAAATATAGATCAGCATGAATGGTATGGAAATATATAGATTAGAATGGATTGTATGGAAAAATATTGATCAGTACGAAGTGCATGCAAAAATATAGATCAGAATGAAGAGTATTGAAAAATATAGATTAGAATGACGTGTATGGAAGAATATAGATCGAAATGAAGTGTATGGAAAAATAAAGATCAGAATGAACGCTATGGAAAATTTAGATCAGAATGAAGGTTATGGAAAAATAAAGATCAGAATGAACGCTATGGACAATTGTAGATCAGAATGAAGATTATGGAAAAATATAGATCAGAATGAAGGTTATGGAAAAATATAGATCTGAATGAAGGGTATGGAAAAATAGAGATTAGTATGAAGGTTATGGAAAAATACAGATCAGTATGAAGGATATGGAAAAATATAGATCAGAATGAAGGGTAGGGAAAAATATAGATCAGAATGAATGTTATGGAAAAATATAGATCACAATGAAGGGTATGGAAAAATATAGATCAGAATGTAGCGTATTGAAAAATATTGATCAGCATGAAGGGTATGGAAAAATATAGGTCAGAATGAATGATAGGGAAATGTATAGATTAGTATCAAGGGAATGGAAAAATTTAGATCAGAATGAAGGGTATGAAAAAATATAGATCAGAATGAAGGGTAGGTAAAAATCCAGATTAGAATGAAGGGTATGGAAAATATAGATCAGAATGAAGAGTATGGAAAAATATAGATCAGAATGAAGGGTAGGGAAAAATACAGATTAGAATGAAATGTAACGAAATTTATAGATCAGAATGAAGGGTATGGAAAATACAGATCAGAATGTAGGGTAGAGAAAAATATAGATCAGAATGAAGGTTATGGAAAATATAGCTCAGAATGAAGGGTAGGGAAAAATACAGATTAGTATGAAGGTTATGGAAAAATATAGATAACAATGAAGGGTATGGAAAAATATAGAGCAGATTGAAGTGTAGGGAAAAATATAGATTAGAATGAAGGGCATAAAAAATATAGATCAGAATGAAGGGTAGGGAAAAATATAGATTAGAATGAAGGGTAACGAAAAATATAGATTAGAATGAAGGGTATCGAAAATACAGATCAGTATGTATGGTAGGGAAAAATATAGATAAGAATGAAAGGTATGGAAAAATATAGATCAGAATGAAGTCTATGGAAAAATATAGATCAGAATGAAGGGTAGGGAAAAATATAGATTAGAATGAAGGGTATGGAAATATATAGATCAGAAAGAATGGTATGCAAAAATTTGGATCAGAATGAAGTGTATGGAAAAATATAAATTAGGATGAAGTGTATGGAAAATATAGATCAGAATGAAGTGTATGGAAAAATATAGATCAGAATGAAGGGTACAGAAAAATATAGATCAGCATGAAGGGTATGGAGATATATAGATTAGAATGGAGTGTATGAAAATAAATATAAATCGAAATGAAGGGTATGGAAAAATAAAGATCAGAATGAACGCTATGGAAAATTATAGATCAGAATGAAAGGTATGGAAAAATATAGATCAGAATGGAGTGTAGGGAAAAATCCAGATTAGAATGAATGGTATGGAAAATATAGATCAGAATGAAGAGTATGGAAAAATATAGATAAGAATGAAGGGTAGGAAAAAATATAGATTAGAATGAAGGGTAACGAATATTAGAGAACAGGATAAAGGGTATGGAAAATACAGATCAGAATGTCGGGTAGAGAAAAATATAGATTAGAATGAAGGTTACGGAAAATATAGGTTGGAATGAAGGGTATGGAAAAATATAGATCAGAATGAAGGGCTGAGAAAAATATAGATTAGAAAGAAGCGTATGGAAAATATAGATCAGAATGAAGGGGATCGAAAAATATAGATCAGAATGAAGGGTAGTGAAAAATATACATCAGAATGAAGGGCATGGAAAAATAAAAATCACAGTGAACGTTATGGAAAATTATAGATCAGAATGAAGGGTATGGAAAAATATAGATCAGGATGTAGTCTATGTAAAAATATAGAACATAATGATGTGTAGGGAAAAATATAGTTTAGAATGAATGGTAAGGAAAAATATAGATCAGAATGAATGATATGGAAATATATAGATCAGAATGAAGGGTAGGGAAAAATATAGATAAGAATGAAGTGTATGGAAAATATAGATCAGAATGAAGTGTATGGAAAAATATTGATCAGAATGAAGTGGATGGAACAATATAGATAAGAATCAAGGGCATGGAAAAATATAGATCCGAATGAAGGTTACGGAACAATATAGATCAGCATGAAGGGTATGGTGATATATAGATTAGAATGGATTGTATGGAAAAATATAGATCAGTATGAAGTGCATGGAAAAATATAGATCAGAATGAAGGGTATTGAGAAATATAGATTAGAATGACGTGTATGGATAAATATAGATCGAAATGAAGGGCATGGAAAAATAAAAATCAGAATGAACGCTATGGAAAATTATAGATCAGAATGAATGTTATGGAAAAATATCGATCAGAATGAATGGTATGGAAAATTATAGATCAGAATGAAGGGTATGAAAAATATAGATCGGAATGAACGCTATGGAAAATTATAGATCAGAATGAATGGTATGGAAAATTATAGATCAGAATGAAGGGTATGAAAAATATAGATCGAAATGAAGGGCATGGAAAAATAAAAATCAGAATGAACGCTAAGGAAAATTATAGATCAGAATGAATGTTATGGAAAAATATAGATCAGAATGAAGGTTATGGAAAATATAGATCAGAATGAAGGGTATGGAAAAATATAGATCAGAATGAAGGGTAGGGAAAATACAGATTAGTATGAATGTTTTGGAAAAATACAGATCACAATGAAGAGTATGGAAAAACATAGATCAGAATGAAGGGTATGGAAAAATATAGATCAGAATGAAGGGTAGGGAAAAATATAGATTAGAATGAATGTTATGGAAAAATATAGATCACAATGAAGGGTATGGAAAAACATAGATCAGATTGAAGTGTAGGGAAAAATATAGATTAGAATGAAGGCTATGTAAAAATATAGATCAGCATGAAGCGTATTGAAAAATGTAGATTAGAATGACATGTATGGATAAATATAGATCGAAATGAAGGTTATGGAAAAATAAAAATCTGAATGAAGTCTAAGGAAAATTATAGACGAGAATGAATGTTATGGAAAAATATAGATCAGAATGAAGGTTATGGAAAATATAGATCAGAATGAAGGGTATGGAAAAATATAGATCAGAATGAAGGGTATGGAAAATATAGATTAGAATGAATGTTATGGAAAAATTTAGATGGCAATGAAGGGTATGGAAAAATATAGATCAGATTGAAGTGTAGGAAAAAATATAGATTAGAATGAAGGTATGGAAAAATATAGATCAGCATGAAGCGTATTGAAAAATATTGATCAGCATGAAGGGTATGGAAAAATATAGATCAGAATGAATGGTAGGGAAATCTATAGATTAGTATGAAGGGTATGGAAAAATTTAGACCAGAATGAAGGGTATGGAAATATATAGATCAGAATGAAGTGTAGGGAAAATATAGGTCAGTATGAAGGATATGGAAAAATAATGATCAGAATGAACGGTATGGAAAATTATAGATCAAAATGAAGGGTAGTAAAAAATATAGATTAGAATGAAGGGTATGGAAAAATATAGATCAGAACGAAGGGTATGAAAAAATATAGATTATGGTATGGAAAAATATAGATCAAAATGAAGGGTATGTAAAAATAAATATCACAATGAACGCTATGGAAAATTATAGATCAGAATGAAGGGTATGGAAAAATATAGATCAGAATGGAGTGTAAAGAAAAATATAGATTAGAATGAAGAGTATGGAAAAATATAGATCAGAATGTAGGGTAGGGAAAAATATAGATTAGAATGAAGTGTATGGAAAATATAGTTCAGAATGAAGTGTATGGAAATTATAGATAAGAATGAAGTAGATGGAACAATATAGATCAGAATCAACGGTATGGAAAAATATAGATCAGAATGAATGGTAGGGAAATGTATAGATTAGTATGAAGTGTATGGAATAATTTAGATAAGAATGAAGCGTATGGAAAATACAGTTCAGAATGTAGGGTATGGAAAAATATAGATCAGAATGAATGGTATGGAAAAATATAGATCAGAATGAAGGGTAGGGAAAAATGTAGATTAGAATGAAGTGTATGGAAAATATAGAACAGAATGAAGTTTATGGAAAAATATAGATCGAATGAAGTGGATGGAACAATATAGATAAGAATCAAAGGCATGGAAAAATATAGATCCGAATGAAGGGTACGGAAAAATATAGATCAGCATGAAGGGTATGGAGATATATAGATTAGAATGGATTGTATGGAAAAATATAGATCAGTATGAAGTGCATGGAAAAATATAGATCAGAATGAAGGGTATTGAAAAATATAGATTAGAATGAATGGTATCGAAAAGTATAGATTAGAATGACTGGTATCGAAAAATATAGATCAGAATGAAGGGTAGGGAAAAATATAGATCAGAATGAATGGTATGGAAAATTATAGATCAGAATGAAGGGTATGAAAAATATAGATCGGAATGAACGCTATGGAAAATTATAGATCAGAATGAATGGTATGGAAAATTATAGATCAGAATGAAGGGTATGAAAAATATAGATCGAAATGAAGGGCATGGAAAAATAAAAATCAGAATGAACGCTAAGGAAAATTATAGATCAGAATGAATGTTATGGAAAAATATAGATCAGAATGAAGGTTATGGAAAATATAGATCAGAATGAAGGGTATGGAAAAATATAGATCAGAATGAAGGGTAGGGAAAAATATAGATTAGAATGAATGTTATGGAAAAATATAGATCACAATGAAGGGTATGGAAAAACATAGATCAGATTGAAGTGTAGGGAAAAATATAGATTAGAATGAAGGCTATGTAAAAATATAGATCAGCATGAAGCGTATTGAAAAATATTGATCAGCATGAAGTGTATGGAAAAATATAGATCAGAATGAATGATAGGGAAATCTATAGATTAGTATGAAGGGTATGGATAAATTTAGATCAGAATGAAGGGTATGGAAATATATAGATCAGAATGAAGTGTAGGGAAAATATAGGTCAGTATGAAGGATATGGAAAAATAATGATCAGAATGAACGGAATGGAAAATTATAGATCAAAATGAAGGGTATGGAAAAACATAGATCAGAATGAAGGGTATGGAAAAAACATAGATCAGAATGAAGGGTATGGAACAATATACATCAGAATGAAGGGTAGGGAAAAATATAGATTAGAATGAAAAGTATGAAAAAATATAGATCAGAATGAAGTCCATCGAAAAATATAGATCAGAATGAAGGGTAGGGAAAAATATAGATTAGAATGAAGTGTATGAAAAAATATAGATCAGAATGAATGGTATGGAAAAATATAGATCAGAATGAAGGGTAGAGAAAAATGTAGATTAGAATGAAGTGTATGGAAAATATAGAACAGAATGAAGTTTATGGAAAAATATAGATCGAATGAAGTGGATGGAACAATATAGGTAAGAATCAAGGGCATGGAAAAATATAGATCCGAATGAAGGGTATGGAAAAACATAGATCAGAATGAAGGCTACGGAAAAATATAGATCAGAATGAAGGGTAGGGAAAAATATAGATTAGAATGAATGTTATGGAAAAATATAGATCACAATGATGGGTATGGAAAATATAGATCAGATTGAAATGTAGGGAAAATTATAGATTAGAATGAAGGGTATGGAAAAATATAGATCAGAATGAATCGTATTGAAAAATATTGATCAGCATGAAGGGTATGGAAAAATATAGATCAGAATGAATAGTAGGGAAATGTATAGATTAGTATGAAATGTATGGAATAATTTAGATATGAATGAAGCGTATGGAAAATACAGATCAGAATGTAGGGTAGGGACAAATATAGATTAGATTGAAAAGTATGTAAAAATATAGATCAGAATGAAGTCCATGGAAAAATATAGATCAGAATGAAGGGTAGGGAAAAATATAGATTAGAATGAAGTGTGTGGAAAAATATAGATCAGAATGAAGGGTAGGGAAAATGTAGATTAGAATGAAGTGGATGGAACAAAATAGATAAGAATCAAGGGCATGGAAAATATAGATCCGAATGAAGGGTACGGAAAAATATAGATCAGCATGAAGGGTATGGAGATATATAGATTAGAATGGATTGTATGTATAAATATAGATCGAAATGAAGGGCATGGAAAAATAAAAATCGGAATGAACGCTAAGGAAAATTATAGATCAGAATGAATGTTATGGAAAAATATAGATCAGAATGAAGGTTATGGAAAATATAGATCAGAATGAAGGGTATGGAAAAATATAGATCAGAATGAAGGGTAGGGAAAAATACAGATTAGTATGAAGGTTTTGGAAAAATACAGATCACAATGAAGAGTATGGAAAAACATAGATCAGAATGAAGGGTATTGAAAAATATAGATCAGAATGAAGGGTAGGGAAAAATATAGATTAGAATGAATGTTATGGAAAAATATAGATCACAATGAAGGGTATGGAAAAATATAGATCAGATTGAAGTGTAGGGAGAAATATAGATTAGAATGAAGGGTATGTAAAAATATAGATCTGCATGACGCGTATTGAAAAATATTGATCAACATGAAGGGTATGGAAAAATATAGATCAGAATGAATGGTAGGGATATCTATAGATTAGTATGAAGGGTATGGATAAATTTAGATCAGAATGAAGGGTATGGTAATATATAGATCAGAATGAAGTGTAGGGAAAATATAGGTCAGTATGAAGGATATGGAAAAATAATGATCAGAATGAACGGAATGGAAAATTATAGATCAAAATGAATGGTAGTAAAAAGTATAGATTAGAATGAAGGGTATGGAAAAATATAGATCAGAATGAAGGGTATGAAAAAATATAGATTATGGTATGGAAAAATATAGATCAAAATGAAGGTTATGGAAAAATAAAGATCACAATGAACGCTATGGAAAATTATAGATCAGAATGAAGGGTATGGAAAAATATAGATCAGAATGGAGTGTAAAGAAGAATATAGATTAGAATGAAGAGTATGGAAAAATATAGATCAGAATGAAGGGTAGGGAAAATATAGATTAGAATGAAGGGTAACGAAAAATTTAGATCAGAATGAAGGGTATGGAAAATACAAATCAGAATGTAGGGTTGGGAAAATATAGATTAGAATGAAGTGAATGGAAAATATAGTTCAGAATGAAGTGTATGGAAAAATATAGATCAGAATGAAGTAGATGGAACAATATAGATCAGAATCAAGGGCATGTAAAAATATAGATCCGAATGAAGGGTATTGAAAAATATAGATTAGAATGACGTGTATGGATAAATATATATCGAAATGAAGTGTATGCAAAAGTAAAGATCAGAATGAACGCTATGGAAAATTATAGATCAGAATGAAGGTTATGGAAAAATATAGATCAGAGTGAAGGTTATGGAAAATATAGATCAGAATGAAGGGTATGGAAAAATATAGATCAGAATGAAGTGTAGGGAAAAATACAGATTAGTATGAAGGTTATGGAAAAATACAGATCAGAATGAAGGGTATGGAAAAACATAGATCAGAATGAAGGGTATGGAAATATATAGATCAGATTGAAGTGTAGGGGAAAATATAGATTGGAATGAAGTGTATGGAAAAATATAGACCAGAATGAAGCGTATTGAAAAATATTGATCAGCATGAAGATTATGGAAAAATATAGATCAGAATGAATGGTAGGGAAATGTATAGATTAGTATGAAGGGTATGGAATAATTTAGATCAGAATGAAGCGTATGGAAAATACAGATCAGAATGTAGGGTAGGGAAAAATATAGATTAGAATGAAAAGTATGAAAAAATATAGATCAGAATGAAGTCCATGGAAAAATATAGATCAGAATGAAGGGTAGGGAAAAATATAGATCAGAATGAAGTGCATGGAAAAATATAGATCAGAATGAATGGTATGGAAAAATATAGATCAGAATGAAGTGTATGGAACATATAGAACAGAATGAAGTTTATGGAAAAATATAGATCGAATGAAGTGGATGGAACAATATAGATAAGAATCAAGGGCATGGAAAAATATAGATCCGAATGAAGGGTACGGAAAAATATAGATCAGCATGAAGGGTATGGAGATATATAGATTAGAATGGATTGTATGTAAAAATATAGATCAGTATGAAGTGCATGGAAAAATATAGATCAGAATGAAGGTTATTGAAAAATATAGATTAGAATGACATGTATGGATAAATATAGATCGAAATGAAGGGCATGGAAAAATAAAAATCAGAATGAACGCTAAGGAAAATTATAGATCAGAATGAATGTTATGGAAAAATATAGATCAGAATGAAGGGTAGGTAAAATATAGATTAGAATGAAGTGTATGGAAAAATATAGATCAGCTTGAAGCGTATTGAAAAATATTGAATAGAATGATGGGTACGGAAAAATATAGATCAGAATGAATGGTAGGGAAATCTATAGATTAGTATGAAGGGTATGGATAAATTTAGATCAGAATGAAGGGTATGGAAATATATAGATCAGAATGAAGTGTAGGGAAAATATAGGTCAGTATGAAGGATATGGAAAAATAATGATCAGAATGAACGGAATGGAAAATTATAGATCAAAATGAAGGGTAGTAAAAAATATAGATTAGAATGAAGGGTATGGAAAAATATAGATCAGAATGAAGGGTATGAAAAAATATAGATTATGGTATGGAAAAATATAGATCAAAATGAAGGGTATGGAAAAATAAAGATCACAATGAACGCTATGGAAAATTATAGATCAGAATGAAGGGTATGGAAAAATATAGATCAGATTGAAGTGTAGGGAAAAATATAGATTAGAATGAATGGTATGGAAAAATATAGATCAGCATAAAGCGTATTGAAAAATATTGATCAGCATGAAGGGTATGGAAAAATATAGATCAGAATGAATGGTAGGGAAATCTATAGATTAGTATGAAGGGTATGGATAAATTTAGATCAGAATGAAGGGTATGGAAATATATAGATCAGAATGAAGTGTAGGGATAATATAGGTCAGTATGAAGGATATGGAAAAATAATGATCGGAATGAATGGAATGGAAAATTATAGATCAAAATGACGGGTAGTAAAAAATATAGATTAGAATGAAGGGTATGGAAAAATATAGATCAGAATGAAGGGTATGAAAAAATGTATATTATGGTATGGAAAAATATAGATCAAAATGAATGGTATGGAAAAATAAATATCACAATTAACGCTATGGAAAATTATAGATCAGAATGAAGGTTATGGAAAAATATAGATCAGAATGGAGTGTAAAGTAAAATATAGATTAGAATGAAGTGTATGGAAAAATGTAGATCAGAATGAAGGGTAGGGAAAAATATAGATTAGAATGAAGGGTAACGAAAAATATAGATCAGAATGAAGGGTATGGAAAATACAAATCAGAATGTAGGGTAGGGAAAAACATAGATTAGAATGAAGTGTATGGAAAATATAGTTCAGAATGAAGTGTATGGAAAAATATAGATCAGAATGAAGTAGATGGAACAATATAGATCAGAATCAAGGGCATGGCAAAATATAGATCCGAATGAAGGTTATTGAAAAATATACATTAGAATGACCTGTATGGATATATATATATCGAAATGAAGTGTATGGAAAAGTAAAGATCAGAATGAACGCTATGGAAAATTATAGATCAGAATGAAGGTTATGGAAAAATATAGATCAGAATGAATGTTATGGAAAATATAGATCAGAATGAAGGGTATGGATAAATATAGATCAGATTGAAGTGTAGGGAAAAATATAGATTAGAATGAAGGGTATGGAAAAATATAGACCAGAATGAAACGTATTGAAAAATATTGATCAGCATGAAGGGTATGGAAAAATATAGATCAGAATGAATGGTAGGGAAATCTATAGATTAGTATGAAGGGTATGGAATAATTTAGATCAGAATGAAGCGGATGGAAAATACAGATCAGAATGTAGGGTAGTGTAAAATATAGATTAGAATGAAGTATAGAATTAGTATGGAAAAATATAGATCGTTATGAAGTCTATGGAAAAATATAGATCAGAACGAAGGGTAGGGAAAACTATAGATTAGAATGAAAGGTATGGAAAAATATAGATCAGAATGAATTGTATGGAAAAATATAGATCAGAATGAAGGGTAGGGAAAAATATAGATAAGAATGAAGTGTATGGAAAATATAGATCAGAATGATGTGTATGGATATATATAGATCAGAATGAAGTGGATGGAACAATATAGATTAGAATGAAGGGTATGGAAAAGTATTGATCAGAATTAAGGGTATGGAAAAATATCAGAATGAATGGTACGGAAATATATCGATTAGAATGAAGGGTATGGATAAATTTAGATCAGCATGAAGGGTATGGAAATATATAGATCAGAATGAAGGGTAGGGAAAAATATAGATTAGAATGAAGGGTATGGAAAAATATAGATCAAAATGAAGGGTATGGAAAAATATAGATCAGAATGAAGGGTATGGAAAAATATTGATTAGAATGAAGTGTATGGAAAAATATACATCAAATTGAAGGATATGGAAAAATAAAGATCAGAATGAACGGTATGGAAAATTATAGATCAGAATGAATGGTAGGGAAAAATATTGATTAGAATGAAGGGTATGGATAAATATATGTCAGAATGAATTGTATGAAAAAATATAGATTATAATAAAGGGTATGGAAAAATATTGATGAAAATGAAGGGTATGGAATAATGAAGATCAGAATGAACGCTATGGAAAATTATAGATCAGAATGAAGGGTATCGAAAAATATAGATCAGAATGATGCGTAGGGAAAAATATAGATTAGAATGAAGGGTATGGAAAAATTTAGATCAGAATGAAAGGTATGGAAAAATTAGGATCAGAATGAAGGGTAGGGAAAAATATAGATTAGAATGAATGGTATCGAAAAGTTTAGATTAGAATGACTGGTATGGAAAAATATAGATCAGAATGAAGGGTAGGGAAAAATATAGATCAGAATGAATGGTATGGAAAATTATAGATCAGAATGAAGGGTATGAAAAATATAGATCGGAATGAACGCTCTGGAAAATTATAGATCAGAATGAGGGTTATGGAAAAATATAGATCAGAATGAACGGCTGGGAAAAATATAAATTAGAATGAAGCATATTGAAACATTATAGATCAGAATGAAGGGGATGGAAAAATATAGATTAGAATGAAGGGTCGTGAAAAATATAGATTAGAATGAAGGGTATGGAAAAATATATATCAGAATGAAGAGTATGTAAAAATATAGATCAGAATGAAGGTAGGGAAAATTTAGTTTAGAATGAAGATTATGGAAAATTTTATATCTGGATGAAGGGTATGGAAAATATAGATCAGAATGAAGTGTATGGAAAGATATAGATCAGAATGAAGGGTATGGAAAAATATAGATTAGAATGAAGTGTATGAAAAAATATTGATCAGAATGAATGACATGGAAAATATACTTCATAATAATGACGTTTAAAACTTGAAGTTGTCACTGAAATTATCATACTGACTGAAATGTGAGCTAGGCGCCTAATGGATCACTTTGTGAATCAAAACTTAGAGATTTGACGCGAACGGAATTAACTAAGACATCCCGACTAGGCATGGCACGTGGATCTAGAACAAATCTACCCCTGTGGAGGAAAGACATGGTTCGGTTAGATATTCCTATCATCTGTAGAAGGCCGGTTAGTATAATGGCCGAAACGTTGTGAATAGGGCAATGAAGACGAACATAGTGTGAATAATGTAAATAATGCAAGGTAATGAAGCAGAATAAGCAGAAGCTGAAATCGGCCCTGTAAGCATTTATTTTCAGTTTGAAGGCGATTTTTTATTAAATGATTTCAAATCTAAAATAATGACAACATATTTGTTTTTTTTGTTCAACATTTTGCCCTTTTAAAAATTTTATCTTTTCGACATTATGTCCTTCATCATTTAATCAGTTCAATTATTTTTCCGTTAGGCAATGTATCCCTTCGACACTTTGTCGTTCGACATTTTGTTCATTCGACACTTTGTCCTTCGAGACTTTGTCCATTCGACACTTTGTCGTTCGTCACTTTGTCCATTCAACACTTTGTCCAGCGATACTTTGTCCATTCGACACTGTCCATTCGACACTATGTCCATTTGACACTTTGTCCATTCGACAGTTTGTCCTCCAACACTTTGTCGTTCGTCACTTTGTCCATTCGAGACTTTGTCCTTCGACACTTTGTCCATTCGACACTTTGTCTAAACTACTACCGGTGCGAACTAGGAATTGGAGATGTCAAAAAGAAACAAGCTTTAATATCTGGGAAGTACTTTAACAGGGGACGGAAAATAAGACATCGAAATCAGAACGCGCATTGGAATGGTGAAAGATGCATTCGGAAAGCTAAGCAAAGTATAATGAGACTGGAAAATTTTGTTAGAAAAAAGAAAAGATATCTAAACTGTTATGCAATATCATTCCTCTCGCATGGCAGGGGATACTGGAAAATTTTCTAACAGAAAATTTCTAATAGAAATGTGCTTCTACAGAAGTACGCTGAGAATTCCATAGACGGCGCGCGTAAGCAACGAAGAAATCGTAAGGTAAATATCAAGAAAAATGACACATGCTCAGGATCAAAAAGAGGCAGTTGACGAGTCTTGGACATATAATGAGAAAGGAGTTCTTCGAGAATTTGACACTATCAGGGGATATCGAGAGCAATAGCTTGAGCGGAAGGCAGCGGTTTGTGAATCTATGGCGGGACAGGCGTTCGGAGGTTTGGCAAAGTGACAAACGTTGCTAAGACCTACAAAGGATAGAAGCTTGTGGAGAGCCATGATCGCCCACATCCTGAAAGGATACAGAACGTTGTAGGAGAACAAAAAGAAGACCTTATTAAGAAGATGGCTAACTCAATCTTCTGGTATGAATTCAACTAATAATATCAAGACAAACTTAAATAGTGAAAGAAGAAAAATGCCTACAAGAGTAAAATTTCATTAGAATATTCTGAAATTGTTTAGATTAGCGCTTCTTAAACTTTTCTCATTCATGACCCCATTTTTCATAAGGAGATTTTTCGCAGCTCCCAGGAATAAACCAACTACACTGAAAGTACATACGTTGTCACTTCACGAGTCGCGATGGCGACGTATGCGCGTTTTATTACCGCAGGGATTGCGTGGGGTATCACCTTAAATGTTGGGCGTTTGTGAAATAACATGAAAACAGAAATTCAAGTGTCTGAATTTAAGTTTCGCGAACCTAGCATATCGCTTCGCGACCCCATTTCATTTTTATACATCTCCATACCAGATTAAAGGGTTTTGCGATTCAATCTTACTTCATGTTCACTGTTAATATATGCACTAAAGAATCTATCTATCTATCTATCTATCTATCTATCTATCTATCTATCTATCTATCCCAATCTCTACCCTATCTATCTATCTATCTATCTATATATCTATCTATCTATCTAATCATAGCAATACTCTTTTATGGATTCCATCTTTTGACAAGCGTTCTCATAAATAAACGTAACTGATCAAACTGAGAAGATCTTATTGGCGTCAGTGCAGATTAATTAAACATTTGATGCGGCAAAAGTAGACAGGCAAAGTGAGCCTCGTTTTGAATCCGTAACCTTCACATCGACATAACCAACAGTTTTGACACAAAGTGCTATCAGAGGAACGCCTGATGTGGCTCACCTTACATCCAATATGGCATCTGTGTATTTTGTTCTTTCTCATTTCTCCCTTGTCAGCCATTCTTCCTGATTTATTCATTTATTCTTCAGTTCGTTTTCGTATATTTTGCTTTCGTCTTTCGTCTTTGTGACTTGTCTTCCTATTTTTACTTTGTTTTCATTTTATATACGTTTTAATATTCGTTACATCTGCCGCCATATTAACCATGTTTTTTTTATTCGTTCTTTCATTTATTTTTCTTTGTTTATGTCGTTTGCTCCATCTTTCATTTGTGTATTAGTGTTTTAAAGTTTTCTCTTTCTACTTTAAGTTATAAATCTTTCTTTCTTTCTTTCTTTCTTTCTTTCTTTCTTTCTTACATAAAAACCTCTTAATTTTTTCTTTCTTTGCTCCAAACTTTCTTATTTGTCTCTTTTCAATCATTTGTCAGTCTCTTTTTTTCTTTCTTTTTCATGCTTATTTCCCATTCTGTTATTAACTTTTACTTCCATCTTTTTCCATAACAAGCATTTAATTTCTTTCTTTTTCACTTCATTTTCTGTCTTTCTTTTTTACTTCTTTCTTTAATTTTCAGTTCGGTTTTTATTAACATTTTTTCTTATTGTTACAAACCTCCCTCCCTTCATTATTATGAGCATTTCTTAGTTTTTTCTTTTTTTTTTACTTCTTTCTTTATTGATTTTTACTTCTATTCTTCTTTTTCCTTTTTTTCATTTTTAATATTCTTTCTTTCTTTTTCATTCTTTTTTTATAAAACATTTTTCTTTTTGTTATAAATCTCCCTCCCTCCCTCCCTCCCTTCCTTCCTTCCATCCTTCCTTCCTTTCCATTTTTCCTTGCTTCCTTTCCTTCCTTCCTTCTTTCTTTCTTTCTTTCCTTCCTTCCTTCCCTCCTTCCTTCCTTCTTTCTTTCTTTCCCTCCTTTAGTTCCTTCCTTTCATTTCTTTCTTTCTTTCTTTCTTTCTTTCTTTCTTTCTTTCTTTCTTTCCTTCCTCCCTTCGTTTCTTTCTTTCTTTCTTTCTTTCCTTCGTTCCTTCCTTATTTCCTTCCTTCCTTTCTTTCTTTCGTTCTTTCTTTTTTCTTTCTTTCTTTCTTTCTTTCTTTCTTTCTTTCTTTCTTATCATTTCTTTCTTTTTTTCCTTTCTTTCATTTTCACTTCTTTCTTTTATTAACCTCTTTTCTTATTATTCTCATATTATTAACAATTTGCCCATAGCTGGGGCCCTAACAAGTGCTACCACCCCGGGTCAGGGTGGACCTAGGAACACCAGAAATTAAGAGGTGGTTCCACGCTCCTCAAAACCTCCTGGTCAGAGGCCTTGCTGCTGGACAAAGTTTATCGTCTTACCCTGGACGCGGATGTAGTTTATCGTCATACCCAGGACGAGAAGAAAGAAAGAAAAAAAAGAGTCTGAAAAATGAAGAAAAAGTGTGAAAGAAAAAGAATAAAGCAATTAAAAGAAAAAGTGAAAGAATGAAAAAATATAAGAAGACGTATAAGTAAAACAAATATTGATTATTTTTAACGGCTTATCAACCCTTTGTGGGTGATTTAAACATTTAGGATTGTAGGAATATTTCTTTGTTTTTTTCATTAACAACTTTGTTTAGAATAACAATGATTTTTTCAGATGCGTAATACTGTTGAATAACAGATTAGCAGATTATTATTTTCTTAGAGAAGTGAATCTCTACTGGGATCTCCTGGAGTTGACCTTTGAGGTCAGATACAAGACAAAATAAAGGAAGTCGATTTTGATTGAATGAACAAGTGTAGAGAAAGAATTTTCAGTGAGTTCGGTCTTAACCGTCTAACAATATAGACGTGTTCCTTTCGTCGCTGGAAACTCCTCCCTAGTGGAGGGGAAGAGCGACCCCACTGGATAGTTAGAGATATAAACGTCACCGTAAGTATTGAAGGGGTACCAGAACAGATGTGTCAGTAATATTCAAAGCAAGGATGAATGATAGATTTATAAATATGTAAGATAGATTATGGCGAGAAAAAATGTCTAGCACTGTAGGGAAGCAATTTACCTAGCAGCAGACCTAGCAATTGATTCAATATAGTCTTTCCAGTTTGCCGGAAAAGACGCAATAAGTCGCTCTCCTGTAGGGTAGCCTCAGTCATGCCGATTGAAGGTATTACATAAAGAAAGAAATTATCGAGGGTTCATAGAATAAAAGAAGAAAAATGTTTAATAAAAGAAGAAAGATTGAAAGAAAGAAAAATTGAAAAAGAAGATTGAAAGAAAGAAAGAAAAAAACGATGGTTCATGAGAGACAGAATTAAAGAAGAAACGATTGTTCACAAAGAAAGAAAAATATTTAATAAAAGAATGAAAAAAGAATGAAAGAAAGATTGAAAAAGAAGATTAAAAGAAAGAAAGAAAAAACGATGACATATAGGAGAAATAAAATAAACTTTATAAAAGAGTGAAAGAAAAGATTGCTCACAAAGAAAGAAAGAAAATATATAATGACAGAATGAAAAAATAAAGAAAGATTGTAAAAGAAGATTGAAAAAAAGAAAGATTGAAAAATAAGATTGAAAGAAAGAAAGGAAAAAACGATGATTCACGAGAGAAAGAATATATGCTTAATAAAAGAATAAAAGAAACGATTGTTCACAAAGAAAGAATGAAAACTATTTTACAAAAGAATGAAAAAAGAAAGATTGAAAAAGAAGAATGAATGAAAGAAAGAAAGACTGATAAAGAAGACTGAAAGAAAGAAAGAAAAAACGATGATTCATAAGAGAAAGAATATATGCTTAATAAAAGAATGAAAGAAAAGATTCTTCACAAAGAAGGAAAGAAAAATATTTAATAAAAGAATGAAAAAGAAAGAAAAAAATCGATGCTTTATAAAAGAAAGAAAAAGGAAAATGTTTAATAAAAGAATGAAAGAAAGCAAGAAACGATGATTCATGGGAAAGAAAGTACGCTTAATAAAAATTGAAATAAACGATTGTTTACAAAGAAATAAAAATCATTTTATAAAAGATAAAAAAAAGAATGAAAGAAAGAAACGGTGGTCCATAAAAAATAAAAATCTTAAAAAAAAAATAATGAAAAAAAGAAAGAACAAAATATTCGATGGTTCATGAAAGAAAGGAAAAATGTTTATTAAAAACTGAATGAAAGAAAAACACGAAGCTTCACAAAAGAAAAAAATGCATATTAAAATAATGTAAGGATGAATGAAAAATGTTTAATAAAAGAATAAATTAAACAAATAAATAACAGATCAAGTGAAAACGAAAGAAAAATGATTGAAAAAAAAGAAAGAATTTATTTTGAAACAAGCGATGGAAAATAAAATAGGAAACTGATAAGCAATAAAAGAAGAAGGAGAGGGATCTTGCCGGCTCAAAAAGCTAGCGGCAGAGATCTGTGTTTGATTATTTTCTTAGGTGTTATTCAAATTTTTAAAGCTTTTGTGTCGTACCACTTACATGCCTAAATATATTGTTGTTATAGAAGTAAAGCAATTTATAATTAAGGAAATTAAAGCTGCTTATGATGCTAGAAGGAAAAACAATTAAATAGCGCTAAAAATGTAAATCTAAAAACGTTAATTAATCTATATTCGAAACATTTCACTTTTGTTAGACAAAGATAATAGAAATAAATTATATATTTTGGGGTATATTAACACTTTGAGGCCGGGTCGCCGCTTCACCGTTGGTAGAGAAAAATGACGTAATGCCCAGCCACCGCTTACCGGTGGTAGAAAAAAATGACGTAATGTCTAGCCACGGTTTCAACAGTGGTAGAGAAAAATGACTTAATGCCCAGCCACCGGTTGAACAGTGGTAGAGAAAAATGACATAATGTCCAACCATCACGTGAACAGTGGTAGAGAAAAATGAAATATTGTCCAGACACCAGTTGTACAGTGGTAGAGAAAAATGACACAATGTCCAGCCACCAGTTGAAGAGTTGAAGAGAAAAATGACATAATGTACAGCTACCAGTTGAAAAGTGGTAGAGAAAAATGACATAATGTCCAGCCACCAGTTGTACAGTGGTAGAGAAAAATGACATAATTTCCAGCCATTAGTTGAACAGTTTTTGAGAAAAATGACATAATGTGCAGCCACCAGTTGAACAGTTGTAGAGAAAAATGTCATAATGTCAAGACACCATTTGAACAGTGGAAGAGAAAAATGACACAATGTCCAGACACTAGTTGAACAGTTGTAGAGAAAAATGACATATTGTCCAGACACCAGTTGTACAGTGGTAGAGAAAAATGACACAATGTCCAGCCACCAGTTGAACAGTTGTAGAGAAAAATGACATGATATTCAGCCACCAGTTGAACAGTGGTAGAGAAAATGACATAATTTCCAGTCACCAGTTGAAAAGTGGTAGAGAAAAATGGCATGATGTCCAGCCACCAGTAGAACAGTGGTAGAGAAAAAAGACATCATTTCCAGCCACCAGTAGAAAAGTGGTAGAGACAAATGACATAATGACCGGTCACCAGTTGAACAGTGCGGGAGAAAAATGACAAAATGTCCAGCCACCAGTTGAAAAGTGGTAGAGAACAATGACATAATGACCAGTCACCAGTTGAACAGTTTTAGAGAAAAATGACATAATGACCAGTCACCAGTTGAACAGTGGTAGAGAAAAATGAGATAATGTCCAGCCAACAATTGAACAGTGATAGAGAAAAATCACAAAATGACCAGTCACCAGATGAACAGTAATGGAGACAAATGACATAATGTCCAGCCACTAGTTGAACAGTGGTAGAGAAATATGACATATTTTCCAGACACCAGTTGTACAGTGGTAGAGAAAAATGACATAATTTCCAGCCATTAGTTGAACAGTTTTTGAAAAAAATGACATAATGTGCAGCCACCAGTTGACATAATCTCCCGACACCAGTTGAACGCTGGAAGAGAAAAATGACATATAGAGAAAAATGACATAATGTCCAGCCACCTGTTGAACAGTGACAGAGAAAAATGACATATAGTCCAGACACCAGATGAACAGTAATAGAGAAAAATGACATAATGTCCAGCCACCTGTTGAACAGTGACAGAGAAAAATGACATAATGTCCAGACACCAGATGAACAGTAATGGAGAAAAATGGCAAAATGTCCAGCCACCAGTTGAACAGTTGTAGAGAAAAATGACATAATGGACAGTCACCATTTGAACAGTGTTAAAGAAAATGACATAAATTCCAGCCACCAGTTGAACATTGGTAGAGAAAAATGACTTAATGCCCAGCCACGAGTTGAACAGTTTTAGAGAAAAATGACATAATCTCCAGAGACCAGTTGAACAGTTGTAGAGACAACGGACATATTGTTTAGACACTAGTTAACACTGGTAGAGAAAAATGAAATAATGTCCAGCCACCAATTGAACAGTGGCAAAGAAAAATGACTTAATGTCCAGCCACCAATTGAATAATGATGGAGAAAAATGACTTAATGTCCAGCCACCAATTGAATAATGATGGAGAAAAATGACATAATGTCCAGCCACCAATTGAATAATGATGGAGAAAAATGACATAATGTCCAGCCACCAATTAAACAGTGGCAAAGAAAAATGACATAATGTCCAGCCACCAATTGAACAGTGGCAAAGAAAAATGACATAATGTCCAGCCACCAATTGAACAGTGGCAAAGAAAAATGACATAATGTCCAGCCACCAATTGAATAATGATGGAGAAAAATGACTTAATGTCCAGCCACCAATTGAACAGTGGCAAAGAAAAATGACATAATGTCCAGCCACCAATTGAATAATGATGGAGAAAAATGACATAATGTCCAGCCACCAATTGAACAGTGGCAAAGAAAAATGACATAATGTCCAGCCACCAATTGAATAATGATGGAGAAAAATGACATAATGTCCAGCCACCAATTGAACAGTGGCAAAGAAAAATGACATAATGTCCAGCCACCAATTGAATAATGATGGAGAAAAATGACATAATGTCCAGCCACCAATTAAACAGTGGCAAAGAAAAATGACATAATGTCCAGCCACCAATTGAACAGTGGCAAAGAAAAATGACATAATGTCCAGCCACCAATTGAACAGTGGCAAAGAAAAATGACATAATGTCCAGCCACCAATTGAATAATGATGGAGAAAAATGACTTAATGTCCAGCCACCAATTGAACAGTGGCAAAGAAAAATGACATAATGTCCAGCCACCAATTGAATAATGATGGAGAAAAATGACATAATGTCCAGCCACCAATTAAACAGTGGCAAAAAAAAATGACATAATGTCCAGCCACCAATTGAACAGTGGCAAAGAAAAATGACATAATGTCCAGCCACCAATTGAACAGTGGCAAAGAAAAATGACATAATGTCCAGCCACCAATTGAATAATGATGGAGAAAAATGACTTAATGTCCAGCCACCAATTGAACAGTGGCAATGAAAAATGACATAATGTCCAGCCACCAATTGAATAATGATGGAGAAAAATGACATAATGTCCAGCCACCAATTAAACAGTGGCAAAGAAAAATGACATAATGTCCAGCCACCAATTGAACAGTGGCAAAGAAAAATGACATAATGTCCAGCCACCAATTGAACAGTGGCAAAGAAAAATGACATAATGTCCAGCCACCAATTGAATAATGATGGAGAAAAATGACTTAATGTCCAGCCACCAATTGAACAGTGGCAAAGAAAAATGACATAATGTCCAGCCACCAATTGAATAATGATGGAGAAAAATGACATAATGTCCAGCCACCAATTGAACAGTGGCAAAGAAAAATGACATAATGTCCAGCCACCAATTGAATAATGATGGAGAAAAATGACATAATGTCCAGCCACCAATTAAACAGTGGCAAAGAAAAATGACATAATGTCCAGCCACCAATTGAACAGTGGCAAAGAAAAATGACTTAATGTCCAGCCACCAATTGAATAATGATGGAGAAAAATGACTTAATGTCCAGCCACCAATTGAATAATGATGGAGAAAAATGACTTAATGTCCAGCCACCAATTGAATAATGATGGAGAAAAATGACATAATGTCCAGCCACCAATTGAACAGTGGCAAAGAAAAATGACATAATGTCCAGCCACCAATTAAACAGTGGCAAAGAAAAATGACATAATGTCCAGCCACCAATTGAACAGTGGCAAAGAAAAATGACATAATGTCCAGCCACCAATTGAACAGTGGCAAAGAAAAATGACATAATGTCCAGCCACCAATTGAATAATGATGGAGAAAAATGACTTAATGTCCAGCCACCAATTGAACAGTGGCAAAGAAAAATGACATAATGTCCAGCCACCAATTGAATAATGATGGAGAAAAATGACATAATGTCCAGCCACCAATTAAACAGTGGCAAAGAAAAATGACATAATGTCCAGCCACCAATTGAACAGTGGCAAAGAAAAATGACATAATGTCCAGCCACCAATTGAACAGTGGCAAAGAAAAATGACATAATGTCCAGCCACCAATTGAATAATGATGGAGAAAAATGACTTAATGTCCAGCCACCAATTGAACAGTGGCAAAGAAAAATGACATAATGTCCAGCCACCAATTGAATAATGATGGAGAAAAATGACATAATGTCCAGCCACCAATTAAACAGTGGCAAAGAAAAATGACATAATGTCCAGCCACCAATTGAACAGTGGCAAAGAAAAATGACATAATGTCCAGCCACCAATTGAACAGTGGCAAAGAAAAATGACATAATGTCCAGCCACCAATTGAATAATGATGGAGAAAAATGACTTAATGTCCAGCCACCAATTGAACAGTGGCAAAGAAAAATGACATAATGTCCAGCCACCAATTGAATAATGATGGAGAAAAATGACATAATGTCCAGCCACCAATTGAACAGTGGCAAAGAAAAATGACATAATGTCCAGCCACCAATTGAATAATGATGGAGAAAAATGACATAATGTCCAGCCACCAATTAAACAGTGGCAAAGAAAAATGACTTAATGTCCAGCCACCAATTGAATAATGATGGAGAAAAATGACTTAATGTCCAGCCACCAATTGAATAATGATGGAGAAAAATGACTTAATGTCCAGCCACCAATTGAATAATGATGGAGAAAAATGACATAATGTCCAGCCACCAATTGAACAGTGGCAAAGAAAAATGACATAATGTCCAGCCACCAATTAAACAGTGGCAAAGAAAAATGACATAATGTCCAGCCACCAATTGAACAGTGGCAAAGAAAAATGACATAATGTCCAGCCACCAATTGAACAGTGGCAAAGAAAAATGACATAATGTCCAGCCACCAATTGAATAATGATGGAGAAAAATGACATAATGTCCAGCCACCAATTGAACAGTGGCAAAGAAAAATGACATAATGTCCAGCCACCAATTGAACAGTGGCAAAGAAAAATGACTTAATGTCCAGCCACCAATTGAATAATGATGGAGAAAAATGACTTAATGTCCAGCCACCAATTGAATAATGATGGAGAAAAATGACTTAATGTCCAGCCACCAATTGAATAATGATGGAGAAAAATGACATAATGTCCAGCCACCAATTGAACAGTGGCAAAGAAAAATGACATAATGTCCAGCCACCAATTGAATAATGATGGAGAAAAATGACATAATGTCCAGTCACCAATTGAACAGTGGCAAAGAAAAATGACATAATGTCCAGCCACCAATTGAACAGTGGCAAAGAAAAATGACATAATGTCCAGCCACCAATTGAATAATGATGGAGAAAAATGACATAATGTCCAGCCACCAATTGAATAATGATGGAGAAAAATGACATAATGTCCAGCCACCAATTGAATAATGATGGAGAAAAATGACATAATGTCCAGCCACCAATTGAACAGTGGCAAAGAAAAATGACATAATGTCCAGCCACCAATTGAATAATGATGGAGAAAAATGACATAATGTCCAGCCACCAATTGAACAGTGGCAAAGAAAAATGACATAATGTCCAGCCACCAATTGAATAATGATGGAGAAAAATGACATAATGTCCAGTCACCAATTGAACAGTGGCAAAGAAAAATGACATAATGTCCAGCCACCAATTGAATAATGATGGAGAAAAATGACATAATGTCCAGCCACCAATTGAATAATGATGGAGAAAAATGACATAATGTCCAGTCACCAATTGAACAGTGGCAAAGAAAAATGACATAATGTCCAGCCACCAATTGAATAATGATGGAGAAAAATGACATAATGTCCAGTCACCAATTGAACAGTGGCAAAGAAAAATGACATAATGTCCAGCCACCAATTGAATAATGATGGAGAAAAATGACATAATGTCCAGCCACCAATTGAATAATGATGGAGAAAAATGACATAATGTCCAGTCACCAATTGAATAATGATGGAGAAAAATGACATAATGTCCAGTCACCAATTGAACAGTGGCAAAGAAAAATGACATAATGTCCAGCCACCAATTGAACAGTGGCAAAGAAAAATGACATAATGTCCAGCCACCAATTGAATAATGATGGAGAAAAATGACATAATGTCCAGTCACCAATTGAACAGTGGCAAAGAAAAATGACATAATGTCCAGCCACCAATTGAACAGTGGCAAAGAAAAATGACATAATGTCCAGCCACCAATTGAATAATGATGGAGAAAAATGACATAATGTCCAGCCACCAATTGAATAATGATGGAGAAAAATGACATAATGTCCAGTCACCAATTGAACAGTGGCAAAGAAAAATGACATAATGTCCAGCCACCAATTGAATAATGATGGAGAAAAATGACATAATGTCCAGTCACCAATTGAACAGTGGCAAAGAAAAATGACATAATGTCCAGCCACCAATTGAACAGTGGCAAAGAAAAATGACATAATGTCCAGCCACCAATTGAATAATGATGGAGAAAAATGACATAATGTCCAGTCACCAATTGAACAGTGGCAAAGAAAAATGACATAATGTCCAGCCACCAATTGAACAGTGGCAAAGAAAAATGACATAATGTCCAGCCACCAATTGAATAATGATGGAGAAAAATGACATAATGTCCAGTCACCAATTGAACAGTGGCAAAGAAAAATGACATAATGTCCAGCCACCAATTGAACAGTGGCAAAGAAAAATGACATAATGTCCAGCCACCAATTGAATAATGATGGAGAAAAATGACATAATGTCCAGCCACCAATTGAATAATGATGGAGAAAAATGACATAATGTCCAGTCACCAATTGAACAGTGGCAAAGAAAAATGACATAATGTCCAGCCACCAATTGAATAATGATGGAGAAAAATGACATAATGTCCAGTCACCAATTGAACAGTGGCAAAGAAAAATGACATAATGTCCAGCCACCAATTGAATAATGATGGAGAAAAATGACATAATGTCCAGTCACCAATTGAACAGTGGCAAAGAAAAATGACATAATGTCCAGCCACCAATTGAATAATGATGGAGAAAAATGACATAATGTCCAGTCACCAATTGAACAGTGGCAAAGAAAAATGACATAATGTCCAGCCACCAATTGAACAGTGGCAAAGAAAAATGACATAATGTCCAGCCACCAATTGAATAATGATGGAGAAAAATGACATAATGTCCAGTCACCAATTGAACAGTGGCAAAGAAAAATGACATAATGTCCAGCCACCAATTGAACAGTGGCAAAGAAAAATGACATAATGTCCAGCCACCAATTGAATAATGATGGAGAAAAATGACATAATGTCCAGCCACCAATTGAATAATGATGGAGAAAAATGACATAATGTCCAGTCACCAATTGAACAGTGGCAAAGAAAAATGACATAATGTCCAGCCACCAATTGAATAATGATGGAGAAAAATGACATAATGTCCAGTCACCAATTGAACAGTGGCAAAGAAAAATGACATAATGTCCAGCCACCAATTGAATAATGATGGAGAAAAATGACATAATGTCCAGTCACCAATTGAACAGTGGCAAAGAAAAATGACATAATGTCCAGCCACCAATTGAATAATGATGGAGAAAAATGACATAATGTCCAGTCACCAATTGAACAGTGGCAAAGAAAAATGACATAATGTCCAGCCACCAATTGAACAGTGGCAAAGAAAAATGACATTATGTCCAGCCACCAATTGAATAATGATGGAGAAAAATGACATAATGTCCAGCCACCAATTGAATAATGATGGAGAAAAATGACATAATGTCCAGCCACCAATTGAATAATGATGGAGAAAAATGACATAATGTCCAGTCACCAATTGAACAGTGGCAAAGAAAAATGACATAATGTCCAGCCACCTATTGAATAATGATGGAGAAAAATGACATAATGTCCAGTCACCAATTGAATAATGATGGAGAAAAATGACATAATGTCCAGCCACCAATTGAATAATGATGGAGAAAAATGACTTAATGTCCAGCCACCAATTGAATAATGATGGAGAAAAATGACATAATGTCCAGCCACCAATTGAATAATGATGGAGAAAAATGACATAATGTCCAGCCACCAATTGAACAGTGGCAAAGAAAAATGACATAATGTCCAGTCACCAATTGAATAATGATGGAGAAAAATGACATAATGTCCAGCCACCAATTGAATAATGATGGAGAAAAATGACTTAATGTCCAGCCACCAATTGAATAATGATGGAGAAAAATGACATAATGTCCAGCCACCAATTGAATAATGATGGAGAAAAATGACATAATGTCCAGTCACCAATTGAACAGTGGCAAAGAAAAATGACATAATGTCCAGCCACCAATTGAATAATGATGGAGAAAAATGACATAATGTCCAGTCACCAATTGAACAGTGGCAAAGAAAAATGACATAATGTCCAGCCACCAATTGAATAATGATGGAGAAAAATGACATAATGTCCAGTCACCAATTGAACAGTGGCAAAGAAAAATGACATAATGTCCAGCCACCAATTGAACAGTGGCAAAGAAAAATGACATAATGTCCAGCCACCAATTGAACAGTGGCAAAGAAAAATGACATAATGTCCAGCCACCAATTGAATAATGATGGAGAAAAATGACATAATGTCCAGCCACCAATTGAATAATGATGGAGAAAAATGACATAATGTCCAGCCACCAATTGAATAATGATGGAGAAAAATGACATAATGTCCAGTCACCAATTGAACAGTGGCAAAGAAAAATGACATAATGTCCAGCCACCAATTGAATAATGATGGAGAAAAATGACATAATGTCCAGTCACCAATTGAACAGTGGCAAAGAAAAATGACATAATGTCCAGCCACCAATTGAATAATGATGGAGAAAAATGACATAATGTCCAGTCACCAATTGAACAGTAGCAAAGAAAAATGACATAATGTCCAGCCACCAATTGAATAATGATGGAGAAAAATGACATAATGTCCAGTCACCAATTGAACAGTGGCAAAGAAAAATGACATAATGTCCAGCCACCAATTGAACAGTGGCAAAGAAAAATGACATAATGTCCAGCCACCAATTGAACAGTGGCAAAGAAAAATGACATAATGTCCAGCCACCAATTGAATAATGATGGAGAAAAATGACATAATGTCCAGTCACCAATTGAACAGTGGCAAAGAAAAATGACATAATGTCCAGCCACCAATTGAACAGTGGCAAAGAAAAATGACATAATGTCCAGCCACCAATTGAACAGTGGCAAAGAAAAATGACATAATGTCCAGCCACCAATTGAACAGTGGCAAAGAAAAATGACATTATGTCCAGCCACCAATTGAATAATGATGGAGAAAAATGACATAATGTCCAGCCACCAATTGAATAATGATGGAGAATAATGACTTAATGTCCAGCCACCAATTGAATAATGATGGAGAAAAATGACATAATGTCCAGTCACCAATTGAACAGTGGCAAAGAAAAATGACATAATGTCCAGCCACCAATTGAATAATGATGGAGAAAAATGACATAATGTCCAGTCACCAATTGAACAGTGGCAAAGAAAAATGACATAATGTCCAGCCACCAATTGAATAATGATGGAGAAAAATGACATAATGTCCAGTCACCAATTGAATAATGATGGAGAAAAATGACATAATGTCCAGTCACCAATTGAACAGTGGCAAAGAAAAATGACATAATGTCCAGCCACCAATTGAACAGTGGCAAAGAAAAATGACATAATGTCCAGCCACCAATTGAACAGTGGCAAAGAAAAATGACATAATGTCCAGCCACCAATTGAACAGTGGCAAAGAAAAATGACATTATGTCCAGCCACCAATTGAATAATGATGGAGAAAAATGACATAATGTCCAGCCACCAATTGAATAATGATGGAGAAAAATGACATAATGTCCAGCCACCAATTGAATAATGATGGAGAAAAATGACATAATGTCCAGTCACCAATTGAACAGTGGCAAAGAAAAATGACATAATGTCCAGCCACCAATTGAATAATGATGGAGAAAAATGACATAATGTCCAGTCACCAATTGAATAATGATGGAGAAAAATGACATAATGTCCAGCCACCAATTGAATAATGATGGAGAAAAATGACTTAATGTCCAGCCACCAATTGAATAATGATGGAGAAAAATGACATAATGTCCAGCCACCAATTGAATAATGATGGAGAAAAATGACATAATGTCCAGCCACCAATTGAATAATGATGGAGAAAAATGACATAATGTCCAGCCACCAATTGAATAATGATAGAGAAAAATGACATAATGTCCAGTCACCAATTGAACAGTGGCAAAGAAAAATGACATAATGTCCAGCCACCAATTGAATAATGATGGAGAAAAATGACATAATGTCCAGTCACCAATTGAACAGTGGCAAAGAAAAATGACATAATGTCCAGCCACCAATTGAATAATGATGGAGAAAAATGACATAATGTCCAGTCACCAGTTGAACAGTGATGGAGAAAAATGACATAATGTTCAGCCACATGTAGAACATTGGTTGAGAAAAATGACGTAATGTCCAGCCACCAGTTGAACAGTGGTAGAATATAATGACATAATGTCCAGCCACCAGTTGAACAGAGGTAGAGATAAATGACTTAATGCCCAGCCACCGATTGAACAGAGGTAGAGAAATATGGCTTAATACGCAGCTAGCGATTGAACGGTGGGTAAACACCTGTAACTATTTTCATATCTATGGAAAATTGCATACCAATTATTTGCGAATTTTGACTTCGGAGCTCAGGCAGAAGTGTTAAAATTGTTTCAGAACCCCCAACGCTCAAGGAGATCTGGAATGGAAATAGAGGACAGTCTTCTTTTTGATTATTTTAAACTATTGTTATGATATTGATATAGATGTTATTATAGACAACGTTTCGACCATCATCAGGTGTCAATTGATTGACTGATATGAAATATTGGTAGATTATTGTGATATTTTGTACATGTCATACGAGTTATTGTTAATTCCCGCTGAATTGGTGCGTCACTACCAGATCCAATAATTGAACCCATAACCGCTACATGAATTTAACACTTATACCTCTGTACACGTGTTAAATTCATTTAGCGGCAGAAATAACTACCATATTGTACATTATGTACATTATTCGGACTATTGTCCTCATCTTTGTCGCCATATTTATTACAACGTTTCGGCCGTTGTACGCTCCGGCCTTCTTCAGGTGGTTGGGATGTCTTTATCCACTGTGCCATGTGTTCTCAGTGGATAAAGGCATTAGTTAGATCCATTGACAGGACCCAAAGAGTGTAAGTTCAATACTCGACTAAGGTAGTGGAGAACTTTCAGAGGGGAATTAACAGGAGATAACTGATAACTGACATCCATCAAACATAGCACGTGATGGAACCTCTTTGGTGTGGTGAGACGGCCACACTCTACACACTTTCCTTCCAAGCAATGCCATAAGCAACGAAAGTGAAGGACAACGTTATAATTTAGTGTATATACACGAGATCGAGGTTTGTCTGCACCAAGCGACATCACTCTACGTACTTTACCTCCGTTACCATAGCAACAATCATGATAGTTTTTTGTACAGACTTCTTATGTTAATTTACAAAAGTTCATATAAATTAAAATTAATTTGATTTTGATTATTATTATTATTATTAATAATAATTTTGACTGTTAATTTAATTCCATTTTGTTTTCAGATGATTTTTATCGCGACATATTCGAACTGTCAACCAACAGTGACACATAAGACAATTTGTTTTGTAAATTATAAAGAATTCTTTCCCGCTAAGATGTGTGATAAAAATGCAACTGAAATCATGTTGAAAGCAAATTACTAGTCAAAATAGAAAATAATGGCCGACGTTTCTTCATGTATAAATTAAATTAAAATATATTTGTGATCGTTCTTGAAACTAGAACTATTAAAGACGCTAGAATCCTTACTGTTGGCTGAATATTTAATTATCTAGGCGGCTTCAAAGCAGACGACAGAAGCCATAGACACAGATCGGAAGAGGTGAAGAAAAAACAAATGAGGTCTTTCAAAACGCTAAGCATTAAGAGGTAGCAATATTTCTTTATTACTGAATCATCTATCCACCTGTACGTCGGTGAGTAGGAGACAATTTCCCCACAGAGGTAGAAGAGGCTCGGATATTGAGGTGAACATGAACTAAACATGTGAGCAGCGAGGAGGCTTTTATGTGAATTTCGGAGAGGATTGATCTGTGTTTCTACACGATAACTTCCACAGGTACACAAGGTGGAGTACATCAATTTTACATGGTCGAATTTTATGGGTGTTGTAGAGTTGATAGTAGACACAGAAAGGAACATACATGAGTAAAGGAAAGCGAGAAGAAAGGACAAAAGGTCAAGCGTAAGGAAATAAAATGTATGGTTGTTAGCAAAAGGGGCGGCCCAACATTCAAATTACAGATTGGAGATGCCAAAATGAAATACGTACAAATTTTGTACAGAGGCTAAGCAAAGCATTAAGATGTAGGGATATTTCTTTATTTAATCGTCTATCCACTTGTACGCTAGTGAGTACGAGACAATTTCCTCACGGAGTAAGAAGAGGCTCGAAGCGTCAGTGGTGTGACTCTACAGACGGATGCTGAGGTGAACATAGACTAAACATGTGAGCGACGAGGAAGTTTTCAGGTGAATTTCGGTTAAATTGCAGGTAGAGGAATGATCGATGGTTCTAGGCGGAAACTCCCGCAGGTACACAAGATGGAGTACATCAATTTTACGTGGTCGAATTTTATGGGTGTCTTATTCTTGATAGTAGGCAAAGAAAGGGTCATACACTAATTCCCCAGTAAAGGAAAGCGGAAAGAAAGGACTAAAGTCAATTGTAAAAAGAAGAAAATGTATGGTTGTTAGCAAAAGGGGCAGCCTAAAATGCGAATTACAAATTGGAGATGACAGAATGATTAAAAAATTTTAAATACTTAGGAAGTGTTTTAACGGAGGATGGGAAGTGCTGCACCGAAATCTAACAGTTGTATTAAGATAGCGAAAGATGCATTGCAAAGGCTAAGCAATGTATTAAGAAAAAGGAAAATTTAATTTAAACAAAAAACACTATTTAAGTAATGTCTATTTACGACTAATACTATTTAAGTAATGTCTATTTAAGACTAAGACTAGTTAAGTAATGTCTATTTAAGACTAAACATATTTAAGTAATGTCTACTTAAGACTAAACATTTAAGCAATGTCTAAGACTAAGACTATTTAAGTAATGCTAATTTAAGACTAAACTTATTTAAGTAATGTCTATTTAAGACTAATACTATTTAAGTAATGTCTATTTAAGACTAAGACTAGTTAAGTAATGTCTATTTAAGACTAATACTATTTAAGTAATGTCTATTTAAGACTAAACATATTTAAGTAATGTCTATTTAAGACTAAAACTATTTAAGTAATGTCTATTTACGAGTAAGACTATTTAAGTAATGTCTATTTACGATTAAGGCTATTTAAGTAATGGTTATTTAAGACTAAACATATTTAAGTAATGTCTACTTAAGACTAAACATTTAAGCCATGTCTATTTAAGACTAAGACTATTTAAGTAATGCTAATTTAAGACTAAATTTATTTAAGTAATGTCTATTTAAGACTAATACTATTTAAGTAATGTATATTTAAGACTAAGACTAGTTAAGTAATGTCTATTTAAGACTAATACTATTTAAGTAATGTCTATTTAAGACTAAAACTATTTAAGTAATGTCTATTTACGAGTAAGACTATTTAAGTAATGTCTATTTACGACTAAGGCTATTTAAGTAATGGCTATTTAAGACTAAACATATTTAAGTAATCTCTATTTAAGACTAAACATATTTAAGTAATGTCTACTTAAGATAAAGACTATTTAAGTAATGTCTATTTAAGACTAAGGCTATTTAAGTAATGTATAAAATACGTTTAAAATTGTCAGCGTGTGGCAGCGTTCATTTTGTACAGATCCCAAGCATAAAAGCTCTTCTTTAAGGTTTTTGTTCTCGAACAAATAAACATCACCTGAGGTTAAAGGATCAAGCAAATGGAACATGGGATGCCTGCTGTCTTTCATTATGTTTTCCGCTCTGTTACGATAAAGATACTTTTTTTCTGAAAACATTTACCTTTTTTTCCATATGACAATTCGTTTTGAATTACTTGATGTACAATGCATATTATATGCATGAATAAATATAGTTGCAAGATATTGAATAGACTGATATAGACAAATGGACAGATCGCTAGATACGAGAAGGTTAACATAGAGAAAGATTACACTGAAATAGATAAATAGATATGAGTATGCTAAGATACGTAGATAAGGATGACACGGATATATATATATATATATATATATATATATAGAGAGAGAGAGAGAGAGAGAGAGATAGATAGATAGATAGATAGATATGAATAGGTTATCACGTATAAATAAAGGTCACACTGAAATAGATAGGTGGATAATTAACAGATTAAGATAATGGTCATGAAGAGACTTATATATATATATATATATATATATATATATATATATATATATATATATATATAGAAAGAGAGTGCTGAACAGACTAAAATATGTCCAGACTCAGAAAGATGGATATATAGATGTGAACAAAGTGAGATAATCGATATGAAGAATCTGAAGTAGATAGATATTAACGCACACAGACACACACACACAGAGACACAAACACACGCACACTCATATATATATATATATATATATATATATATATATATATATATATATATATATAATAGACTAAGATACGAACAGGCCAGATGCAGATAGATATAATCTTCTTAAGTCTCAGAAATAATATATATATATGTATATAATTTCATATTATATATATATATATATATATATATATATATGAGAGTAAGACAGATATAAACAGACTCTGGTCGATAGATTCAGAGATAGATGTGGAGATGGGATACATAGATAATGAACATATATATATATATTAGGTTGGAGCAAAAATATTTTTTTGGCGTTCAAATTCAAAAGATTATAACTCCTTTCATAATAAACTTTATTAATCAAAATAAGAACTATTAGAATAGACACATTTTTGCCAACGAGAAACAAGTTTATTTATCCCATTAGCATAGAAATCCGGAGTTCTGGAAGCGATGAAGTCATTGAAGGCCGATTCGGCATCATCTCGGCTTTTGAAGCATTTTTCGCGCAGGAAGTTGTCGAGATGCAGGGTCAGTTGAGCAACATGCGGGCGAGCGTTGTCATGGAGGAGAATTGGTCCCTTCATATTGACCAATCTCGGGCACAAACGTTGGAGCTTCTGGTGCATTTCGTCAATTTGTCGGCAGTACTTCTCCGCCGTAATCGTTTCGCCCGGATTCAAGAAGCTGTGATGGATGAGGCCGGCCGCAGACCACCAAACAGTCACCATAATCATTTTTGGTGCAATTTTGGCTTCGGGAAGTGTTGTGGAGCTTCTCCGGCATCCAACCACTGTGCCGAACGTCGCCGGTTGTCGTAGAGGATCCACTTCTCATCACACGTCACAATCCGCTCGAGAAATGGGTCGTTTTTGTTGCGCAGAAGGAGCGTAGAAGACACCTCAAAACAACGATTTTTTTGATTATCGTTCAATTCATGCGGCACACATTTATCCAACTTTTTTGACTTCCCTATTTGCTTTAAATGGCGAACGACTGTTGAGTGGTCGACCTCGTGTTCAACAGCAACTTCTCGTGTGGTTTTGCGAGGATCGGCTTCAATTAAAGCTTTCAAATGTTCGTTATCAACTGCAGTCGGCCGGTCGCGACCGTCTTCATCTTCGAGGCTCTCGTCACCATTGCGAAATTTCTTGAACCACCGTTGTGTCACACGTTCTATAGTGGTTCCTGGGCCAAACGCATCATTTATATCACGAGCTGTCTCGGCAGCATTACAGCCTAGTTTGAACTGGAACAAGAAAATCGTTTGAATTTTGTCCATGCTGTCGAAAAGCCTGCAAAAAATGAATGAAGAGATTGAGAACGGTAACGAATAACACGATTCGATAGAGCGAAAAACACGCTTCAAAATGATATATAACATGGCTATATATATCAATGAATTAATTCAGAAATCATATATAAAAGTAACATATGTGAAAAAACGACATTATTTTTGCACCAACCTTATATATGTATATATATATATATATATATATATATATATATATAGAGAGAGAGAGAGAGAGAGGGGCTGAGAGAGAGGAAGAGGGAAATTGATAGATAGATAGATATGAGTAGGTTAAGATTGCTAAATAAAAATCACACTGAAGTGGATAGTCAATAGATTGATAGATAAAGATCACACTGACATATATATATATATATATATATATATATATATATATATATATATATATATATATAGAGAGAGAGAGAGAGAGAGAGAGAGAGAGAAAGTGGGTGATGGATAGATAGATAAATAGCTAGATAGATATGAGTAGGTTAAGATTGATAAATAGATAAGGATCGCGCTGAAACAGATAGATAGATAGATCGATACGAACAGAATTAGAAGATAGATAAGAAGGAATGAGGATAGATAAATAGATGCGTGTCATTCAAACATAGATAGATAGATAGATAGATAGATAGATAGATAGATAGATTAATTTCAATTCAAACGACTGAGGTTTGGAAGCAATTTCCTGTATCCTTGAGACTCTGAGTCAGTTCCATTTAAAAGATGGACGTCATGCTGTTTTATGAGTAGCTGCATTCAGATTCTGCAGATAAAACTCATCCAACATAATTCACATGAATGGCTGTATTTACGTTTCCTTAGATACCCTGCATAACTTTACAACAACCTTTCTTGGTGTAAGTCATAGAAAGCGGGTGGGACCGTGGGTGTGGTCCAATGGCACTTTCATCTCTCCCTATTCATTCACCAAGAGCCATTTTGGTGGCGGAGATTGTGCGCTATTCAAGGTAGTAAATGTTGCATAAACCCCGTAGAATTGGGGGCGCCGATGTTTTCTATGACTAACAGCTGTTAGTAACATCGTCTAGTATCTTAGACTCCGCACTTCGTATTTATTTGACGTTGTACGATGACAGGATGACACAGGGACAGTTTAATATACACCAGGGCCAGGTCCAAAAAATATCCCTGTCCTTGTAAGTATCGGTTGCGCTGGCATCCTTATTACTACCGATCCCCACTTTTTAGTGCCAAGAGAGGTGGGTATTTACTGTCGCGGGCAGCTGTTCCCAGAGACCAGGCATCTCTAAAAAAAAACTGAGACGTAATTGAGAAATCAAATGTAGTTTGAGCGCCCGAAGGCAGATACTACATTTTGACTAGGGCTCGAAGCCCGAGTGTCTTAGACTCTGTACCTGATTTGCATATATTTGTATATCAGTCGATATGGGATACGAAATCGGACTGGAGGGGGGGTGTCGATCACAGCCTGCGCCGCCTTTGAATAGTAGCTGAAAATCATACCATAGGTTGACCCAAACCTTGTGAGTGAAATAGGGTAGACGGAACGCTTGGAGGCCGTCGATAGCCGTGTTAGCACTAAATCACAATACATCGTTGCCGAGGGCTTGAGCGTGCTGACCGTGTTCAAATAGTTGATCCCGCTAGAAAACACGCACTTTCCCAGAAACTGTAATTAAGGTCTAATCAGCATAGTTGGAGTATAAACCACAGGTGGGCTCTATGGAGGTTGAATAAACACAAATGCGCCTGAGCAGGCGTCTGCAATAGGGATTGACTTGCCGCCTTAGTAGATGAGTATCCTCGAATACGAGTGGCCAGCTATTCATATTGAGAGAGAGAGAGAGAGGGAGGAAGAGAGGGAGAGAGAGAGAGACGGGGACACAGAGAGAGTCCTTTTTTCAGTGTATGTATATATTATATCTGGCACAAAGCTTGCATGACTAGATCGCCGCTTGAAAATCAAATCTCAGTCTACCTTTCTGAATTTTATGCTCTCGTTCAAATCGGACCTAATTCTACAATTAGGTTCGATTTGAAAAATTATGTTTATCTGTTTCATACTCGTAGAAACCATACCTATGGTTACCTTTTTGACTCTTGGGTATACAATATATATATATATATATATATATATATATATATATATATATATATATATATATATATATATATCTTTTGGACTTTCGCGCTAAACAATCATACATCTACGTTGAGGGAAAGTTTGTTGTGCTGTTAGGGTCAGCAACTTTGTCTCGGGTGAACAATTACGAGTAAACAGTGAGTTTGATCCTATACTTTTGGCCTTGTTTCACATCTAAGCTATGCTTAGAAAATCCTTTAGAGCACTTAAGTTGTTGCATGAAGATTACTAGAATTAGACACCGAGAGTAGTTTACTAGAGTTAGACACCGAGAACATATTGCTAGAGTTGGACACCGCGAATAGATTACTAGAGTAAGGCACCGAGAATACATTGCTAGGGTTAGACACCGAGAAAAGATTAGAATAGTTAGATACCGAGAATAGATTACTAGAGTTAGATCCGAAAATAGATTGCTAGAGTTAGACACCCAGAACACCAATTAGTAACTTGTGTTAGACATCGAGAATAGATTACTAGAGTTAGAAACCGAGAACCAGAATAGATTACTAGAGTTAAACCGCGAGAAGAGATTACTAGACTTATACCGCGAGAATAGATTATTAGAGTTAGACACCGAAAATAGATTGCTAGGGTTAGACACCTAGAAATAATTGCTTGAGTTAGACACCGAGAAAAGATTACTAGACCAAAGGAATAGAGCACTAGACTTAGACACTAAGAATAGATTTCTAGAGTTAGACCGCGAGAATAGATTATTAGAGTTAGACACCGAGAATAGTTTACTAGAGTTTGACACCGAGAAGTCATTACTAGAGTTGAACCCCATGAAGAGATTACAAGACATAGACCCGGAAAATAGATTGCTAGAGTTAGACATAAATAGATAGATAATGAACAAACTTGTAGATAGAAACATAGTTATATAGATAATGAACAAACTGTGATAGATAGATAGATAGATAGATAGATAACGCGGCAGGCAGATGATTAGGATTAATAGACAGAGATAAATCTAAATGTTGCACAGAAGTTACTCTTCGGGTGGTCATTTTAAGCCATTAATGCAATCTTTTTAATTCAATATTCTTAATCTACATTGGCAAAAAAAAAAAAAAAAAAAAAATGAATGTCTTCAAGAAAATATGCCACCAATCAAACACGTTTTCTCTTTTTAATCACTTTGCTGTAAGGCTTATTGTTGTCCAATAGTAAAAGACGCTTTCTAGATTAAAAAGGGGAGACAGGTTTGACGTCAGGAGGAACATTGTTGTAACCTAGAAAGGGCTACTAAATGAGGAATAACCAAAACGGAGGAAATGAAATGGTAATCTTTATAACATCAACAAAATACAATACTCGCCAGCGGCGTGAAGTAGGTAAACCACTGCTAATGGTGGACTACTTAGACATCATATTAACCACACTTGTAATAGTTTCCACCGTATTTATGAGGATTGGGACATAACATTAGTGTTCATAGGTACGGTATATAACATTTTCGTTAAGATTTTCAACCTGCAGATATTAATTTCATCGTTTAATGGCAAACAGGGTTGTATATTCGAAAACTTGCAGCCTCTAAAAATAACTAGATGGATAGATAGATGTTTAAGACATTTTTTTATGTTTATACGTTATTTTTATAGATAAAAATATTTAAGTAAATACTCTGTTTATAATAAACAGTATTAACAACATTTACCAGCCTGAATGCCCGAGAAATTATAATAGGAAATATGCATCCTCCGACAGGAATCGAACCTGTATCCTATACAGAATCGTCATATAGCCTGACGTGCTTTTACCGATTGAGCCACGGAGGAGCGTTGCGGTTAGCAAGGTCGAGTTTACTGTTTTTAAACAGAACTCCCCGTGATTTTCTCTCATTCATTCATATCTACTCATGGTGTATCCAAATGTAAACATATTACGCCATATATTAAGAAATAGACAAAGTCCAACAATTATTTTAGACATTTTATGTTAATACATTCTTTTTATAGATACAAATATTTAAGTAAATGCTTTATTTATAATAAACAGTATTAACATTTACCGGCCTGAATGTTCGAGAGATTTTTCATAATTTCATAATGTATAGATAGGAGACGGTGTGTGTGAGAGAGAGAGAGAGAGGGGGAGAGAGAGAGGAAGGGAGTGTGAGAGAGAGAGAGAGAACAGAAGACATCTCGACATATATATATATGTCAGATGTGTGCAAAAATTTCCGGCGAAAAACTGATTTTCAACTGTGCATTCAGCCTCTAGTTTTCAAAAACGATCGCCGGAAATTTTTGCACTCAGTGAATATATTTATGTCCCTATCTGATTACAATTTCTAAGTGAAGAGATAAAAGCAAATCTATTTTCTGCCCTTGCAATTCCATAACTTTCTTATTATTTCCAATTGAATGGCTGAATTTATCCCTTAATCATAAAACTATTGATTCCAAATAATATAATGGCTAAATCTTAATATATATATATATATATATATATATATATATATATATATATATATATATATCCACGTCGAGAAACGAACATCCATTATAAAAGATACGAAAGTCATAAAAGACAAAACAAAAAACAAAACAAAAACAGCGGGAAAAGGAAAATAAATAAATGAAAATAAAAGCCTCATTAAGAATAAGTAGAAAAAGAAAGCTTTTAAATGTGTCCGTTTAAATTCGAAACTGCCTGCAGCTAGTTGCAATATATATTTTATTGGACGCTGACATTACCCTCAGTGCTGCAATAGAGTGTTCCGGATATAGATAATGTCAGATGTCATCGGAGGAAGAATGATGTCTTGCTTTGCGTGGAAATGTTGAACAAGTTGTTTGGAGAAGGATAGGGAGAAACAAATGAAAAATAAAAAAAAGAGTTAGAAAAAAAGCCAAAAAAAAAAAAAAATAGGCGAAAAGAATTAAAAAAGAGGGAAAGAAAAACCGAGGAAAAAATGGAGGAAGTAAAATATAAATACTGAAAGTTACGTGGAAAGAAAGAAAGAAAGAAAGAAAGAAAGAAAGAAAGAAAGAAAGAAAATCGATTGAAATGAATGAGAGACGCAGGTTGAAAGAAAGAAGGAAAGAGAAAAAAAAAAGAAAGAAAATCGATTGAAATGAAGGAGAGACGCAGTTTGAAAGAAAGAAAGAAAGAAAGAAAGAAAATCGATTAAAATAAATGAGAGACGCAGTTTGAAAGAAAGAAAGAAAGAAAGAGAGAAAGAAAATCGATTGAAATGAATGAGAGACGCAGGTTGAAAGAAAGAAAGAAAGAAAGAAAGAAAGAATGAAAGAAAGAAAATCGATTGAAATAAATGAGAGACGCAGGTTGAAAGACAGACAGACAGACAGAAAGAAAGAAAATCGATTTGAATAAAGGAGAGACGCAGGTTGAAAGAAATCAGGAAAGAAAGAAAGAAAATCGATTGGAATAAATAAGAGACGTAGGTTGAAAGAAAGAAAGAAAGAAAGAAATAAAGAAAGAAAATCGATTGGAATAAATAAGAGACGTAGGTTGAAAGAAAGAAAGAAAGAAAGAAAGAAAGAAAGAAAGAAAATCGATTGGAATAAATAAGAGACGTAGGTTGAAAGAAAGAAAGAAAGAAAGAAAGAAAGAAAGAAAATCGATTGGAATAAATAAGAGACGTAGGTTGAAAGAAAGAAAGAAAGAAAATCGATTGGAATAAATAAGAGACGTAGGTTGAAAGAAAGAAAGAAAGAAAATCGATTGGAAAAAATAAGAGACGTAGGTTGAAAGAAAGAAAGAAAGAAAGAAAGAAAGAAAATCGATTGGAATAAATAAGAGACGTAGGTTGAAAGAAAGAAAGAAAGAAAATCGATTGGAATAAATAAGAGACGTAGGTTGAAAGAAAGAAAGAAAGAAAATCGATTGGAATAAATAAGAGACGTAGGTTGAAAGAAAGAAAGAAAGAAAGAAAGAAAGAAAGAAAATCGATTGGAATAAATAAGAGACGTAGGTTGAAAGAAAGAAAGAAAGAAAATCGATTGGAATAAATAAGAGACGTAGGTTGAAAGAAAGAAAGAAAGAAAATCGATTGGAAAAAATAAGAGACGTAGGTTGAAAGAAAGAAAGAAAGAAAGAAAGAAAATCGATTGGAATAAATAAGAGACGTAGGTTGAAAGAAAGAAAGAAAGAAAATCGATTGGAATAAATAAGAGACGTAGGTTGAAAGAAAGAAAGAAAGAAAGAAAGAAAGAAAATCGATTGGAATAAATAAGAGACGGAGGTTGAAAGAAAGAAAGAAAGAAAGAAAGAAAGAAAGAAAATCGATTGGAATAAATAAGAGACGTAGGTTGAAAGAAAGAAAGAAAGAAAATCGATTGGAATAAATAAGAGACGTAGGTTGAAAGAAAGAAAGAAAGAAAATCGATTGGAAAAAATAAGAGACGTAGGTTGAAAGAAAGAAAGAAAGAAAGAAAGAAAGAAAATCGATTGGAATAAATAAGAGACGTAGGTTGAAAGAAAGAAAGAAAGAAAATCGATTGGAATAAATAAGAGACGTAGGTTGAAAGAAAGAAAGAAAGAAAATCGATTGGAATAAATAAGAGACGTAGGTTGAAAGAAAGAAAGAAAGAAAGAAAGAAAGAAAGAAAATCGATTGGAATAAATAAGAGACGTAGGTTGAAAGAAAGAAAGAAAGAAAATCGATTGGAATAAATAAGAGACGTAGGTTGAAAGAAAGAAAGAAAGAAAATCGATTGGAATAAATAAGAGACGTAGGTTGAAAGAAAGAAAGAAAGAAAGAAAGAAAGAAAGAAAGAAAGAAAGAAAATCGATTGGAATAAATAAGAGACGTAGGTTGAAAGAAAGAAAGAAAGAAAGAAAATCGATTGGAATAAATAAGAGACGTAGGTTGAAAGAAAGAAAGAAAGAAAGAAAATCGATTGGAATAAATAAGAGACGTAGGTTGAAAGAAAGAAAGAAAGAAAGAAAGAAAGAAAGAAAGAAAGAAAGAAAATCGATTGGAATAAATAAGAGACGTAGGTTGAAAGAAAGAAAGAAAGAAAATCGATTGGAATAAATAAGAGACGTAGGTTGAAAGAAAGAAAGAAAGAAAGAAAATCGATTGGAATAAATAAGAGACGTAGGTTGAAAGAAAGAAAGAAAGAAAGAAAATCGATTGGAATAAATAAGAGACGTAGGTTGAAAGAAAGAAAGAAAGAAAATCGATTGGAATAAATAAGAGACGTAGGTTGAAAGAAAGAAAGAAAGAAAATCGATTGGAATAAATAAGAGACGTAGGTTGAAAGAAAGAAAGAAAGAAAATCGATTGGAAAAAATAAGAGACGTAGGTTGAAAGAAAGAAAGAAAGAAAGAAAGAAAGAAAATCGATTGGAATAAATAAGAGACGTAGGTTGAAAGAAAGAAAGAAAGAAAATCGATTGGAATAAATAAGAGACGTAGGTTGAAAGAAAGAAAGAAAGAAAATCGATTGGAATAAATAAGAGACGTAGGTTGAAAGAAAGAAAGAAAGAAAGAAAGAAAGAAAGAAAATCGATTGGAATAAATAAGAGACGTAGGTTGAAAGAAAGAAAGAAAGAAAATCGATTGGAATAAATAAGAGACGTAGGTTGAAAGAAAGAAAGAAAGAAAATCGATTGGAAAAAATAAGAGACGTAGGTTGAAAGAAAGAAAGAAAGAAAGAAAGAAAATCGATTGGAATAAATAAGAGACGTAGGTTGAAAGAAAGAAAGAAAGAAAATCGATTGGAATAAATAAGAGACGTAGGTTGAAAGAAAGAAAGAAAGAAAGAAAGAAAGAAAATCGATTGGAATAAATAAGAGACGGAGGTTGAAAGAAAGAAAGAAAGAAAGAAAGAAAGAAAGAAAATCGATTGGAATAAATAAGAGACGTAGGTTGAAAGAAAGAAAGAAAGAAAATCGATTGGAATAAATAAGAGACGTAGGTTGAAAGAAAGAAAGAAAGAAAATCGATTGGAAAAAATAAGAGACGTAGGTTGAAAGAAAGAAAGAAAGAAAGAAAGAAAGAAAATCGATTGGAATAAATAAGAGACGTAGGTTGAAAGAAAGAAAGAAAGAAAATCGATTGGAATAAATAAGAGACGTAGGTTGAAAGAAAGAAAGAAAGAAAATCGATTGGAATAAATAAGAGACGTAGGTTGAAAGAAAGAAAGAAAGAAAGAAAGAAAGAAAGAAAATCGATTGGAATAAATAAGAGACGTAGGTTGAAAGAAAGAAAGAAAGAAAATCGATTGGAATAAATAAGAGACGTAGGTTGAAAGAAAGAAAGAAAGAAAATCGATTGGAATAAATAAGAGACGTAGGTTGAAAGAAAGAAAGAAAGAAAGAAAGAAAGAAAGAAAGAAAGAAAGAAAATCGATTGGAATAAATAAGAGACGTAGGTTGAAAGAAAGAAAGAAAGAAAGAAAATCGATTGGAATAAATAAGAGACGTAGGTTGAAAGAAAGAAAGAAAGAAAGAAAATCGATTGGAATAAATAAGAGACGTAGGTTGAAAGAAAGAAAGAAAGAAAGAAAGAAAGAAAGAAAGAAAGAAAGAAAATCGATTGGAATAAATAAGAGACGTAGGTTGAAAGAAAGAAAGAAAGAAAATCGATTGGAATAAATAAGAGACGTAGGTTGAAAGAAAGAAAGAAAGAAAGAAAATCGATTGGAATAAATAAGAGACGTAGGTTGAAAGAAAGAAAGAAAGAAAGAAAATCGATTGGAATAAATAAGAGACGTAGGTTGAAAGAAAGAAAGAAAGAAAATCGATTGGAATAAATAAGAGACGTAGGTTGAAAGAAAGAAAGAAAGAAAATCGATTGGAATAAATAAGAGACGTAGGTTGAAAGAAAGAAAGAAAGAAAGAAAGAAAGAAAGAAAATCGATTGGAATAAATAAGAGACGTAGGTTGAAAGAAAGAAAGAAAGAAAATCGATTGGAATAAATAAGAGACGTAGGTTGAAAGAAAGAAAGAAAGAAAATCGATTGGAATAAATAAGAGACGTAGGTTGAAAGAAAGAAAGAAAGAAAGAAAGAAAATCGATTGGAATAAATAAGAGACGTAGGTTGAAAGAAAGAAAGAAAGAAAGAAAGAAAATCGATTGGAATAAATAAGAGACGTAGGTTGAAAGAAAGAAAGAAAGAAAATCGATTGGAATAAATAAGAGACGTAGGTTGAAAGAAAGAAAGAAAGAAAATCGATTGGAATAAATAAGAGACGTAGGTTGAAAGAAAGAAAGAAAGAAAGAAAGAAAGAAAGAAAGAAAATCGATTGGAATAAATAAGAGACGTAGGTTGAAAGAAAGAAAGAAAGAAAATCGATTGGAATAAATAAGAGACGTAGGTTGAAAGAAAGAAAGAAAGAAAGAAAGAAAATCGATTGGAATAAATAAGAGACGTAGGTTGAAAGAAAGAAAGAAAGAAAATCGATTGGAATAAATAAGAGACGTAGGTTGAAAGAAAGAAAGAAAGAAAGAAAGAAAATCGATTGGAATAAATAAGAGACGTAGGTTGAAAGAAAGAAAGAAAGAAAATCGATTGGAATAAATAAGAGACGTAGGTTGAAAGAAAGAAAGAAAGAAAATCGATTGGAATAAATAAGAGACGTAGGTTGAAAGAAAGAAAGAAAGAAAATCGATTGGAATAAATAAGAGACGTAGGTTGAAAGAAAGAAAGAAAGAAAGAAAGAAGAAAGAAAGAAAGAAAGAAAATCGATTGGAATAAATAAGAGACGTAGGTTGAAAGAAAGAAAGAAAGAAAATCGATTGGAATAAATAAGAGACGTAGGTTGAAAGAAAGAAAGAAAGAAAGAAAGAAAATCGATTGGAATAAATAAGAGACGTAGGTTGAAAGAAAGAAAGAAAGAAAATCGATTGGAATAAATAAGAGACGTAGGTTGAAAGAAAGAAAGAAAGAAAATCGATTGGAATAAATAAGAGACGTAGGTTGAAAGAAAGAAAGAAAGAAAGAAAGAAAGAAAGAAAGAAAGAAAATCGATTGGAATAAATAAGAGACGTAGGTTGAAAGAAAGAAAGAAAGAAAGAAAGAAAGAAAGAAAGAAAGAAAATCGATTGGAATAAATAAGAGACGTAGGTTGAAAGAAAGAAAGAAAGAAAGAAAGAAAATCGATTGGAATAAATAAGAGACGTAGGTTGAAAGAAAGAAAGAAAGAAAATCGATTGGAATAAATAAGAGACGTAGGTTGAAAGAAAGAAAGAAAGAAAATCGATTGGAATAAATAAGAGACGTAGGTTGAAAGAAAGAAAGAAAGAAAGAAAGAAAGAAAGAAAGAAAATCGATTGGAATAAATAAGAGACGTAGGTTGAAAGAAAGAAAGAAAGAAAATCGATTGGAATAAATAAGAGACGTAGGTTGAAAGAAAGAAAGAAAGAAAGAAAGAAAATCGATTGGAATAAATAAGAGACGTAGGTTGAAAGAAAGAAAGAAAGAAAATCGATTGGAATAAATAAGAGACGTAGGTTGAAAGAAAGAAAGAAAGAAAGAAAGAAAATCGATTGGAATAAATAAGAGACGTAGGTTGAAAGAAAGAAAGAAAGAAAATCGATTGGAATAAATAAGAGACGTAGGTTGAAAGAAAGAAAGAAAGAAAATCGATTGGAATAAATAAGAGACGTAGGTTGAAAGAAAGAAAGAAAGAAAATCGATTGGAATAAATAAGAGACGTAGGTTGAAAGAAAGAAAGAAAGAAAGAAAGAAAGAAAGAAAGAAAGAAAGAAAATCGATTGGAATAAATAAGAGACGTAGGTTGAAAGAAAGAAAGAAAGAAAATCGATTGGAATAAATAAGAGACGTAGGTTGAAAGAAAGAAAGAAAGAAAGAAAGAAAATCGATTGGAATAAATAAGAGACGTAGGTTGAAAGAAAGAAAGAAAGAAAATCGATTGGAATAAATAAGAGACGTAGGTTGAAAGAAAGAAAGAAAGAAAATCGATTGGAATAAATAAGAGACGTAGGTTGAAAGAAAGAAAGAAAGAAAGAAAGAAAGAAAGAAAGAAAGAAAATCGATTGGAATAAATAAGAGACGTAGGTTGAAAGAAAGAAAGAAAGAAAGAAAGAAAGAAAGAAAGAAAGAAAATCGATTGGAATAAATAAGAGACGTAGGTTGAAAGAAAGAAAGAAAGAAAATCGATTGGAATAAATAAGAGACGTAGGTTGAAAGAAAGAAAGAAAGAAAATCGATTGGAATAAATAAGAGACGTAGGTTGAAAGAAAGAAAGAAAGAAAGAAAGAAAGAAAATCGATTGGAATAAATAAGAGACGTAGGTTGAAAGAAAGAAAGAAAGAAAATCGATTGGAATAAATAAGAGACGTAGGTTGAAAGAAAGAAAGAAAGAAAATCGATTGGAATAAATAAGAGACGTAGGTTGAAAGAAAGAAAGAAAGAAAGAAAGAAAGAAAGAAAGAAAGAAAATCGATTGGAATAAATAAGAGACGTAGGTTGAAAGAAAGAAAGAAAGAAAATCGATTGGAATAAATAAGAGACGTAGGTTGAAAGAAAGAAAGAAAGAAATAAACAAAGAAAGAAAATCGATTGGAATAAATAAGAGACGTAGGTTGAAAGAAAGAAAGAAAGAAAATCGATTGGAATAAATAAGAGACGTAGGTTGAAAGAAAGAAAGAAAGAAAGAAAGAAAGAAAATCGATTGGAATAAATAAGAGACGTAGGTTGAAAGAAAGAAAGAAAGAAAATCGATTGGAATAAATAAGAGACGTAGGTTGAAAGAAAGAAAGAAAGAAAATCGATTGGAATAAATAAGAGACGTAGGTTGAAAGAAAGAAAGAAAGAAAGAAAGAAAGAAAGAAAGAAAATCGATTGGAATAAATAAGAGACGTAGGTTGAAAGAAAGAAAGAAAGAAAGAAAGAAAGAAAGAAAGAAAGAAAATCGATTGGAATAAATAAGAGACGTAGGTTGAAAGAAAGAAAGAAAGAAAATCGATTGGAATAAATAAGAGACGTAGGTTGAAAGAAAGAAAGAAAGAAAATCGATTGGAATAAATAAGAGACGTAGGTTGAAAGAAAGAAAGAAAGAAAGAAAGAAAGAAAATCGATTGGAATAAATAAGAGACGTAGGTTGAAAGAAAGAAAGAAAGAAAATCGATTGGAATAAATAAGAGACGTAGGTTGAAAGAAAGAAAGAAAGAAAATCGATTGGAATAAATAAGAGACGTAGGTTGAAAGAAAGAAAGAAAGAAAGAAAGAAAGAAAGAAAGAAAATCGATTGGAATAAATAAGAGACGTAGGTTGAAAGAAAGAAAGAAAGAAAATCGATTGGAATAAATAAGAGACGTAGGTTGAAAGAAAGAAAGAAAGAAATAAACAAAGAAAGAAAATCGATTGGAATAAATAAGAGACGTAGGTTGAAAGAAAGAAAGAAAGAAAATCGATTGGAATAAATAAGAGACGTAGGTTGAAAGAAAGAAAGAAAGAAATAAACAAAGAAAGAAAATCGATTGGAATAAATAAGAGACGTAGGTTGAAAGAAAGAAAGAAAGAAATAAAGAAAGAAAGAAAATCGATTGGAATAAATAAGAGACGTAGGTTGAAAGAAAGAAAGAAAGAAATAAAGAAAGAAAGAAAATCGATTGGAATAAATAAGAGACGTAGGTTGAAAGAAAGAAAGAAAGAAAATCGATTGGAATAAATAAGAGACGTAGGTTGAAAGAAAGAAAGAAAGAAATAAAGAAAGAAAGAAAATCGATTGGAATAAATAAGAGACGTAGGTTGAAAGAAAGAAAGAAAGAAAATCGATTGGAATAAATAAGAGACGTAGGTTGAAAGAAAGAAAGAAAGAAATAAAGAAAGAAAGAAAATCGATTGGAATAAATAAGAGACGTAGGTTGAAAGAAAGAAAGAAAGAAAATCGATTGGAATAAATAAGAGACGTAGGTTGAAAGAAAGAAAGAAAGAAAATCGATTGGAATAAATAAGAGACGTAGGTTGAAAGAAAGAAAGAAAGAAAATCGATTGGAATAAATAAGAGACGTAGGTTGAAAGAAAGAAAGAAAGAAAATCGATTGGAATAAATAAGAGACGTAGGTTGAAAGAAAGAAAGAAAGAAAATCGATTGGAATAAATAAGAGACGTAGGTTGAAAGAAAGAAAGAAAGAAAATCGATTGGAATAAATAAGAGACGTAGGTTGAAAGAAAGAAAGAAAGAAAGAAAGAAAGAAAATCGATTGGAATAAATAAGAGACGTAGGTTGAAAGAAAGAAAGAAAGAAATAAACAAAGAAAGAAAATCGATTGGAATAAATAAGAGACGTAGGTTGAAAGAAAGAAAGAAAGAAAATCGATTGGAATAAATAAGAGACGTAGGTTGAAAGAAAGAAAGAAAGAAATAAAGAAAGAAAGAAAATCGATTGGAATAAATAAGAGACGTAGGTTGAAAGAAAGAAAGAAAGAAAATCGATTGGAATAAATAAGAGACGTAGGTTGAAAGAAAGAAAGAAAGAAAATCGATTGGAATAAATAAGAGACGTAGGTTGAAAGAAAGAAAGAAAGAAAATCGATTGGAATAAATAAGAGACGTAGGTTGAAAGAAAGAAAGAAAGAAAATCGATTGGAATAAATAAGAGACGTAGGTTGAAAGAAAGAAAGAAAGAAATAAAGAAAGAAAGAAAGAAAATCGATTGGAATAAATAAGAGACGTAGGTTGAAAGAAAGAAAGAAAGAAAATCGATTGGAATAAATAAGAGACGTAGGTTGAAAGAAAGAAAGAAAGAAAGAAAGAAAGAAAATCGATTGGAATAAATAAGAGACGTAGGTTGAAAGAAAGAAAGAAAGAAAATCGATTGGAATAAATAAGAGACGTAGGTTGAAAGAAAGAAAGAAAGAAAGAAAGAAAATCGATTGGAATAAATAAGAGACGTAGGTTGAAAGAAAGAAAGAAAGAAAATCGATTGGAATAAATAAGAGACGTAGGTTGAAAGAAAGAAAGAAAGAAAATCGATTGGAATAAATAAGAGACGTAGGTTGAAAGAAAGAAAGAAAGAAAGAAAGAAAGAAAGAAAGAAAATCGATTGGAATAAATAAGAGACGTAGGTTGAAAGAAAGAAAGAAAGAAAATCGATTGGAATAAATAAGAGACGTAGGTTGAAAGAAAGAAAGAAAGAAAGAAAGAAAGAAAATCGATTGGAATAAATAAGAGACGTAGGTTGAAAGAAAGAAAGAAAGAAAGAAAGAAAGAAAGAAAATCGATTGGAATAAATAAGAGACGTAGGTTGAAAGAAAGAAAGAAAGAAAATCGATTGGAATAAATAAGAGACGTAGGTTGAAAGAAAGAAAGAAAGAAATAAAGAAAGAAAGAAAATCGATTGGAATAAATAAGAGACGTAGGTTGAAAGAAAGAAAGAAAGAAAATCGATTGGAATAAATAAGAGACGTAGGTTGAAAGAAAGAAAGAAAGAAAGAAAGAAAATCGATTGGAATAAATAAGAGACGTAGGTTGAAAGAAAGAAAGAAAGAAAATCGATTGGAATAAATAAGAGACGTAGGTTGAAAGAAAGAAAGAAAGAAAATCGATTGGAATAAATAAGAGACGTAGGTTGAAAGAAAGAAAGAAAGAAAGAAAGAAAGAAAGAAAGAAAATCGATTGGAATAAATAAGAGACGTAGGTTGAAAGAAAGAAAGAAAGAAAATCGATTGGAATAAATAAGAGACGTAGGTTGAAAGAAAGAAAGAAAGAAAGAAAGAAAGAAAATCGATTAGAATAAATAAGAGACGTAGGTTGAAAGAAAGAAAGAAAGAAATAAACAAAGAAAGAAAATCGATTGGAATAAATAAGAGACGTAGGTTGAAAGAAAGAAAGAAAGAAAATCGATTGGAATAAATAAGAGACGTAGGTTGAAAGAAAGAAAGAAAGAAATAAAGAAAGAAAGAAAATCGATTGGAATAAATAAGAGACGTAGGTTGAAAGAAAGAAAGAAAGAAAATCGATTGGAATAAATAAGAGACGTAGGTTGAAAGAAAGAAAGAAAGAAAGAAAGAAAATCGATTGGAATAAATAAGAGACGTAGGTTGAAAGAAAGAAAGAAAGAAAATCGATTGGAATAAATAAGAGACGTAGGTTGAAAGAAAGAAAGAAAGAAAATCGATTGGAATAAATAAGAGACGTAGGTTGAAAGAAAGAAAGAAAGAAAGAAAGAAAGAAAGAAAGAAAATCGATTGGAATAAATAAGAGACGTAGGTTGAAAGAAAGAAAGAAAGAAATAAACAAAGAAAGAAAATCGATTGGAATAAATAAGAGACGTAGGTTGAAAGAAAGAAAGAAAGAAAATCGATTGGAATAAATAAGAGACGTAGGTTGAAAGAAAGAAAGAAAGAAATAAAGAAAGAAAGAAAATCGATTGGAATAAATAAGAGACGTAGGTTGAAAGAAAGAAAGAAAGAAAATCGATTGGAATAAATAAGAGACGTAGGTTGAAAGAAAGAAAGAAAGAAAGAAAGAAAATCGATTGGAATAAATAAGAGACGTAGGTTGAAAGAAAGAAAGAAAGAAAATCGATTGGAATAAATAAGAGACGTAGGTTGAAAGAAAGAAAGAAAGAAAATCGATTGGAATAAATAAGAGACGTAGGTTGAAAGAAAGAAAGAAAGAAAGAAAGAAAGAAAGAAAGAAAATCGATTGGAATAAATAAGAGACGTAGGTTGAAAGAAAGAAAGAAAGAAAATCGATTGGAATAAATAAGAGACGTAGGTTGAAAGAAAGAAAGAAAGAAAGAAAGAAAGAAAATCGATTAGAATAAATAAGAGACGTAGGTTGAAAGAAAGAAAGAAAGAAATAAACAAAGAAAGAAAATCGATTGGAATAAATAAGAGACGTAGGTTGAAAGAAAGAAAGAAAGAAAATCGATTGGAATAAATAAGAGACGTAGGTTGAAAGAAAGAAAGAAAGAAATAAAGAAAGAAAGAAAATCGATTGGAATAAATAAGAGACGTAGGTTGAAAGAAAGAAAGAAAGAAAATCGATTGGAATAAATAAGAGACGTAGGTTGAAAGAAAGAAAGAAAGAAAATCGATTGGAATAAATAAGAGACGTAGGTTGAAAGAAAGAAAGAAAGAAAATCGATTGGAATAAATAAGAGACGTAGGTTGAAAGAAAGAAAGAAAGAAAATCGATTGGAATAAATAAGAGACGTAGGTTGAAAGAAAGAAAGAAAGAAATAAAGAAAGAAAGAAAGAAAATCGATTGGAATAAATAAGAGACGTAGGTTGAAAGAAAGAAAGAAAGAAAATCGATTGGAATAAATAAGAGACGTAGGTTGAAAGAAAGAAAGAAAGAAAGAAAGAAAGAAAATCGATTGGAATAAATAAGAGACGTAGGTTGAAAGAAAGAAAGAAAGAAAATCGATTGGAATAAATAAGAGACGTAGGTTGAAAGAAAGAAAGAAAGAAAGAAAGAAAATCGATTGGAATAAATAAGAGACGTAGGTTGAAAGAAAGAAAGAAAGAAAATCGATTGGAATAAATAAGAGACGTAGGTTGAAAGAAAGAAAGAAAGAAAATCGATTGGAATAAATAAGAGACGTAGGTTGAAAGAAAGAAAGAAAGAAAGAAAGAAAGAAAGAAAGAAAATCGATTGGAATAAATAAGAGACGTAGGTTGAAAGAAAGAAAGAAAGAAAGAAAGAAAGAAAATCGATTGGAATAAATAAGAGACGTAGGTTGAAAGAAAGAAAGAAAGAAAATCGATTGGAATAAATAAGAGACGTAGGTTGAAAGAAAGAAAGAAAGAAAGAAAGAAATAAAGAAAGAAAATCGATTGGAATAAATAAGAGACGTAGGTTGAAAGAAAGAAAGAAAGAAAGAAAGAAAGAAAGAAAGAAAGAAAATCGATTGGAATAAATAAGAGACGTAGGTTGAAAGAAAGAAAGAAAGAAAGAAAGAAAGAAAGAAAATCGATTGGAATAAATAAGAGACGTAGGTTGAAAGAAAGAAAGAAAGAAATAAAGAAAGAAAGAAAATCGATTGGAATAAATAAGAGACGTAGGTTGAAAGAAAGAAAGAAAGAAAATCGATTGGAATAAATAAGAGACGTAGGTTGAAAGAAAGAAAGAAAGAAAGAAAGAAAGAAAATCGATTGGAATAAATAAGAGACGTAGGTTGAAAGAAAGAAAGAAAGAAAATCGATTGGAATAAATAAGAGACGTAGGTTGAAAGAAAGAAAGAAAGAAAATCGATTGGAATAAATAAGAGACGTAGGTTGAAAGAAAGAAAGAAAGAAAGAAAGAAAGAAAGAAAGAAAGAAAGAAAGAAAATCGATTGGAATAAATAAGAGACGTAGGTTGAAAGAAAGAAAGAAAGAAAGAAAGAAAGAAAGAAAGAAAATCGATTGGAATAAATAAGAGACGTAGGTTGAAAGAAAGAAAGAAAGAAAGAAAGAAAGAAAGAAAGAAAGAAAATCGATTGGAATAAATAAGAGACGTAGGTTGAAAGAAAGAAAGAAAGAAAGAAAGAAAGAAAATCGATTGGAATAAATAAGAGACGTAGGTTGAAAGAAAGAAAGAAAGAAATAAAGAAAGAAAGAAAATCGATTGGAATAAATAAGAGACGTAGGTTGAAAGAAAGAAAGAAAGAAAGAAAGAAAGAAAGAAAATCGATTGGAATAAATAAGAGACGTAGGTTGAAAGAAAGAAAGAAAGAAAATCGATTGGAATAAATAAGAGACGTAGGTTGAAAGAAAGAAAGAAAGAAAATCGATTGGAATAAATAAGAGACGTAGGTTGAAAGAAAGAAAGAAAGAAAATCGATTGGAATAAATAAGAGACGTAGGTTGAAAGAAAGAAAGAAAGAAAATCGATTGGAATAAATAAGAGACGTAGGTTGAAAGAAAGAAAGAAAGAAATAAAGAAAGAAAGAAAATCGATTAGAATAAATAAGAGACGTAGGTTGAAAGAAAGAAAGAAAGAAAATCGATTGGAATAAATAAGAGACGTAGGTTGAAAGAAAGAAAGAAAGAAAGAAAGAAAGAAAGAAAATCGATTGGAATAAATAAGAGACGTAGGTTGAAAGAAAGAAAGAAAGAAAGAAAGAAAGAAAGAAAGAAAATCGATTGGAATGTTGAAGAAAGAAAGAAAGAAAGAAAGAAAGAAAGAAAGAAAATCGATTGGAATAAATAAGAGACGTAGGTTGAAAGAAAGAAAGAAAGAAATCGATTGGAATAAATAAGAGACTAGGTTTGAAAGAAAGAAAGAAAGAAATAAAGAAAGAAAGAAAATCGAATAGAATAAATAAGAGACTGAGTAGGTTGAAAGAAAGAAAGAAAGAAAGAAAGAAAGAAAGAAAATCGATTGGAATAAATAAGAGACGTAGGTTGAAAGAAAGAAAGAAAGAAAGAAAGAAAGAAAGAAAATCGATTGGAATAAATAAGAGACGTAGGTTGAAAGAAAGAAAGAAAGAAAGAAAGAAAGAAAATCGATTGGAATAAATAAGAGACGTAGGTTGAAAGAAAGAAAGAAAGAAAGAAAGAAAGAAAGAAAATCGATTGGAATAAATAAGAGACGTAGGTTGAAAGAAAGAAGAAAGAAAATCGATTGGAATAAATAAGAGACGTAGGTTGAAAGAAAGAAAGAAAGAAAGAAAGAAAATCGATTGGAATAAATAAGAGACGTAGGTTGAAAGAAAGAAAGAAAGAAAAGAAAGAAAGAAAGAAAATCGATTGGAATAAATAAGAGACGTAGGTGAAAGAAAGAAAGAAAGAAAAATCGATTAGAATAAATAAGAGACGTAGGTTGAAAGAAAGAAAGAAAGAAAAATCGATTGGAATAAATAAGAGACGTAGGTTGAAAGAAAAGAAAGAAAGAAAGAAAGAAAGAAAATCGATTGGAATAAATAAGAGACGTAGGTTGAAAGAAAGAAAGAAAGAAAATCGATTGGAATAAATAAGAGACGTAGGTTGAAAGAAAGAAAGAAAGAAAGAAAGAAAGAAAGAAAGAAAATCGATTGGAATAAATAAGAGACGTAGGTTGAAAGAAAGAAAGAAAGAAAGAAAATCGATTGGAATAAATAAGAGACGTAGGTTGAAAGAAAGAAAGAAAGAAAGAAAGAAAGAAAGAAAATCGATTGGAATAAATAAGAGACGTAGGTTGAAAGAAAGAAAGAAAGAAAGAAAGAAAGAAAATCGATTGGAATAAATAAGAGACGTAGGTTGAAAGAAAGAAAGAAAGAAAGAAAGAAAGAAAGAAAATCGATTGGAATAAATAAGAGACGTAGGTTGAAAGAAAGAAAGAAAGAAATAAAGAAAGAAAGAAAATCGATTGGAATAAATAAGAGACGTAGGTTGAAAGAAAGAAAGAAAGAAAATCGATTGGAATAAATAAGAGACGTAGGTTGAAAGAAAGAAAGAAAGAAAGAAAGAAAGAAAGAAAGAAAGAAAATCGATTGGAATAAATAAGAGACGTAGGTTGAAAGAAAGAAAGAAAGAAAGAAAGAAAGAAAATCGATTGGAATAAATAAGAGACGTAGGTTGAAAGAAAGAAAGAAAGAAAATCGATTGGAATAAATAAGAGACGTAGGTTGAAAGAAAGAAAGAAAGAAAATCGATTGGAATAAATAAGAGACGTAGGTTGAAAGAAAGAAAGAAAGAAAATCGATTGGAATAAATAAGAGACGTAGGTTGAAAGAAAGAAAGAAAGAAAGAAAGAAAGAAAATCGATTGGAATAAATAAGAGACGTAGGTTGAAAGAAAGAAAGAAAGAAAATCGATTGGAATAAATAAGAGACGTAGGTTGAAAGAAAGAAAGAAAGAAAATCGATTGGAATAAATAAGAGACGTAGGTGGAAAGAAAGAAAGAAAGAAAGAAAGAAAGAAAGAAAGAAAGAAAGAAAGAAAGAAAGAAAATCGATTGGAATAAATAAGAGACGTAGGTTGAAAGAAAGAAAGAAAGAAAGAAAGAAAGAAAGAAAGAAAGAAAATCGATTGGAATAAATAAGAGACGTAGGTTGAAAGAAAGAAAGAAAGAAAGAAAGAAAGAAAGAAAGAAAGAAAATCGATTGGAATAAATAAGAGACGTAGGTTGAAAGAAAGAAAGAAAGAAAGAAAGAAAGAAAATCGATTGGAATAAATAAGAGACGTAGGTTGAAAGAAAGAAAGAAAGAAATAAAGAAAGAAAGAAAATCGATTGGAATAAATAAGAGACGTAGGTTGAAAGAAAGAAAGAAAGAAAGAAAGAAAGAAAGAAAGAAAATCGATTGGAATAAATAAGAGACGTAGGTTGAAAGAAAGAAAGAAAGAAAATCGATTGGAATAAATAAGAGACGTAGGTTGAAAGAAAGAAAGAAAGAAAGAAAGAAAGAAAATCGATTGGAATAAATAAGAGACGTAGGTTGAAAGAAAGAAAGAAAGAAAATCGATTGGAATAAATAAGAGACGTAGGTTGAAAGAAAGAAAGAAAGAAAATCGATTGGAATAAATAAGAGACGTAGGTTGAAAGAAAGAAAGAAAGAAAATCGATTGGAATAAATAAGAGACGTAGGTTGAAAGAAAGAAAGAAAGAAAATCGATTGGAATAAATAAGAGACGTAGGTTGAAAGAAAGAAAGAAAGAAATAAAGAAAGAAAGAAAATCGATTAGAATAAATAAGAGACGTAGGTTGAAAGAAAGAAAGAAAGAAAATCGATTGGAATAAATAAGAGACGTAGGTTGAAAGAAAGAAAGAAAGAAATAAAGAAAGAAAGAAAATCGATTGGAATAAATAAGAGACGTAGGTTGAAAGAAAGAAAGAAAGAAAGAAAGAAAGAAAGAAAGAAAATCGATTGGAATAAATAAGAGACGTAGGTTGAAAGAAAGAAAGAAAGAAAATCGATTGGAATAAATAAGAGACGTAGGTTGAAAGAAAGAAAGAAAGAAATAAAGAAAGAAAGAAAATCGATTAGAATAAATAAGAGACGTAGGTTGAAAGAAAGAAAGAAAGAAAATCGATTGGAATAAATAAGAGACGTAGGTTGAAAGAAAGAAAGAAAGAAAGAAAGAAAGAAAGAAAATCGATTGGAATAAATAAGAGACGTAGGTTGAAAGAAAGAAAGAAAGAAAGAAAGAAAGAAAGAAAATCGATTGGAATAAATAAGAGACGTAGGTTGAAAGAAAGAAAGAAAGAAAGAAAGAAAGAAAATCGATTGGAATAAATAAGAGACGTAGGTTGAAAGAAAGAAAGAAAGAAAGAAAGAAAGAAAGAAAATCGATTGGAATAAATAAGAGACGTAGGTTGAAAGAAAGAAAGAAAGAAAATCGATTGGAATAAATAAGAGACGTAGGTTGAAAGAAAGAAAGAAAGAAAGAAAGAAAATCGATTGGAATAAATAAGAGACGTAGGTTGAAAGAAAGAAAGAAAGAAAGAAAGAAAGAAAGAAAATCGATTGGAATAAATAAGAGACGTAGGTTGAAAGAAAGAAAGAAAGAAAGAAAGAAAGAAAATCGATTGGAATAAATAAGAGACGTAGGTTGAAAGAAAGAAAGAAAGAAAGAAAGAAAGAAAGAAAATCGATTGGAATAAATAAGAGACGTAGGTTGAAAGAAAGAAAGAAAGAAATAAAGAAAGAAAGAAAATCGATTGGAATAAATAAGAGACGTAGGTTGAAAGAAAGAAAGAAAGAAAATCGATTGGAATAAATAAGAGACGTAGGTTGAAAGAAAGAAAGAAAGAAAGAAAGAAAGAAAGAAAGAAAGAAAATCGATTGGAATAAATAAGAGACGTAGGTTGAAAGAAAGAAAGAAAGAAAATCGATTGGAATAAATAAGAGACGTAGGTTGAAAGAAAGAAAGAAAGAAAGAAAGAAAGAAAGAAAGAAAGAAAATCGATTGGAATAAATAAGAGACGTAGGTTGAAAGAAAGAAAGAAAGAAAGAAAGAAAGAAAATCGATTGGAATAAATAAGAGACGTAGGTTGAAAGAAAGAAAGAAAGAAAATCGATTGGAATAAATAAGAGACGTAGGTTGAAAGAAAGAAAGAAAGAAAATCGATTGGAATAAATAAGAGACGTAGGTTGAAAGAAAGAAAGAAAGAAAGAAAGAAAGAAAGAAAGAAAGAAAGAAAGAAAATCGATTGGAATAAATAAGAGACGTAGGTTGAAAGAAAGAAAGAAAGAAAATCGATTGGAATAAATAAGAGACGTAGGTTGAAAGAAAGAAAGAAAGAAAATCGATTGGAATAAATAAGAGACGTAGGTTGAAAGAAAGAAAGAAAGAAAGAAAGAAAGAAAGAAAGAAAATCGATTGGAATAAATAAGAGACGTAGGTTGAAAGAAAGAAAGAAAGAAAGAAAGAAAGAAAGAAAATCGATTGGAATAAATAAGAGACGTAGGTTATAAAAAATAAATATAGAAAGAAAATAGAAATAAGAAAATTAGAAAGAATGAAAGAAAAAAGAAAAGGAAGGAAAGAAAATCGATTGAAGTAAATATGACACGAAAGTTATAAGAAAGAAAGAAGAAAGACAGACAGATATAAAAGACGAATTGAAAGTGAAAGACTGAAGAAAAAATGTTGAGAAATTGGAATAAAGAGGAAATCTCTACTTGAAAGCGAAAAGGAGGAAATGAAACTTAAATCCTTTTTCCATGACAAAATCTGTGGATTTCTACTCAGTAAGGAACGTTGTCGTGATGTACACAGTTTTTTAGACCCTTCTTCTGATCATAGCAGTTGCTTTTCAAATTGCACTCTACAACTTCCTCTTCGGGTAGGAACGGTTCCAGATACGAACTATGAATTCTAGATGTCAAAATCAAGAAAATACTGAAATTTAAATATCTGGTCATTTAAAATAAATCTGAAGGCTCATTGGAATAACGAAAGATAGCTTTCATAATCTCTCTCTCTCTCTCTGTATATATATATATATATATATATAAAGAAGCAGAAAAATAATTAGAAACAAAGAAAAAGTAAGGCTGGAGGAACATTGAAAAACCGCAATGAGTGATGAGACAATTTAATCGGGCATGGCAAATCATATACGGAGGGAAAAAAACTAGTCATTAACCTCCTTGGAATGAAATGAAAATATTGTACGAGAAAGGACACTGGGAAGTTAGTCATCAGAATGAATCAACCGCAAATGTTAGGCCGTGAAGAACTGCTTAGTAGGCCCAGCATAACAATAAATACGATATCAGAGCCGCTAATTTTGAAAGCAAGACAAATGAGAGCAAATGCAACTATAAGAAATGAAAAAAAAACTTTAGTGCAGTCAAGTCTGACAGAGAGCAGCAACTGTAGAACATGAGTAGAGAGGTTAGGTTTAAGGCTCCAAGTCCTCCACAGAGAATTGTCCTACAATTGTCTAATGGATTTGAAAATTTGGTGATATAGTAAGTTTGAGTTCAATTCTTGGACTGTGCAGTGTGTACATTGACTCAGTGGAAAGAGAGCGAGCAATAACTGATTAAAACTAAAAATAAAATCTAGATAAAATATCCCTAGACATGGGTAGTGGAAAAAGGAGAGTCTATCCCGGCAGATAATATAAAGGGTTCAGTTTGGAATCCCTGTAGGGTACCCTGATCGATATAAACCTTATTAAAGGTTTTGAGCGGGATACAGCGAGGGAAACGCCGTGATAACAACAACAAAGATGAGGACGATAGCGCGAATATAAATAGTGTAAATAATAATATCTCTTTATCCCTGAAATTCAGACAGAATATATATATATATATATATATATATATATATATATATATATATATATATATATATATATTTGGTTGGATTGATGTGAGTTTGTGACCATGGGTTTCACGCTTTTGCGATTGTCAGACAAACTGATTAATTTTTTTAAAATTTTGGGTTTATTTAGATTGCGTGTATTGGTGTTATTATGGAAGTGGGGGGAATCGTCGTCGTGATGTCACTCATGCAAACGCAAACATAGATGCATGTCCGTACACCCGATGAAGTACGCAAGACACACATACACATTTGCTTGTCCGCCGGGACTCATAGAGATATAATGATATGTAGACAGTATGGGATTTGACATATGTATGTATATCGGTGGTATTGGGTCTATACATACGCATTTGTTTATATCTGTATGAGTCCTGGAGGACGAGCAAGTGTGTATGTCTGTCTGCGTACCTCGTCGGGTGTACGGACATGCATCTGTTTGCGTTATCACGATGACATCACGACGACGATTCCCCCCACTCCCATAATAACACCAATACACGCAATCTACATAAAACCAAAATTTAAAAAAAATTAATCAGTTTGTCTGACGATCGCAAAAGTGTGAAACCCATGGTCACAAATTCACATCAATCCAACCAAATATGTTAGCTCTATCTCTGATATTGAGCGATTTCTAATAAGTACCGCGCATATAATATATAAATAATAATATAATATAACATATAAATAATTATATATATATATATATATATATATATATACATACACTTTTCGCACACACACACACACACACACATACATATATATATATATATATATATATATATATATATATATATATATATATATATATATATATATATATGTGTGTGTGTGTATACCGGGTGTAGCAGCAAAATTGTACAAATCGTGTAACAGCAAAATTGATTAAGTTTTGAACCATTGTATCTTAGAAATGATTAAAGATAGCTTATTGGAATCCTCCAAGGTTTTTATAAAATTATTGCAATCTGCTTTGAGCAATAAGAATGTCTAATTACTCTCCAAGCTTAACAGAAGAATCGTGATGAAATCAATCATAAACGAAAATGACATGTTCATTATTAATTAATCATAGCTAAGGATCGGAAACTCATGAAGGATTGAAATAAAATCCATATATATATATATATATATATATATATATATGGTCTTTATTTCAATCATTTTCCAACTTATTCAAGATGACCTAATGTTTTGACTTCCCGTCCTGAAATGACAAGGTGCCTTACAGCTTTCACGTGCGATTTCATTTTCAAGTCTTTTTCACTATTCTTTGGACTGTCATAGTTGAAAATCCTCTTTCACGTACCAGTTTCTATGAATTGAGTTGCATCGTTTCTCCTCCCTAATGTTCCCTCTTTTAAAACGTGTTCACTGTTCTCTTGATAGTTCTTGAATGAACTTTGAAAATGGAAGCCAGAGTATGAATTCTGGTACCATTACTAAAGAACTAAATGACATTTTTCCTCTCACCATTGCTCATCTGGGGCTGGCACAAAACGATTTTAACCTGTTCTCTTTCTGGCTAAATAACTCAAAGGGTTTTTCAGTGATTCTAACGAGAAATGGCAACAAGATGGGTAAAAGTCAATTAGTTTAGCGTTTGTTCTTTTTTTAGATATTAAACATGTCGTGGATGGACAATTATCCTGTCATATGATTTGTAAAATTCTCTTCTTACACCTTCACCTGTCAACAGATTTTCTTTCGTAAAAATAAGAACTAGAAAAGATATTTTGAGACATGGACAGTAGATCAAGAACCGTTTTCTGCTGTAGATGAAATAAAAGGATCAGTTCAGAATACCCTGCAGGTTACTCTGATCGATATACATTTAATGAAGGTCGGGGGGTACAACTGCCGAAACGTTGTGATAACAACAAGAAAGACAAAGTCAATTGCTCATATATTAAGTGCCTGGTATTCTCAGCATCCTTCGGTAGAATCATATTTTCTTGTTTCACGTCTTTTCTTCATCTGTGAGGAGATTGTCCAGCATTTACTGTCATATAGGATGATTCGTAAATTTAAGGAATCAGCACATATGCCAGGCCACAAAAATCTCCTGAGCCGACCAAGCATAGAAATAAATACAATATGGGAACCAGTAATAAGGAGTGCCAGAGAAAAGCAATGATAACAACAAGGTTGCAATATGATCTCTGGTAAAAACATGTAATGATAACAGCAAAAAATTGCAATATGAGCTCTGGTAAAATGGTTGCTGGAGGCATTAGGTTTATAATACCCAGTAATTCATACCCAGATGTCATCAAGGACACATGGCACAGTGGATAAAGGCGTTGGTTAGATCCAGTGACAGGACCCAAATAGTGTGGGTTCAATACCTGGTTAAGAGGGAAATTAACAGGATAACTGTTTGACATCCATCAAACATGGCACGTGGAACTAGAACAGTCTACCCCAGTGAGCGAAATAAAGGGTTCAGTTCGACATTCCACCTGAAGAAGGCTGGAGCGTACAACGGCCAAAACGTTATGATAAATATGGCGACGAAGATGAGGACAATAATCCCTATAATGTAAATAATGTACATCTCAGAAATATAGACAGACTCCAGGATGATTGATATTACATAGCAGTTCAGCACTCTTTATTTCCAACGAAACTTTCTTGTTTGTTAATACTTAATAGTGCTAAACTTCCCATGTTTTAATGGGTCTACCACTTTTTTGCCTGAATTTACCAGCAACACAGTATCCTATGCGTACCGTATATTATTAAACAACGATCCTTGCATAGATTAAATACATACAGTGAGAAGACGCATCCATGTTATGACCCTCTTTCTATTATTCTGTTTTCATTAAACTTGTTCTGCTTCTACATGAAAGTTGTTTAGTCTGAGAAAAGGTCACGGATTATGTAAATATTTTTTCAGTGTAAATCAAGCTTCACGAGTATTTTAATTCATGTTTTAGTTTTTATACTTGTTTTGATAATATTCTGATCCTGAAAATTGTATTTTTTGTTACAATGTCTTGGACAAAGCCACAATCTTTTTGTTTAATCTTCGGAATAATTCTGCTGTCATTCCAATCTTAAATATTATTCGACATTTGTGTCTGATAAAGCTTATTTGATGGAGTTCATCTTCATTCTACGAAGAGCTATGAAGAATGATATTCTGTGATTATCCTGTATTTCAACCAGTTATTTGTTTGCCATGCATAGGCGATCATGCATTTTTGGGATACGTGATTGACGAGGCAGATTTTTTCCTGCAGTAGGTTGCTATTTCTTTCTACAGTAGACCAGTTGCCATCCAAGGCTATATAACCCGGTCTGTCCTGCTATTTACCCATAGCTGGCGGGGAGAAGAGGATTCATACATGAACGTAAGTAATAAATGCGACTGGAATTCGAACACGGCTCTCCGATTCCTCAATCCAAGCCGCTATTCATTACTTATCACAGCGGTAACTGTATCAATCCCCAGATCGTATATGACCGTTAATGTTAATGTCTATGGTAAAATCTTGTTTAGACCTGAGGCTTGGTTCTTCGTGATCTTAGCAAATGTAGATCTGAGCGCAGATTTTAATATTACGTATTTTTATGACATGATTTTATGATTAAAAGCTTCGTCTGATCTGATAGAAGAATTCTCCGATATATTGCTTCCGTCTATATATATATATATATATATATATATATATATATATATATATATATATATATATATATATATATATGTATGTATTTAAGACATGTTTATGTTTATACATTCTTTTTATACATACAAATATTTAAGTAAATGTTCTGTTTATAATAAACAGTATTAACAACACTAACCGACCTGAATTTCCGAGAAATTTTCACAGAAAATATTCGTCTTCCGGCAGGATTAGAACCTGTATCGTATACAGAACCATCATTTAAATTGACGTACCTTTAACCGATTTGGCCACAGAGGAGCGTTCGGTTAGCAAGGTCGAATTTACTGTATTTAAACTTCAATCTATCTATATATATATACTAGCAGCATGGCCCGGCGTTGCCCGTGCTTGATTCAAAAATGGTACGACTCATACAGCAATCGCTATCACTTGATTTAGAATATTTTTGCCCTTCCTTGCCTTTAAAGGAGTTCCCTTTGCCGTGTTGATGCTGCTAGTTGCCTTACTTCTTGTCTATCTCACCCTGCGAATTTTTTCGAAGCTCTATACTAAACATTAAATCTGTTACGAAAAAAGAACTAAACAAAATGAACACAAAACGATCAGCTTTAAAAAGGACTCGTAACTGGAAAAACCGAATGAAAAAATAATGTTAACAACAAATACTTTTTCACACTTAACCCAGTTCTGCGGAATCAGAATCAACATTGAGTTTAAGCAAGCGAATGAACCAATTGGAGTAAAGTGCCATGCAGATTTAAAATTTTCACACTTGTGACGAATGCAGCTATTGATTTTTTTTTGCATGCTAGTTAACATTTGTGTCAGCCAGCTGTTGACTCTCACGCTGGCCAATAGAATCTTCCTGCCTATTCGTGGCAGCCAGCTATAGGCTCTCACTCTGTCCAGTAGAAAAAGGCTTCAAACTACATGAAAACTGCCGTAGAAGCATGAACAAATCGATTATTTCCACTATCGATGGGAGTTGGGAAATGCAAAGTCGGTCTTGTGCATGTAAATTTTGGTGCAAATCCGTCGAAAATTGCAGCCTTGCATTCGTTACACACACACATCCTGCTTTTTATAGATAGAGATACATATATATATATATATATATATATATGTATTATAATATATATATATATATATATATATATATATATATATATATATATATATATATATATATTCTAATATTAATGCTCTGTAAATTTACATTGACCACTATTTTGCAAAAATAAAATATCTATAAAAACACCGGTTTATATATCTTACTGTTCTTTCTTTTTATTAATATATATATATATATATATATATATATATATATATATATATATATATATATATAATGAGTGTTGCTTCTTCAGATTTTATAAATACTGGTGAAGAGCATCTTTTCTTTCATCTTTTTGCAACTGAGATTTTTCTATCACTGCACATTTCCCAGTGTATTATTATTTCTTTTCCTTGGTGCACTTATTACTGCTGTTTTTGTTTTTTAACCTTTTATATTCTGCACCATTTTTCATTAGATCGAGAATTTCACCTGTTAACAGATTTTTGTCTTGTCTTTCCTCAGGATGATTTCTTTTGCTGCTCTAAGTAACAGTTTCTTTCAGGGAGGTGTTCCCCTGGTCCATATGAGTACGTTTCATATGAGTACGTAACATCGATTGCATATGATTATTCGCTAATGGAATCACAGACAAAGAAAACCATTGGAAAATTCGTAAACCTGAGGAATCAGCACATATGCTAGGCCACAAAAATCACCTGAGGCGACAAAGCATAGAAATGAATACAATATGGGAACCAGTAATAAGGAGAAGCCAGAGAAAAGCGATAACAACAAAAATTGTAATATGAGCTCTTGTAAAAACATGAAATGATAACAGCAAAAATTGCAATATGAGAACTGGTAAAAATGGTTGCTGAAGATATTAGGTTTATAATACCCAGAAATCCTTAAGGACACATGGCACAGAGGATAAAGGCGTTAGTTAGATCCAGTGACAGGACCCAAAGAGTGTGAGTTCAATAAGGCAGCGGAGAAATTGGAGAGGGGAATTAACAGGAGATAACTGATAACTGACATCCATTAAACATGGCACACCAGTGAGCGAAATAGAGGGTTCAGTTCGACATTACAACCACCTGAAACGTTGTAATAAATATGGCGATAAAGAAGAGGACAATAGTCCGAATAATGTAAATAGTGTCCATAATACCTCATCGCAGAAATATAGACAGATACTGAAAGGCCGAAACATTGTAATAAATATGGCGACAAAGGTGAGGACAATAGTAGGAGTAATGTAAATAGTGTACATCACAGAAATATGGGTAGATACTGAACGGCCAAAATGTTGTAATAAATATGGCGATAAAGATGAGGACAATAGTCCGAATAATGTAAATAGTGTACATAATACCTCATCTCAGAAATATAGGCTGATGCTGAAAGGCCGAAACGTTGTAATGAATATGGCGACGAAGTTTAGGACCATAGTAGGAATAATGTAAATAGTGTACGTAATACCTCATCTCAGATATATAGGCAGATGCTGAAAGGCAGAAACGTTGTAAGAAATATAGAAACAAAGATGAGGACAATAGTTCGAATAATGTAACTAGTATACATGATTCCTCACTCTGAAAAATATACAGATACTGAACGTCCGAAGTGTTGTAATAAATATGGCGATAAAGATGAGGACAAGAGTCTGAATAATGTAAATAGTGTACATAATACCTCATCTCAGAAATATAGACAGATACTGAAAGGCCGAAACGTTGTAATAAATATGGCAACAAAGATGAGGACAATAGTCCGAATAATGTAAATAGTGTACATAATACCTCATCTCAGTAATATAGACAGATACTGAAAGGCCGAAACATTGTAATAAATATGGCAACAAAGATGAGGAGAATATTTCGAATAATGTAAATATTGTACATAATATCTCATCTCAGAAATATAGACATATATTGAAGGTTTGAGATGTGAGATTTTATACGACAAAGAAGATATAGTAGATAGACGAAAAACTAGAAGTATGCACAATTAAAATTTGATGAAATGTCTTTATATCCCACTAGCGATAACACCCACCTCCACTGAGTATAAGATCAAGACTTAAATCGCAACTAATTGTAATAACAGGTTTTTCTCGGGGTGCTACTCTCAAAAACGTCCTTCAATCAGTTGTTAACTGGGGCAAGAAATCGCTTGTAATGTTGAAGACCTCGAAATTGCTATCTTTTAATCATTATAGAGAACCATTTATTCTCTCCATCAGCATGACTGATGCTGGCTTCTCGGAGAGAAGCATTTTGCGTATTTTTGGTCTCACGTTTTCTACTGAGATGAAGTGGAACAATTATATTGAATCAATTCCTGGAAGTGCTGATAAGATGGTTAGTTCACTGGGTCGAGTCAGACAATTTTTCTCGTCAGAATTTAAATGTCTTCCTCAAACTTGGTCTTTTATTGTATTTTTCCCCATTAAGTATTCTCATTCTCTTTCATCTAAATAACGCCGTGGATCTTAGTGTCTTTATTGCCTTGTTTGGGGTAAAATGATTAAAAAATGTGTTTTGGCAAGATTCTGTCAAAATAAACTTATGATGTTCTTGGCACTGAAAAATAGAGCTCGTCCGATCATTTGCCAGGGGATTACCGAAAAATAGCGACAGGCTTGTAACGTTTCATCGGTGGGGAATGTTACCGATAAAAGTGGTTTGAAAATAATTCATCAACAAATGGGCCGCATAAGCGGTTTCGAACTCTATCAAAGCGGGTAAATAATTGTTGGGCAGTTCCAGCCCAGGTATGTGCGAAATACTCTAGTTTTGGTTTGGTTTGTTTTGTTTTACAACATATCAACACTTTAATGGCTCATTTAATGCCAACAAAATTTTTATTACTGGTAATAATTTTTTTCAAAAATGTATTGTGGGTAATAATTTTTCAAAGAAGTATTGCTGATATTAAAACCTATTTTTATACTTTCATATTGTTTTGACCCCTTTTTTGGGTGGGGGTGTTGTTAACTATTTATCCATAGGTGGGCCCCTGACAGGTGTTACTACTATCTGGGAACATAAGAAATTAAGAGGTGGTTCTATGTTCCTCAAAACCTCCTAATCAACGGCCTTGCTGTCGGATGTAGTTTATCGTCTTATCCAGGCGGCGGATGCAGATTATCGTCTTACCAAGGACATCGAGCTTTGTTCTGATCGGACTATTCTAAATAAAAAACATGGCAGAAGTAGTTAGTTACTTTCTGAAGTAGTACATTGAGCTGACCAGTTCAGCATGTCTCTAATTATAGCGTTTTTGAGTGCTAACAAGATGAACATGAAAAATTATGATTGTTGGTTGATCTTTTTAGTGTTATATCAACACGTCTATGGAATATTTAATGCCGAAATCTAAATATTTTGAACACAATTTTATGGCTTCAAGTACAGATAAAACGTATCGTTGGACATTTTGTTATAAAATGTATTTTTGGCCACTCTACTATAAATAGGTTTTGCTGATAATTTTACTATAATTAGGTATTGTTGGTAATTTTTAATATAAATATGTATTGCTTGTTTTTTTTAGTATAAAAATGTATTTTTCAAATTTTCATAGTGTTTTGTTTTTGTTTGGGAATTCACTATTTGTCAATAGCTGGGATCCTAACAGGTGCTGCCACTCAACGTCATGACAGACCTGGGAACAACAACAATTGAGAGGGTGGTTCCGCGCTTCTCAAAACCTCCAATCTCTCGATCAGAGGCCACGCTGCCGGATGTAGTTTATCGTCATACCCAGGACTAGAAAAGTTAAGAGGTGATTTGGTTTACCCGTTACATCAGTAAGGAGACTTACTGTACAGGTATCTGTGAGCATTTACGGTTTGGTAGGTTGCAGGTCAGAGTAACGAACTAATTGAAAGAGTAGTGAAGAGTAAATTAATAGTGGAAAATACGAGGGTGAGTCAAAAACTTTCGTTATCCTCACTTTTGTCATAATTTTATGCCTTCTGTTCATGCTGGCTTATAGGTGGTACTCTTCTGGTCACGTGATACAAGACTGAGCTTGATGGCGCCAATTTTCTTGCTGATGTTACCGTGCAAACATGACCGCCCCCCCTTCCTAGCTGTGAACTGTCTTATTTAAACTACCACCGTATTTCGGTGAATAGCTGTATCTGAGGGAATAGTTTTTATCTTAGCTTTTTTTCCCCATTTCTTTTCGGAATATCACTTAAAATTTGGAAATGGCTCCTATCTAGCTGATTTTTTTTTAAAAATCGTGAAAATTTAAAAATGTAATCGTTCAATTATACTCTCCCGGAAAGCATTCGTCCGACATTTTAGCGGTCGAAAACAAATTTCCTAATTCGTCAATTTCGACGGCAATATGCGACCGAAAATGTGCCACGCTCTGGAAACCATATTAAATCAGTTTGCAGATTAATCGCTAAAACGTTCTGAACGGAGTACAAGTAAAAAGTAGAAATATTGATCCGTAGCCGTTCTGGCCAGCTTGAAATGTCTCGAATATAGTGTACTATATTGAAAAAAGTACTATAATGCTGAAATGGTCGGCTCTATATACTACTTCAGAAAGTAACTAACTCCTTCTGCAGTGTTTTATATTTAGAATAGTCCGATCAGACCAAAACCAGATTTTCTGGGTAAGACGATAAGCTGCATCCGACAGCAAGGCCGTTGATTAGGAGGTTTTAAGGAACATACAACCACCTCTTAATTGTTGGTGTTCCCAGGTCCAACCTGACCCGTAGCAGTAACACGTGTCAGGGGCCAAGCTATGGATAAGTAGTTAACACCCCCACCCCCGCCAAAAAAAAGTGGGTAAAACAATATGGAAGTATAAAAACAGGATTTAATCTCAGCAATACTTTCTTGGAAAAATTACAACCAGTAATACATTTTTGAAAAAAAATGTTACCAAAAATACATTTCTGAAAAAAATATTACCGAGAATAGATTTTTTGAAAAAAATATTACCAGTAATACATTTTTGGTAAAAAAAATATTGCCAGCAATACATTTTTGGAAAAAAATTATTACCAGCAGTACATTTTTGAAAAAAAACATTACCAACAATAAAAATCTTGTCGGCATTAAATAACCCATTGATGTGTTACTATGCTGTAAAACAAAAGCCGTTAATTAGGAGTTTTTGAAGAATTGCTTGTCGACTCTCTGCCTTCAAGGTGGAAAAGATTCAGCATTGAAAGAAAACCTTTGGGCCTGTACCTATACAAAATAAATTAATGCATAAGTACGGTGTCGTAAATAGGAAAGTTTGACACACATAGAAAATGAGAAGTACTTGTTGAGAACACAGACTAATGTAATAAACAGTTTATCATCAACCCCTTGGTATTTAACTGTCAACAAGGCGGGATGTAGCACAAGGCCAGTTTTAACGTGGGCTTTCCGAACGCGTACGCTCTAGCAAAACGTCCCCGTAAACACCGTATACACGGTGTCGAGCAGCTCTGTATCTCCCCAGACGAGACCTTGACTTACGGGATAGCCTCGTCTGGGTTCTTCTCCGCCCGAAGTCAGAGACTCGACAAGAAGAATAACGATAATCATGGACTCATCTGTATTTACCCGAGATCTCCCTCACAAGTTCGTTTTTACGTGGGGCCAGTATACATAGGGTCGGGTAGGTGTCTACCTTCCCAGACGAGACTGTGCACCTTCGGCATAGCCTCGTCTGGATTCATCTCCACCCGAAGTCAGAGACTCGACAAGCAGAGTTAACTGTAATCGTTAACTCATTGCGCTCAGTAAGAAAGAGTGCCGTTTAAATAGTCTTAGAGCAGTCCATCTTGTGGGGGTGTTCAGCTACTCCATAACAATAGCATTCAGCACCGTAAAGACATATTGAAATTTGAAGGCTGCAGCCAGCGTTATTCATATGGAGAACGCTATCGAAAGAACATCTTTGCTGTAGAAGATAAAATCATTTTAATTATGTAAGTATTTAAAAACGATTTTATCTTCATTTTATAAGTCCTAGATATGACGATAAACTACATCCGGTAGCAAGGCCCCTGGTCAGGAGATTGGAGGTGTTGAAGAGCCTGTAACCACCTCTTAATAGCTGTTGTTCCCAGATATACCCTGTTAGGTTCCCAGCTATCGGCACATAGTGAGCCTCACAAACAGAAACACTATGAAACTATAAAAATACATCTTAATAGTTAAAATACCAGCAATACATTTTTATATAAAAAAGACTGACATACATAACCAGCAATATATTTTATCTGTTGTTCAAGGCATACACTTTGCGTTCAATATATATTTAAATGAAGCCATAAAAATATATATTTAAATATATATATATATTTAAATGAAGCCATTAATTGACTCATAGTCATTGATATTGTTTTTAAGCGATTCACCCCAAGCAAAGTGGGAAGCCACTAGCACGCAAAGGGTTACAGAGAGTTGGAGAGAGAGCAAATAGGAGTGATAGAGGAAAGAATGAAGAGAAGGATAGGGGATAGATCAAGGCATCTGGAGACGTCGATTGACATTACATTTGAATAGTTGGAGATTATACCTATCAGGGAAACAAGAAAAAGGAAGGGAGTTCCACAGGCGAGAAGTGCGAGATATGAAGCTATTGGATTAGAAGAGACGGCTACATTTAACAGTTTCGACAGTGAAAGGGTGAGAGCAAGATGCCAGCCTAGTTGAGCGCTTAAATTCATGAAGTCTGGGAACCAGCGAAAGCAGCTCATGGGAAATGGTAGTGAAAGTATTTGTAAAAAAGACAGAGGGAGGCAAAGAACACGTCTGTGAGAGAGCGACTGCAGACGAGATGCCAGATCAGGGACAATTACATTGCATATCCTTCTTTGGATTTTGTCAAGGACTTTGAGACAAACAGTTGATGGAAGGCAGGGAGGTGTCTCTTAGATTTTTGAAGTGTTAAAATTGACAAGTCATTTATAGACTACTTTAGGGCTAACCTACATTTCTTTAAAAAAAACACTGTCAAATGAGAGATATTTGTATTTTTTCGAAAATGAAATACGCCAAGAGAACAAGGTTAGGTGATAACCCTCTGGATGATGTTTTGCTCCTCTCATCGACAAATATTTCACCTGATGCGATGAAGATATCAAACAATAAATAGTAAAAAGTGTCGCATTTCGTAATTTGCCATTTATAACTCTATTTCGTTTGTAGTAAGAAATTTTATTTTTTTGTTGATTGTGTTAATTGTTATCCTGCAGTAAATTAAGGAACTTTTTTTAAAAATAAATTTGCATTAATTTGTTCTTGTTTCTTTAAATTTCCAGAACAAAGCAGATTTCTGGACAGAGTGGTCTAAGATCGAGACATTTTTTTTTAATACATTTGATATCATGGCCCTCCTACAAAACAACTTTCTGGACCGCTCTCTCCAAAAGGTTGCCGACCCCTGGTCAAGATCATCAAAGAGGACTGAAGATGATTATTGATTCGACAGATGGAAGATTTTGTTTTAAATTATTTCAGCACAGGCAAGTTAAATAAAATTCTCTTATTCGAGAACAATATTTTCAAAATATATGCGATAGAAATTATTAGAGGGATTTGAATAATTATAATCAAGTAATTCATCTAGTCTAGAAGAATCCTCCACAGAATGCAGAAAGCACTGGACAGCCGTTTCATCATATTTGGGGATTAATCAGAGGTGCGCATCCACTACCAATAATCGAACCCGTTACGATACGACGCAAGCGTCATACCCACTCGACCAATGGTCCTCGGTGACAAAGAGGGTAAGAAACTAGACTCGATATAGCACAGTTTCTGTCATTCTGTCGGATTCTGATCTTTATTTGATCGATAGTTGATCTCAGATTATAGATGTATATATATAAATAGAAATCATCATGCGAAGGAGTTGGGCGCCTGTCCACCTTCTCAACTATAGAAAGGGTTTGAGCGATGCTGACTTGAACATCGGGATCAACTGCGTGCAATTATTAAAGAAAGTTGACAGCATCTCAGTGATAGACTTACCTGGCACTGTCACTTCCTGTCCACTGCTGGCTTCTACAAAAAAAAAAAAATAAATAAAAAGATTTTGCTTAGCGAAAGTGAAGTCTATTGAATAATGCGAAAATGATGGTAACATTATTTGGAATTACATATGCTTGTAAACTACTTTTTTCGAAAATGAAATCTGCTAAATGACATTTAAGAACGAGATTGGGTGATGACCACTTGGATGAGGTTTTGCCCCTGTCATCGACAAATATTTCGCCTAATGCGATGAAGTTATCAAGCCGAAAAGAGCGTCGCATTGAGTAATTTATCATTTCTATCTGTATTTCGTTTGTAGGAAGCAATTTGTAGTTTTTGTTGATTGTCTTAATTGTTATCTTGCTATACCTACAGTAAAATACATTAAATTCGGCCTTGTGGCACATCTGACCGTGTGCGGTGGTGGGTAGATATCCTGCAGTTGGAGATTCGTCTCCAGCTGTGCTGGTCAAACTTCTTGCCTCCGGGTAGAGAAGATCCCCAGACGAGGCTATGTCGAAGGGGAGAGTCTCGTATCGGGAAACAGCTACTCGACCCCGTTTTATACGGAGTCGACGGGGAATCTTTAGCTAAGCCTACGGGCTCGGATACCCCACATTAAATTCGACCTTGTGCCACATCTGACGGCATGGACCGGTTGGTAGATATCCTGCGGTTGGAGATTCATTGTGGAATTCATTTGACTCATTTATAGGAGTTGACTACTCCTTCAACGCGCTGCTGGCGAATCTTATATGTCTTGTTCTTGTCCTAAGTATTATCGTTCATTACTAACCGTCGTTTGATTATTCTATTCACTAACCTTCCCTAGGTTACAACATTTTGGCGACGAGGATTAGGCAGAATTACAACAGTTTTATTCTTATTGTTATTAATAAAATATAATAAGTATATCAGATGACGAGTCAACAGCCATTTAAAATATAATACACACACACACACACACGCATATATATATATATATATATATATATATATATATATAATCGAAATCACCCCAATCAAGGACGTATTGCTACTAAAATACAAAGGATTACAGTGTGTGAATTAATTAAGAACAGAAACATTGATGATGAGCAGAAAGAGAAGAGAGTAATCAGGGGGACAGTAGATAGCGATTGGCATTGCATTTAAACTTTTGCAGTTTAAAGTTCGCTGAAAAGCAAGGAGCCTGAGGAGAGTTGCACAAGTGAGAAGTGCAAGAGAAGAAACTATTAGCATAGAACTTACGGCTACATCTAGCCAGTTCAGCTATAAATTGAGGAGATCTCGACGCCAGCCTAGGGCTGTGCTTAAATTCATAAAGTCTAGGTACCATACCGAAGAGCTCATTCAAACATTTCTTTATAGAAAAGTCACAGAGAGGCAAATATACGGCGTTGGGAAAGTGACTGGAGCCCAGCCACCAGATCAGAACCAACAATATTGCAGATTTTTATTTCAATCTCATCAAGGAGCCCAAGGTAAATAGCAGAGGCACCGGACCATATACAGCAGTGTTATTCTAAGTGTAGACGGATGGTAGACTTATAGTTATGTAAGAAAGATTCTAAAGAGGAAAATTGTCTCGTCCGGCATAGTGAACCAACTTACTTACCAGCTGACCTAGCAATAATATAGTCTGTCCACTTCATATCAGCAGAAAACGTGTGTCCGAGAAGGCGGAACGAGTCACTTTCCTGGAGGATAGCATCAGCCATACTAATGGAAGGAAGAGAAGTGGCTCTCAGATGATAAATGGAGAGAAGTTTAGTTTTAGAGGCGTTAAAGTTAACAAGTCATATTTATAGACTATTTTATGACTACCCTGCATTTCTTTAAAAAAACACCTTAAAATGAGATATATTTGTAGTTTTTCTCAGTAAAAGATATCATTTCCGTAACCACAATTGCTTTCATTTTGACCAAAATAAGCACTTAACTATATAAAAAAAAAATTATACAACAGTATCATATTTTGTTTTCATAAATAAACCACCACCTGCCTAAATTACTGTTTTACAAATTCTGGGAAAAAACATAGTTCTTCACAGGCATTCTTCAAGCATCAAAAAAGCTTACTCTCACTCTTTGGGTATTCTCTTCGAACTCTTCTATCAATTTCATCCCATACTAAATCAATAATAGGGTGGTCAAGAGATTGAGGTAACCAAGTCACAATTACCTAAATTGTGTTACTTTTTGACTTGAGGAAGAGTGTTTTGGATCTTTGTCATGCTGAAAGATGATTGCTTCCCAATTATGCGTAAACCAGTTGGTCAGCATGTCGAATGCTATTGTTCTTTTTGTGATTTCACCAGACTTATGATAATCTGAAAATGTATACTGAGAATTAAATTGTAAAAACAAAATAGAATGTTTCTCATACAAAATATTTATACATTTATATATGTATTTTGGACACTTATATATGTATTTTGGACACTTATATATGTATTTTGGACACTTATATATGTATTTTGGACACTTATATATGTATTTTGGACACTTATATATGTATTTTGGACACTTATATATGTATTTTGGACACTTATATATGTATTTTGGACACTTATATATGTATTTTGGACACTTATATATGTATTTTGGACACTTATATATGTATTTTGGACACTTATATATGTATTTTGGACACTTATATATGTATTTTGGACACTTATATATGTATTGTGGACAGACGAATACAAATTTGAATTGTTTGTTAGTCATAGGAAACTGTGGAAAAACTGAAAAATAAAAGCAAATAGACTGTAGTTACTGATATTTTATATTTTTCTTTCAATTTTTCATTTAAAGATTTAAAAAAAATCTAGGATGGGCCTAAATTATATATATATATATATATATATATATATATATATATATATATATATATATATATATATATATATATATATATATATATATAAATATATGGTGGTAGTTTGCCTGGAAAAAACATTGGATAGTTCGATTTGCAGAAGGACAAATCGGTACCCAAGGAAAAATGAGGAATAAAATAAAGAAAGAAACAAGAATAAGAAAATAAGGAGAAAGCTATCGTCCAGAGTTCAAGCTCAAAGTCGAAAGAAAAAAAAAACCCTCCAAGACGAGTAAAAGGCATCTACATAAATTGCACAACACGAAGTAGAGCAAAACCTAAGATAATCCTAAGGAGCCAGGCTAACCAACCTAGGTTTCACCTAAACGGATCGTCAGGGCGATACCGGCTGAAAATGAAAATTATGGAACAGAATTTATGACTAAAACCAAAAACAACCATTACCATGTGACAGAAAAATAATAATTAATAAACTCAAATAACGGCGAGAAGGGGTTAAGTTTAAAAAAAAAAGAACTATTCTAATAACCAGCTTTTCCTATGTCTACACTTATTAAGAATTTCAGATTTTTGGTTCAATAAATTTTTAGGTTCCTTGTAGTTAGCAATAGCTAGTTTTCCTCCATACATAGAGAACAGAACTTATCACCTGCCTTATATTTATAACATTTTTCTTTTAATATTTCCCATTTCAAAATGAGATCCTCCTTATCTTCTTGTTTGATCTTCCATATATATGTGGACAGAGTAGTACTATGTGTATAGGTTTTGCTATTGAAACTAATGAGGTGATTGTAATATTGTTAAGTAATATTGTTTCAGTTTATTAATTTGTTTTTGTCACGTGGTCACAGTTGTTTTTGGTTTTAGCCGCAAATTCTGTTGTATAATTTTCCTTTTCATCCAGCATCGCCATGACGATCCGTTTAGGTGAAACGTAGGTAGGTTTATCTGGCTCCTCAGGATTATCATATATATATATATATATATATATATATATATATATATATATATATCAGGAAGAGGTTATAGCTGTCCCAATGAGAGAAATGTGCTTATTTTAAAAAGAAGAGAGAAACCGCAAACATTTTTGGTTGCAATGTGGATTTTTTTAAAATATATATTATGTTTTATTTTCCATAATTTTGCAAAACGTGTTTCGGGTGTCGCGACCGTCTTCAGGAAAAGAGTGGATATTTCTACATATTATTAAAATGAATTAATTTACCTTATGCTTTTGGATGTTAAACATTGACTTTTTGTGTGGCAGTGACTTTCAACATTTTTAAACATTGTCTTTTTGTGTGGCAGTGACTTTCTTGGACTGGCGGTGAGAAAGTTCTTCTGCTTTTCTTTTAATTCTGCTTGAAGTGTAATAAACAATTAAGATTGGTCCGAGAAAGGGTGAGGTATTCTTATCCTTTAATGACACGTGTCTTTTTTTTTCTTTTTCCATTTTTTTTGTATTGCGTGTTTTTGCTAGTATGCGTATGTATATGTATATTGCCTCTCCATACATACATACTGTCTTATTATTAGTATACAGATATATATATATATATATATATATATATATATATATATATATATATATAAACATACGCGCGAACACACACACGCACACACATATATATAAACATATACATACATGCACATACACACACTTTCTATGTTGTGCAGGGTTCGTGTGTGTGATTGTGAGTATATTTGTTTTTTCCATTATGTGTATATATATTCATGCACCATAGATACCCGCGTATGAGTGTGTGCGTATGCATGTTAGTGGTTCGGCCACTGTATTTGGCCATTATGTGTCCATGCTGTGTGTGGTGTTATGGTGTATTTAGTGCTGGTTGCAATTTTTTTATGAAGTTTTTTTTCTTGTATTTGTAGGTAAGAATAATTGTCTATTTGATATATTGGCATAATTTTACATTCACCCTGGTTACATTTATAGATGTGTTGTGATACAAACAGTTTTTTGTTGTCTGGTAATTTGGTGTTGCTTTTGCGAAGGGAAACTCTGTTGTTTAGTTCTTGTCTGATACCTATAGATGACTTCTTTTATTTTGTGCATAAATCTCATTTTTGGAGTTGCAGTTTAAATTTTCATTTATTATAAATGTCGTTTTGGTGTTTTCAAATGTGTAGTAGTTTCCTTCTATAATGATGTCACAAACCCCACATCTCTTTTGTTTCATTTTGTGACTCCCTGTATTGTGTGTTGGTTAAATTTGAATGAGGTTAATATGTGTTTCAGGTTTTTAAATTGGCGTTTTCTTTTAATTATTTGGAAAGAAACCGGAGCGTAGATTTATAATGTGATAAGGTTCTATCGCGACACTCTCGAGAAATTTGAGAGTTTTTCTCGCCTGAGTCCATCATTCAAATCTAGAAATCAATCATTCGTCCTTGAATTAAATACTGCTGCCATATATATTGTGGTACCCCCGCTGTTCATCTCGAGGTTCTCGATAAAATTCAGAGACGGATATGCAATGTGATAGGCCCTAATTTGGCATCTCGTTTACAGTCACTCTCTCACAGACGTGCTGTAGCTTCCGTCTTTTCCACAAGTTTTTTTCATGGTAACTGTTTTGATGAGCTACTTTCACTGTTACCCCAACTGCATGAATTTAAACGTGCTACTTGGTTGGCATCTCGGTCCCACCCTTTCACTATCGAAACGGTTAAATGTAGACGTCTTTTTCTACTCCAATAGCTTCTTATCTCGCACTTCCCAACAGTAGACCTTCTTTCCTTCTACTTGCTTCTTTGGTAACTATAATCTTCAAATATTCAAATGTAATGTCAATCGACATCTTCTGATGCGTTGATCTTGATCCCCGTCCTTCTCCTTATCCTTTCCTTAAACACCCCTCTTTACTCTTGCTCTCACTCTCTGTAACCCCTTGCGTGCTAGTGGTACTCCTGTCTTGCTTGTGATGAAAGGCTTAATAAATGACATTCTCTTTTGATAAGTGTGATATTTTTCGATGAGAACTATGGCTGTATTCGTTTCTGCGTATGACTAATGCATTTGATAATTTGTGTTCATAGATACGTGTTTTTAATATTCATGAAAATACTCAAATTTGAAATTCTTAATAAACCAATGTCATCCTTGCTTTGAGATATAGACACGTGCCTTTCTTAAGTCTCCGATTTGTTAATTATATATATACACTGCGTGCCAAATTATTATTGAGATAACTTTTTTCTAATATTTCAAATACTGTCCAATAAATTCAGACAAAATTTTCACACAATGGTGGCAACACTGACTTGCGCAATCAATAAAATTTTCGTACTGATTTGCGCAATGTAAACAAACTGGCGCCATATTTGTTATCAGCACTGTGATTTGAGATTGCCAAATTATTAGAAAAGTGTAAGAATTTAGTGAAAAGATGGGCCATAAAAGCAGTTTAAGCGATGCTGAGAAGAAAACTATCACCTCAGAACTCTCAAAAGGTAAATCTACCCTAGAAATTTCTAAAATGAGGTGTCATCAAACAGTGAAAAAGTTCACCACCGACCCTACACAAGTACGCAAAAGTGCAGATAGGTAAGCCTAGTGTTATTTCACGTCGTCTCATGTCATGACTTAAAGGAGAGGCCACGAAGAACCCTGGACTTACCAGTCAAGAGCTTTTCAGTCGCATGTGGATCCTACTGTGTCTAAAAGTACTCGGTGTCGGTATCTGAAGGAAATAGCAACAACAGCCAAACTTGTATTGAAACATCCGTTGACGAGAAATCACATTCAAAATCGCTTGAAATGGACCGAGGACAATATGAAGATTGACTTCTCTAAAGTTTTGTTTACAGACGAAACTCGAGCAACACTTGATGGGCCAGGTAGATGGTGCAAAGACTGGGTAATGAATGGACAGAATCGCCATCAGCGTTTGAGACACCAACAAGGCAGTGGATGCATAATGATCTGGGGTGGTATTATTGGAAAAATATTAGTGGGCCCATGGAGAGTACCAGATGGCGTCAAAATGAATGCTGATGCATACATAGCGTTTATGAAGGAGCATCTTGAACCGTGGATGAAAAGGCAAATAGTTGCCTTCAGAAGAGCCATTGTTTTTATGCAAGATAATGCTCCCTCACACGCTACTCACATGACTACTGAATATTTGAAACAGTTAGGCTTCGATGGACCTTGAAATATGAAGTGACCAGCAAATTCTCCGGATTTGAACCCAATCGAAAACCTTTGGAGCATCATGAAGCGAAGACTGTACGCCAACGGACGACAATTCAGGAGCAACGCTGAGTTGAAGAAAGCAATTCTTGACATATCAGACGGCATTACAGCAGATGACATTCTACAATTAACAAATTCTATGGATCGTCGACTTCTTCAAGTAATTTCAAAACAGGGAAAGCACATTCCCTATTAATTTGTTTAAAACTGTGCCTTTGTTTGTATCTGTTATTATTTGTTTGATTATCTCATTTATTAGCTTCTTTTGATCATAGAAATTCATGTGCAACATTAATAAACGTTTTGTTTGCTCACTTCTGGGAATTTTACTAAACCTTTCTAATAATTTGGCACGCTAAAATCACCGTGCTGATAACAAATATGGCGCCAGTATGTTTACGCTGCGCAGATCAATACAAAAATTTCATTGATTGCGCAGGTCAGTGTTGCAAAACACAACTTCCGCTAATCCTGATTTTCATTTCGTTTTTCGGTTTTCCTGGAAGAATTTTTGAATCTACTTATTGTTTTGAAACTGCAAGGTTTGACGAAGTGAAACCGAATTTTATCGGTTTTGCGAAATATAAAATATCACCATGGCTTTATGAAGTCTCCGATGTGTTAATTATATATATATATATATATATATATATATATATATATATATATATATATATATATATATATAATTTTCCGAAAATTAAAATCTTGCTGTTCCAACGCGCTAATCATGTTCCAATAAAAAAAAAAACGAATTGTGCAATATTTCAGCTCAATCAGAAGACTGTTATGCGGCCATCAAACATCTTGCAGTTCGAACATAATATTAAGCAACAATTTATTTCGTTCAAAAGCGGTATACTGTTTCCTATCTTGACCATTTTCTTTTTTCTTCTTAGCGAAATGTATGTGGACACATCCAAGTAATCTCAGCAAATGGTTTTAAACTTTCTGAATCAAATTTACCAATAATTCATTTGAAAATTTCCTGAAATAACATGAAAAATTTTTAAAATATTAGATTTCTTTTTAAAATGAAGCCCATAACCTCTTTATTTATCACAATAATTTCTTTGGAAATTAAAACATAATGTGAATACTGAATATTGAATATTAAAGATTATTTTTTGCATAACAGGATTTAGTGACATTTGGGTATGTTTTACGATTTTCAGTATCGAACTGTAAAACAAATTATTTCTCAGTTTCATCTTTTGGGAGAATGTTATTGCAGTCCTGAAAGTGTTTAACACCTCTTTTTGCATCGTCATTCACAAATGTCTTTTCAAGTTTTTCATGCCCACTTTTGTAACCAGGATCATGTTTCAGGGTTTTTGTCGAAGAAATTGGTGCTAATAGAAAGTCTTTTTTGTATTTAGTCACGCCCCATATATATATATATATATATATATATATATATATATATATATATATATATATATATATATATAATTTGTCTTTGGCTAAATCTGGTATGAACAACTTCTCATATCTTATTTCTCTTTCCTTTTCATTTGAATCTGTAAAATTTTGATATACTCCTCTCCTTCTTTTTCCTTTCTTTTCTTTCACTTCGCTATTTTAGTGACGTCGATTTCTTATGCTTTCATATGTCTTTCCTTTCTTTTTCTTCTTATTGATTTCTTATTTTCTTTCCTTTTGAACTTTAATTTGCTTTTCTTTCTCTTTTTCTTTCATGGAATAAATATTATATATATATATATATATATATATATATACATACATACATATATACATACATACATATATATATATATATATATATATATATATATATATATATATATATATATATGTATATATATATTTGTCTCTTTGCCTTGTATGGAAATTTTTCAAAAATGTAAAAAGAAGTGTTGTTTCATAAATTGTATTTTTTATTTTTTATTACCACCATTATTAGTCGCCTGACGAGACGTCTTTTGACGTCGAAACAAATATGACTTTTTGTTGCGGTAACTTGCATGTTTCAATATAACAGTTTATAATATATACATATACATATATATATATATATATATATATATATATATATATATATATATATATATATATTAATCAATTCGCCCCATGCAAGGAAATAATGCGACTAAGACACATCGTTTATTACCACCATTATTAGTCGCCTGCCGAGACGTCTTTGGACGTCCAAGCAAATATGCCTTTTTCTCGCGGTAACTTCCATGTTCCAATATGACGGTTTATAATATAACAGTTTATAGTGTAACAGTTTATTATATATATATATATATATATATATATATATATATATATATATATATATATATATATATATATTAATTAGTTCACCCCATGCAAGGAAATAATGCGATTAAGGTACAAAAGGTTACTTGCAGTGAAAAAAGGATGACAAGACTTTATAAGGAACCGGAAATCCAAATTCTAAGCAGGCAATAAAAGATAAAACTCTACTTTTGCTCAAAAGACAGACGAGGAGTGTGAAACGGATGAAAAGTGAACCTATTTACTCATAATAATCATGGGGATATAACGTGGTGACACACAGACAAAATTTAACCTTACATGAATATATAAATGGATGGGTTTCCCTTTGCTGTTATGTGAGTAAAATTTGAAAAGCTGATAAAAGATCTACTCGACATATATCAACTGCCGAATATACAGCAGTACCGTTAAAAACTTTCAAACTTCAAAGTGGACATATTTTAAAAGCTTTCCTAATAGGAGAAAAAAAGAAAAAAAAAAAGAAAAAAAAATGCCTTCGGCGAATTTCTCTTCCCTGCACGGTAAGTTTGGGAAAATCTAGAGAATAGAATTTTCAGTAAAGAAATCAATAAATGTCGTTTCTAGATATCGAACCGAACGAGGTCATCTTTCAACATTTTAAGCGATCCGTTGGAAAAGAAACGGTTTTTTTTTTTTTACTTGCATTGGTGACTGAATTCTGTGTTACACACGGAAATATCATATCGTTTTCAATACAGTTAATGCACCGATTCATTTTCGATCACACCTCTCAACATCTCCATGTTCCAAATAACTTTTTTTTCTTTTACCATCTATTTTCGTCCTTGCTCTGCCTACGATTCACGCAAAGCGGGTTATTCTCCGTTCACATCTGTTTCTCTTAACCTCAGTATGTCCTTGGGAGTATGAAATTCGCTAATCCTTCTTTCCCGATTATGTACGCAAAAATTAAAAATAACACCGACATCTCATTTTAACAGATATATCTACCAAAATTACACAAAAATATAACACTAAAGAATAAATTTATCCAATAAAACCGCCATCAACCCCCAGACGACATCGGAAGCTCCTGCAACTCTTCTGGACTGTCTCCATCTTTAATTTAGTGAATGCTTCCATAATTCTTGTCTTTAGTTCATCTTTGCCAGTGCAAAGAGTTTTGTTGGTCTCTCCCACAACTGCGCCCTACACATAATAATGAAGACGGTTGGGGAGGTAGGTGGCCAGATGTGAGGGGTGATGTTGTTGCAGAAATTTTCTCACAGCTATGAGTGGTTCTCCTGCTTGTATGGCATGGTGCCGAGTCCCGATGCCAGACAATGGATCTTCGAGAATTTGATCCAGTTCAGCACTACTTCCTCAAGGCACTTGATTTAGACCTCCGTGTTGGGTTTGAGCCCCTATGGGACACTGAATGCAGGCATAACATCGCTATCACTAATGATCACTGCAAACTACACGATGTTGACTATCTCTTTACGAATTCTCTGCACTGACTTCAGATTGATACCCAGACACTAAAATTTTCGTATTGGAGCTTCCGGCTCGAATGCCAAGCAGTACAGTCTGAAGTTTTCTAAATTTATGGCCGAGAGAATTGCATCAACGTGTTCTTTTTCTCACAGACGATGCACAATTGGCCCTACTATACTGCGCAATCGACAAAATCCAAAATAAACAACGCGAAAACAAGAAATTTAAAAAATAAAATTGCGACAATATCTCTATCTATAAAAGGCAGGATGTGTGTGTGTGTGTGTGTGTGTGTGTGTGTGTGTGTGTGTGTGTGTGTGTGTAACGAATGCACGGGCGCAATTTTCAACGGATTTGCACCAAAATTTACATGCATATGCTCCAAGTTAGCGGGAAGGCCAAAACCGACTTTGCATTTCCCAATTTCCATAGATAGTGGAAATAATCGATTTTTTCATGCTTCTACAGCAGTTTTCATGTAGTTTGCGGCTATTTTCTACTGGCCAGAGTGAGAGCCTATAGCTAGTTGCCACGAATAAGCAGGAAGATTCTATTGGCCAGCGTGAGAGCCAACAGCTGACTGACACGAATGTTAACTAACATGCAAAAAAAATCGATAGCTGCATTTGTCACAAGTGGGAAAAATTTAAATCTGCATGGCACTTTACTCCAATTTGCTCATTCACTTGTTTAAACTCAATGCAGAACTGGGTTGGGTGTGAAAAAGGATTTGTTGTTAACATTCTTTTTTCATTCGGTTTTTCCAGTTACAAGTCCTTTCTCAAAGCTAATCGTTTTGTGTTCATTTTGTTTAGTTCTTTTTTCATAACAGATTTAATGTTTAGTATAGAGCTTAGAAAAAATTCGCAGTGTGAGATAGGCAAGAAGTAAGGCATGTAGCAGCATCAGCACGGCAAAGGGCACTCCTTTAAAGGCAAGGAAGGGCAAAAATATTTTAAGTCACGTGATAGCGATTGCTGTATGAGTCGTACAATTTTTGAATCAAGCACGGGCAACGCCGGACCATGCTGCTAGTATATATATATATATATATATATATATATATATATATATATATATATATATAAGATAATCCTAGTATTAACCTGAAGATCCGTTTAGGTGAAACGTGGGTAGGTTTGCTTGGCTCCTTCGGATTATCTTAGGTTTGCTCTACTTAGTTTATTGAGCACTTTACGTAGTTGTCTTTTTACTCGTTTTTGTCTTTTTTTTCTTTGGACTTGGAGCTTGAACACTGGATGTTTGTTTTCACCTTGTTTTAATGTTTTGGTTCTTTGTTTTTTTTATTCCCTATTTTTCCTCGGGTACCAATTTGTTCTAGTGCAAGTTGAGCCGGCCGAGATTTTTCCAAATGAGTACCCCAATTTATACATACATATATATATATATATATATATATATATATATATATATATATGAAGAAATATAGTTTTAAGGTGTGCTATATTTATGGGATAAATTGCTCAATATCAGAAACAGAGCGTGTGTAAATATAAAACTGAACATTGAAGTCTACACTAAGAGATGTCAGGGCGCTTCATGATAGACGCAATCGCGGGTTGATGATTGCGTCTAGCATGAAACAGTGTTGACTTCAATGTTGACATACACACACATATATATATATATATATATATATATATATATATATATATATGCACAAATAAGAGAAAGAGTAAAAATCCACAGTTCGAAGCATTTACACTAAAAATAGTGCTCAATACAATGGTAAATATTATTATATTTTTATTATAAGAGATAACATTTTTAAATCGCTACAAAAAAGCTTTCATGTTTCAATACTATGATTGTACCTCCACACTACTATCGCCTGAGGAATATATATATATATATATATATATATATATATATATATAAATTCGCAAGAGGATAGAATCCAGGTAGATTTTTCGATTTATTTTTAAATTTGTAAGTCTGATGAATTGGATCGTGATTACGATTCCAATACATACATACATACATACATACATATATATATATATATATATATATATATATATATATATATATATATATATATATATATATAGTGTGTTTAATCAAGTCTGTTATTATGTTCGTTAGTGGTTGTTCCACTACAGTAGTTTCAATTTGTCAAGGAATATTCTGTAAACGATTTCTTTTTGTAGGCCGATAATTCAGGAAAATTAAAATTCGCTCTTACGACAGTTCAAATCGAACGCTATCGGTGAAATTAGCTTCGTTCAACTTTCAAGACAAGTAAAATCAGCTGAATTAGCTCTTCAGAATTTCCTGGTACTCACAGAAACGAAAGAAGCGAAGAAGGTGGAAGCAAAGATTTTGAGCGAAATGATAATCACAGCGAAGATGAAATTCTGTCAAAATTAAGCTTTGTCAATGAAGGAGAATGGAAAACAAACAAAGAGGGATTACGAATCTCAAATATCATTCAAAACAACAAGAGATCTGCTGAAGAATTTAAATTAGATTTTAATACTAGACCATTTTTTTCCTTCGAGGTCATTGACTGCACAATTCCAAGCCGAGAGAACTGTCTTGAAAAAAGTTTCATTAATGAAAAGCCTTTTAATGAAAAAATAGATTTGTGTTTAGAACTCGAAATTTTATTTAATCTACGGCGCTAGATTAGGCACTGTTGTGGTAAACCCCCCTACAGTAGAATGATCTCTTCCTTCTCTCATAAATTCTAACTGCGAGACTTCCTAGCGTAGAGTCGTGAGCAGCCGGGACGCAGTCTCTGACTGTGTGCGCCTTTTGTCGAGCTCTGCTTTGCCAGAGAGGAACACGGATGAGGCTTTGCCGAAGGACAGTTTCGTCCGGGGAGGTAAACAGATCCCGACCGGCTTATGCGTGTTCAAAGGGGATATTTTTGGCCGAACCTACGGGCTCGGAGAAACCCACGTTAAACTCGGCCTTGTGCTACATGCATTCCACGTGGGGGGACAGTTAAATATAGATTCGTAGGGCAGCGGAGACGCAGTGTTAACCTACCGTTTGGACATACACTTCTATCTGCTTATTACTAAGACTCTTGCTTTGTATATATCTGTTATTTCAATATATTTGTTCACCCTACCTTCGTCTTCCGTGTCTTTCTTTCTGGCCTCTAGACAGGCCACAACAGGCACAGAACATCTCTGTCACCCAATTCATGGACCATCTCTCGGCTATTAGAGGACAGTCCTGAGTATATTAATTTGCATACATCTGAGACTGTCTTTGCTTCTGTATTCACCAAAGGTATTTTTTACTGTTGTTGATGAAGATTTCTCCTTCTTTATTTATTAACGGTTCGCATATCCTATTTACTTCTGGGCTACACTTATTAAGGAGACGCCCATAGAATATGAGCCGATTCTTTAAGAATTCTTACAGAAGTCTTCAGTGTTCTCTGTTTAGTATTTTTATTTCATTCCGTAGATTTTAGGGACTACCCTTTTCCCTTCATACATGATCCGATATACCTGATGTAATTGTGGCACCTAATTACGACTTTTCTGGTATTTCTCGGCCTCACTTATTCTTTGTCACAACTGCAAGGAATTGAATACACACAGCTCTTGGATATGTTATTCTATGTTTGGCTTAACTCGAAAGAGATTCCTCCGTAGAATCAAGCTGCTTCTGGAGTCATGTCCTGACTGCTCTATCCATGCCAAGACCAGACCTAATTGGTTCGTAGGGAAGGCAAATTGCCAGCTCGAAAATGGAGAGGATCGATCAGGCTGGAGCTAAATGAATGCGATAAATATTAGGTTGGTGCAAAAATAATGACGTAATAATGTCGTTTTTTGACGATAAAAAATACGTCAAAAACGACATTATTACGTCATTATTTTTGCATCAACCTAATAGATCAATATCATGACTTTATTTGAGAACTGTAGAAATCGTGGAATGTGATGGTGATGATGTGTCCCGACAGCGACCGAAGATATTCCAGGGTCTAAAGAAAATAAAAAAAGGTAGCCATGACAGAGTAGGAAGAGTTGTAGATTAGGAACTGTGAAACTGATTTTCGTTCCATCGTATTTTGAAATGAAATTATAAATTTTTCCAGACAATTGAAAAAGTATTCTCGGATTTTGGTATTCAGATAGATCGACCTCCCTTTTTTTCACAGTAAGGTTCACCCTATACAAGCCCCTCGAGGTAGAGGTTTACGTTAAGGAGTTTATATACAGAGGAAGGGAAGAAAACAGTCGACTCTAAAAATGAACAGGTTAAGAGTGTAGTTGTCGAGGATACATCATTTGGCTACATATATTTGTTAAAGTGAGATGTAGATGTTGTTTTCATTTTTGGGTAATTTAGTATTGTATGATCAGTTGGGTACCGCTTGATAGAAAAAAGAGTACCTTGATGAAATTCACGATTTCTTTTTCATATAAATCGTGGAATGTGTTAGTGATAATGTATAGCGACAGCGAACGAAATAAAGGGTTCAGTTCGACATTCCAACCACCCGAAAAAGGCCGGAGCGTACAACGGCTGAAACGTTGTGATAAATATGGCAACAAAGATGAGGATAATAGTCCGAACAATGTAAATATTTCCCTTTCTTTGTCTTTGTTTTTCTCATGGAATTATTATCCTATTATAATTACAACTGTCTCTCCTTTCGTTAGTTAGCACGGCCGTTACGTCCTGGCAATACATCGTAATTAATGATTTATTTATTATGATCGTGGGCGAAGAGGGTAAACATGATTACTCGGTTTCAATCAAAGAATGTAAGAAAGAAAAAAGGAAGATAGTAGAAAGAGAGATAATTAAATTAAGATGATAAGAACAGATACTACACTTTGATCTCAGTCCAAAAGACCCAAAGCGTGGATGGCTGCAATAAAAACACCATTTTTTCAGACGTACACGGAAACCGAGTAAGGCTATCATAAAATATCTAGTTACAACAAATTAAATAACATCGTCTGCTGAATTATTTTTAAATTATTATTAAGAGAAATGTTCGCAAGACGGGGATTTAGCTTGAAAGAAAGATTAAAATAAGGGGGAGATAAAAATGATCAACGTCAACCTAGAAAATAATGGATTATACCGTTTGATCGTGTGAAAAGAAGGGAAAATACGTTACTAAGTTTCAGTGACAGAAAGAAAGAAAGAAAGGAAGAAAGAAAGAAGGGAAGATAGAAGTGTTTTCCGTCTACGGCCAATACCTCATAAATAATGGACTATTCCATTTTGATTGCGTAGAAAGAAGGGAAAAGACGCTACTAATTTTCATCGAGAAAATGAAAGAAAGAAAGAAAGAATTGTTTAACGGCTTTTTCAGTGAAATATAAAAAGTTGCCAATTTCAAATCTTTTCATCTCTACCCTCTTTTTTAAAAATAACAACGAACATTCATATTTATACTTGTTATTGCAGTATTTTGTTAAAGTTGTTAAGTTTAAATATTAATATAAATATTTAATGACGCGAGAGGGAAATTTATTGATGTTCGTTTATGGATTTTCGAGTGAGGTAAAAAACGATGTCATGACTTGTTGATACTTTTCGGGAGTCCCTTTTGCTCGCTTTCATTTTATTAATTGATTTGACATTGAGTCACTTCATCCAAGTTTTTTGGTCTTTGGTCTGGGAGATGAACTTTGATTGTTCTATCCGTGTGTATTGTGAAGTCCCACAAAAATGTTACGGCTCCTATTTCTGTAATCGGGTCTGGGTAGTATTCATACAAATTTCTTGCAGTTTCTTCCCGTTAAAGTTGTATATTTTCCGTTGTAGATATTGGGCAGCTTTTTGAATACGGTTGGGGCTAACACTGTCCAACCTGATACAAGATGGTCAAATGTTTCTTGATTTTATTATTATTATTATTATTATTTTATTTCCTTTAATTTCTGGTGTCTGCACATTTCTTTCTTAGAGATCTAAGGTCAGTAATAGCATTGTAGTGGTATTGACGGAATAAATCAACCCACACATTTTTTACTTTACGAATGTGCAAGAAAACAAAAAAGCAAACAGGAGAAAGAATACAAGAAAACAACTTTTCTTAACAAGTACAATATTTATATCTATAAATGACAACAGTTTATAACAATAATAATGTGAGTTACTTCCCTTTGACTGGGGTAATGTTTTTACTAATACATTTTTTTATCGGAGCTCACAAAAGTTGAATTATCCTGTAGTTCAAAATGTTCACTGAAAGAAAATCTTATAAAGCTGAAAATATGCCGATAAACTTTCAGCTTCAAAGAAGTTGGAGAAGTGAATGTTCTGTTTGTTTTTGTTGCTCGTAGTTGAATGTATTGTTTGCACTTAAGTTTAAGACTCAATAACGTAATTGAATAAGTTTTTTTGTAGAAATTGGTGAGTGAGATGTTTCATTGAAATTGTAGCTTGAATTTCAGTGAAGTTATTTCATGTTAAAGAACTTGAGGTTCTAACTTTGTACTTCACTGCAGTAATGATTCAAGCGTCGTGAAGTTGTCTAGCAAATTCTAGTCGTCGTAAATTCTCACTGACTGGGGTCGCTCGTAACTTTAATTTATATCTTTTTTAGTCACGTGACAGGCTACGACGATTGGAATCTTTTCCAACCAATCCGAGGGCTCCAACTACAACAAGGATTGTTGATGTCCCTATGTGCCCCTCTTTTGAGATTTCGAATTCAAGGTCCTTGTATTTTGATAGCTTTTTGAAAATCTTCAAAGATATATTGCAGTCTACAGGGACTGCCATATCAATAAGAAGGCAATTTGTTTGTTTACGGTCTCTAATAACAATGTCTGGGCGGTTGGCTTTGATTCTTCTGTCTGTATTGTGTATTGTGTAGTTCCATAAAATTGTTACAAGTCCTATCTCTGTATTTGGGTCTGGGTGGTGTTCATACCATTTTCTTTCAGTTTCCTTCCCGTAGAAGTTGCAGATTTTTCAGCGAAGATATTGACCCACTTGTCGAGTTTTATACTCAGTTGGTGCCAATAGCTTGCAACCTGATACAAGATGATCAATTGTTTTTGGATATTTATCACAGAATCTGCATTTTGGGTTAACGCAATATTTTAGTATGTGTGCTTGATAATTACTAGTAACAAGCATTGGTCCTGTGCAGCAAGAATAAAACCTTCAGTTTCAGCTTTCAACCCTGCACTACGTAGCCACTGATGGGTACGGGTTTTGTCTACGTCAGCTTGTTTGGTACGGGTAGAGTATTGGCCGTGAAGGGGTGTATCTTGCCACTGGTCGATTAAATTTGCTTTTGCTTTCGTTTTTAAGTATTTTTCAGTTTGAATTGATGTATTGTCCTTTACTTGTATTTCTGCAAACATTTGAAACTCTATTTTGAACTTGTTGGCTTCCTTTATTACGGAATAAAGTCGCTTACTATTTTCAAGCTCTTTGACGCATATCGTCATCCAGTCTTCTGTAGTTTTCAGGTATTTTTGAAAGTCAGTTGTTTTGTAGGACAGTTCTAGTTGAACTAATCCTCTACCTCCTTCGGTTCTGGGCACATACAAACGATCAACATCAGCTTTGGGATGATGCATGCGGTAGCTAGTAAGAGGTTTTCTCGTATTGGCGTCCATTCGCTTAATGTCAGCTATGGTCCAATTAAGTATGTTAAAACTGGGGACAGCCAAGGTGTTTATGGCTGATATCCTGCATTGTTATTATTATCATTATTATTATTATCTTGTATTCTTTCGTACCATTTTCGATTTCAGCATCATAGGTGTTGTCTGTGAAGTCGACCCGGGTCTTAGAGATTTTTCTTTTATGCGGTGTGTCACTTCAGGACGTAACCGATCATGACTCTCAAACGTCTTCCTATCTCTTGTAGCACTTAATATGTTTGTCTTTTTGTTATTTCTCCCAGACCCTATTCTACCATCCATTTACTCAAGCCCATCAAGTACGATACGTGCTACTTTCTTCTGGCCCTTTGTCCTGTGTGTATCAAATTTTCCAAGCCTTCCTTCCTCATTACGTGCCGCATACATTTCAGCTGTCTCTTCCTGGTGTTAAGTATAAGTTTCCTTTTTGTTCCCATTCTCTCCAAAACCTCGTCGCTTCTTACATGTCCGGCTCATGGTATCCTCATCATCCTTCTGTTGCTTCGTGTCTCTTCGCCATCTTTGAGGTGATGTGCCAAGCAAGTCTTTTGAAACGATGGGATTCTAGTTTTTTCATCAGGAGGTCAGTGTATTATTATTATTATTATTATTATTATTATTATTTCTAGTTATTAGTAGTAGTTTATTATTAATATTAGCCTAATAGAATACAACGCGTGAAAGGAAAAAGATTTCTGGGGAAGTTGATTGTCTCATCCTTAATTAAAACTACAGAAAATGACAATTTAACGAAGACATTCATTTAATTGGTTAATTCATTTAATTAAACCCCGTAATTAATCAAACCCACCAGGGAAATCAATAACAGTTTGCCACGCCAAAGTTGTCAAATGGTCGGTTGATGACTTTTAACTTTCGATTGAAGAACTTCTCCTGGGTGACAAAACTACATACGGACAATCTGAGATTTTAGATTCCCCCAAAATACATAACAAGGAAGTAAAAAAATATTGCATATTAGAAGAAAGAAAATCGTCATTATTTGTTAATGAAAACGGATTTAGCCGAGCTGTTATTTAGCTGTCAGATTGAATTGCTGGAAATTGTCTATAATTTTTAAGTTCCAACATTATTCCAATCAATCAATTCGACCAGCTTTTTAGGGCAGGGTAGTGTAGCGGTTATGAACGCATAAACTGTGATCAGTTAACCGAGTTCAAATTTCAGCCTAGTCGTTTGCGTTCATGTTTGTATTAGGTTGGTGCAAAAATAATGACGTAATAATGTCGTTTTTTGACGTATTTTTTAACGTAAAAAACGACATTATTACGTCATTATTTTTGCACCAACCAAATATTAATGCCCTTGGGAAAGGCATATATTTGTATATTCTTCTCCCGCCAAACTATGGGTTAAAAAGGAAGGTAAACTGGACAATCGATCTTTGGGAAGTAGCCAGTTTAGGAAAAGACAGTGTTTAACGGCGAACCACTCTACACTCTTTCCTAAGAATTCATGGCAATTCAAAGAAAAATTCACGAACAAATACAACCTTAATAAATCAGGCATATACCCATCTCTTCTTACCCCAAATATTTAAGAGAAGGACAAATATTAATTCAAGAGAATGACAATGTTAGAAGTCAGTTTTTGTATTACAGTAGAACCACTGACAACCGGACTAAAAAGGACTTCCGGATATGAGGAATTGGTTATAAAGTCCGGATATGAGGGGTTATATTTAGATTAAAATAAACAAACTGAAATCAGGTTTAACATATATTTTCATTGTTTTATAGGAAACAAAATAAGCTAATAGTAAGTGAAATATAACGGAGTTTATTTTAAAGAAAAAGAAATAAATTATGTAATGTTAATGAAATTTTGTTAGATTAAGTATTCCACGTATGCAAAACAAATAATGTAACGAGGATTTTTTAATCGCAGTTGGATGATGATTCTTTCTCTTCTAATGTCATTCTAAACTTTTTACGCATTTCATTTTGCTTTTGTTCTTTAAATTCTTTTTTAAACGAAAGGCAATTTTTAACTCTGCGTGCATTATTGCAATCGTCATAGCTGAATTCTGGTTTTCTTTCCATAAAACTGACAACCTTTTCAAAAGCTTTTTCAATTTCAGTTCAGGTTTCATCAGAATCATGCACCTCGCCGTTATCTTGTTGCAGATGTGTCTCGTTGTCTTCCTTTCCTCTTATTCTCATAATCTTTTGCACCAATACAAGCCATTAGGGTGAAATAAGCATAAGAAATTATTCAAAGTATATTTCCTGAAAAAACAGACTTTTTAAATCCTTTACATGTCATCCAAATAGTTCAAATATACACATCAACATTATTTCCGGATATGCGGAATTCCGGATATGCAGAATTCCGGATATGCAGGATTCCGGATATGAAGGATTCTACATTATATAGATTTTTGTGGTAAAATTTGTATGTTAAAATTTGATTAAGTAAACTGATAAATAGATTTATTCAAAAATATTTAATACAAAGATATTGTCGTTGAAATAATTTATTACAAATTTATTCTGCTGAAGAGTTCTTTATAAAATAATAACGTCTGCTTTCTTACAAATTGTTGAAGAAACGAAAAAGGAAGGAAGGAAGGAGGAAGAAAGTAATGAATAATTTCTGATCGCTTCCTCCATCAATGATCGCTCCAAAAATCAGGAATCGGGTTTGATTCGGCTTCGTGTTGCCTCCGCCCCCTTTTCTGGATCATCAATTCTTATATGTTTAAGGAATGCAAAAAATGACCTTGTATTTTCTTGGGAAAAAGTATCTAAAGCCGAGATATAACAAGATAATTTTTTCTTACATGTTTTTATTTTCTGCAAGGCTGCCGAATGCATCCATTTCAACCGAAAGTGATGTTATTGAAAAAGAAAAAAGAACATGATACATACAGAAAATATATCATTCCGGACTTCAGAAAGCGGATGAGATTCAGCATCATTTCGATGCCTCCTTCTCACAGAACAGAAAACAATTCAGCAAAAGATGAACTGCTTGTTAACAAGAAAAAATACGCTTCGCCAAAAACCTAATTTAAGAATGCCGCAAAATTAAATTACCCTTTCTGAGTATTTTCAAAGCCAGCTTATAAGACTGGATCTAAAATTGATCCTCAGCTTATAAGTCAGAATCAAAAACATGGATCTCCAGCTTATGTATGGATCTAAAAAATAAATATCCAGCTATAAATCAAGATCTAAAAAATGGATTTCCTGCTTATATATGGATCTAAAAATATGGATCTTCATCTTATAAGTCTGGATCTTTAAAAAAATGGATCATCTGATAAATCTGGATCTAAAAACGGATCAGCTTATATCTGGATCTAAAATTGAATCCCCAGTTTATAAATCTGGAAGTAAAAAAATGGTTATCCAGCTTATAAGTCTGGATCTAAAAACGGATCAGCTTATATCTGGATCTAAAAATGAATCTTCAGTTTATAAGTCTGGAACTAAAAAATGGTTCTCCAGCTTATAAGTCTGGATCTAAAAACGGATCAGCTTATATCTGGATCTAAAAATGAATCTCCAGTTTATAAGTCTGGAACTAAAAAAATTATATGTTCTATTTTAATATATCCAAATATTTGAAAGAGAAATTGAAAAGTATGTAACCCACCTTTTTTTGCAAATTCAAGGATTAGATTATCAATGTTCAAAGGTTTATTGATAATAATTTTGTAAATGTGCTGACGTTTTTGTAGACTGGAAATATTTTAATCTCTTTCAAAATGATTATCTTCATCTTAACTAAAGAAAACTTTTAATGTATAAAATTACAACAGTGTTAATAGTGTTCGGAAATTTTCGACAAAATAAGAATTTGTGAAAATAATTAGATTTAATTAATTTAATCTAATAACATTTACGAGGCGCGGCTGATAATTTCATAGACGGACAAAGATACTCACATGGAATGTGACCAAATGAAGTTTATTTTTCAAAATAGTCCCTCTTGCGAATTACACACTTCTTTCATCGGTGTTGCAGTCGTTGGATCACAATGGTGAGGAAGCTTTTATCCGGTTGGCCTAGAAAGTCATGTCAACATTGTTGACCATGTTTACCATAGTCTGTGAATATAGAATACAGCGCAGTACGTCCTCTATTCAATAAAACAACGTTAAAGATTAACACTCACGAGTCAGACACTCTACTGAATCTGACCATATCGCCAATACCACCAGCAGCTGTTCCGTAATTCTTCAGTCTTCGATATCAAAGGCTGGCGGTGAATATTCAGGAAAAACATGGCCGCCCTTATACACTGAATATTTTGAGCCTTCTGATTGATTAACACTTCTATTGGTGAACTATAACTTTTGGCTGGCTCACTAGTACACCAGGGTACCCAAATATTCCAACAAACATCAATATGATACTGGTTCCCAGACAATTATCTTACATGTTGGGAGACAGATGATAGTCAGATGATGTCAAATCAAGAGAACAGGGAGGACGATTAACCAGTTCAAAGCCACAGTGATGCACAGAAATTATTGAAACAAGGACCTGTGTGTAGGAACATTGTCCACAGGAAACAAAACCTCTTCCATCAGTTTTCCTGGATGCTTGGTCTTGATACCCTTTCGTAACTGCCTGAGAAAGTTGGTATAGTACTCTCCATTGATGGTGTGGCCCTTTGGAAGATAATCAGTGAATACAATCCCTCTTGATTTCTCGCAACACTGAGGCCATCACTTTCCCTGTAGCCGAAACGACATTAATATTCTTTGGGGCATGTAGGGAGAGGTTGCATGCCAGTTTTTTCGTGATGTGATCAGCCTGGTGGAATTTTGAACACGTGTCAGATGATGTGGCACCCATACAACGAAAACTTTACTCATGCCAAGTTCATTGTGCAGAATCTTCTCAACTCTCTCATGAGAGTATGCTAATGACATTGGCTATTTGATTTGTAGTCAATCGCCTATCATCCATTAGCATGTGGTGAACACTTTCAATGTTTTGTTTTTTTTTGTAGCAGGACGTTCAGAACTTGCGTCATCTTCGAGACACTCCCTTACAATTCTAAATTCAGCTACCCACTTTACACTGTTGATAATGTTAAAGCATCATACCCCTAATGTAGAAACCATGGCAGTATAAATGATCTTGGGGGCTAAACCCTTCTTCTGCAGGTACTTGAACACCACGATGCCAAATTTTGTTCATTTTCAAGAGAAGTCGCTACTAGTTACTTTTAAAGTTTTTATTGGCTAGTCAAATATCAGTTTACAAGTTATTAATAAGAAGAGTTGAAATTTATGTATGCAAGGTTTCACAGCTCTAGTATCATCTCTTCCTCGTCAGCTTATGAACATTTCCTTCCACACTCGCAATTTAATATTAATATCAACCTTAATATAGATCAGTGGTTTTCAACCTTTTTGCTGGAGCGCAACCACAAGGAAACATTCTAGTGACTCAAGGAACCCCTGCAATAAATTAATTGTCTTATGCAAAAAAAGCTTTCAATTATTAAAATAATATAAAAATACTCATCTTCAGATTTCTTTACAAAAAATACAAAGACAAACTGTAAAAATATTGTATACGTACATATGCAATTTTAATCTTGCTTCTACGGTTATTACACATGTATTAAAAAACTTCAGTTTAAATGGATTATATTTATTTTCATTAAAAATTCAATGAGAAACTTGAGCCTCAGGTTTCTTGCACAAATCTTTAATATTGGGTCGTGTTTTTGACAGACACACACGAAGTTCATCTTCCACACATATCTGCACAAGAAAATTAAAAATTACTGTCAATCATGTGTGACTTGTGTAACTTCTTGCGGAACCCCTGAGCTTTACCGGCGGAATGCTGGGGTTCCGTGGAACCCTGGTTGCAAACCACTGATATAGATTTTAATCTTGAGTTGATAATACATGAATAAGAGTGTGTAAAATAATCTGCATTGACCCGTATAATACTTTTAAAAGGAGGATTTTTATTATAAATTATAAAATAAAAGATGATTTCTTCAAATCATCATCCAACATCGAGGGATATCATTTCTTTATCTTCTTTCCTTTTTGTCTTATTTTCTTAATTTTTATCCCAATGTGAGGAAAGTAAATATATTTGTTGTTTTTCTGAAGATTCGGAGATATTGAGGAAACCATTCCACTATCATTTCTAAGAAGTCCTGTCAATTCACGGATAACCAAGAAATGGAATCTCTGAATGAATATAGCATTAAAAGTAGCCCTCTTGTGTAAAAATAATGGAATATCAACAACATATGGATCATTTAATTCCGAAATTTAATTTTCTTGGGAGGTTTGGTAATTTTATTTTTACTATTAAAATCTATTGCCAAAATTTTTAATTTTTACTATTAAAGTCTATTCCCAAAATATATTTTTACTATTAAACTCTATTCAAAATTTTTTTCTATTTTTACTATTAAATTTTATTGCCGAAATTTTTAATTTTTACTATTAAAATCTATTGCCAAAATTTTTTTTATTTTATCTATTAAAATATATTGCCAAAATTTTTAATCTATACTATTAAAATCTATTGTCAAAATTTTCTATTTTTTACTATTAAAATCTATTGCCAAAATTTTTATTTATACTATTAAAGTCTATTCCCAAAATATTTGATTTTTACTATTAAAATCTATTTAAAACAATTTTCTATTTTTACTATTATTAGGTTATTGCAAAAATAATGTCGTTTTCTCACATAGTAACATATGTGAGAAAACGACATTAAATTCTATTGTCGAAATTTTTGATTTTTGCTATTAAAATCTATTGCCAACATTTTTTTATTTTATCTATTAAAATATATTGCCAAAATTTTTAAACTATACTATTAAAATCTATTGCCAAAATTTTCTATTTTTACTATTAAAATCTATTGCCAAAATTTTTATTTTTAATATGAAAATATATTGCCAACATTTTTAATTTTTACTATTAAAACATATTGCCAATTTTTTTATGATTATTAGGTTGGTGCAAAAATAATGACGTAATAATGTCGTTTTTTCACGTTAAAAATTACGTCAAAAAACGACATTATTACGTCATTATTTTTGCACCAAACTAATAAAATCTGCTGCCAAAATTTTACTTTTTTGATATTGCTGACATTTTCATAATTATTTTTAATACTGTTTTAGTATTTGGCCCTAGTGTGGGGGTTCACTATTTGCCAATAGTTGGCACCCTAACAGGCGCTACCATTCCGGGTCAGGGTGAACCTGGGAACAACAGCAATTAAAAAGGTGGTTCGACGCTCGTGAAAACCTCCTGATCAGAGCCTTGCCTGTCAGATGTCATACCCAGGACTGTGGTGAAAGTTATGATCTCGAAGGAACCGATCAGATTGGTATGATAGCTACTATTTTCTGTTTGCCAAAAAGGAACTTTTCTTTCCTTACAGCATGCTGGTTCCTGAAAATCCGTTACTCAGTTAGTATTTTACTATCGAACTAAAGCCGACAGAGTCAGTGGGTCAACTCTTGACCCCCTCATCAATATACCGATTTAACTGGACAATTTTTACCTCGAACAGACATGTAAATATGAGTTCTTGTTTAGACTTTTAAAAGGTCTTTTGCCGCATTTCGTCTGTCGGAGGACCAATAAATATCGAAGAACATTTTTTCTCTTTAAGCATTATACAACTGCAAGAAGACTGAGCAATAGATAGGTCGAAATCTAATGAAACACAATAATACGAAGTAGCATCGTATAGGATCCGAAACCATGTTTAGTGCCACAAGAGAATCATGTCTTGCGGCAAAGCCTATACTAATTTGACTTTTTCTAAATGCCATTTTCCTTCAGGACGTAGACGAGAATGATACTGTGATTTCTTTTTGCTTTATTTGTGAATTAACTTGGGGAAGAATAATGGAGTCGTTTACCATTGCCTTTGCGATCGCTGGAGGCAGAGAGAAGAGATAGATTAATATTCTCCCCAAGGTCATTTCTCCAAAAGTGAACACCGCAGACTTGCTCGTAATTTGAACTCGGCTTCTAATCTTACTTTCCACGTCGACATACGTTACGCTACGAGTTGTCGTTGTTGAAAAAGAAAGAGAGATGGAATTAAAGCAAAGAGAAAAACAAAAGAAATAGAAAGAAAAAAGAGAACGCTATTAATAGCGAAGACAAAAAAAAAAAAATGAAAGGATTGAAAAGAGAGGAAATTACTCAACAGGGTAAAGAAAGTAAGAAAGGAAAAGAACCAAAAAGGAGATGGCTTTCATCTACAGCGAAAACGGAAAAAAACGAAAAAAAAAAAAAAAAGAAAAAAAAAAAAAAGAAAAGAAAAAAGAAAGAAAGTATAGGAAAAGAAAGAAAAGAAAGACAAAATAAATGTAAGTAATGAAAAAGTGATGGCAGTATTAGGTTGGTGCAAAAAGAATGACGTAATAATGTCGTTCTTTGACATATTTTTTAACGACAAAAAACGACATTATTACGTCATTATTTTTTCACCAACCTAATACTAATCAATAAAAAAGAAATAAAAAACGAGGCGAGATTCTCAAGAGGATATAAAAAACAAAAATGAAAAGAGACAGGGAGAAAACATGGAATACTGCTGTCATATATATTCTGGAGCCCCAGCTGTTTGTTTTAGGTCCTTGACAAACTCCAGAGACGGATATGCAATGTGGTTGGCTCTGATCTGGCATCTCGTTTACAGTCACACTCTCACAGACGTGCCGTCACCTCCCTTTGTCTTCTCTATAAATACTTTCACGGTAACTGCTCCGACAAGCTATTCTTCGCTAGTTCCCAAATTGCATGAATTTTAACATGTCACTAGGTCAGCATCTCAGTCCAACCCTTTCACTGTCGAAATTGTTAAATGTAGCCGTCTCTTGACTCCAAAAACTTCATGTCTCGCACTTCTAGGCTGTGGAACTACCTTTCTTTTTCCTTGCTTCCCTGATAACTATAATCTTCAGTTATTCAAATGCAATGTCAATCGACATCTCTAGATACTTTGATTTAATCGCTATCCTTCTTTTCATCCATTCTTTTAACACGATTCTTTACTCTTGCTCCCAATCCTCTGTAAACCCTAGCGTGCTAGTGGCATTCCCGCTTTCCTTGGGGTGGAAAGATTAAAAAAAATTATCTACAGCGAAAACGAAAAAAAAAAAAAAAAGAAGGTGTAGGAAAAGAAAGAAAAATTCTCAAAAATAAAAAGACAGAAGAAATGTAAGTAATGAAAAAGAGAGGAGAGTACTCACCCTCTTTGAATCCTGTCACTGGATCTAACCAACGCCTTTTATCCACTGTGACATGTGTTCTTGAGGACATCTGTGTATGAATGTCTGGGTATTATAAACCTAATGCCTTCAACAAGCTTTTTTTACCAGTGCTCATATTGCAATTTTTGTTGATACTATCGCTTTTCTCTGGCACTCCTTATTACTGGTTTCCATATTGTATTCATTTCTATGCTTGGCTGGCTCAGGAGATTTTTGTAGCCTATGTGCTGATTCCTTGAGTTTACGAATTTTCCAATGGTGTTTTATGATCTCAATCTGATACCCCAGAGAGCGGTGATCTCCCTTTCCTTTTCATATGTGGTCAGCCACACCTGATTTTTCCAATTCCACTCGTGTTACAGCTTTCTAGTGTTCTTGCAACCATACCTTAAGGGGGCGGCCTGTCTAATGTTTATATTTCTTTTCGCAGTACGTCCGTTCAGTTCGACATTCCAACCACCTGAAGAAGGCCGGTGCGTACAACGGGCGAAACGTTGTAATAACTATGGCAATAGTCCGAATAATGTAAATAGTGTACATAATACCTCATCTCAGAAATATAGACAGATACTTAAAGGTCGAAACGTTGTAATAAATATGGCGACAAAGATGAGAACAATAGTCCGAATAATGTAAATAGTGTACATAATACCGGATCTCAGAAATATAGACAGATACTGAAGGGCCGAAACGTTGTAATAAATATGGCGACAAAGATGAGTACAATAGTCCGAATAATGTAAATAGTGTACATAATACCTCATCTCAGAAATATAGACAGATACTGAATGGCCGAAACGTTCTAATAAATATGGCGACAAAGATGAGGACAATAGTCAGAATAATGTAAATAATGTACATAATACCCCATCACAGAAATATAGACAGATACTGAAAGGCCGAAACGTTGTAATAAATATGGCGACAAAGATGAGGACAATAGTCCGAATAATATAAATAGTGTACATAATACCTGATCTCAGAAATATAGACAGATAGCGAAAATGAATAAAAGAAAGTCTAGAAAAAATAGGAAAAATTCTCAAAAATGAAAAAGCCGAAAGAAATGAAAGAAAAATGCAAATAAATAAATCGTTTCCCATATCAATAAATTAAATAAAAGATAAAAGCCGATCCGAAAACAAGGAACATTCATGTTAGAAAAACACTTTACAGTTGAATAAAAGTAAGGCAGCGCAATAAGTATAAAAACCGATAAAGATGGAAATCCTAAAAGATGGAAGCACAGCATGAAAATAATATTAAGAGATTGATAATCAAAAGGAAATAGGAACATATATTATAGGAAAGAGATGGAAGAGATGCGAGTTGGGCAGAATTTATGGATTCGCTGTCAAGGTATTGCTGTTCTCAGAGAATCGATTATTCTAATTTAGTCTTAAGGAAAATCAAATAATTCTTTTTAAGCATTAAAAAGAAAAATCTATCTATCTATCTATCTATCTATCTATCTATCTATCTATCTATCTATCTATCTATCTATCTCAATCTCTACCTTATCTATCTATCTATCTATCTATCTCAATCTCTACCTTATCTATCTATCTATCTATCTATCTATCTATCTATCTATCTATCTATCTATCTATCTGTCTGATTCTGTTCATCTCTGTCTCTCTGTCTGATTCTGTTCATATCTATCTATCTATCTATCTATCTATCTATCTATCTATCTATCTATCTGTCTGTCTGTCTGATTCTGTTCATCTCTGTCTCTCTGTCTGATTCTGTTCATATCTATCTATCTATCTATCTATCTATCTATCTATCTATCTGTCTGTCTGTCTGTCTGATTCTGTTCATCTCCGTCTCTCTGTCTGATTCTGTTCATATCTATCTATCTATCTATCTATCTATCTATCTATCTATCTATCTATCTATCTATCTATCTCAATCCGTTCATTATCTATGTATCCCAATTTGTTCATTATTTCTCTATCTCTCGATCTATCTCACATTCTATCTGACTGTTTATATCTATCTTACTCTCATATACATATATATATATATATATATATATATATATATATATATATATATATATATAATGAGAAATTATATATATATATATAAAATAATATTATTTCTGAGATATCTATCTATCTGGATCTGGTCTGTTCATATCTTAGTCTATTATATATATATATATATATATGTGTGTGTGTGTGTGTTTGGGTGAGTGTATGTGTCTGTGTGCGTTAATATCTATCTACTTCAGATACTTCATATCGATTATCACACTTTCTTCACATCTATATATCCTGTACATATTTTCTGTATATATATATATATATCTTCTCTTCATAACCATTATCTTAATCTGTTCATTTTCTATCTATCTATCTATCTATCTATCTATCTATCTATCTATCTATCTATCTATCTATCTATCTATCTATCTATCTAAGTTTGTCCATTATCTATCTATTATGTTGGTGCAAAAATAATGACGTAATAATGTCGTTTTTTTCGACGTTAAAAATACGTCAAAAACCGACATTATTTTTGCACCACCTAATGCCTATCTATCTATCTATTAGGTTGGTGCAAAAATAATGATGTAATAATATCGTTTTTTGACGTTAAAAAAATACGTCAAAAAACGACATTATTACGTCATTATTTTTGCACCAACCTAATAGTTGTGTTTATAACCAGTTATAAATATCGCAGGACGAGATACTTTCGTGACATATTTCGCCCCCATGACCAACACTCCACTCCTGCCAGTTATCCCCGCAGGAAACCAATCATTTTCCCTCCTCCTAACGGTTTCACTCGGCATTTAGAATTGTTAATAAGAAAAATTCTCCTATCTATATTCAAGAAAATATCATCCCGGCCGAAGATAAATCAAAACAATCTCGCCACTTCTTATTCTGTTGTCTCAGCGTAAATATCACCCCGTTTAAAACTTATTAAACAACCAATTTATGAAAGATTTCTCTGCGCACAAAGAAATTAGTCGGGCAGGGGTATCTAAAAAGGGGAACTGGTATATCGTGTCTTTCGTCAGAATATTCCAGCCACCAACAGACAGGCACCATCTTGAAATCCATGAAATCTGTCGGTAAAAAATTCTTTCGATCGGGTCTCTGAGGAAATAGATTCTTCAGAAATGGAAGACTGAATCTTGAGAAAATTAGTTTTCGATGAGAATGGAAGTGAAATAACAGAAAGAAAAAAAAAGTGGAAGGTGGTTTGATTGAGTCCCGAGAAAATCAATCGTTTCCTGATATTCTAAACGGAGGTTTGGCGTGGTACAAGGCCGAAAATATGGGACACTCAGTGAGGAGGGAAGTCGCTGATCAGCTGTAATTAATCTAGCAAGACACGCAGACTAACCATTGCACCACATCTATGGTCCCTAAATGATTTTTGTAAGTGTAGATCAGATGTAATACAAAGCCGAAAGTGTGGAGCACCCAGTGAGGAGCGACACGCTGATGAGCTGTAATTGATCTAGCAAGACAAGCATGCTAACCATTACAGCACGTCTAAGGTCCCTAAATGATTTTTGTAAGCGTAGATTAGATGTGATACAAAGCCGAATATGTGAGGCACCCAGTTTGGAGCGAAGTCACTGATCAGCTGTAATTGATCTAGCAAGACAAGCATGCTAATCATTACACCACGTCTATGGTACCTAAACGATTTCTAAGCGTAGATTAGATGTGATACATGGCTGAAAGCGCTGAGCACCCAGTGAGGAGCGAAGTCGCTGATCAGCTCTAATTGATCTAGCAAGACAAGCATGCTAACTATTACACCACGTCTATGGTCCCTAAATGATTTTTGTAAGCGTAGATTGGATGTGATACAAAGCCAAAAGTGTGGGGCACCCAGTGAGGAGCGAAGTGGCTGATCAGCTGTAATTGATCTAGCAAGACAAGCATGCTAACCATTACACCACGTCTATGGTACCTAAACAATTTCTAAGCGTAGATTAGATATGATACATGGCTGAAAGCGCTGAGCACCCAGTGAGGAGCGAAGTCGCTGATCAGCTGTAAATGATCTAGCAGGACAAGCATGCTAACCATTACACTACGTCTATGGCCCCTAAATGATTTTTGTAAGCGTAGATTAGATGTGATACAAAGCCGAAAGTGTTGAGCACCCAGTGAGGAGCAAGTTCGCTGATGAGCTATAATTGATCTAGGAAGACAAGCATGCTAACTATTACACCACGTCTATGGTACCTAAATGATGTTTGTAAGCGTAGATTAGATTTGATACAAGGCTGAAAGCGTGGGGCACCCAGTGAGGAGCGAAGTCGCTGATGAGCTGTAATTGATTTAGCAAGACAAGCATGCTAACCATTACACTACGTCTATAGCCCCTAAATGATTTTTGTAAGTGTAGATTAGATGTGATACAAGGCTGAAAGAGTGGGGCACCCTGTGAGGAGCGAACCCGCTGATGAGCTGTAATTGATCTAGCAAGACAAGCATGCTAACCATTACAGCACGTCTATGGTCCCTAAATGATTTTTGTAAGAGTAGATTAGATGTGATACAAGGCTGAAAGAGTGGGGCACCCAGTGAGGAGCGAAGTCGCTGATCAGCTGTAATTGATCTAGCAAGACAAGCATGCTAACGATTACACTACGTCTATGGTCCCTAATTTGATTTTTGTAAGTTAGATTAGATGTAATACAAAGCCGAAAGTGTGCGGCACCCTGTGAGGATCTAACTCAATAATCAGCTGTAATCGTTCTTGCGAGACAAGCTTGCTAACCATTACAACACGTCGAAGTGCCCAATTCGATTTGAATTGTAAAGTAACGCAAATAAAGACGAAAGTAATTTCAAATGGTTATAACTATGAAGTGGGCGGGAGGCGGGAAAAATATAAAAAATGCAGGAAGAACGAAAACTTTTAGAAGAATAAAAAACGATAACTGAAGGATTCATCAAGAGAGAGATAAAAGTAAACAAAGCTTTTATGGCGACAAAAATACAAGTTCCATAAAAGTGGTTTAAGTTCAAGTCATCTCGAAGGCATTAGTTCTTGCCGTATAACTGATAGTTAAATTTAAGAATGATTGTAAATTTAATGGTCTATTTAATTTTAATAGTACATTTAATGGTAAATTTAAATTTAATGGTAAATATAAATTTAATGGTAAATGTAAATGTAATGGTAAATTTAATGACAAATTTAAATTTAATGGCAAATTTAATTATTAAATTAAATTTTTAAATTATTTAATCAATAAATTATTAATTAAATTAAATTAAACTATTAATTTTAATGGTAAATTTAATGGCACATCTAATGGTACTTTTAAATTTAATGGTCAATTTCAGAATTATGGTACTGTTCAGAACAGCCGTTTCCTCATCAAGAAAAATTCAACATTCCTTGACCGAGCAGCCAGTGGTATTTACAGTTAAAATTTAAAAATCGATCTCTTAAAATCTTTTCAGAAAAAAGGGTTTCTTAAGTCCAGTAACTGCTTTCGCCCTTTCTAATACTGATAGGGTGGGTGGTGTTCCTTCCTAACCTTTTGTTGGAAGTAATATGGAACGTCAACATATTGCAATTATTTTCTCTTCGAGTTTCATGCGATATCGATTTTAATTGTTGCTGCTATTGAATGTCCTTAAATGATGTTATTTCTGTTATTTGGTACAATTCTTTGTGATACCGTAGCACAAGTCCCCGAATTTCAAAGAAGAATAGCTCTTGCTGAGACCTACATGATACATTCATTGGAAGCCAGTTTTAATCAATGATCTGAAAAAGCGATTGTTTCGCATATGCTAAGATGATACAGGTGGTAAGACTTATTCTGCTTGCTTTTAATTAAGAAAAGATAGATACGAAAGCTGTTCCAGATATTTGTTCTGTACATAGAGCTAAAATGCTTCTAAACAACCAAATCGTCAATGCTAATCCATATGTTGAACAGAGGGACAAAGAGGCAGTTCAACTGAAAAGATCTGATCGGCGATACAATATAGTTATTCAACATGCCAATACTTGTTCCCTATGTCGCCAACCTGAAAAGATATGTAATTAAATTAACCTCTTCGACCAGATTTTTAGGTCGCTTTTCTAAAAATTTGAAGTGTCTGAATTTCTAGCGAAACATTTACATTGTTTATTTGCAGACTATTTTCTTAATCTTTGTTGTTGTTATCACATTTCTGTAGTTCTTCTCTCCGGCTTTCTCGTCAGAATCCACCTTGAACATTTATAAATCTACACAATTCGTCCGTGCATGGAATATTGAGGTCATATTGTTAGACATTTTCATGACGGTCGTCTTCGAGTATAGAATCCAGAGGTTGGCAGTGAATATTTCGGAGACAGTAGGAAAGCGTAGTTCAGGTTCGCAGTGGATATCTTAGCAGAGCGTAGTTCTTCCTTCTATCCTCTTCGCCTGTCAAGTTAGCACTGGTCCTTCCGGTAGGCTAAACAAAGATGGCCGCCTTTATACACGACGAATACAATGTTCTGCGGCTCCTGATTGGTTAAGCTTCTATTGGTAGACTATAAAGGAAGTTAAGTCATCTGGATTTTCTCACTAGTCAATATATAGATATATACACAAAAAACCGCAACACATATCAGGTCTGGTGTTTCCGTTTTATACCTCGATTCTTGACAATATCCAAAGAAGCGTCTGCAATATTATCAGTGCTGACCTGATATCTCGGCTTTTGTCACTTAACCATCGCCATGATGTTACTTCCTTTTGTAAATATTTTCATGGAAATTGTTTTGCTTCCTCGGTTCGTTGACTGCATGAATTTAAGCAACTAGATTTAATATCAGTCCACCTCTGTGTCAGTGAACGCTGGATAATCTCCTCGTAGATGAAGAATAGACTAGAAGCAAAAGAAATGTGGTTCTACAGAAGGATGCTGAGAATACCATGGACCAAATATGTAAGAAAGGACGGGATTCTAGAGACAATAAAACAGAATACTTATACTTATAGGGTACATAATGAGGAAAGATGACATGAAAAATTTGATACTCACAGGACAGACTGAAGACAAGAGAGGCGGTGGAAAGCAACACAAAACCTACGTGGAGAGCTTGATTGAATTAATGGCAGAGCAAGGTTTGGTAGAGAAGACGAAAAGACAACAAATCTTGAGCTACAAAGTGCAGAAAGTTGTGGAGAGTCATGATCACCAACATCATGAAGAAGAAGAAGAAGAAAAAGAAGAAGAAGTAGAAGAAGGTCATATTGAAGAAGAAGAATAAGAAGAAGAAGAGGAAGAAGAAGATATCACCGTTTACAGTTGGAATAGCTAGATGTAACCGTAAGTTCTATTCTTAAAGTTTCTGCTTTCGCACTTCTCACCTGTGGGATTCTCTTCCGATTTCTGACTTTGCCACTTACAATCTTCCAAATTTTAAAAGCAACGCGCTTCACCATTTTATGTTCTCTTGAGAACATGTTCTTTTCTTGTCTTTTGTCCTCACTAAAGTTTTCTCATTCACTTACAATCCCAGCAACCTCTTGCATTTAGTGGTATTATTACCAACTTCTGGCTTCCTGAAAACTGTTCTTTTATTGTCCTTTCACTTCATTAAAGTTTTATCCATCTCGTTCACTTCCGGTAACACCTTGCGTCTTAGTGTCACTATCGCCATCTTCTGTCTTCCTGAAACATGTTCTTTTATTGTCCTTTCTTCTCGCTAAAGTCTTATCCTTCTTTCATTCCTAGTAACCCCTTGAGTCTTAGTGGCATTATCTTCTTGCTCAGGTTGAAATTATTATTTTTTTTTTTTTAAATCCATTTACAAGTGGCTGGAGAACAAATCCAATTATAAAAGAAAAATATCTCTCGAGAAAGAATTAAAAAAGAAAACGAAAAAAAAAATCAAACGTGGGAAAGATGTCTCTATAATCATATAAATGAAGGAGATGTACAAAGAAAAAGAAAAACAAGGTAGAAAGCTATATAATGCTGACATGACTGACTCCCCGAGAAAGTGACAAAAAAAAAAAAAAAGAAAAAAAGCCTGATGAAAAGAAAGAAAAACAGAAAGAAGAAAAAAATCCAGTAACTTCAAGATATGACAACACAAAAAAAAGGGTATAAAAAAAAAAGAACGCGTCAAGGGAGATAACAATGAAAAGAAAAGAAAACATTCAATAACTTCTACTTCGTAGAAACTAGTTTGCCTTTAAAGACGTTCTCGCTATGGCAGCCATAATTACCACCATAACAGCCGATCAGAGAAAAAATAGATTTTGCAATAAATGGAGACTGATGATGGCTTTTACGAGAAAGTATCTCACGTTTTCAAAGATAAGAATCTTCAACTACTTTGCGATAACTATGTTTATAGAAAGAGTACCACATACAATCGACTCATAAAAGTTAATTATTGTTTCTACCATATCTAGGCTGTTGCTGCTCAATGCTAACTTTATAATTTTGACAAGAGTTTAAAATCGTCTCTGCCATCGTATCGAGGATAACTCTTTTCGATATGCAGCTTCTTTCCTACAGATGCAACGTACCGCTATTTCCAAGGCAAATGTTCAGATGAACTCCATTCTTTAGTTCAACCTGTTCAAACCTTTACAACTAGGACACGCCATAATTTTTTTTCCTATAGTCAATTCGCAGACGTTTCTTCCATGCTCCCAGTTCAAAAATAAATGCCACTCAGCGATTTCTATAGAACCGTCATTTTGTGAAGTGACTCTTGTGTGATTTCCTCTAACAAGACGTCGATCTTGACCTCTTCAATCAAAGGTCAATCCTTATCTGTTATTTTCATTCTCAGAAACCTACAAAAGATAGCTATGATTTACCACGTGGCTCAAGGGCCATGGCGCAAAGAAGAAGTTACTCAGTGCTCTTTATCCAGCCGTGATAGAAAGAGTTATTTCCCACTCTCTGGATTCTTTCCAAAAGACGCCACAT
>OZ010600.1:10429935-10474935 GCA_963932145.1 Acanthosepion lycidas
TCTATCTATCTATCTATCTATCTCTGTTAATTACCTATGCCTGTTAAAATCTATGCCTGTTAATTATCTATCTATCTATCTATCTATCTATCTATCTATCTATCTCTGTTAATTACCTATGCCTGTTAAAATCTATGCCTGTTAATTATCTATCTATCTATCTATCTATCTATCTATCTATCTATCTATCTATCTATCTATCTCTGTTAATTACCTATGCCTGTTAATTATCTATCTATCTATCTATCTATCTATCTATCTATCTATCTATCTATCTAAGACGTGCCTCAGTTGATCCGCTGTTCTTTTTTAATTTCCCCCGGTACGCCCCCAAGTCCATGTTTTCCCCCAAATAGCTGGAATTAGCAAAAGCAAAGGAAAACTAAATATATGAACAATGAACAGTGGCCGGTATTTCGTGCTTTCTTCGATTTGAGAACTATCAATCAATAATCTAGCGCAAACAGCTCTGACACTTTTTCGATTTCTTCACGCGAAGGCAGAGTTGTAGTGAGAGGGCGCCTGGTGGCCAGAATCAAAGCAATACGAATCCATTAGTCCCTGTTGCTTGAAAATAATTGAGAAATATCTGTCAGAAGAGCCTCGAGAACAGACTTCTCTATCGAGGCTTGCGCCAATTGGAGCCAGATCTCACAATGCCGAACTGCAAAAGATCAACGTGCAGGAAGAAATGAGTTTATTTATTCCTCATGTTATTTGCTTTTCTTTTTACAACTGTTTTTTTTTTAACTTTTGTCCTTTATTTCTCTCTTTCAATCATTCTTTCATAATTCCTTGCTTGCCTTTCTTTCTTTCTTTCTTTCTTTCTTTCTTTCTATGAAAATATATTTTTGCTGATTTCTATTCTTTTCCAAATATGCTTTTCTTTCTTTGTTTCACGCTTGCTTGCTTGCTTGCTTTCTTGCCTATATTTATTTCGTACTTGATTGCCTTTCTTTCTTTCTTTCTTTCTTTCTTTCTTTTTCTTTGATGTTTTTTACGTGTTTTTCTTTCTTTTTTTTCTTTCTTTCGTTCTTTCTTTCTTTCTTTCTATGATGAGATCTTCCTTTTTGGTAATAATGAACTCTTTTCCTAATACGATTTTGTTTGTTTGTTTGTTTGTTTCTTTCTTTCTTTGATGTTTTTTACGTGTTTTTCTTTCTTTCTTTTTTTTCTTTCTTTCTTTTGTTCTTACCTTCTTTCTTTCTTTCTTTCTTTCTTTCGTTCTTTCTTTCTTTTTCTTTCTTTCTTTCTTTCTTTCTTAACCTTGATATAGTAGTAATTCTTTGATTCTTTCTTACTTTTTTTCTTTTCCTCGATATGATAGTAAATCTTTGATTATTCTTTATTTGTTTCTTTTTCCCTTGGTATGGGAGTAACAATTTGATTCTTTCTTTCTTTCTTTCTAACTTTCTTTCTTTCTTTCTTTCTTTCTTTCTTTCTTTCTTTCTTTCAATATATCTTAACACACTCCTCACCTGTAAAGTTCATCTGACAAAAAACCGCGGTCAAAGGCCGCTTATGCACCCCTTAACCGCAAGTACAGTGTCTAATTTTCCCCATCATATTTGTTGATTCTTACAACCGTAGACAAACGATTTCTCTGGAGCCATTTCTTTTTCTCTAGAAAAGGCAGCCAAGATAGGGAGGTGCTGAAAACAAGGAAACAGAGCAAAATGAAATAAAAATTATAGCACCGCTCGATCACATATGGGTAAGAGAGAAACTCGGATGAGGTCTACCACGGAATATATGAACGAGCGGCGCAATATCGAGTCTAGTTCGTTACCACTCCGTCACCGACGCCCGTTGGAACAGTTGGTATAACGTTTGCATGATGACGTAACTGTCCGGGTTTCAATTCTCGGTAGTAGATGCGAACTTCTGAGTCCCAAATATAGGACGAAACGGCCGTTCAGTGCTTTCTGCATTCTGTTGAAGTTTCTTCTAGATTCGATGAATTACTTATTTATATTATTATAATAATATTACACCTATTCTACTCCTTCTTGGGCTCACCTTTTCCACTGACATTGTGTAGAGTGTTGTGAATGAAATTGCTCCGTCGTTTGCTGGAAAATTTGGCTCACTTTGTCGTACCAGAAGTTTTTTTCTCGTCAGAATCCATCTGGTACATTTATAAATCTATCATTCGACTGTGTTAATAAATACTTTGGCCATATTCGGTCTGGAGTTCTTGTTCTATATCGCAAGATTCTTGACAAAATTCATGGAAGGATCTTTAAAAAATGTTTTGGGGCGGTAGGTTCTGGGAAAGTTCAATAGTCAATCAGCATGAGTGAGCAGACCGCGAGGTGACTCTCTGACTAATATTTTGACATGTATGAAGGTCCCTTTAGCAAGGACATTTTTAACTATTGTGGCTCGCGATCAAGATTTTAGCCAAAGAGTAAGATAATGCTCTTTACATTTTCTTCAAATATGAATATTGCCCGCTTTGTCAGAAAATATTTTCAAAAACATCGGATCATTTGAAGAGCCTCGTTATCTCCAGAGGTTAATCGAATATTTCACTCACCCTTGCGTATATATATATATATATATATATATATATATATATATATATATATATATATATATATAAAAGTAAAACTGAAAAACTGCAAACACACACCCCGGTCGGAAAAAGGAGATGCTGGGACAAACAAACTCGATCTAGCGTATCTTACAAGGCATTCTGTAAGCCTGCCTGTCTGGTAGGGTTATGGTATGTTAAATATCATTTTTCTACCAAGGTCTTTATTCGTATTTTTGTGACAAATATTTAGGAATTTAAAAACCAGACATCGGAAAAGTATGGATATATTTGTCACATGGTGTGAGATACACATTAGGCATGTCAAAATCAAGCGTAAAATCGACTACCGATTCGTCGACCTAAATTAAAAACCAGACATAGGAAAAGACGTTAAATTTGGATCGTATAATGATTTTGCTCGTTTATTTTGTCTAATGTCACTATAAATGTATCTTACTTTTTCCAGTGAATTTTTTTTTTTTAAGTTAGGTGAACAAATCGGTAGTCGATTTATGCTTGATTTTGACATCCCTAATGTGTATCTCACACCATGGGACGCCTCTTTTGCTGACAACCATCCGTTTCCTCTTTATGCCATTAACAGTTTCATTCAATATCTTGTCTTAGAAACAGGCGTATTTCTTTTCTGTGTCTGGTATGAACACCGTCTGTTCTGTTCGTTTTATGTTGCTAAGATTATATCAGCTAGTAATAAATTCTGGAAGCACTACTTTTTTAACTATGATGCCATTCGAGGCAGAGTGTTACTGAATAAGAGGCACAGTTTATGTGGTATATAGGGAAGATAATGGTTCCTAGCCGTGGAGAGGACAGAATAGCTGTGCATATTAAATAAATTCGGTAGATGTTTTATACTTCTTTCTATTATTCTATATTAACGAAACTGGTTCTGTATAATCAAGAAATCTACTTTTTAATAAGGGATATGACAGTTTTCTCGAATATCTTTCCCGTATAAATCAAGCTTTTCTGGCATTTCAAGTAGCTCTTTGTGCCGGCTCTATCAAAAGCGTTTGAGTAATCGAGTAAACATAGTTATCGTCCGATGCATGCTTAAGAAATGGACAGCATACTAAGATCAGTCAGTTATGTGCCATGCGTGATACACGCTTGGGTGATAATGTATCATTTGATTCATGACTGACGAGGCAGATTTTTTCCCACAGTAGCTTGCCATTTCTTTCTGCAGTAGATCAGTTGGCATCAAAGGCTGTAGAACCCAGCCTGCCCTGCTATTTACCCATACCAAGGGGGAGAAGAGGATGATTCATACCTTTCCCAAGGATTTTTTAGGATAAAGATTAAAAAGTATCGAGACAGTCCCGGAAAAAAACTGAGATCTATAGCAAGCCAATCTATCTATCTATCTATCTTGGCCAATTCATATCTATCTATCTATCTATCTATCTATCTATCTATCTATCTATTTGTTGTGGACCGAGAATAGGTCAAAAAGAAACCTCGAACAATTTAGTGAAAACATATTATTAACCAAAAAGAACGAATACAAAAGTGTTGCACGTCCGACTGAGGGCAAAGTACAGTAGTCAACTCGTCAACTGTAGACAGCGATATTTAGTTACCACCCCCACGAGGGTTACATGTGGCACAAGGCCGGTTTAACGTGGGATCTCCGAGCCCGTAGGCTCGAACAAAAATAATCCCTCTTTGAACCCGCATAAACGGGTTCAGGAGCAGTCAACCTCCCCGAACGAGACTCTACCCTTCGGCGAAGCATCGTCTGGGTTCCTCCCCGCCCGAAGGCAGAGAGTTGGACTGTTTAGCTGTAACAGGTCAACTCTTGAGAGACATAATCTTCCCGTATATATAGTAATAGGACGAGTCCATTTAGTCCATAAAGGTAGGTCCCATAACACTATCTATTTATCCTGGCTTATTCATAACTATCTGTCTCAGTTTGTTCATATATATCTGTCTGAAACAAAAAATATCTATCTATCTATCTATCTATCTATCTATCTATGTCAGTCTTTTCGTATCTATCTATCTATCTATCTATCTATCTATCTATCTATCTATGTCAGTCTTTTCGTATCTATCTATCTATCTTGGCCTATTCATATCTATCTATCTATCTATCTATCTATCTATCCTGGCTTATTCATAACTGTCTCAGTTTGTTCATATCTATCTGTCTGAAACAAAAAATATCTATCTATCTATCTATCTATCTATCTATCTATCTATCTATCTATCTATTAAAACATTTAACAAAAGTTAATGTTCATCTCTCTCTCTCTCTCTCTCTCTATCTATCTATCTATCTATGTCAGTCTTTTCGTATCTATCTATCTATCTATCTATCTCAGTCTATTTCATATCTCAAACAAAAAATGTAAAGATAAATAGAAAAACTCCACTGATAAAACAAGCAAAAGACGAAACCAACACAACGAATGCTTATAGGTTATGTCAATGGCAACGATTCCCTCAAACTGCATCTAATATACCGACTGTTTTTGACGTACTAAATAAAAGTATGTAGAATTGATTCCTATTAGTTCCTGTGTTGCGTGTAATTGTCATTGAAGTCTTATAAAATATTAATTCACAAAGATGGCGCAGGAAAACTTGCAATCAAATTCAATTAATATTAAGTTTGCATGTGTATATGTACTAAGAAAATCGATGATAGTAGAAATAGGTTATCTATCCGACGATGGTAGTTTTAACACAAGGTAACATAGTGGAGCCTGGAGACACGGCTAGGTATGACTTGTCAGTCTAGTTACATCGGCACGTCTTTCCGGGACAAAAAATATTAACAGAATCTGTCACAAGATTGATTGTAAGCAAATAAATTATAAATTTGATCCTTGGAGTATCTACTGTCAGATTTTACTTGAAAGTTTCTAAGAATATATATATATATATATATATATATATATATATATATATATATATATATATATATATATATATATAAATATTAAGAAATATAGTTTTATATTTATCGGATAATTTGCTCACTATCAGAGATAGAGCGTATGTAAATATGAAAGTGAACATTGAAGTCACCACTCAGAAGCGACAGACCTTTTCATGCTAAACGCTATCATTAGGGCTGATGATAGCGTTTAGCATGAAACTGTCTGTGGCCTCTGAGTGGTCACTTCAATGTTCACTTATATATATATATATATATATATATATATATATATATATATATATAGTGTGTGTGTGTGTGTATTTAGGCAGCAATCCCTCATTTATACATGTTTCATTAAAGATGAGAAAGTAATGCGATTAAGTATTTTTAATTAATTTTATATATATATATATATATATATATATATATATATATATATATATATATATAAAATATATATAGGTAATAAATCCATTGGTATGTAATCCAAGTGGATCCTAGTAATATAAAATGTTAAAACTGATCCACAAAAAGAGCTCAATGTATAACTTTTTAGCTTCGGTTTTTGAAACATGGCAAATCCTGTGTAGCGAAGGAACCATATTTTAAATCAGTTAATCTATAATATTTATGCTCTGTAAATTTAAATTGAGCACTGTTTTGTAAAGATAAAAATAACAATCAAGAACCCCGGATTGTATATCTTACTGTTCTTTCTTTTTATTATAATATATATATATATATATATATATATATATATATATATATATATATATATATATATCCTTGTGCAGGTATGCAGAAAATAGAAAAGAACACGTTGGGTGCATAATCCGGGGTTCCTTAGTATTTTTGTTTTTATTTTTAAGAAGACAGTCCTCCATACAGAAGTAGAGCTTATATTATAATAATATTTTTTGTTTAAAAATATGATTCCTTTGCTACATAAGAGTTCTCATGTTTCAAAAACGAGAGCCGAAATCATCCAAATATTTGGATGATTTCGGCTCTCGTTTTTGAAACATGAGAACTCTTATGTAGCGAAAGAATCATTTTTTTTAAACAAAAAATATTATTATATTATATATATATATATATATATATATATATATATATACACAGACACATACACACACATATATATGTATATACACACATACAGACACATACACACAGGCATATATATATGTATATACGCACACACACAGACACATACACACACGCACATATAGATGTATATATATGCACACATATATATGTATATATGTATGTATACACACACACACACACATATACATATATATATATATATATATATATGTATACATACATATATATATATATATATATATATATATATATATATATATATATATATATATATATATATATGTATATATATATTTAATTTACCCGTTGCTTTCGATGTATGACGGTACTGCAACTCAGTCTTAGAACTAAACAACTTGAGTACCTGCACATATTATTTGATTATAATGGTGAAGGCTTATACGGAAACAACCACACATTTTAGAAAGCTGGAAACAGAGAACTGGTTTATACATTGCGCCACAAGTTTCTCAAACGACCCTCCTCAGGTTTTGTATTCGGAATTTTACTTCTCCTTGACTGCTTGTCACAGGCGAGAAGTGCCAAAGTAAGAACTAGACGAGATATCCGTGGACACGAGTAGAGGAATGACAATAAAATAGATTAGATAAATGGTGTTGTTCGAGATTCCCTCTAGGTTACCTGGATCGATATACACCTGATGAAGGCAGAGAGGGCGCAACGGCCGAAACATTGGGACAACAACGAAAATGAGGACAATAATCCGTATGTAAATAAAGTAAATAGTAGCAATCCATGGAAAGTACTTGGGTTAGAAAAAACTACGGCGCCTTCTGTGATGAATTAACATCAAGATACTAAATAGAGAACTAGAAAGGACCAAAATAAAAAATAATTACATATCAATATTATTTAATGAAACATGTCTGAATGAAGATATGCTGCATATATATATATATATATATATATATATATATATATATATATATATATATATATATATATACCGGGTGTAACAGCAAAATTGTCTTTTTGTTAGATTAAGCTTTTAACCGTTGTATCTTAGAAATGATTAAAGATATCTTACTAGAATCCTTCGAAGTTTTTATAACACTATTGGACTCTACTTTGAACAATAAGGATATATTTAGCTCTAAGTTGAAAGGATGAACCTTCTTGCTGTTGTGACCTCCAGATCCAGTTTTCCTCTCTACTGTTCCCTCTTTTTTAAACTTATTCACCGTTTTCTTGATGGTTCTTGAATGGACTTTGAAGATGGAAGCCAGGGCATGAATGCTGGTACCATTACTGAAGGCCTGAATATTCTTTTACCTCTCAGCGTTTCTCAGCAGAGAAGACATAGTGGGGCTGACCCAAAACGATTTTAACCTGTTCTCTTTCTAGCTGAATAACCCAAAGGATATTTCAGTGAGTCTTACGACAAATGGTGCCAAGATGGCTAAACGTCTTATCTGAAAACCTGGAAAAAAGAAACTCAGTTTTTTTTTTTTTTTTTTTTTTTCGTTTTTTTTTAGATATTAAACATTTTGTGGGATGTTGTTATGTGATTTCGACAATTTTGCTGTTACACCCGTTATATATAAAATACGTTCGGACCAGTATTTAAGTTTCACGACACTACAATTGTCACTTTCCAGCCTTGCTAGAGTCCCGAAGCGTCTACATAGCCTTGTGGGCGATTAATTATTTTACTCCCTACAACTCTTTTCTACACTGACGAAACGGTGCGAACCTCAAGGTACTCTATTTACATAGACACATGTCACAGTGGATGAAGGCGTTGGTTAGATCCAGTGACAGGACCCAAAGAGTGTGAGCTCAATAACTTTCAGAGGGAAAATTAACAGGAGATAACTGATAACTGACATCCATTAAACATGGCACGTGAAACTAGAACATAAAGGGTTCAGTTCGACATTCCAACCATCTGAAGAAGGTACAACGGCCGAAACGTTGTAATAAATATGGCGACAATCCGAATAATGTAAATAATGTATATAATACCTCATCTCAGAAATATAGACAGATACTGAAAAGCCGAAACGTTGTAATAAATATGGCGACAAAGATGAGGACAATAGTCCGAATAATGTAAATCGTGTATATAATACCTCATCTCAGAAATATAGACAGATACTGAAGGGCCGAAACGTTGTAATAAATATGGCGACAAAGATGAAGACAATAGTCCGAATAATGTAAATCGTGTATATAATACCTCATCTCAGAAATATAGACAGATACTGAATGGCTGAAACTGGTGTCCTCATCTTTGTTGCTATATTTATTACAACGAAGATGAGGACAGTAGTCTGAATAATGTAAATAGTGTACATAATGCCTCATCTTAGAAATATAGAGAGATACTGAAAGGCCGAAACGTTGTAATAAATATGGCGACAATCCGAATAATGTAAATAATGTATATAATACCTCATCTCAGAAATATAGACAGATACTGAAGGGCCGAAACGTTGTAATAAATATGGCGACAAAGATGAGGACAATAGTCCGAATAATGTAAATCGTGTATATAATACCTCATCTCAGAAATATAGACAGATACTGAAGGGCCGAAACGTTGTAATAAATATGGCGACAAAGATGAAGACAATAGTCGGAATAATGTAAATCGTGTACATAATACCTCATCTCAGAAATATAGACAGATACTGAATGGCTGAAACTGGTGTCCTCATCTTTGTTGCTATATTTATTACAACGAAGATGAGGACAGTAGTCTGAATAATGTAAATAGTGTACATAATGCCTCATCTCAGAAATATAGACAGATACTGAAAGGCCGGAACGTTGTAATAAATATGGCGACAAAGGTGAGGACATAACACCGTCAGCTCATTTTAACAGACATACAGCTTGCGATGGATAAATTGTCGTCCATATGACGCAAAAATGAACATAACACCGTCAGCTCATTTTAACAGACATACAGCTTGCATTGGATAAATTGTCGTCCATATAACACAATAATGGAAATAACACCGTCAGCTCATTTTAACAGACGTACAGCTTGCGATGGATAAATTGTCGTCCATATGACGCAAAAATGGAAATAACACCGTCAGCTCATTTTAACAGACATACAGCTTCCGATGGACAAATTGTCGTCCATATGACGCAAAAATGAAAATAACACCGTCAGCTCATTTTAAAAGATATATTTACCAAAATTTCCACAAAAATATCTTGAATTACTAAAAAGTAAATTTATACAATAAAATCGACATTGGCTTCAATGACTGTCTTCATACAACTTTGGAGTTTCCCGCATCTCTTTTGGGCGGTCTCCTTGTTTAAGTTGGTGAATGTTGTCAAAATCCTTGCCTTCAGTTCATCTTTGGTTTCACAAGGAGTTTTGTTGGACTCTCTCTCTTAGCTGCGTCTCACATATGATAATCAAGGGGATTACAGTCTAGGGAGTTAGGGCACCAGATGTAAGGGCTTATGGTGTTACAGAAATTGTCTGACAGCCATGGCTGGGTTCTCCTGCTTGTGTGGCATGGTGTAGAGTCCTGTTGCCAGACATATAGTCTTCCAGCAACTACCCTCTTGACCCGATCACTACAATCTTAACCTTTTGAAGTCCTCTCGGGCCAACGGTTTCTACTCGCAACAACGTTATTCATGGATCCTTTACATTAGGTGACATTTACGTCTCAGATTGCGTAAACAGTAATAAAAAATATTTAAAAATAAAGTGCTCCTAGCTGGATCATGAGACGAACGATGCATAACGGTATTGATGAAGTCACAACACTACAGGGTGATCGAAAACTAACTATAGATTTTAAAATACTTATAATTTATTTATTAACTATAATTTTTACAAGAAATGGATATGTGAGGAAAGCGTTTAGCATGAAGTTTCATTTAAAATTCAGTATAGGTACTAAATTTTGCTAGCAGATTCTCGAGCCGCTCAGGAATCCTGTCGACTGATTTCACCAGGAACTCTTGTGGTATGGAAGAAATAACGTCTAGTATTCGCCCTTAATGTTCTTTCAAAATCTTGGTTTGGTATAGTAGACATGTTCCTTTAACCGCTCCCACCACAAAAAAAAAATCCCAGGGTTTGTCAGGACACCTGGCTGGCCACTCATACATAAAATATGGAGTTACTTTTCAATCACTGTGTATAATTAAATCTTTCAGTGGTAAATACGATTGTTTGCCAATACTGTATTCGTGGCAGTTATTTGCATAAAGAATTAAGGATCCTAGAAAACAGCGTTTGTAATTGACCTTTGAACGTAAATCTAGACTTAGATTCTACATCGAATTATTATAGCCACAATGATGGCTTCTTCAGATTCTCATTTTATATGACCTCCGATCTGCCCAACTTCTTTAGACCGGCCGGGTATAGATCCTTGATTCGCAGAAAAACGTAATCCCCACTACCAAATCTAGACATGAATCAACAGTAAAACTGATCGATCTATCTATCTATCTATCTATCTATCTATCTATCTATCTATCTATCTATCCTGGCTTATTCATAACTGTCTCAGTTTGTTCATATCTATCTGTCTGAAACAAAAAATATCTATCTATCTATCTATCTATCTATCTATCTATCTATCTATCTATCTATCTATCTATCTATCTATCTATCTATCTATCCTGGCTTATTCATAACTGTCTCAGTTTGTTCATATCTATCTGTCTGAAACAAAAAAATATCTATCTATCTATCTATCTATCTATCTATCTATCTATCTATCTATCTATCTATCTATCTATTAAAACATTTAACAAAAGTTAATGTTCATCTATCTATCTATCTATCTATCTATCTATCTATCTATCTATCTATCTATCTATCTATCTATCTTGGTCTATTCATATCTATCTATCTATCTATCTATCTATCTTGGTCTATTCATATCTATCTATCTATCTATCTATCTATCTATCTATCTATCTATCTATGTCAGTCTTTTCGTATCTATCTATCTATCTATCTATCTATCTATCTATCTCAGTCTATTTCATATCTCAAACAAAAAATGTAAAGATAAATAGAAAAACTCCACTGATAAAACAAGCAAAAGACGAAACCAACACAACGAATGCTTATAGGTTATGTCAATGGCAACGATTCCCTGAAACTGCATCTAATATACCGACTGTTTTTGACGTACTAAATAAAAGTATGTAGAATTGATTCCTATTAGTTCCTGTGTTGCGTGTAATTGTCATTGAAGTCTTATAAAATATTAATTCACAAAGATGGCGCAGGAAAACTTGCAATCAACTTCAATTAATATTAATTTTGCATATATTGTTTTCTTTTTCAATAAATTCAACTTGTAATTTCTCTAGATGCATAAATAACTCGTTTCCTCTGAATTTATCAAGTGTTGAAATTAGGTAAGGTTTGGAAATATTCATAAATGTACAATTCATTTATGATATCCTAGGAAATATATCAACGATAAAACATTTAACAAGAGTTAATGTTCATAAAAATACAAGTCTGAGAATATTCTGTAGAAATGGAGCTCATTCATTTACTCGTTAAAGATATCGATCTTTTGTCTGGGAGAAAAAAAAGAAGTAAAAAAAAAAAAAAATGGCTGTGTTGCATCCTGTCGATAATTTGTGTTCACTGAGAGAGGCGGTAGCCAACAGCAAAACGACGTCATAATCAATAGAAGACAATAAAAGAAAGAAAACAAAAATTAAACTAAATAAAAAACTGGAAGGAAATAAAAAAACAGATAACAAATACGCCATTCCTAACGAAGCATTTTATTATTCTCTTTAAGAAAAATATTAGATTTTGGATTTGTTGATATCTGTCTGAAAAAAAATGAGAAATTAAAAATTGAATTTAGATAATGGGACAATATATAACTGAGTATTGACATCGAGGTATAAAAAAAAATAAAAAAATTAAATATAAAAAAATTAAAAAAAAAAACGAAAGAAAATTTTATTTAATGATAAAATGTCATACAAGTTTTCTCTTCTGTGGACATGTAGCGTTCCCCACTATGAAATCCCACCGTCATGAACATACACATTCGTTAGACACAAAGATATGAGTGCTGAACTGATATGTACTATTGGTCCTTCTATATGACAGTGAATGTAGGGCACTCCGTGTCGAAAATAAATTATTTCAGAAGTCTGTTTAACACACAGTGACAATAGAATAAGCACTTCCCATTTTCTCTCTCGCTTGTAACCATACGTCACAATAAAATAAACGTTTTTCAGAGCTAAAACTGAATTGGTCAAATAAAGCTTTTTAGCATCCCGCTAAAATCTTTTTTATCAAGATCAATTTTCGTACAAAAACAGGATCACAGAGCTTATTCAGCTTAATGTATATTTTCAGAAAATCTTAACTTCTAATTGGTCAGTTAATATTTAATAACATCGACCTAGTTTTTGACCTTACTAAAAAGATAATTCCGCCAAAATCTATCAAGCTTCTCTGATCCTACCACGTGACCAAAGTTAGCAATAAAACATTAAACGTCTTTCATCTTCGACAGTCAGCCCGTTTTTGATGACTTCTCCCCCGGTAGTTTTAGTGGGGGATTGGAATGCCGTCCTTGACCCCGATATAGATCGTATAGGGCAAAATCCGGGTACTAACAATCCTGATGTGAAGGCATTTCGGGATCGGCGGGTTTGATCTTGTCGATAAGTTCCGGAATGAGCACCCTCGGGAGGTAGCATGGACTTGGACAAATAGTGGCAACTCGGCTTCTGGGACGCTTGCGAGCTACCTGGACCGAGTCTTATTTAAGAGAGGGCTCTTAGGGCTCTTAGGGTGTCAAAGTTTTCACTATATAGTTTATACGAATCATAGGCTTGTCAGGGTCCGTGTAAACTTAGATAAGCCTAAGGCCAGAATGGCTGGTTACTGGAAATTCAACTGTTCATTATTTGGTGAGCAGGGTTTCCAGGACCAGCTGCTACTAATGATTAAGAGGGAATTGACGGGGGCGGTTGTGGGAAACGCCTGGTGGGATAATTTAAAATTCAAAATTAGAACGTTTGCTGCCGATTTTAGTCGTCGAGTCAATCTAGATAGATTAGCGGCGCAAACGGCTTTAGCAGATAAAGTTGACCGGGCCGTGAAATCCCGTGTTAGTGGGGATATAGCCTTAGCTAAGGCAGAGTTGTCCTCCTTGCTTATCAAGAAGGATCAAGCTCTGGTAGTTAGGGCTAGGCTGAAAAGAATGTCTTCTGAGGCGACGAACATGACCGCTGAACTGTGTGACTTTCCCTGCCTTGGGCAGCTGAAGCGGCTAGGTGCGAGGGTCCCATTACAGAGTCGGAAATCTGGGAAGCGCTGAAGCAGGTTGGCCTGGATAAGTCTCCGGGACTAGATGGTCTTCCCTACGAAGTTTACTTGAGGCAGTCGCCCGTTTTTGTTCCTTTTCCGGAACTGATTTTCAAACACTGGATGAAGCAGGGGTCTATACCTCAACGCTTCACCAGGGATGTGATCAAGTTGCTGCGTAAGGACAAGAACGGTGGGGATGGGTTAGGGAACTTTCGCCCTTTAACCATGTTAAACACTGAGGTAAAGATTTTGGCGAAGATCTTAGCCAACCGTTTGTCTTTTCTGATTGTCCCCGAACAGACTTGTGCTGTGAAGGGCAGGACTATTCAGGATAACCTTCATATGGTACGCTTGATCTTAGAACAAGTCGACAGTGAAGCCGCGCTGATCAATTTAGATCAGTCCAAGGCCTTCGATAGGGTTGACCATCGGTTTCTGGAGGCTGTCCTTTCGGCGGCCGGTTTCGGAGCCGACTTTCGCTCCTGGATCCGACTTTTGTATGCGACCCCCGGTGCGCTGGTGGAAGTGAATGGGGTAAGATCGAAACCTTTCGTATTGTCTCGCTCCATTCGTCAAGGTTGTTCGCTTTCGCCTCTGCTTTACGTTCTTGCGTTGGAACCATTCCTTCGCAAGTTAAAGGCGAATCCGGTCCTGCGCGGAATTACCCTGCCTGGGGCTACCACCTCAGCTAGGTATTCTGCCTATGCTGACGACGTTTCGGTTCTTGTGTCGAGCAGAGCCGAGATTGACGAAGTCAGCAAGGAGACCAGTGGGTATGAGATGGTGACAGGTGCCAAGATCAACCGCGATAAGTCTGTGGGATTGCGGTTGGGTGCGTGGAAGGGAGTTTCTCTTCCCGGACCTTTCCTCTGGACGGATGGGCCGATCAAGATACTCGGCGTTTGGTTCGGTCCTGATCTCCAGTTGGAAATGAATTGGTCGGAGGTGCAAGGGAAGGCCGAGATCGCGGTTAATCTGTGGGCTCGGAGGAGACTTTCCTTGAAGGGAAGGGCGGAAGTATGTGTTTCACACATCTATCCGATTCTCCTGTACCGACTCTCTGTACTTCCACTCCCGTATGCCAGACTAATTTTATTAGTACGGACCTTGTTCTCTTTCTTGTGGAGAGACAAGGCCCCTATGGTATCTCGCGAGATCTGTTGCCTTCATCCCTCTGAGGGCGGCTTGGGTATGCCTAGCATTGAGATTCGTCAACATATGCTTCGCACCACCTTTCTAGACCGAATGTGTCGCGGATCGGATGAGGAGGGTGCCTTTTGGAAAGAAGACGTCCGCAAACATTTCCCGTCCCTGAGAAGTGTGCACTCGTGCACCCCGAGCCGAGTGCTCCTTCTATCGCGAATGTCGTCATGCTCTGAAGCTCCTCTTACGGGCTTCGGATGGCCTCTCCAACGCCCAGGCGTTGTCTCGTAAGGCATTGTATCAACTGTTAGTTAGGGGGGCCGTTCAAGATGATCTGATTGGCGAGCTCGGTCTTCGAAGGAGGAGGCTCGCTCGATATGGCCTTGGGCGTCTGGGTTGAAATGCCTCAATAACGATGAGGAATCACTCCCCTGGCTGGTGATTCGTGAAGCCCTCTGGGTCGGCAAGAGACTTTATTCAACAGGCTTGGAGAAATATCTAAACTGTCGTCGCTGTACTGGGGAAGTCGAGACCATTGGTCACGCCTTCTTTCAGTGCAGGGCGGTAGTGCCGTTGTGCAGGTTTGTTGAAGGCCTCATGGTTCGCATGCTGCAGGGAAAGTTTTTTGTCCTTGTAGCCAATTCTGTTTGTAGCAATGTGGTGCCGCAGATGACGAAGGCTGAACACTATGTGTTCTGTTGCTTACTAGGGGTTATGACAGTCGTGATTTGGACGACGCGTCAGAAGGAATTCTATGAGGGCGAGAAGTTCACTTCTTCCCAACTGATCTTGTACTTTAAGCATCAGCTTAAAGTCAAGATTAGGACGGAAAGGCGGCGGCTTACCTCATCAGAATTTGGCAAAAGGTGGATGAATCTTGCGCGTATGTGCCGAGTAAAAGGGGCTGACCTTGAGTGGCATTTTGATGTCGGTTAGGCATTAGGATATTGTTTTTTCCTGGGTTGAACTTGGACAGTTTCTCTTCTTTTTCTGTAAACTTAGCTGGGTGTGTTTGCTCATTGGTTCCTTTTTCTTTTTTTTTCTGTCCCCATTTGTTTTCCTTTTGTTTAACTCCCCATCCCCTCCCTCGTTTAGGTGGTCAGTGATGTCAGTTCTCTGGTGGATGCGGGGCGCCTTTCGTTTTGCGTGTGTGTTTTTCGTATTTGTTGTGTATGAATGTGTGTGTGCCTGTGTGAATGCTTGGGAGGATTGAATGTTTTCCTTTATCTTTTCATAGTCCCGCATCGATTTCGTCCGGTTAACTGATATTTCTGCCACATTTAAAGTTTGTGGGGGGTTTTATTACTAACACCTTTTTGTTTAGTTTCTTGTAAATATTTTATGTGTCATTGTATATATTCATTGGGGATCTTTTTAAAAATTGTTGTTTTATGCCCCTCCCCCTACAGTCAATAATTGTAAATAAGGGGAGTATTTAGGATTTTCATTGAGTCAAAGAGGTTTTTTGGTGGATGTAGTAAGAAAGGTATGAATAAATGTGTTGTTTTGGTGAAAGGAATATTGTTCTGTATGATAGGGTCAGTGGTTGTGGCTAGCTAAGTTTTATATTAAGACAAGTGATGACCGTCCTTTTCCCCAACCCCCCTTTTTGGCCTTGTGCCGCATTTATTTTATATATACAATAATAAATATTGTCAGCCGATCGGAATCCTTTGAACTCGTCACACAGTTCCAGGCTTTACGTTAAAGTTCCTTAACATGATTCCAGCCTGAGAGAACACTCATTCAGACAGCAATATTTTATGACGTACAATCAACTCAAGTTTTCCAAATTCAACTTAATACAAGAATCTTTTTCATACATTTTCAAGCTCAACGTTAATTATCGCTATTAACATAAACACAGCTTGTTTTAAAAAAAATAAACCCACGTATTTCAACTACAGAATATTTTCTTCGAACAAGTGAAAACAAATCGAAGAACAATAATTCAATCAACCTTAAAGTAAGTCGTAAATATATTTTTCCAATTTTTAGTAACAAACTTGAACTGTTAATCATTTTCTTAACTTACAACACACTTTCTCATTATTGTACAGACCATTCAACAAATTACAATCTATCAAACCAGAACTTTGATAACTTTTAACTTTTTTAAACTACCTTTTTACTCCAGTTGTTTGTACCTCTTTGTTATATAAATATTTTATTCATTCTTGTGCAAAAACTGTTGCTTCTCATGTCTGTCCTTATTCTGTGTTTGTTGAATACTGAAATTTAATGTGAGAGGAAATTGTTAATTTCATCACGCATCCTAATTTACTCAACAATTTTTGATCAATCCATTAACACAACCTCCACAGCTTCATAAGATTCTACTTGGATTTCTTCCTATATTACAATTAGTTTGAAAAATATTTATTTAACAAAGTTTACAGAACGAAAGAGTTGTTTTAGTGGCAATTAGGATGTACGAAAACAAAAAGAAGCTCTAAATTCATTCCTTTAAATCCGATCGTTTCAAAATTCTCGAGCAATAACCGAACAGTAATAAAAGTAAGAACTACACGAGATATCCAAAGACAAAGGAGAACAGTCTATCCACATAGACTAAATAACAGTTTCATTTCAGAATCCCCGATAGGAATATATATATATATATATATATATATATATATATATATATATATATATATATATATATATATATATATATATATATATATATATATATATATATATATGTTTGTGTGTGTGTGTGAAAAATATATAGAAAATAGGAAAGAACTCGTTAGGTAAATAATCCAAAGTTCTTTAGTATTTTTGTTATTATTTTTAAAAATAGTGCTCGATACAAAAGTAGAGCATAAATATAATTATTTATTTAAAAATATAATTTCAACACGCTAAACTTTGAACTCTTATGTAGTGTGTTGGAATCATATTTTTAAATAAATAATTATATATATATATATATATATATATATATATATATATATATATATATATATATTTATTTTTTTAAGACATTTTTATGTTTATGTATTCTTTTTATAGATACAAATATTTCAGTAAATGCTCTGCTTTATAATACTTAAACATTTGTATCTATAAAAAGAATGTATAAACATGAAAATGTCTTAAAATAATTGTCGGACTTTGCCCATTTCAATATATATATATATATATATATATATATATATATATATATATATATATATATATATATATATATATTTAAAAAACAAAGGAGTAGAAAATCGAGGTTTTCTACAGCATTAAAGATTGTTGATACCACAAATTCCAATATTCCGTATTTTTGTTGCTTAGTGCGATTATAAAATAAGTACATTCCATCTCCCATCCGTCGCAATAAAATAAAAGTTTTTCAGCGCTAAAGCTGAATTGGTCAAATAAAGATTCTATTTAGAGTTGTTTTTATATTACACGAGTTTAACAGTTGCTAAAAAAAAAAATAAAATAAAATAAAATAAAAAAATAAAAAATTACTGCCAAACGCAATCCTTATATGAAACTTAAAGTATACCGTGTACAAGTTTTCTTCCACTTTGGGGTCCCACAAGCCAACCCACCGACTATCCTCGTCGTTTCATGTCCGTTGGGCACCGGACACCGCCGAATGCCACTCGGCTATTTCCGTCGCTGGTCGCAACCCAAACACTGCTCTTTCTTGCTACACAAACTACTCAATGATGAACTGATTTAAATTGTGGCTCTACAGAAGGATACTGAGCCTATAAGGACGGAACCTGTGAACAAAGATGGAATGGAAGCGAAAAGGAAACTTGTACTTAGAATAAAACAGAGATAATAGAAGTTTCTAGGGCACATAATGAGAAAAGACGGCTTGGAGAATTTGATAATTGTAGGACATATTGAAGGCAAGAGAGACAGAGGAAAAATACATGACCTTGTGTAAGTGGTTGGCAGAACAGGGTCTAGGATAAATATCAAAACTTACTCAGAACCACAAAAGACAGCTATTTGTGGAGAGCCATGATCACTCACGTCTCGAAGGGACACGGCACATAGAAGAAGTTATCATACTGCATACTAATTACAATCATACTGCATACTAATTACAATCATACTAATTACTGATTGAAATCATACTGCATACTAATTACTCATTCTTCTTGTTCTTGTAACGGTATTCACCCGGGGTGTGTTGAGCCGGCTCCAATATTGGAGTTTCATGGGAATTTGGAATTCACAAGCGGTCTTCAAATGAGCACATGAGATTTGATTATAGTGGTGAAGGTTTCGTGCAAGGCCATCCACACTTTTTGAAGGGCCGATTACAGAGACCTGGTGCACAAGGTCCCCAAACGACCCTCCGCAGGTTTTAAATTCAGGGTTTTCCTAGACCAGTTGCTATCCAAGGCTATAGAACCCAGTCTGTCCTGTTATTTACCCATAGCTGGAGAAAGAAGAAGAGGATTCACACCTTTCCCAAGTGAATGTGTAATGGATTCGACTGAAATTCGAACTCGGCTCTCCAATTCCTCAATCCGAGCCGCTATCCATTACTCCACCGATCCCCCTAATTAATTACTAACTAATTACTAATTACAATCATACTAATTACTCATTGCAATTATACTCCACGTGCCATGTCTAATGGATGTCAATTATCTCTTGTTAATTCCCTTCTCTAAGTTCTCCACTGCCTTAACCAGGTATTGAAATCACACTCTTTGGGTCCTGTCACTGGATCTAACTAATGCCTTTATCCATTTGTGTTCTTGAGATGGCACGTGAAAGTAGAACAGTCTACCCCAGTGAACGAAATAAAGGGTTAAGTTTGACATTCCAACCACTTGAAGAAGGCCGAAGCGTACAACGGCCAAAACGTTGTAATAAATATGGCAACAAAGATGAGGAAAATAGTCCGAATAGTGTAAATAATTGACCTTCGTATCCGCGAAAAAAAAAAAAAATAAATAAAAAAATACGGAGTTTCAAAAGTATGTTTTTTTTCCTTGACACCGCTATTATTTTAACTACCTTCACTCCTTGGCAATGCTTATTTTTTAAAACGACAACGTTGAAAACATATGCTGATCTAAACACAGATCTGGGGTTCACCCTTGAAAAAGCAAGAAGCTCACGCCACCCAGCAAAAACAATAACAGACGTAGATTACGCAGACGTGTTTGCCTTGTTGTCAGACACGATTGTGAAGGCTACCAGACTTCTTCATTTCATCGAAGGAACGGCCAGCGAGATTTCTCTTTGCATTAATGCTGGCAAAACAGAATTTATCAGCTACAACCAGAAGGAGAAGTGGAGCTGAAAAACGGCAACAACATCAAATCTGTCCAGGAATTTGTTTATCTCAGCAATAACATCCAGTCAACGGAGAGAAACATTAAAATCCGCAAAGGCAACTCCTGGGGCATCCTTGATGGTCTGAGCACCACCTGAAAGTTCTTCCTCTCTGGCAATCTTAAAAGGGGCTTCTTTAAGGCCATGGTAGAATCTGTCTTGCTCTACGGCTCAACAAGATAGACACTGATGAATCACAAAGAAGCATCGCTTGACTGAACATACACAAGAATGTTACGAGTTGCATTGGACATCAGCTGGAAGAAACACCCAACAAAGAAACGCCTAAATGGACACCTTTCTCCTATCTCAGTTTCGCTAAGAGAGAAAAGGCTTCGGCTAGCTGGTCACTCCTGGAGAAGTAAGTCAGAACTTGTGAGTGATACCCTCCTAATGAATCCATTCCGAGGCTGGAAAACCTCATCACACCTATATTGACCTGCTTATAGATAACTCTGGATGCCATCTGAAGGACCTGCCGACGGCGATGTTTGATAGAGATGGTTGGAAGGAACGTGTCAGGAGAATCTGAGAAGAATTCTTGACTTTAATGAATAGAATTGTAATAAATCATGAAAGTGAATTCGTACATTTTTTATTTTTAGATTGATTATTTATAAAAAAAAATTATATTTCAAACATTCTAAAAATTAATACAATTAAAACCAATGCACTGCAATATTTAGCATTTACCAGTTTATAAAGAAATAAATATGAAAACAATTTTTTTTCATAAATTTATAAACATGTACTAATTTATGAAAATATGGAAACCAACCATAAGGAAATCCTTATTATTTAACATTATATGAAACGATTAGCAATTATCCATTATTTTTGTCAACAAACCTAATAAATAACCTAATAAATTAATAGTGTTTATTATTTTTGTTCTTAATTCTCATGAACAAAAAAAATGTATAAATTCATTTTCGTATGTTTAGGCTTTATTATAATTCTAATCATCACATTTTAAAACAATAAACATTGCCGAGGGGAGGTTTGGTTTGGTTTGTTTTGTTTTACAACAGATCAATCACAATGGGTTATTTAATCCCGACAATTTTTATTATTGCTAATATAATTTCTTCAAAGCTCTATTTCTGGTAACATATTTCTTCAAAAATGTATCGCTGGTAATATTTTTTTTTCAAAGATGTATCACTGGTAATAATTTTATTTCTTCAAAAATGTATCGCTGGTAATATTTTTTTCAAAAATGTATTGTTGATAATAAATGTTTTTTCAAAAATGTATCGCTGGTAATATTTTTAAAAAATCGGTGGTAATATTTTTTTTCGAAAATGTATTACTGGTAATATTTTTTTCTTTAAAAATATATTGCTGGTAACAAATTTTTTTCAAAAATTTATCGTTGGTAATATATTTTTTCAATAATGTGTAGCTGTAATTTTTTTTCTTTCAAAAATGTGTTGCTGATAATAATTTTTTTCTTCAAAAATGTATCACTGGTAATATTTAAAAAAAATCGCTGGTAATATTTTTTTTCAAAAATGTATTCCTGGTAATATTTGTTTTTCTTCATAAATGTATTGTTGGTAATATTTTTTAAAAATGTATCGCTGGTAATATTTTTTTAAAAAAATGTATCGCTGGTAATATTTTTTTTAAAAAATGTGTAGCTGGTATTTTTTCTTTTAAAAATGTATTGCTGGTAATAATTTTTTTAAAAAAAAATGTATCGCTGGTAAATTTTTTTTTTTCAAAAATATGTAGCTGGTATTTTTTCTTTCAAAAATGTATTGCTGGCTGGTAATAATTTTTTTTCAAAAATGTATCGCTGGTAATATTTTTTTTCAAAAATGTGTAACTGGCATTTTTTCTTTCAAAAATGTATTGCTGGTAATAATTTTTTTTTCTTCAAAAATGTATCGTTGGTAATATTTTTTTTCAAAAATGTGTAGCTGGTTATTTTTTTTTCAAAAATGTATCGCTGGTAATAATTTTTTTCTACAAAAATATAATGCTGGTAATAATATTTTACAAAGTATTTCTGGTATTAAAACCTATTTTTAGACTTTGATAGTTTTTGACCTCACTTTTGGCTTAACTATTTACCCATAGATGGGACCCTAACAGGTGCTACCACCCCGGGTCAGGGTGGACCTGGGAACACCAGTAATTAAGAGGTGGTTTCACGCTTCTCAAAACCTCCTGATCAGAGGCTTTGCTGTTGGACGTAGTTTATCGTCATACCCAGGACGGCTGACTTTACCACTAAAAAAATAATAGTCTGAAACTATTATTTAACACAAGATTTTACAGCTTGTCCAACACAAACACAAATGGCCTCACTTAAAACACCTGAATAATGATATTCTTTTTTAAATTAATTTTAATAGTATTAGTCATAGTTTTTATATAGATATTAATATTCTAGTCATAGTTTTTTCATAACTAGTCATATGTCGCCTCTTATCAACGATCTTGTCTGTATGTTACACCCGTCTTAATTCGTTATCACTGACAATCCTTTTCTCTTGATTTTATTTTTAAAAATAATTCTTTGGTTCATTATCAAATTTCCTACTGTCATGAAAAATATTTCTTACTTTACTGCGTGTGCAAATGATGACAGAAGCAAAAGGAGGGTGATGTGGATCAATGTTTAAGACGGTGGACAGTCATAAATAAACCTGAATCTTTATTACCAACTTATGACAAGTTCAGATGGTCAGATACAATCGTGAGTTCGGCTTTATTTTCTCTACCGACAGAATTTGTTATGACATTGTTTAATTAAAAGTCTTTTGATGTGTGGATAAATATACATTGCCTATGTGTGACCCTGAAATGTCGTCTTCAGTTTATGGCAGATAACATCTTTTTTTCCCATATATAGGTTTTTTTAGAGCATTTTACCCCAAGCAAGACGGGAGTGCCACTAGCACGCAAGGGGTTACAGAGAATGAGTGCAAGAGTAAAGAAAATTGTTTGAGGAAAGGATAAAGAGAAGGACGGGGATTATGATCAAGGCATCAGAAAAAAAGCATTACATTTGAATATTTGAAGGTTATAGTATCAGGGAAGCAAGTAAGAGGAAGGGAGCTCCACTGTTAGGAAGTGCAAGAGAATAAGCCTTTGGATTAGAAGAGACGGCCACATTTAACCGTTCCAACAGTGAAAGAGTGGACCAAGATGCCAACCTAGTATCACGCTTAAATTCATGCAGTTGGGGTATCAGTGAAAGTAGCTCGTTAGAGCAGCTGTCATGAAAATATAAGCAGTTATTCCAAACATATACAATTTTATTAAAAAACATATACACCCTTACACAGTGTGCGTGTAGTTGAGTGGTTACTAGAAAGCAATAGCCTGTGAGAGAACCCCAGATGAATGAAGTGTTGTTGTGGAGTTATTTCACAGTGGAGGCTTGTATTAGTACTAGATCGGTCCTAAAATAGGTTCGACGTACAAAACGTTAGGAACTTGATATAATAGGTATTACGCAGAGTAATCTTGTGGTGGCTGACAATTTTCGTATTCGACTAACTGTCGACTACTGTCGTTCGACATCGACGCTATTTAGTAACTGCCCCACGCAGTCAGATGTGGCACAAGGCCGAATTTAATGTGGGGTTCCCTAGCCCGTAGGCTCGTCCAAAACATCCCCGTAGACCCCGCATAAACGGGATCGGGTCTGTATACCTCCCCGGACGAAACTCTGCCCTTCGGCATAGCCTCGTCCGGGTTCCTCTCTGCCCGAAGGCAGAGAGTTCGACTGTCGTTCGACATCGACTAGTATTTAATCACCCCCCACAAGGGTATCATGTGGCACAAGGCCGGTTTAAAGTGGGATCTCCAAGCCCGTGGGCTCGGTCAAAGATATATCCTTTGAACCCGTATAAACGGTTTCAGGGTCGGTTTACCTCCCCGAACGAGACTCTGCCCTTCGGCATAGCCTCGTTCGGGTTCCTCCCCGCCCGAAGGCAGAGAGTTCAACTGTTCCGCCGGTCATCCGACATCGAATGGTATTTAGTCACCCAACCACGAGGGTATCATGTGGCACAAAGCCGGTTTAACGTGGGATCTCCTAGATCGTGGGCTCGGTCAAAAATATATCCTTTGAACCCGTCCGACATCGACTGACCCTCGTTTCTCTTACTACTCCTACTTATATTAGGTGGGAGAGTCTATTAACTATAGAATAGGTGTGTTTCATCATAACAAATGTATAAGAGGAAACTTTTAGCATAGAACATACGGTTACATTCGACTGTAAAATGATAAGACCTAACAGCCAATCTGGTACTGCGTTTAAAGTCAAACGACTATAGAGGAAAGATCATGAGAACAATTACTATAGAAAAATGTCCGAGGAGTTACTCTCCTTAATTCCACCAAGCTTGACCTTTATAACCAAGACCCGCCAGGTCATAATATACAAAAGTGTCGAATCATACTTCGTATTTCATTAGTAAGAAGGCCATTTTATTAGCATATCTTCTTCCCAAGAACCTCTACTTTGTGGAAAAGAATCCTGAGTAAATTTTTCTTCGAGGGGTAGAAATTTAACCTCTAGGGAGAGTCTTAACCATTTTAATTCAGGGCGGACTTGTAGAATAAGTAAAACTCTGAGGCACACTATGAATTTTAAATAAATCAAGACATCTAAAAATAACAAAGACGTCTCCCGAAAGAAGCATTTATTTTAAAGTTATTACACCGTCGACGTATATTTAAGTGGTAGAGTTTTCATTTAAATGCATTTATGAAAACTCTGCTATTTTTTTTTTTTAGACAGACCAATAATGACTAATTTAAATCCGTCGAGGAAGACAAAAGGGAAAAGGATTATCCACTCCTTAAAGATTAAGGATTATCCACTCCTTAAAGATTAAGGAATTTAGCATCCAGTTTAAAATATCAAAGACTTGACTTAGATATGAAAGCTATGTGCTTGATGTCTCTAGCTTTTTAAGTATACATATGTTTTTAGATATAAAAATAATTAATATTAGGTTGGTGCAAAAATGTCGTTTTCTCACATAGTAACATATGTAAGAAAGCGACATTATTTTTGCACCAACCTAATAAATTACGCATCTGGCTATCTTTCAGGGTGCATTAGTGCGCATGGGCGTACCGGTTGAGAAACACTCTATAGAGAGTCTTTTTCAAACTATATGATGTGACATACCGTCAATTTTTTTTTTTTTTTTTTTTTTATCAACGCGCGATGGACTGTGAGTGAAGCTTTCCAATTTACCTGGGTGGTTGCTCCAGCTTCGCTGTGTCCCCATTTTCTTTTAGATATGTCCGATTTTTTTTCTCTTATAAATATAGATTATTTCAGGTGGCTGACATAAATTGATGGTTTTCACCTTTATTAACTAAATTTTACGATCAGCCAAGATCATAAATTGACGTTTTTTTTTTCCAAAAATGAGCAACTTCAGTACAGCAAAAATGGTAGCAAAAAAAAAAAAAAAAAGAGGTCAGGACATAGGTGATCACGGCTCTCCACAACTTCTTTCGGGGTGCATTAGTGAGTCCCGGCGCACCGGTTAAGAAACACTGCTCTAGGGAGAGTCTTTCTCAAACTATATGATGTGAATACCGTCAGTTTTTTTTTCAACGTAGCGATGGACAGGCGTGTGAAGCTTTCCAATCTACCTGGGTGGTTGGTCCAGCTCGCTGTGTCCCCATTTTCTTTTTGATATGTCCAATTCCAGGTTCATTTTGAGACTACCTCTACTAAACATGAAGACAGGATGTCTTATTCGTTCTAAGGCTAGTCATCATTGATGTAACATGTCTTCCCAGTGTGCCGAGGACCGGCGCCATATTTGTGCCACAGAATTATATAATAACGATCCAAGAAAATATTATTTGAAAATTCGTAGAATTATTCATTTAGATCAGAAAAATATAATAAAGAAAATGAAAGTTGCATCATCTTTTTAATTTTCTATTAATTCTGTAGAAATATAAGAGAATGACCTTTTGGTATAATGAGGTGTGGTTCCCCCAGTCACATGCCACATCATGGTGATGTTGTCATACGTATTTCCATTGACGGTGGAGTAATGGATAGCGGCTCAGATTGAGAAATTCGGAGTTCGAATTCCACTCGGATCCATGACATTCACTTGCATGCTAATACTCTTGAGGAAGGTATGAATCCTCTTCTTCTAACCCCCAGATATGGGAAAAAAATCAGGACTTTCTGGGTTCTATAAACTTGGATGGTAACCGGTCTAGGAGAAGAAAAATCTCTGAATTCAAAACCGTCTTGGAGAGGGTTGGGATCCGTCAGGCTATCTTGCTCAAGAAACACTACTTCTACTGTGGGTGGATTTCACATGGTGACCCTACGATTCTACGGGACACGGGATAAAAAATACCGCATTCATTAGTTGTATAGCAATGGCTTTTAACTGAATGAGTGATTGAAAAATGTAACCATAAAATATCGAACTAAAATGAAAAAAAAAATCAGCTATAGTGTGTGTGGGGGGGGGAGAAGAGTATTGAGTACAACTGTTTATTTCTTTGAAGTTTGGGCTACATTCACTTACGTGCTAATACCCTTGAGAAAGGTATGAATCCTCCTCTTCTCCCCCCAGCTATGGATAAATAGCAGGACAGACTGTATTCTATAACCTTGGGCGGTAACTTGTCTAAGAGTAGTACATGTGATACGAGTTACATGTGATAGAAATCGGAGAGCCGATTTCAAATTCTACTCGGATTCATTACATTTACTTAAGTGCTAATACACTTGGGGAAGGTATGAATCCTCTTTTTCTACCCCCAGCTATGGGTAAATAGCGGGACAAACTAGGTTCTATAACATTGGGTAGCAACCGTTCCAAGAGAAGGAAAATCTCTGAATTCAAAACCGTCCTGGAGAGGGATGGGCTCCGTCAGACTATCTTGCTCAAGAAACACTACTTCTACTGTGGCTGCATTTCACATGGTGACCCTAAGATTCTACGGGACACGGGATAAAAAATACCGCATTCATTAATTGTATAGCAATGGATTTTAACATGAGTGAGTGATTGAAAAATGTAACCATAATAAATATCGAACTAAAATTAAAAAAAAATAAAAAAATCTGCTTTGTGGGTAAGAAGAATATTGAGTACAATTTTTTTTATTTCTTTAAAGTTTGGGCTACCAGTAATCCCATCAATGAATCTATCGGAACCTTTTACAATCAATCAGAGGGCTCAAACTACAACTGGGATTATTGCAGACTTGGTTCTATAGACTTGGATGGCAACCGGTCTAGGAGGAGGAAAACTCTGAATTCGAAATCGGTCTGGAGAGGGATGGGCTCCGTCAGGCTATCTGGCCCAAGAAACACCATTTCTACTGTGTCTGTAGTACACATGATGACCCTAGGACTCTACGGCTCACGGGATAAAAATACCGCATTCGTTAGTTGTATAGCAACGCCTGTTAACATGAATGAGTAAGGGAAAAATGTAACCATAATAAATATTGAACTAAAATGAAAATCAAAAAAAAAAAAAAGAAGTTGCATCATCTTTTTAATTTTATATTTATATATTTTTATCTTTATTCAAACAAGCTCGTCAGGTAAGTAACTCACTGCCTTCCCCTATCTGTCTTGCCCTGAATATGCACCGTGTGAGGGTAAAGCTTTTCAAGCCCCCCCCCCCCATCTTCATTATGTGTCTCTTTCATTACGTGAATTTCAGCACTCTTTTTCATATTATATGTAGAATTGTTCTTTTTGTTGCAATTTACTGGTTGACTTTAATTAACCCAATAACCCTAACACTGACCCTAACCCTACCCTAACCCTCACCGAAACACTGGTTCACTTTAAATGCCCCAATAACCCTAATCCTAACCCTAACCCTAACACTGGTTCACTTCAAATACTCCATTAACCCTCATCCTAACACTGGTTCACTTTAAATGCCCCAATAACACTAAGCCTAACACTGGTTCACTTCAAATACTCCATTAACCCTCATCCTAACACTGGTTTATTTTAAATACACCAATAACCCTAACCCTAACCCCCAAATTTCTTCACTTTAAATACACCAATAACCCTGACACTGGTTCACTTTAAATACCCCAATAACACTAACCATTACCCTAACACTGGTTCATTTTAAATACCCCAATAACCCTAGCCCACCCCCAAAATTGCTTCACTTTAAATATCCCAGTATCCCTAACCCTAACCCTTACATTGGCTCACTTTAAATACGCCAATAACCCTAACCATCGCCCTAACACTGGTTTGTTTTAAATACCCCAATAACCCTAACCCTAACACTGGTTGACTTTAATACTCCATTAATCCTCATCCTAACACTGGTTCACTTTAAATACCCCAATAACCCTAACCCCAAAATTGCTTCACTTTAAATACCCCAATAACCCTACTACTGGTTCATTTTAAATACCCCAATAGCCCTAACACTGGTTCACTTTAAATACGTCAATAACCCAAACCATCACCCTAACACTGGTTCGTTTTAAATACTCCAATAACCAGTAACCCTAACCCTAACCTCTGCATCCACTGTTCAGCGTTCAGTCTATATCACTGTTCTTTCCTTGCTTGGATTGATGTGACCCTGGGTTTTACTCTTTTGCGATCGTCAGACAAACTGATTAATTTTTTTAAAATTTTGGTTTTAGGTAGATTGCGTGTATTAGTGTTATTATAGAAGTCGGAGGGAATCGCCATCGTGATGTCATCGTGCTAACGCAAACATAGATGCACCTCCGTACACGCAATGAGGTACGCAGACACGCAATCTACATAAACGGAAATTTAAAAAAAAAATTAATCAGTTTGTCTGACGATCGCAAAAGCGTGAAACCCAGGGTGACAAACTCGTATCAATCCAACCCAATATGTTAGCTCTCTCTCTCTGATATTGAGCGCTTTCTAATAAGTACCGCGCATATAATATATAAATAATTATATATATATATATATATATATATATATATATATATATATATATATATAATTTATTCGAAAATTATGACGTAAATATGTTATAAAATCATTACAAAAATATCTATTTTGTTTCAACACTTATGATGTTTTACAAAGTAGTGATGTGTTGAATGTTAAATAAAAAAAGTTTTAAGAGCTTCAAATCCCCCCCTCTGATAGAGGAAACGCAATGACCAATCGAAATAAAAGTATATGAGAATTCAAAAAAACTTGACAACGAGCATTATATATTGTTGTGATCAAGTAATGATTTAGAAATAACAAAACAAGAAGTTGCAGATAAATATTGTATTGAACAATAAATACAACAGAAATGTGTTAGACGACTTGGGAGTGTGTGTCGGTTGACCAGCGTTCAGTCTATATCACTGTTATATTTAGCAACCCCAACGACGAAGGTACATGTGAAACAATGCCGAGTTTAACGTGTGTCATCCGAGCCCGTAGTCTCCGCCAAAATATCCCCGTAGAACCTGCATAAACGGGTTCGGTTCTGTCTACCTCCGGGACTCGTCCAGGTTCCTCTTTGCCAAAGGCAGAGAGTTCAACAGGAGCTGCGAAAAGACACAACCTCGGTAGAACAGTCTATATCACTGTTATATTTAGCAGCCCCAACCACGAAGGTACATGTGAAACAATGCCGAGTTTAACGTGGGTCATCCGAGCCCGTAGTCTCCGCCAAAATATCCCCGTAGAACCTGCATAAACGGGTTCGGTTCTGTCTACCCCCGGGACTCGTCCAGGTTCCTCTTTGCCAAAGGCAGAGAGTTCAACAGGAGCTGCGAACAGACACAACCTCGGTAGAACAGTCTATATCACTGTTATATTTAGCAGCCCCAACCACAAAGGTACATGTGAAACAATGCCGAGTTTAACGTGGGTCATCCGTAGTCTCCGCCAAAAAATCCCCGTAGAACCTGCATAAACGGGTTCGGTTCTGTCTACCTCCCGGACTCGTCCAGGTTCCTCTTTGCCAAAGGCAGAGTGTTCAACAGGAGCTGCGAACAGACACAACCTCAGTAGAACAGTCTATATCACTGTTAATATTTAACAGCCCTCAAACGAGGGATGTATGTGGCACAAGGCCGAGTTTACCGTGGGTTCTCCCAGCCCGTAGGGTCGGTCAAAAATATTCCCTTCGATCCAGTATAAACGGGTTCAGGTTCTGTCTACCGCCTGGGACGAAACTTTGCCCTTCGACAAAGCCTCGTTTGGGTTCCTCTCTGCTCAAAGCAGAGAGTTCGACAGTTGAAGAGATTAGATCACGGTTATATTTAACAGCCGCCCCACGAGGGATGTATGTGGCACAAGGACGTGTTTACCGTGAGTTCTCCGAGTCCGTAGGCGGCTCGGTCAAAAATATTCCCTTAGAACCCTAATAAACGGGTTCAGAGTCTGTCTACCTCCCAGGACGAAACTTTGCCCTTCGGTAAAACCTCTTCCGGGTTCCTCTCTGCCAAGGCAGAGATTATGACAGTTTAACAGTCTGGAGCACTGTTCCCCCGGGGCTTACTTTTGTACTACTTTATAGTAAGTGGAAGAGTCTACAATAGCCTTATTAGAAGGAAGACACCACAGCATAAACAAAACTAGAACTGGCATTTTTTTTAAGACACCACAACAAATAGCGAAAAAGGTCTTTCAGAAACCGAGGAAAGTATGAAGAGATTGGAATATGTCCTCTGAAACAAAAGTATTCGGAACTGCCTACGTAATGCTAAATCTTCTATGTGGCAGTGACCAAACAGACTTCAAACAGTAGAAATGGGAATAACTTTCCTATATGGGTGTGAAACGTGTACACTGTTGGCAGAAACAGAGAGAAGAATCCAAGGATTCAACCCCGGCTACCAGATGAGTTCGAAATCTTCAGCAACTCTTCTGGACGGTAAATGCTGCCATAATCCTTGCCTTTAGTTCATTTTGGTGTTACAAAGGGCTTTGTTGGTCTGTCGATAATTTGCGCTCCTAGCATAAAAATCAAGAGGGTTACAGTCTGGGGAGTTAGGTGGCTAGATGTAAGGGGTGGTGTGGTTGCAGATATTGTCTGACAGTCATGGCTTGTTTCTCCTGCTTGTGTTGCCAGATATAGGGTCTTCCAGTACCCACCCTCTTGACCCAAGACAGCACTACCTTCCGAAGGCACTTGAAGTAGGCCTCCGTGTTGAGAACGAGGCCATCACTAACAAATTCTTTTCTCATCAGAACGATCAGAGTGAGTTTTTCGAGTCGCCGTACCTTCGTAATCACCATTAGACTCATCCAACTCTTTATGAATGGTCTGCACTCACTTCGGACTGACACCAAAAAAATTCAAATGTAATGTCAATCGACATCTCCAGTTACCTTGATCTATCCACTGTCCTTCTCTTCATCCTTTTCTCTATATCTCTTATTTGATCTTGCTCCAAATCTTCTGTAACCCCTTGCGTCCTAGAGGCTTCCCGCCTTGCTTGGGGGGGGGGGACGCTTAAAAAAAAAAAAGAAAAAAAAAAGTGAGTAATTGAAAAATGTAAGCATAATCAATACAAAACTAAAATGAAAATCTAAAAAAAAAAAAGACGAGTCAGATATCCCGCTAGTCTCTCGTGACGTGGAATGTGTCTACTGTTTCTTTATTTCCTGCAAACTCTCCGCGTACCGGCAGGCGACGGCTCGTGTACCAGTACACTGAGTGGCACCGGATTAAACCACCAGCGCATATATGAAAATTCTAAAAGGACGCATGTGGGGGCATTCTAAAAGAGCGAAGACTTGGAGAATTTAACCCTTAAAAGTGGATTCAAAAGTATCATGGGGAAACAACTAAGGATCTATTTGTGCGAATCTGGTAGCAGAACAATGAACCCGCGTACAAAAAAGTCTAGAAGAATTTAACACCAACAGAAAATACCAGAGACAAGAGAAGCAAAAGGGGTAACAGCGATTAAGCTTCTTAACGAGTTCGAGTAAATGGATATCCGGTAGGGAGTCTGTGGAGAGCTATGATCATCAACACTCTGCAAGTATGTGACATAGAGGAGGAAAAGTTTTAAAATAAGACCGGAAAAAGAAAACAATAATTTAAGAGATTAATTGAATTTTCCAAGTATAGCTCTCAAACTATCTCCCCAGAGTATCTTGTAGATAATTAGTTTTCTTTCTGTGCGATGAATACGTTCATCTGTCATTATTTTGTCTGTATTCCCACTACTCAGATGAGGTCTTTGGATAAAATTAGATTTGGAAACAAAGAAAATGATTACAGGCGGTTTTACAGCACGGCGCTGATAAAAAAAAAATTCAAGTCGATATTTTTAGAAAAGATAAATAAGACGGTTTCCTGTATTAGTATATATCTTGTCAATGACTTTCACCTGATGTTTAACTAAAGAATGAAAGTATATCTTTAAAATTACAGATTATTTAAAAAAAAAATATTTAAAATCCGGAGCTGGCCGATCCTATGTTTTTATCATTAAAGAGAGATAAAAAGAAAAAAACGTTTTTGCAGCCATGTTGAGGAAAATACATTTTCATTCGGCAGCCTCTTTCTCACAAGTGCAACTGTGAAAGACTTCTATGGCAAAAATTTAACCAGCTCCATTCGTTAGTGCCCCTAGTTCAGACCTTTACAGCGAAGATCATTCTTGCTACATCTTTTTCTCTTTTTCTTTTTAATCGGATTTACAGCAAGTAAGGCTATAAAGCCACTAAGACACATGGGGTTACAGGGTGTGAAAATATTAAGTTTTGTTTTACGGCATATCAACCTCAATGGGTCATTTAATGCCGTCAACTTCTTTTTTTCCTGGTAATATTTTTGTTTTGTCAAAAATCTATTTCTGGTAATATTTTTTCCTCAAAAATGTATAGCTGGTAATATTATTTTTTCAAAAACGTATTGCTGGCAATAGTTTTTTTTCTTCATAAACATATTGCTGGTAATATTTTACAATGCTTTTTACCTCAGTTTCGGGGTTAACTATTGGCCCATAGCTAGGACCCTAGCAGGTGCTACCACCCCGGGTAAGGGTGGACCTGGGAACACCAGCAATTAAGAGGTGGTTCCACGCTCCTCAAAACCTCCAGATCAGAGGTCTTGCTGTTGGAGGTAGTTTATCGTCATACCCAGGACGCGGATGTAGTTTATCGTCATACCCAGGACGCGGATGTAGTTTATCGTCATACCCAGGACGGAAAGTATTAGAAAAGAGAAATATTACTAAGGAACGAGAACAATAGAAGAGTAATCAAAAAGGCAGTAGGTAACGATTGACACTACAGTACAATTTTTGATGGTCAAATTTAAGTGGATATCATGAAGACGGTAGAGAGTTCCACAAGCGAGAAAAAAAAAGAACCGTTAGCATAGAACTTGCGGTTACAATTGCAAATTAATGAATCCTTTGTTGCTTGTCAAGTACTGTGCTTAAATTTATAAAGTCTCTGTGCTATAGCGAAGAGCAAATATTTATTTGTAAATATTTACAAAATGTGGCACAAGGCCAAGATGGGGAAAAGGGCGATTTTCATTTGTTAAAGTGAAATGGTCTTAAGTATAATAAATGGTCTTAACGTTGCTATTGTTGCAGAAATAGTGGCGTAGTGATATCGTTTTTTGACGTATTTTTTAACGTCAAAGAGCGACTTTATTGCGTCATTGTTTTTGCACCAACCTAATACATTTACTTCTATTAAATGAAATATAGTCTATAAAAACTAATAATGAAAATATTTAAAAAATATTTTATAGTTGTAATTAAAATTGTAGTTAATTAAAATGAATTCTAACCTAAACTTCTTTTAAATTGTAATTAAATAAATAAATAAAGTCTTAAGTATAATCCAATTTGTAGAGTATAAATTGTTGTCAGATGAAACAAACATAACGAGTACTTTCAACAATTTCCAATTGTAATTTTCAGGGCGAATTTTTTGTTCTATACTTCGGGAAACACTGAGACGAAACCCGTGTAGATCGAAACATATATTTTAATGTCAATAAATAGCATCATTTTAAAAGAAAATATTTCTGGACTGCAGATATTTCGTCTGAGTATTAGCATTTAATTTTTTGCGGATTAGAGTTAGCTGGAAAGCAAGGAACCTAAAAGGGAGTTCGACAAGCTGGAAATGTGAAGGAAGAAACTGTTAGCATAGAATTTACGGCTACGTCTAATCAGCTCAACTGTAAATTGGTGAGATCTCGACGCCATTCTAGTGCTGCGCTTAAATTCAAAACTCTAGATACCATAGCGAAGAGCGATATTTATTTATAATTATTTACAAAATGTGGCACAAGGCCAAGATGGAGAATGGGGAATAGGGAAAAAGACGTTCTTCTTCTGTCATTAAACTTAGCTAGCCACAAACACTGACCCAAATATATAACAATATTCCTTAGAACAAAACAACGCATTCTTACTTACCTTTCTTACTACATCCACCTTAATACTTTATTGTCTCTATGAAAGTCCTAACTAGTCCCCATATTTACAATTCATTGTCTGTGTCGGGGGAGGGGAATAAAACAACCATTTAAAAAAAAATAACTAGCCCCAAACTATTTACGAGAAAGCAAATAAAATAATGTTAGAAATACCCTCACCAATTCTTAAATGTGGCAGAAACATCAGTTCACTGGACGAAATCAATGCGGGAGTTTAATAATATAAAACAATCATTCGTCCTAAGCACTTACTCAAGCACACACTCATTCAGAACACGAAAAACACACCCAAAACGAAAGGGGCCCCGAATCCACCAGAGAACTGACATCACCACCATCTAACGAGGAAGGGGATATGGAATAAACCATAGCTCATCCGAATAATTATCACGAAAATATTTATAGAAAACACACAAGGAAGCATATTTAGGACAGTGACTGGAGCCGAGACGCCATAATATTACTAATTCTTATCTGGATTTTATCAAGAATCTCTAAATATATAGTAAGAACATTGGATCATAGGTGGCAGCAATATTCAAAGCATGGACGAATGGTAGACATATAGATATGTAAGATAGATTCTGGCGAAAAAATGTTTAGCACGACACAATGAACTAAATTTTTGTAGCCTACCTAGCAATGGCTTCAATATAGTCTTACCACTTTATGCCAACCGAAAATATTAGCCGTAGAAGGCGCAACGAGTCACTCTCCTGCGAACCCTTCACTGAGAACCAGTCGTCCTTTTGGGGAGCATTGGTGAAGACAGATGTTTCTATTGGGAGGTCTGGAATTTTTCTTCCGTGTTGTAGACATAAATGCATGTCTCATCACCAGTAATGATAGTTTCATGAAGTCTGGGTTATGGTTGACACAGTCCAGCATGTTCTGAACTATTTCCCACGCTGAGTTGCTTCTGGCTGCTCCGCCAGAACCTCAGAGACAAATTTCGCCGACACTAACAATTCCTCCGTTAAAATGGAATGCAACGATCCTGCACTTATTCGCGCTCCGTGAACAGTTTCCTGGGTTGTTATGTGACTATCTGCCAGGACTATTTATCGAACTTTCTCAATCATTTCGACTTGTGGATAGCGTACCTGGGCGTACCCTGATTTTTACTGACGTGTGGCCATATTTGACGCCCTTATACCATTCCGTGATCTGAGTATTTTAACCAGATCTCGTATTTATTATTCGGTCGGATTTTCATCTGAATCTGGCTCATAATACGCAATATTAATAATAATCCTTCCCTTCAAAAATTCTTATCGAACTCCCCTTTTCTCTGATTTCGCACACATTTATTTCCACCTGTTCCTTGCCATTGAGTTATATTTAGAAAACAGGTACTCTGAGGATGACGACAAGCCGATTAATAACTTGCACTATCAGCCTCAGCCACTACCTGCAGGGTTTTACAAGAAAGGTCACTGCAGGTGCATCACGCAAGTAGTTACAAGGAGAATGATGCAAAAGAAAGAAATCGGATTCCTAAGAAAACACTTGTAAAATCCGTCTCTTGACTTGAACATTTCCTTTCTCGTAGAAATAAAATTGCGTTAAAATATCAAAGGCTTCTACTAAAAGGTCAAATAGAATATGTGCAAATGGTTTAAAAAAATAGGAATATTAGATTTTTAGAATTAAAAAAAAAAAAAAAACTTCCAGAAATCCATTTTAAATATCCAATTAGCTCCCTTAATTAAAATTAATTTTAATTAAAAAGGGAGGCAGGGTGGTGTAATGGATATCGGCGCGGATAAGGGAATCAGAGAGACAAGTTCGAATTCTACTCGAATTCATTACATTCACTTACTTGGGAAAGTTATGAATCTTCTTCTCCCCCAGCTATGGGTAAATAGCAGGACAAACCGGTTTCTATAGGTATGGATAGCAATTGATCTACTGCATAAAGAAATGGCAACCTGCCTCCTCAGTCATGTATCAAAAGATACGTGAACGCCTAAGCGTGTATCACGCATTACACATAACTGACTTACGTGTTAATACTCTTGGGAAAGATATGAATCTTCTTCTTCTGCCTAGGTATGGATAAATAGCAAGACAGACCGGGTTCTTGGATGGGAACTCTTCTACCGCAGAAAGAAATGGCAACCTACTGCGGGAAAAATCTGCCTCGTCAGTCATGTGTCGAAGGATACATGATTCCGTAAGCGTGTATCACTCATGGTACATGACTGACTGAATTAAAATTTACTCTGCAGAGAACTTAGCCGGAGCAACCATCTTTTCAATTTTTCTTTAAAATGTTTGAACTACCATGTTTTATTTAAGGCTCAAACGTTGGAACTTATCGAAAATGATACAGTTATCGAATTGCAAACTGATTAATGAATAAAACTTTTAAAGGGATTCTGATTTCACTTTTTAATCAGCTGGCAGCTCACAGGGAAAGTATTTTTGAGGATGCATACGCTACGAACTTATCTGAAAGTTTTCGAGTTTTGCTAAAAAAGGACGTCTTCTACTTTTCATTTAAGTTTCGTTTGGTTTATTTTGTTTTACGGCATATCAACCTCAATAGGTTATTTAATGCCGACAACATTTTTATTGCTGCTTTGGTTTGTTTTGTTTTACGGCATATCAACCTCAATGGGTTATTTAATGCCGACAAGATTTTTATTGCTGGTTTGGTTTGGTTTGGTTTGTTTTACGGCATATCAACCTCAATGGGTTATTTAATGCCGACAAGATTTTTATTGCTGGTTTGGTTTGGTTGTTTTGATTTACGGCATATCGAGGTCAATGGGTTATTTAATGCCGACGAGATTTTTATTGATGGTTTGATTTGGTTTATTTTATTTTACGGCATATCAAATTCAATGGGTTATTTAATGCCGACAAGATTTTATTTCTTCTTTGGTTTGGTTTATTTTGTTTTACGGCATATCGAGCTCAATGGGTTATTTAATGGCGACAACATTTTTTTGTCAAAAATCTATTTCTGGAAATATTTTTTTTTCCTCAAAAATATATATAATATTAAAAAATGTAATATTATTTTAAAAATGTATTGTTAATATTTTCTTTTTCAAAAACGTATTGCTGGTAATATTTTTTTTCCAAAATATGTTGCTGTAATAGTTTTTTTTATTCAAAAAATTATTTCTGGTAATAAATTTTACAAATTATTTCTGGTATTAAAACCTATTTTTACACTTTTATAATGGGACTCTAACTGGTTCACCCAGCAATTAAGAGGTGGTTTCATGCTCCTCAAAACCTCTTGATTAGAAGTCTTGCTGTTGAACGTAGTTTATCGTCTTACCCAGGACGATTTTCATTTAAAGTCAAAGCAATCAAAACATGATGTTTTCCCACTTGTAAGTTTTATTTCAAGGTACACATTTCATCTATCTGATTCTTGTGAGTATTTTCAGTTCTGCTGTATTGTCGATGTGGATGATACACAAGAGACGAATCAGTGCTTAATATATTTATTCAGCATCGGTGCCAACGAATACAAAAAACAAAAAAACAGACAGCAATAAGTTACAAAACAATTAACAAGACAACTTATAAGGAAAAGAGGAGGATCAAATGTTGTATAGCCAAGATCAGTCCGAATATTAAACAGTTTAGTATCAACTTATTAATCAACTATTGAAGTCCTTAATCGTAGACTATTTAAGGCTATGAGCCAAGCTATCTGGTAGATTGCTGAAGGGGTGCTAGCTACTCTACAAGTGGCTTTCGGGTCCAATTTAAAATAATGACTAAAAATTGAATTCAAGAATGTATGGAAATGAAAACTAAAAGGACACATTTAAAAATAGTTGAAATATCTAACGTATATATTGAGGAAAGAAGACTTGGAGAATTTGACACTGGCAGGACATATTGAGTGTAAGTGTGACAGTATCTATCTACGTATTTATATATATATATATATATATATATATATATATATGTATATATGCATATATATCTATATATATACACACATATATATACATATATATATATATGCATACACACACACATATATATATATATATATATATATTAGGTTGGTGCAAAAATAATGACGTAATAATGTCGTTTTTTGACGTCAAAAAACGACATTATTACGTCATTATTTTTGCACCAACCTAATATATATATATATATATATATATATATATATATATATATATATATATATATATATATATATATTCCAAAATTCGCTTTACAATGAAACAAAACTAATGTTTTTAATTTAATTATATAATTAAATTTGAAGTTTTTATCTTCGGTTTTTGAAACATGGTAATTCCTGTGTAGCGAAGAAACCATATTTTAACTCAGTTAATTTATACTATTTATGCTCTGTAAATTTACATTGAGCACTGTTCTGTAAAAATAAGAATATCAGTAAGAACACCGGATTATATATATCTTACTGTTCTTTCTTTTTATTATAATATATATATAAAATTATATATCGGCATGAGGATGATAAAAAATATATACATACGCACATATACTTGCACGTACATATAAATATCTTTCTTTGTCAGGAGTTATAAATCCAATACTCAAAGTTATGTAACAAAACTATTAAGTAGATATTAATGAATATGCATAAAATCTAACGGAGTTTCATGCGATTTTGCAATCTTCAGGTACTGATTATATTCTGACCGTTATGAAATTCGCGTTCTCTTGATGATGATTTCAAATTTGTGCGTTAAGACTTGTTTATTTTATTATTGTTACCTAAAATATTACAATTCATTATTTATAATTTATATCATTGCAATTCTTAATTTCGAAAGAGGGAGAAAATAATAAAATAAAATAATTATTTTAAATGAAAAACTAGACATTAAGTAAACCCATTATTTATCAAAGGGGAGAACTGTCTTTTTTTGCATAAAATATCATTGTTATAACAATTAAAGTACTCAGTATCTGTCTATATTTCTGAGATGAGGTATTATATACACTATTTACATTATTCGGACTATTGTCCTCATCTTTTTCGCCATATTTATTGCAACATTTCGTCCTTTCAGTATCTGTCTATATTTCTGAGATGAGGTATTATGTACACTATTTGCATTATTCGGACTATTGTCCTCATCTTTTTCGCCATATTTATTGCAACATTTCGTCCTTTCAGTATCTGTCTATATTTCTGAGATGAGGTATTATGTACACTATTTACATTATTCGGACTATTGTCCTCATCTTTTTTCGCCATATTTATTACAACGTTTCGGCCCTTCAGTTCTGTCTATATTTCTCAGATGAGGTATTATGTATATTATTTACATTATTCGGACTATTGTCCTCATATTTGTGGCCATATTAATTACAACGATTCGGCCCTTCAGTCGCTGTCTATATTTCTGAGACGACGTATTATGTAAACTATTTACATTATTCGGACTATTTTCCTCATCTTTGTCGCCATATTAAAACGTTTCGGCCGTTGTATGCTCTGGTAGATTGAATGTCGAACTGAATCCTTTATTTCGCTCACTGGGGTAGACTGTTCTAGTTTCACGTGCCATGTTTAATGAATGTTAGTTATCAGTTATCTCCTGTTAATTCCCCTCTGAAAGTTCTCCACTGCCTTAACCGGGTATTGAACTCACATACTTCGTACCGTCTAATGGAATAAACTTAGTCCCTACGGTTTAAATGTAATAATAGTTCGGGACTATATATCTAATGTGTTTGGAACCAAGCCTGACTGACAAAGGTGAAATTTTTATATACACACGTTATAAATTGATCGATTACGGTAAGATGGTGTCATTTGTAAGTATAGATATATAAAAAAATGTTATTAATGATGCGTTTTATGTATATTAATAGGTGTTACATTTTATATTTATATTATTAGCATCTATTTTGAAATATATTTAAAAAAAAGTCAATGTGGTTGAGCAGATATTTAGTTTTAGGGATACATGCAGTCATCAATTCGCTTCGCGTGTTCAGCAAGTTAGGTTAAGTGTTTTAATTCAATAAGCTTCTCCAACAAACATTATATTTATTGTTACATTCATCTTCCTTTCCATTATACGATTTAGCTTTCACGATTATCTTCCATTTAATGGTTTTTTAATTGCCAAAAATATTTTGAAAGTCTTGCATATTTTTTATATTTGGTATTATTCACTGTGATTTTGTGGTGGTAAAATCACGATTTCCAGCTGTTTTCGGTGGATCCAGAGTAATATTTAAAATCATAGTCTGAATTGATCCCAGCACTATAGAATATGCATTTGTGTATGTATAAGACATGTTATTAATGATGGGTTCTAAGAATATGAATATATGTTGAATATTATATTAATATTCGTAAATTTTTAAATCTATTTTAATCAGCGTCAGTGTGTTCGAGCAAGTGCTGCTTGGATTTATGGATACATGTAGACATCAATCCTTACTTCATGTTCAGCAAGTTAGGGTTATTTAAGTATTTTAATATAATAAGCTTCTCCAACAGACAAAAGTGACATCTGTCTCCATTTCCTTTGTATGGTTTAACTTTCGCGATTATCTCTCGGGTTGTTATAGTTGTTTTTTAATCGCCAAACATACTTTGAAAGTGTTGTGCAGTTTTTGTATATCATATTGCAATGTCATTTTGTGGTGGTAAAAACACGATTTCCAGCTGTACTCAGTGGATCTAAAGTAAAATTTAACATCATTGAACAGATCCTAGTTCGGTTATGAAATTGCCATTTAATGAGCATGTTACGTTTATTTTTACGGCAGTTGCATTGATTTTTAGTAGGGTTATTATTTAGCGTTTTTTTGTGTGGTTGTTTAATAAATTATTGTTATTTTGGGATATGTAATGATCGATGTTTTTGTACAGCTAGAGCTTACCTTGATGTTGTTTTTGTTGAAAATCTTTTCAAGATTAGGAGAATGACCAAAGTGTTTGTGAATTAAATTCAGGAAAATTTTACCTACATTAGTTTTGACATTCCTTTTGTAAGGCGGGTGAAACAAAATTATGTTACGTTTGTGTTGTTTTATCTCATTTTAATCTTTCTTGTCATTTCTTCTGACATATTTTAATTACATTTTATGGCTACTGCGTTCAAACACTTTGCTATATCTAGCTTTATTATCGTGGAATATATTCTTCTTACTGGAGTTGGTCGATAACTTATATTTTTAGCGTTTTTACATGTGGATGAGGCTATCATATCTTTATTATACACACACACACACACACATATATATATATATATATATATATATATGAACAGACCACAATATAAACAGAGTAAACATATATATATATATATATATATATATATATATATATATATATATATATATATATATATAACGAGTTTGTATGACGATTCGCAAAGGGCATAAAACCGAGGGTCACAAACTGACATTAATCCAACTAAATATGTTAACTCTATCACTGATATTGAGCGCTTTCCAGTAAATACCACGCATATATAATATATAAATAATATATATATAAAAAATTGTATATATATATATATATATATATATATATATATATATATATATATGTAGCAAGACAGAGAGAGAGAGAGAGAGAGAGAGAGAGAGAGAGAGAGAGAGATAGAGAGTACACGCCGGTATTGATGAGACAGATGACCAGCGTTTTCCTCTGCCGAAATAGAGTATTCTCCACATGAGGGGATTTGGGATTTTATTGTTTGTTAATTATTTGCTCTGTAATAATAAATACATTCAGCTCTTTTTGTGGATAAATTTTAATATTTTATATAATTAGGAGAAAACGAATTTTTTTCACATACACACACACACACACACACACACATATATATATATATATATATATATATATATATATATATATATATATATATATATATATATATGTCATAAATATTAATGACTGGTATGGAAGTATATATTTGGTAGGCAGCATTCTTAGAATAGCATTGAGAAAATATTCCCCAATTTCAATAAAATCCAAGTCATTTCAACAAAGTGAATATCAAAAGAGTCTAGCGAGTGATATGCGCGGGAAGAATTCAATTATTTCGAAGGTGCTACAAGGAAGCCTTATGAAATATTTATAGGCAACATTTACACAATTTAATGAGATATTCTGTGTGTTCATGATCAGTATTTATAAAATTCTATATTCAGAGATTTTGTTGAGAAAGATATTTATCTTAATTTAGGTCTATCTATCTATCTATCTATCTATCTATCTATCTATCTAGGTCCGTATTCAAAATCTATCTATCTACTTTTTATATGCCAGTGTGTCTGTCTCTCTTTGTTCAAATCTATCAGATTCTGTTCATATCTATCTATCTATCTATCTATCAGAATTAATCTGTGATCTATCTAACTTACTTTTTATCTATCTATCTATCTATCTATCTATCTATCTATCTATGTATCTATCTATCTATCAGAATTAATCTGTGATCTATCATAACTTACTTTTTATCTATCTATCTATCTATCTATCTATCTATCTATCTATCTATCTATCAGAATTAATCTGTGATCTATCATAACTTACTTTTTATCTATCTATCTATCTATCTATCTATCTATCTATCTATCAGAATTAATCTGTGATCTATCATAAGTTACTTTTTATCTATCTCTCTATCTATCTATCTATCGATCTATCTGTCAGACTTTATCTGTTATGCATTATAACCTACTATCTATCTATCTATCTATCTTATTATGCTAATCATAGCTATCTGAAACTATGAGGTGACATTATTTCACCAATTTTAATGTAATTATTTTCTTTGCATTTGTAATAATGAACTTGTACACGTGCATTTTCTATTACATTATATATAAACTTAATCTAAATTTTATTCATATGTGTTGCTTTTTTGTAACTAAAAACAAATCTCGACATTTTCATAACAAAGTTTTCCAGTCTGCCACCTCTGGGATTTCGGACTTTCATCTTTACCACCTTGTGTGTAGACTAGAAATCACATACGTCTTGAAAGATAATCGCTTGCCTGAAAAATATGCATATTTTAACTAATTCAGGCTTCCTTATATTTGAGCTGTTATTTCTCTTGTGTCTGTGAGAATGTCGATGTGCGGGTATGCATCGATATTGGCCTGTGTCACATGATCTGCGTTCAGCAGGAAAACCCTGAGGGATTTGGGGGTAAAGACAAGGTCTGAAACATGATCGATGATTATTTGGAACAATCAATCAAAGATATATATATATATATATATATATATATATATATATATATATATATATATTATTAGGGATTGTTGTGTTTATAATGCTGGTCATTGTTGGCAAGTGGAGCTGATTTAGTACTCAAGTGATGCGCCAGAGTTTCTATTGGAGCAGCCACTTCTGAGATGCGCTCCGGGCTATGTTGGCTTATTAGGAAGAGAAACCGGCCAACTATCTGTGTATACTGATTGGCATGTGGTTGTAGAAGAAATTGTAGAATGGCGCCACCAACGCAAAATTATCATCACTGCTACAACCACAACTAACACCACATATGACAATAATAATAATAACAATAATCCGATTTTTGGATAAGTTTTTCCTGTCTATATATATATATGTCTATCTCTCTCTCTCTCTCTCTCTTCTCTCTCTCTCTCTATATATATATATATATATATATATATATATATATATATATATACATTCAAGAAAGACATTCGGATTACCAACACAAAAACAGAGAATGTCTCATATCGGGAATATTCAACATTGAAAAACATAAGGAAAAAATTAATTATTTTTAATAATATGTGGAAATCTCCGCTTTTACCTGAAGACGGTCACAAGACCAGAAACGCGTGTAGTAAAATTATGGAAAATAAAGCATAACATTTTTTTCTAAAAAAAAACGTTTGCGCCACCTCTCTTCTCTTCTTTTTAATAGTTTTTTTTAAGCGTTTCACCCAAAGCAAGGCGGAATGCCACTAGGACGCAAGGGGTTACAGAAGATCAGATAGGAGTGATAGAAGAAAGGATGACGAGAAGGGTAGTGGATAGATCAAGGCAACTGGAGATGTCGATTGACATTACATTTGAATAGCTGGAAATGGGGAAACTGGAATAGAGAAGGGAGTTCCACAGCCGAGAGTTGAGAGACATGAAGCTATTTGAGTAGAAGAGACGGCTACATTTAGGAGTTTCGACAGTGAAGAGGTGAGAGCGGGATGCCAGCCTCGTCGGGCGCTTGAACTCATGAAGTCTGGGAACCAGCGAATGCAGCTCCTCGGAGCAATTGCCGGATTTATTGCTATG
>OZ010600.1:10479935-10489935 GCA_963932145.1 Acanthosepion lycidas
CGCAAGGGGTTACAGAAAGTTGCAAGAGTAAAGATGAAAAGATGAAGAGAAGGCCGGGGAATAGATCAAGGCATCTGGAGATGTCGATTGACTTTGCATTTGAATAGTTGGACATTATAGCTATAAGGGAAGCAAGTAAGAGGAAGAGAGTTTCACAGGCGGGAAATGCGAGGCATGAAGCTATAGGCGTTGAAGAGACGGCTACATTTAACCTTTTATACTTATACAGCGTGTGCGCACGCACACGGACACACACATACAGAGGCTCAAACACACAGGCTTACATATGTGTATGTGAGCCTGTGAGAGTTTAACTTTTGAACGTATGTGGTTCATAATTATTTATAGATGCGTGAAAGTGAAGTGCTTTAAATGTCATTCTGTTTGTTTTTGTTTTTTTTCCTTATGAATAGTAAAATGGAGATGCATACGTCAGGACCGAAAAAGATATTTCATAATGTTTTTTTTTTTGCTTATTTTTGTCTTTTCTTTATTTTTGAATAAATTTTCCCTTTAGACATTCATATATTCACTTTTTGCTTCGTCACTTGAAATTCCATTTTTTTTTCTACCATATTTTTGTTAATAATTTTTCATTGGTTCATTTACTCATTCATTTAATCATTCTCTCCTTCTTTCCTTTTTTTCCTTCTTATTTCCCGCATTTTTTCTTTGTCTTTGTACTTTTCAATAATTTTTTTTTCTCTAATTTGCCATTTCTTTACACTCGATACATTTATACTAAACATTCATTTCTTTATATTCGCTTTTTACTTTTTCTAATTTTCTTTCTTTCTTTTTTTACATGTTTCTATTGATCTTCCTTTCTTACCTTTTCTTTTCTTCCTTTTCTTTTTTTTTTCCGAACAGTTTTTACTTCCTTCCTTTCATATTTTCAACTCTTTTTTATCTTTCTTTTTCTTTTACATTACACCACTCTCTCTCTCTATCTTTCTCTCTCCCTGTTTCTTTTCTACGATAGTCTTTATTTCTCCTACTCATCCTGTTACTTTGTACTTTTCTTCTTTTTCATTTTTCTCCACCACCAGATTCTTGCTATTGATTTCAAGTGTGACTTTTTTTTTCTGTTGCTTTGGCATGTCAATACCGCCATATTACCGAAAGTTTCACAGACTTTAAAAGTGCTTCGCTATTTCGTACTCCATTGAGTTATGAGTTAGAGAAAGTGATTCGGTTCGAACTTCAAAAAATACACCAATTAAGGACAGTAAAAAAAATAAAGGCAGAAAAAAATATTGGTAAGTTAAAGAATTTAAACCTGCTGAAAATGTAACTATTTGAAGATGGTTTATTTGTAACATAGTAAAACGCAATCTTAAAAATGAAATGATTGTAACCTTTCTTTCTTTCATTCTTTCTTTTTGTCCCGTTTTCTTTTTTGTTTGGTTTTCCTCTATATTTCTCTTTTTCTTCTGTTTTAATTCCACTTTCTTTCTTTCTTTCTTTCTTTCTTTCTTTCTTTCTTTCTTTCTTCTCTATTTTCATTCGGCTTCTCTCTGTTTCTTTCTTGTTTATTTTCAGCTTTCTTATTCATTTCAACTTGCCTTTTTTCTTTCTTTCAGTTTTCTTTCTTTTCTTTTCTCTTCTTTCTTGTTTTTTTTTCTATTTTTATTCGGCTTTTTTTATTGTTTTCTTTTCGCTGTCATACGTCTTACTTTCCAGTTTGGTCTGTATGTTGCTTTCTTTTTTTATTTTTTTTTTATTTAAGCATTTAACCCCAAGCAAAGCATGAAGCTACTAGCACGCAAAGAGTTTCAGAGTTGGAGCGAGAACAAACAGGAGTGATAGAGGAAAGGATGAAGAGACGGTTAGGGGATAGATCAGGGCATCTGGAGGCGTCGATTGACGTTACATTTTAATAGTTGGAAATTATAGCTATCAGGAAAACAATAAATGGGCAGGGAGTTCCACAGGCGAGAAGTGTGAGACATGAAGCTATTGGAGTAGAAGAGACGGCTACATTTAACAGTTTCGACAGTGAAAGGGTGAGAGCGAGATGCCAGCCTAGTTGAGCGCTTAAATTCATAAAGTCTGGGAACCAGCGAAAGCAGCTCATCGGGGAACTTACCATGAAAGTATTCGTAAAAAAGACAGGGGGAGGCGACTGCACGTCTGTGAGAGAGCGACTGTAGACAAGGTGCCATTTCAGAGACAATTACATTATATATCCGTCTCTGGATTTTATCAAGGACCTTGAGACAAATAGACCATATATGGCAGCAATACTCCATGCAAGGGCGAATGGTTGATTTGTAGATTTGAAGGATCGACTCCGACGAAAAAATTTCCTGGTGCGGCACCGGGAGCCAACTTTCCTAGCGGTGGACGAAGCTATTGACTCAATATAATTGTTCCATCTCAGGTCAGCGGACAATGTGAGACCGAGCAGTCGCAAATAGGTGCTCTCGTGGAATTGAGCGTTAGACATTCTAACGGGAGACAGGGGTGGTTCTCTCTGGTGAGTAAAAGACATAGGTCTTGTTTTTGAGGCATTAAAATTAACCAGCCAATTCCTGCCCCAGTCCACAACTGATTGGAGGTCCTTTTCGAGACAAACGGCCAGGTTAGTTTTGTCGGCGATACTAGATTTGTTTTTGAGGCAGGAGTAAATTGTAGTGTCGTCAGCATAGATGCCTACTTGGGAATCTATGGCGCCAGGAAGATCGTTAGATTGTTTTTTTTGTCCTATTTTCGTTCGGATTTCTTTCTGTTTTCTTTCTTTTGTTTCGCTGTGTTAATTTCATGTGGCGTTTCTTTCTTTCTTTTTTCTTTCTTGTTCTCTTTCACATTTCTGACTTCCTTTTTTCAACTTTCTTTCTTTCTTTCTTTCTTTCTTTCTTTCTTTCTTTCTTTCTTTCTTTCTAACCTGTTTTCTCTTATATTTCTTTGTCAACATCGTCGGCTTATTATCCCTCATTCTTTTCAAATCCATACCACGAGGATTCAGACCTAATTTAACATATCCAATTCTGAATAATGTATTTTAAGTAGATCCTTATGAATTTTATGCTTCAATAGAATTTTTAAAACCCTAACCCTGCGAAATAAATTTTTGTTGTCTACCCTCCTAATCATTCATCCCAACTGAAAGGAAATAATAAGTTATATGGTTATCTACTTGTATAATCAATGAGTTTTCGGTGGCTTACACTGGAGATCATGTGACAACAAAACTCCTCATTCTTTTAACATGCTTCTTGGTTTGTTTTGATTGGTTTATTTTGTTTTACGGATATCAACGTCAATGGGTCATTTAATGCCGACAACTTTTTTTTCCTGGTAATATTTTTGTTTTGTCATAAATCGATTTCTGTTAATATGATTTTTCTCAAAAATGTATAGCTGGTAATATTATTTTTCAAAAACGTATAGCTGGTAATGTTATTTTCCAAATACATATAGCTGGTAATATTATTTTTTCAAAAACATATAGCCGGTAATATTATTTTTTTCAAAAACGTGTAGCTGGTAATATTATTTTTTCAAAAACCTATAGCTGGAAATATTTTTTCAAAAACATATTGCTAGTAATATTTTCTTTCTTCAAAAATTTATTCCTGGTAATTATTTTTTACAAAGTATTTCTGGTATTAAAACCTATTTTTACACTTTTAGAATGCTTTTTACCTCAGTTTCAAGGTTAACTATTTGCCCATAGCTGGGACCCTAACAGGTGTTACCACCCCGGGTCAGGGTTGACCTGAGAACAGCAGCAATTAAGAGGTGGTTCCACGCCCCTCAAAACCTCCTGATCAGAGGCCTTGCTGTTGGACGTAGTTTATCGTCTTACCCTGGACGCGGATATAGCTTATCGCCATACCCTGGACGCGGATATAGCTTATCGCCATACCCAGGACGCATGATTCTTGGTATTTTGCTATATTTTTCAGCAGGGGTAAGGTTAATGATCAGGATAATGTTTATAACAGCCGTTTCCTTATGTGGAAACATTTGGCATTCATTGGCTGATAAGCCAGTTCAATTTTTTGTTGAAACCTTTCTCTTAAAACGCTTTTTCAAGAAAAGAGTTGTCTCAAGTCCAGTCGCTATTTTCCCCTCTTTCCAAGAAAGAGAGAGCGGTTTTGTTCTCCATTTATTCCCCACCCTGCTTCCTAATCGATAAAAAAATTTATATCTTTCTTTCACCCACTCTCTCTATATGACTTCTGACAAACACACAAGCAACGTTTACAGACTTTTATTGTAATAAAAGATACCAGAAATATATTTTTTGTAAAAGCTTATTGCCAGCAATGAATGTTTGAAGAGAGAAATATTAGCAATACATATTAAGAAAAAAATATTACCATCAATAAAAATATTGTCGGCATTACTTAAACGACTGAGGTGTTGATATGCCATAAAACAAACGAAACCAATATCATTCTTATGCCGACAATGAATAATTGTCATCGGCGTAGACACTACTTCATTATCATTATGTTGACTTGCCTTGTGTATAATTTCAAGTCTTCTAACCCTCCTGCAGGTCCGTAAAAGACCATTCTCATCTCTTACGTTTATGCCTCTCGACATTCAATGCCCTTGTAGTGTTCTAGATATTGTCCAACTGTGTCCCTTCCTTTTTAAATCTGTATACGAAATAAAACTAATGGAATTGTATCCAGAGAGGTGATGATAAGGCATAGAGGCTGTCCCTCGACTGATGCAAAGAGTTCGGCAATGAAATCAACGGCCACATATCAATGACAAAGCCAAGCCATCACGTCCGAGGCCATCACTTGTATAGTCGAGAGCGGGATGGGCTCCGCCAGCTCTACTTTGCCCAAGCCACACCGCACATGAATGGATACGACACGAAATATGTGCTGAGCTGTGCTGTGTCCCTAAGACCGCAATCTATATTACTTTATAAAAGTAGTAGTCCGACATATTCCCTTTGGGAAATAAGAATGTTTCCGTTAAAATTTAGCTATCTTACTGCTTAAATCTATCTATCTATCTATCTATCTATCTATCTATCTATCTATCTATCTATCTATCTTACTGTTTAAATCTATCTATCTATCTATCTATCTATCTATCTATCTATCTATCTATCTATCTATCTATCTATCTTACTGTTTAAATCTATCTATCTATCTATCTATCTATCTATCTATCTATCTATCTATCTATCTAGCTTACTGTTTAAATCTATCTATCTATCTATCTATCTATCTATCTATCTTACTGTTTAAATCTATCTATCTATCTATCTATCTATCTATCTTACTGTTTAAATCTATCTATCTATCTATCTATCTATCTATCTTACTGTTTAAATCTATCTATCTATCTATCTATCTTACTGTTTAAATCTATCTATCTATCTATCTATCTATCTATCTATCTTACTGTTTAAATCTATCTATCTATCTATCTATCTATCTACCTATCTATCTATCTATCTATCTATCTATCTATCTATCTATCTATCTATCTATCTATCTATTTCAGACTGTTCATATCTACCCCAGTTTATTATTAGGTTGGTGAAAACATAATGACGTAATAATGTCGTTTTTTGACGTATTTTTAACGTCAAAAACGACATTATTACGTCATTATTTTTGCACCAACCTAATAATATCTACCTATCTATCTATCTATCTATCAATCTATCTATCTATCTATCTATCTTATTCTGTTCATATATCTCTCTTATTCTGCTCATATCTATCTATCTATCTATCTATCTATCTATCTATTTATCTATCTATCTATGTGTGTGTGTGTGTGTGTGCAAGGTTTAGTCATGCCATTCTTTGAAGCATACTCACGAAATTCAGAAACTTGTTGTGTCTTTCTTTTCTCGCAACATTTGCGAACATAAATGGTTTGTCTTTTGATCACTGTTTAAATCTATCTTACTGTTTAAATCTATCTATCTATCTATCTATCTATCTATCTATCTATCTATCTATCTAATCTCAACTTGTTCATATCTATCTATCTATCTATCTATCTATCTATCTATCTATCTAATCTCAACTTGTTCATATCTATCTATCTATCTATCTATCTATCTATCTATCTATCTATCATTACGTCTCTCAATATAGTGTCAGTTATTCTATTATGTGTGCAGATTAAAAAAAAAGGAACACATTTGGACAATATCTAGAACACTACAAGGGAACTGAATGTTGAGAGGCATAAACGTAAGTGATGAGAATGGTCTTTTTAAAAAAAAATCAATTCATCCCAAGCAAATTGATAATGCTCCTAAGACGTATGTGGCTACCAAGAATGAAAAATGAAGGAACCAGAAACTCAATCCTAATGTTTTTTCTTATATATATATATATATATATATATATATATATATGTATATATATATTCATGCATGTTTCATTAAATAATATAGACAGGTTTTGTCTATTTATCTTAAGTAAATTCCTTTCATATAGTCTGATAAGATTAATAACATTATCATTAAACGAAGAAAGAAAATCACAATATTGATACATATTTTAAAATCCTATCTAAGCTTTCGGCTTACATAAGCCATTATCAAAGATGACAATTACATTTCAATATATTAAACAATACACGGACAAAACAATAATAATAGTCTGTTTTTGTTGCATGAAAAATTTCTAAGCAGCGACAAACTCGTGTATACGAGACGCGGAAGCGAAAATCACACCGCAGCTCGTGACGTCACACATGATCACGCGAGAGTGAAAACGAGAAGTATTAAGTATGGGAAGCCGTTGTTAATGGCTTCTGTTATCAGTTATAGACATTTAAGAATATTTGTGGAGATTTCGTAGGTTATTTTGTTCACGTTAGGTTTCAACGGTTTTATGCATCAAGAATTTTTAGTTTTTGTTTATTGTTTTCATGTTTAAGTATAGTTGTGTTTTCAACGAGGATTTTTCGGAATTGTGTATGCGGCCAGCCATGTTGTTATAAATGCCTGAAAATGTTTTCATTCAATGTAGAGTTAAGTTAATTAAGTTAATCATATAATACCCTAAATCTATTATATCCAACTCAATTATTCGCAATGATTCTCCACCACCCCCGTTAGCGATCTGCAAAAAAAACAACATCGTTTACAAATTAAAGTGCACTTTGGGAGATTGTATCTCGAATGGATTAAATAATATTTATGTTGGTCACATCATAAACTCGCTTTCCCGACGCTTGATTTAATGTTATTAAGCTTATCAGACATTATGAAAGGAATTTACTTAATATAAATAGACAAAACTTGTCTATATTATTTAATGACACATGCATCAATGAAAAAATGCAGCTTTACTACACACAATATATATATATATATATATATATATATATATATATATATATATATATATATATATATATTTATATATATGTATGTATATATATATATATATATATATATATATATATATATATATATATATATATATATGTGTGTGTGTGTGTGTGTGTATAATCAGAAAGTGCAAAAAAGTTATCGCATGACGTGTTTCATCTCTGAGAACTTCATCAGACTAGCTACGGGACGAAACAGCTCACACGATAATTTTTTGCAGATAATAACACTAAGATTCAAGGGGCTATTGAGAGTCAAAGATAATGAAAATTCTTTAGAAAAAACTAGAAATACAATAAGTCTTGAGTCGTTGCATAGATACTAAAAAATTCCTCTTAAGCACAGATGAGGCTGGATAAAATAAAAAATATAACATTTCAATTACCCGCCTCTACCGAAAGATTTATAAAACCTTTACATTTCTTCTTCGTCTTCTTCTTCTTCGTCTTCTTCTTCTTCTTCTTCTTCTTCTTCTTCTTCTTCTTCTTCTTCTTCTTCTTCTCCATTTCCATAACCAACATCGTGCGTTTATTTATTAAAAAAAAATAATTTCGTGTTTATTATTTTTTATATATATATAAATAAAGCGTTGGGAGGTCAACTGATAAAAATCGCGTGAAGATATCGTAAGGTTGAAAACAAGGTAGCGGATTCAACTGATCTCCTGATTTTTAAAGTATATATATATATATATATATATATATATACATATATATATATATATATATATATATATATATATATATATATATATATATATTGCGAAATAGACAAAGTCCGACAATTAATTTAAGGCATTTTTTATGTTTATACGTTATTTAAATATTTGTATCTATAAAAAGAACGTCTAAACATAAAAAATGTATTGATATATATATATATATATATAAATATATATATATATATATATATATATATATATATATATATATATATATATATATATATATATATATATATATATACATGTGTGTGTATGCGTCTCTCTCTCTCTCTCTCTCTATATATATATATATATATATATATATATATATATAAGTAAAAGCTGATTGATGTTACCTTCAGAATATGTGTGTATGTAAGTATGTGTGTGCGTGCGCGTCTTGTTGATTTCCATTAGAGTATTAGGCCACATCTTCACCAGTAAGTTTTATGGGATAGATTGACTGCGCTAGATTTGATTCAGAATTGTCCTTCCCCTAGATTGGTTGACAAGCAAAGTTAGGGGCCCACTCTACCCTTCTATTTACCCCGAGATGGGTGGTTGTGGTTAAGTGGTAAGAAGAGATGGTATTATTGCGAAAGCGAACGAAGAACGCAACGGTCACTATTAAAATACGAACTCGGCAAGGCTGCGCGCGCATCGATATATTTCACATCTCAGTCATTTATAGAATTTTATGAAGATATCTAAAAAGAAATACTTATGGTAAAGTGAAAAGGCATAACTTTTGGCGAGTAAGAAGTACTTCGATGTAATCCGGCTTCTTCTGATAACATTTGTTAGCGGCATGAAAATAAAACTTATTCTGCCAACACTCCAGCCTCTTACTTCCTGTTCTTCACGGCAGACATTCCTTAAAGGTGAATCACTTCCGCTCGAAGTGAGGTAATTTTAGAAATAACAATGAATTTTTAGTAAGTATATTGAAAAACGTGAGATTTTTTTTTTTTTTATCTTTTTACAGATTTATAGATTTGGACATTCAGTCATCGGAGTAAATGTATAGCTTATTCGTTCACTCAGTACAAATAAGTTTTTTTCATTATTATGAAATTTGATGCAGATTATGACATATAAAACATAATTTGATAATTAGTAAGTCTATCTTTGCAAACATATTTCTTACTTATTATAAAACGCAGTTTGTGTATGTGTCTGTACGTTTAATATTGGATCGGATTTCCTACATTTTTCAACCGATTTCAACTAAACTTCACAGGACTACGTAAAATTACCTTGCGGTGGTTCTGACAGCACCAAAAATTGGAAAACACAACTGTTTTTGCATGGAATCAATTTGAAAACACGATTAAGAGGCATTAATGAAAGGGGGGCAACTCATATCGAGTTATACTTATAAAACCCAGGTTGTTTGTGTGCGTGTGTGTGTGTTCGTTTATATATGGGATCGGATTTCCTACATTTTTCAACCAATTTCAACAAAACTTCACTTTTTTTTTGGCAGGTAGTGTTTCTTATTGTCTTGCACACTTTTTCTTTATTTTTACATTCAGAATGTTTTCAAAATTCCATTTACAAGACAATTGTTTATAATAAAATTCTATTCAATCGGTAGACTCATAACGATTGAAAACAATGTTTTTGTTTGAGTTTGGGTTTGACCAATTCGTAAAAAAAAAAAAAAAACTAATTAAGACCTGCGTGACCGTCAACCTTAAACAATAATCTTTGTCAATTTTATTTTTCAGTCTTTATGATGGTCGATACTTGATCTATCTCTTACTGTTACATCCCCGGTCAACGCCGGGCTCTACTGCTTGTTTGGTATAAGATGGAAAAAAATCTTAGTTTTTTACCGACGCGTTTCGTCTAACGACTTTTTCAAGGCAAAAATAAAATCGATTTTTGTTGTTATAGTTACATAACAAAATTCAAATTTTAAAAAGGATAGACGCTTCTCCATAAGCCATTTTCTGGTT
>OZ010600.1:10494935-10507435 GCA_963932145.1 Acanthosepion lycidas
ATTTTAAATGTGAAAAAGCGTAGTTGCCCCAGGGGGTTAGGAACATCGAATTCTGTGAGAAAACCAAAATGTAAGAATAATTAAAAGCGAAAGAGGAAAGATGTTGAGAAGGAAGATTTTGAGTGAATGATGGAGAGAATGAGTGAAGAGAAAGTCGAGAAAACAAAAAGGAAAAAGATAACAAGAGAGAAAGACCGAGAAGAAACCCAAAGAAAAAAAGGAAACTATCGATATAGTATCACGATAATAATTTGAAGAAGAAGAAGGAGAATCTGGAGGAGAGGCATTTGAAGAAGTATTTGAAGAACTTGAAAAAGAAGAATTTTAGAAGTGATAGTGAAGAGATATTTGAGAAAGATTTTTGAGCTTAAGAATTTGAAGTAGAATTTAAAGTTGAATAAAAATTTTGAGAGTATGGTGAATAATTCGAAAAATAATTTGAATAGGAAAAAATTGAGGAATAATACGAAGAAGAGTTTGAACGAAAATTTCCAGAATTTGAAGACGAATTTGAAGGAGAAGTATTAAAGAATTCGATGGAGAAGTATTGAAAGAATCTGAAGAAGAATTTGAAGAAGAAGAAGAAGAAGAAGGAGAAATATTGAAAGAATTTAAAGAGGAATTCGAAAAAGTATTGAAAGAATTTAAAGAAGAATTTAACGAAGAGGGAGACGTATTAAAGAATTCGATGAAAAATTTGAAGAAGAATTTGAAGAAGAAGAAGAAGTATTGAAAGAATTCAAAGAGGAATTCGAAGAAAAAGTATTGAAAGAATTTGAAGAAGAGGGAGAAGTATTAAAAAAATCGATGAAAAATTTGAAGAAGAAGAAGTATTGAAAGATTTCAAAGAGGAATTCGAAGAAGTAGTATTGAAAGAATTTGAAGAAGAATTTGAAGAGGGAGAAATATTGAAAGAACTTAAAGAAGAATTTTAGAAGTGATAACGAAGAATTTGAAAATAAAGAAGAATTTGAACGAGATTTTCAAAAATTTGAAGAAGAGGAATCTGAAGAAGAAAATCTGAATAATAATAATAATAATAATAATTTAAAGAACAAAAATAAAAATGGCCTCCAAACAGCCAATTTAGTTTCAGGAAGAAAATGAAAAAAAAAAAACCTTGATGCAATTGCAGTTGCGATGAGAGAGCGAAATTCAATTGATTCCTTTTCTTAATTCCTGTCATAATCGTTCACTGTTAATACCATTTTGTAACTGAATAAAGAAAGAACACTAAAATCTGTCACCATTCATAGAATGTATGACAATTACTTGGTAGCACTGCTCAAAATATATTCCGTAGTTAAAACTATAAAAAAAAATTCATCGAAATTTATACCAAACAATAGAATATGTGAAAAGCTTTTAACCTAGACTAAAATTCTATTAAAAAATAAAACAAAAATAAACTACATGTTAAATTGATTCGTATATATATATATATATATATATATATATATATATATATATATATATATATATATATGTGTGTGTGTGTGTGTGTGTGTGTGTGTGTGTGTGTGTGTGTAAGTTTGAGCAAATGGAAGTAAACACGAGGGAACAGAAAGAAGAAAAGAAAAAGGATACAAAGAAAAGAAAGCAAGAAAGCAAATAAAAAAGAAAATACTAAAGCAAAAAAGACAGCCATTAAAGAAGACAGCCAGCAAACAAAGCAAAAGAAAAAAAAGGCAAGCAATCAATCCATAAGGAAAGAAAGAAACAAAGTAGAAAGCCAGCAACCAAGAAACTAACAAAGAAAGAAAGAAAGCTTCTCAGTTAGAAAGCAAGCCAGCAAAAAAATTAAGAAAGAGTGAAAGAACGCAAGAAAGTGAGCAAAAAAGAACGAAAATACTAAAGGAAAGAAAGCAACAAGGAAACAAGGAAGAAAGCCAGCAAGCAGGAAAACAACACACACACACATATATATATATATATATATATATATATATATATATATATATATATATATATATATAAAACTGTTCATACTCGTCAAAATCTGTGATTTCTGTAATATTTTCATTAAATAAATGCGTTTTTTTTACCAAAATTAACGAAGAATGTAAATAATATATGAAAAATAAAACTTCCATTTTACTTCAAAAGATCTATTCAGAATTATTCCTACCCATATATTAGTAATGGCCTCTAAAGTGTCAATGGAAGAAAAAGAGAAAAAAAATCTGATCATGATCGCCTAAGCGTGTATTACGCATGGCAGATAACTGATATTAGTAATCCATTATTAAGAGACGAATGATTCCGAGAGCGATGCTTGTCATAGGGCTTACCTTGGTGGCAAGATCGAAATCGTGGACCCAGACAAAGCCCGACCAACTCCAAAGACCTCCAACGGCGGAACAAGCCGATTATGATTACAACAGATTTCAACGGATAAACCAGCTGATGAAGATGGCTACGCATGTAGGACATACTACAGAAGGCTCCACTCGAATTTTTAACAGAGAGCGTCATTTCATAGCTGGATTTTGCATGTCTTATTCCTTATAAACTCATGTGATCAAGTGGGTGGGTCACTTTCTGTCAATTTGGGGTTCATATTAAATAAATACACGGTGTCGGCACTTTTTTCTACCTTGATTTTCTTTCACCTTCAACCATTTCTTGCAAAGTCAAACGGCGATTGGGAATTGATGACGAGGGGCAAGTTTTGGTGAAGCTTCACGTCCTGAACTTACACGTGTAGTCATCAACGCCATCATCAAAAAGGAAGCGATAAGCAAAGAAGAAATTAAATTCTACGATTGGAGATCAAGCCGCTCGACGGCAATCAATAATCTACAGGAACGATCATATTTTGGAACCACCACATCTCTAACTAGCTGTTACACTTCAAAACCAGACAATAGAAGGTACCTCCTCTAATTTTCTAAAATAAAAACCATACTATGAAGAATGTATTAGGTTGGTGCAAAAATAATGTCGTTTTCTCACATAGTAACATATGTCAGAAAACGACATTATTTTTGCACCAACCTAATATGACCGCAATTTGATAAAAAATGTTTTATCCTAAAAATCTTTATGTTATTATTATTAAGAGGAAAGACCAAAATATTTTTTTTTATTATTTAATTATATTTTTTAATCCATTTTTTAATCTTATTTTTCTTGTGCTAGTGGGTGGACTATAAATAACCACAGTAAACTTTTGCAGCCTATTACTGTGAAAAAAAAAACTTTGATTTGGAAATTCTTTCAAAATTTAACTAATTGTCTGATTTTAATTAAACTTTCAGGACGTATTCACAAATGAATTCAATTATTTAAAAATTATTTTTCAGAAAATCTGTTTGTTTTTTTTTGTTTACATATTTTACTCGTTACTTATTTAATTTTATGAAATTTCGAAAAATTCAATTTTGTTTCCCTTAATATCTATAAAGAGTGTTTCATTAAGACGGATTATATATAAGGTTGTTTCATTAAGATAGATCAAAGTGAGCAGTAAATAAATTAGTGTTATCGGTGAAAATTTATTTCTCTATTGGATCTTGTTACTTATATCATGGCAATTATGTGTGAAAAATAATATTTTCCAAATATCCGCTAAATCTAAAAGAAAAAAAATCATTAGACGCTTAAACTTCATTCACATTTAAAATCGGTCCAAGTTATTGGAACACCCTTTATTAGTTAAAAGCAGAACTCTTTGGGGAATTTAAATCGCATTTTCTTTTTATGAAACAGAAACACTAGTTACCGAAAATCTGCTCTGGATCGTAAAATAAAAATGTTTTTGATGAATAATGAATTGTTATAATTTAAAAAAAAAATTTAATTAAAATAATTTAAAATGTTTTAAATCTTTTAAATTTTTATATTACTTTGTCTGTTTTAGGTGATATTGTTATTACGCAAAAGTATATTTATTAATCATAAATTGAAAAGTTTTATACAATTGATCAAACACCAATATTTTTTAAATAATTTTGAATAAACGTACTAAGTCTTGTAGATATGGGTGTCCATAGAAGACATTATCAGGAAATAAGAGCAATAACTATAATAAATTTAAAGCCAAATTATCTAAAATTCAATAAAATATTAGTTTACGGAGAATATCTTCCTAATCATCAAAAATTACCGTGTACTTAAAAATGATATAAAATAGCGCTTACGTTGTATTATTTAATTATCTTTTTATAGATATCAGCAACGGAGGAAAACATTGGATAAACTTTCAAGCTGTCAACACCTTAAATAAACAGCTACCGCTGTGTTTAAAAACTGCATTTCTGCAATATTTTAAACTTATAGTACGTACTAATTATTTTAAATCTGATTTAAATCAGCTAACATTCCTCAAATAAAGTTTTAGAAAAGTATATTTTATTTTTGGAAGAGTTTTTAATAAAGAGAAGAACACTGCGGCTAAAATGACTCTAGCTATTTTAGCAACAACATACAACAACAACAACAAAAAATCTCCTTCCAATCAATTTTAATTAGTTTTAAATTAGTGTTGAAATAATGTAAAATAATTTGCCTATGGGAATTATTAAATTTAATTTATTAGCTAGAAATTAAAATCTTCAAGAAAGATTTTTCAGTTTTTAAAATTCATATTAAAACTTAGGTATTGTCGTTTCTATGGAGGTACCTAGACAATAGTCAACAGGGATTGAGGCCCCCCGCCCCTTTTGCTAAGATCTTAAGTTTAGTCATATTAGAAGGCTTCGTTGCTATTAGCTATGTCTTCAGTTCTTTTCACAAATTTCCATACCTTGTTTAGGAGGATACTTACCTGTACAGGTGGTATCACGGCTTTGACCACCTAAGACAAACTATGACAAGCTAAGACCTTCTTAGACCAGCGGCCAGAGTGAAAATACTCGGGTCCCTTGACTTGGTGGAAGTGGGGTCAATTAAATCGCCTATTCATAAATTCTCCAATTAGATTAAGGTCTAGAAACTAAGCCACTCAGGTTGTGTCAGCATTTTTAGGATATCTTGACTTTTAATGTTTTGAAAAACTAAATTCTACACTATTTACCTTATTCGGACTATTGGCCTCATCTTTGTCGCCATATTTATTACAACATTTCGGCCGTTGTACGCTCCGGCCTTCTTCTATTCATATTCGTTGTGATAAATATGGCGGCAAAGATGAGGACACTAATCTGAATAATGTAAATAGTGTACATAATGCCTCATCTCAGAAATATAGATAGAAAGTTAATTCTATCTTACACGTGATAGTAGAGTTAATTATAATTTCTAAGGAATTCATGGATTTTATTTTTTAATCTGATATTATTTCTTATTATTCTATTGTTTGTGGATACACGTGTTTGAGTAAACGCCCAGTTTTTATTTATTTATTTGCCTTATTAAGTCTCTCTAACGTTTAGGGTGGTAAGCGTAATTCACACCGTTTATAATAAATAATAATAAATCATTGATCAGAGAAAGGATTTGTATACGGCTGGTAGCTTAGGGTGATTAATCTGTTTTAATAGTCGATCGATCTTTTGCAGTTTATTTTAAAGCCATAAAATATTTTTAGACTGTAAGAATATTTTTGAGATAATAAAGATTTACTGATACAAGTCTTACTAATAGATCTTACTAACCCATAGATGTGAATAGAAGATGTGAATTCTTACCTTTTCCAAAGGTATTTGCGTGTGAGTGAATATAACGAACCCAACTGGAATTGGAACTCGGCTCTCCGAATAACAATTCAGAACCTCTATCCATTACGTCAGTTTTGTGATGTCAACAGACACTTGCTTGACACTTGTTTAATGTCAACGGATACTCGTTGTCACTTTCGTAATGTTCGTTGTAGTAGAGACTTTGTAATCGCAGCCACATCTATAGTAACGCCGTTGAACAATACTGGTGTCAGACGCCTTCGAATAACACTCGCACTAACGGTACTTACTCGATAATACTCACTCAAAAAGTAATCCATATCGCGATCCTTATAGTATAGAGGATAGACAAGAAATAACGATCAATTAGACACACCCTACCTCCCATATAGGTTTCCTCTATGGTCACGAGGTCTGCTTAATTCATTAATGAGTTCGCTCACAGGCGATCTATGTTCAAACTCAAGTGACAGCAGCAACACTTTATTCCTGTATAGCAGTCAGTCGTACATCAAAAGCTTACAGCACCTGGTATTCCCAAATGGTCACCCATCTGGATAGTGACCAGACACGACGTTGCTTAACTTCGGGTATCGTACGAGAGGGCTTTCTCGAGTATATATAGTTTAGGGATGGCTACACCAAATTGTGGTGTCATAATTAAGGAGGAGATAACTCTGACACGAGACGAGAACCGGTGTTTCAACGCGATATAACCGTAATGCGTGATGTTTCCTATGAACGTCTAGATCTGACGAGGCTATTTTAGAAAGTGACTCGAGTTTTTATGCTAATATTTTGTTTTTCTAGCAACTTGAGCTGATGGGCGAAATTACCGTAGACCAGCCTATTCCCTTATTTCCTATAGTAATTTTATTATAACTGATTCAAGTATTGTTTAACTATAGATACATATGTCAATAAGAATAATGCCAAAACACCATTGCTTTCTAGACAATCTAATTTACAGGGACAGGTCAAAAGTCAAGTCTAGATGTTCAGTATCGTGGAGCATTTTGGGAGGCGGGGGGTTAGAGAAATTTGACAGAGCACCTTGATATATATATATATATATATATATATATATATATATATATATATATAGATAGATAGAGAGAGAGAGAGAGAGAGAGATAGAGAGAGAGAGAAAGAGATAGATAGATATTGAGATAATTTAAGTTCAGATCTGTCTCATTCTATTCATATCTAGCGATCTATCTGAATTTGTTCAGATCTCTGTTTCTGCCATCCTCACTATATTCTTTTATGAATATCTATCTATCTATCTATCTATCTATCTATCTATCTATCTGTTCAGAGCAATCTCTTTCTTTCTTTCTTTCTTTCTTTCTTTCTTTCTTTCTCTCTCTCTCTCTCTCTATATATATATACATATCTTATTATTCAGATCTATCTATCTATCTATCTATCTATCTATCTATCTATCTATCTATCTATCTATCTATCTATCTATCTATCTATCTCAATCTGTTCAGCTCTCTTTCTCCTTATCATTATATATATATATATATATATATATATATATATATATATATATATATATATATATATATATATATATATTTATATATATATATATACTCCCACGTTGTGCTATATTTCTGAAAGGTTCGTGTCAAAATTGACGACCAGGAAGCGATTATGCAAAATCCAATTAAAGCGTTCTTTGCACATGCGTTCATGCCAATTAGTTGCTAAATCTCTTGCGCGATCATTTCATTTCTCGACAAAGATCAACGCCCCTCTTGTACGCCATTAATGTTTCTAAAGTTAATACGTGGATTGAAATTGGACGGGTGCTGAAAATGAAAATTTATCATTGATATACTGATAGTTAATCACAATCCTATAGTCATAATAATAGATACTATACCGAGGTTCCCCGGAATAAGTTAAGAAAGATAGAAACCTAATCATCGAAATGTTATTTGGCTCGCAACAACACTATAATTACTTCTGATAATAATAATAATAATAATAATAATAATAATAATAATAATAATACCCGTGACGCGGCACCAGACATCGCTCGCATATTTTGTCATCTTAAATGATTGGAGGGTGTTAACATGTATATAATTTTATGAATTAAGATAAGCAACAGTAAATATCCGGTTGAGTAACGTAGACTTGTTTATCAGTTACCAGACCATAAGCATTTGGGCATGTCACCTAGTTGCTGATATATTGTTCATATCTGTTTATGAGTGAAGCATTATATCCAGGTATCGAATTTAAAAAAAAAATTGTTCAGCAGCCATGGCAACTTGGGAATAGCATCTAAACACTTAGGAATTCATTCAATTGGAGAACTGATTACCCTCGCATGTTAAAAGGTTATGCGCTGATAATCAAAATAAAATTCTATGGATTCTCAGAATATAAGTTACTCTGAAGTTACCCTGCTTGCAAGCACTTATAATTAACCCGTTGCATGGTGTGGTCCCACAGATGGAAACCACAAATACTGGTAAATATAGTGGTTATCTTTGAAATCTGGACACATATCTCATTAACTGATTTTTTTACCTTCACATATTAAATATGGTTTTGTTGAATCTTTTAATGGTATATACTTATTACACTGGATGGCATGATGGATTTACTGAGCTTCTTATACAAGCATCCCCAGAATTCATTTGGGATTATGCAGGAAATATGAACAAGATTATTACGACCATTCAACACCACCAGTAATCAAAAATTAGTAAGTGATGCTCATACTGTGTACTTTTATCTTAACTGACAAGCAACCCGGAGAGAAATCACCCTGTTATATCATTTCGGCACAGGGGAATGAATCCCGATGAAAGTTATATTACTTTGAGCGAAAAACCTCATGAAAGTGGGGAAATCACGTCAGGGCAAATTGTAGAAATGTCCCAAGCAGTAGCTAAAGTAGCTTTAGTGGTTGGCCCAATTCAGAACTAACTGTTAGAATTTTTACAAAATGGGGGAGTGGTGTTAGAATTTTTAGGTACCCTGGTATACTAGTGAGCCAGCCAAAATGAGCTGACTCATTTTATAGTTCACCAATAGAAGGGTTAACCAATCAGAAGGCTCAAAATATTCAATGCGACGTGTATAAAGGGGGCCATGTTTTTTTCCCGAATATTCACTGGTAGCCTTTGATATCGAAGACTGAAGAATTACGGAACAGCTGCTGGTGGTGGTATTGGCGATATAGTCAGATTGAATAGAGTGTCTGACTCGTGAGTGTCAATCTTTAACATTGTGTTATTGAACAGATTACGTACTGCGCTGGATTCTATATTCATAGACTTGGCGAACATGGTCAACAGGAACGTTTCTACAGCACTGTTCACTGGCTGGGGAAAGCGTTGTATCTGTCGGTAGGAGTTGTGGTTATGACCCTCATCAACTGGCCGAAATATCCAAGAGTCTATCTGATCAAATAATAATGATAGACATTCTCGAAGTGTTTTACTATACTTGACCAGATATGATACTCTCTTTTTTGCAGTACCGAAAGTCAGTTGAAAAGAAGTCATTCATATAACTCAGGGCACTGTGTGAGTTGGAGATCCAGTTTCATATATATATATATATATATATATATATATATATATATATATATATATATAAAGAGAGAGAGAGAGAGTGTGGTGGGGGAAGAAACAATAAGCGATATCTGACTATATTTCTCATCTTTATTGCCAAATTCACTTCCCTCCGGCCGTTGTACTCACCAACCATCTTCAGGATCTGTATATATTTCTGAGATGAGTTATTGTAACACAATTTACACTATGGTAATGGTAAATTTGCTATTACCATGGATTCTCAAACATCGCAAAAATCCCCCCGTTTTACTCATTATATAATGCGCAGCTAATCAAAATGAATATCTATGAATTCTCAGAATATATAGAACTCTGATTGAAAGAACTTGTAATTAACGCATCACCTGTTTTTTCCGTCACATGAAAACCACAAATGATATCATATATGATATATGAGAATGATGTACATATATTTTTTTAATCAATTCATCTCAAGTAAGGCGATAATACCACTAAGACGCAATTGAATGAAAGATAATGAGAAGACTTTAGCAGAGTCCAAAAACCCAATCTTAAACAGGAAACAAAGGATAAACCTAGACTCTTGTTCAAAACACGGGAAAGGAATATGAACAGGGCGATTCGCGATTGACACTCCTTCCATGTCTATTGGACAGAAGTATATACTTTGTTTCCTGTTTAGGATTGGATTTCCGGTTCCGGTACAGTCTTTTCATCATCTTTCACGCTCAGTAGCTCCTTTGCGTCGTAGTGGTATTTTCGTCTTGCTTGAGGCGAATTGATTGAATCATAAATATGTATGCCATTCTTATACAGGGGGTCCCTAAAGTCTGGACACCCAAGGCAGAAATTCATATTTTCGAGAAATGAAATTTTCAACAACATTTTATTGAATTAGAATATTAACAATTAACATCTTGAATAGGATTTCCATCCTTTGTGACACAAAGGTTGATGTGCTTTGCAAGATTCGTGTGAATTCGATGAAATAAATCTATATGGCCTTCAATTTTAGCACAGTCACTCATTATGTGTTAAAACAAGTGTGTTGCATCTGTAATTTTCATTCAGTACCCCTTCTCTAGCTTAGCCCAGAAAAATAAGTCAGTTCTTTCTTCTTTCAAAACCATGTTTAATCTGTGATTTCCAATGTGTCTAGGATTTAGATTTAAGCACTATATCCACAATTATTTGTGATTTGCATTTGTTGGAACACACACCATGTAAAGCGTTAATTACAAGTACTTCCAATCAGAGTAACTTCGGAGTTCTATATATTCTGAGAATTCATAGATATTCATTTTGGTTAGCAGCGCATTATATAATGAGTAAAACAGGGGATGGATGTTTCCGCTGTTTTATGATCTATGGTAATGTTATTATTAACCGTTCCCTAATGTGGGAAACCTATTCATTCACCGACGCATTTGAAGTTTTAATATTTATGAATATGACATTCATATTTCTTTGTCAGGGAAGTTTAGCAGGTTGTCGCTGAAGTCGTTTTTTGTTCACGGATTGTGGCGCTGTACAACGACCAGACTTAGCGACACCAAATGATGAGCAGAAGAATAAATTATCTTCTCTTCGAATGCCATAATTTTGTTCTAATATTAATTCTCAGTAGCCAGTATCTACAACGTGAACACTAAAGAGATGTCCCCAAATGCTTAAAAAAAAAAAAAAAAAAAACTGGTCTCAGCTGCGCGATGGTGACGTAAAAAAAGTAGGCGTTTAGTTGTTACTGTTTCCAGTTTTCCTTGTAATTTATCAATATGATAAGCAGATATGCTAGAAAGGTGGTGCGCATGTGCAGAGTATTTGGCAAAAAGAAAGAAAGAAAGAAAGAAAGGAAAAGAAAGGAAGAGCAGAGTTATTGTCGCTGGCTTCTATCCAGCTGCGCCTCTTGGAACAAAGTTAATGGCGGTCATTATCGTTTGACAAGCAGATCAAATAAAGCCACAGTTACGTAGTTCTTTTGAATTTGTTTTTTTTTTTTTTCGCTGAGATATTTTTCATTGCATTTCTGCTTTCAGATTTACGTAGAGATTAAGAATCCTTACTTTTAACCCGTTCGATGTATAAAGGTGCTTTCAAAGGTCACGTTCCATTAAGAATGTTACTCGCTAAATGACAAAAAGTTTTGGCACATTTGATTCCCAATTTGGTTTGAGTAACTGAAAAGAGTTTTTTTTTTTAACGATAAATATTTTACCATGATAAAATTTACCTATCACGAAGAGCAGAATTTGTTTGTTTTCGATTTTATCGACTGCACACTATAGTAGGGTCAGTTGGGCACCGTCTGTAAGAAAAAGAACACTATGACGCAATTCACTCAGCCATAAATTTGTAAACGGTATACTGTACAGCTTGGCATTCGCTCCGAAAGCTCCAATATGAACATTTCAGAGTGTCTGTTTGTCAATCTGAGGACAGTGCAGAGGATTTGGAAAGAGTTGGATGAGTATAATGGTGATTACGAATGCGTTTGAAGTGATCACTAGTGATGGTGACGCCATTCCCCCATTTATCTTCCCACAGGGCCTCAGACTCAACACGAAGGAGGTAGTGATGCTCTGGGTCAAGAGGGTGGCTGCTAGGAGACCCAAGGTCTGGCAACAGGACTACACCATACCACACAAGCAGGAGAAACCAGTCATGTCTATCAGACAATTCCTGCAACCACATCACATCTTACATCTGGTCACCTAACTGCTCAGATTGCAACCCCTTTGATTATTATGTGTGTGACGCAGTTGAGCAAGAGACAAAAAAACTCCTCGTAACACCAAAGATGAACTGAAAGCAAGAACTGTGGTAGCATTCACCAAGACAGTCCAGAAGAGTTGCAGAAGATTCCGAAGTCGTCTAGAGGCCGAGGGTAAAGCTAATGACAATTTTATTTCAAGAAGATTTTGTGTAATTTTGGTAAATATATTTGATAAAATGGGATGCCAGTATTATTTTCCATTTTTGCGTCATTCAGACGACAATTTATCCATCGAACCCTAAATATCTGTTAAAATGCGATGTCTGGTATTTCCATTTTTGCGTCATTCAGACGACAATTTATCCATCGCACCCTGAATATGTTAACATGCGATGTCTGTTATTTCCATTTTTGCGTCATTCAGACGACAATTTATCCATCGCACCCTGAATATCTGTTAAAATGCGATGTCTGTTATTTCCATTTTTGCGTCATTTAGGCGACAATTTATCCATCGCACCCTGAATATCAGTTAAAATGCGATGTCAGTGTTATTTCCAGTTTTGCTTAATTTAGACGACAATTTATCCATCGCACCCT
>OZ010600.1:10512435-10532435 GCA_963932145.1 Acanthosepion lycidas
AGGTTTAAATAAATTTCAACCAACAATAGCAATTGTTTCTCGGTCAATAAAGAATGAATGTTTCCAGATAAGGAAACAGTCAATATTGCCATTACATTTAAAATACACACATATATTTTTTAATCATATCAACTCTAGGCTAGGCGATAATGCCACTAAGACGCCAGGGGTTACTAAGTGTGAAAGAAAATAAGAAGACAGAAAAAGATAATACAATAAAAGAATATTCAAGATGGCAGAAGACAGCGATTGACGTTGTATTTAAAGTTTTGAAGATTGTAGGTGGCAAGGAAGAAAGAAATCGGAGGTGAGTTCCATAGGCGAGAAGTGCGAGAAAATAAATGTGGCGGTTGAATCTACAACAGTAAAACCTATTTATCAATCTAGATGTATGGTTAAATCTATGCGGTTTGATATACCAAGAATGAAAGCCAATTACAACCACTGCCATGAAACTAATCCGAGAAAAGACAATTTCACTTCATTCAGTGTAGCTGGGGTTCAACGACAAGAAAGCAACACGCCTCACGTTTTCATCTGACATGAAGTGGAGCGACTGTAGGGAATTAATTGCTTCGTCTACTGCAATGAAAACTGTTTCAGTGTCTTGCTAGAAAATATTTCTTGTCAATTTGCACATTTATAAATACACGGTGCCATCCAGCCCGATAACATCAAGAATTTAACAAATCAACCCTGGTCAGTAAGCAAACGTTCTAGCCACTCGGACACGTGCCCATCGCACACACACGGACATATATATATATATATATGCGCGAGACTTCGCATAGCGAATTGAGTCACTGTCAGTCACTGGGCGTGTTTCTAAAAATAAACACGCTAAAAATCTCTGCCGTGCGCCGACGGCTTAGTGATAGAATCTCCGGCTGATACCAATTCAGTCGAGTTTCGATCCGAGCTAGAGGCAACCGGATGTCTAGCCACATTGATGAGCTGTGAAACAGCGAAACAGTCTGTCTGTGGATGACGTTATATATATATATATATATATATATATATATATATATATATATATATAGTGGTTGACCACTCGTATCATTCGTAATGTCCGTTGCAGACACCGACGCAGCCCACCTGTGGTTTATACTGCAACTATGCTGAGCAGACCTTAGTTGCAGTTTCTGTGAGAGAGCGCGTTATCTAGCGTGATTAACAGACTGAACAAGGCTAGCACGCTCAAACACTCGGTCACGATGACTTGTGTCTTCGGGCTAGCACAAGTGAGTGAAATTGGGTAGACGGAGGACCGATATTACATTACAGTTAATTACACAATTTTAATTTCAAATGAGATTTTTCTGTTTCTTAATGCTTTGCTTAGCTTTTGAAAGACATCTTTTGCTATCCCATTGAGCCTTCGGATTTCAGTGTCACATTTCCCATCCCCCGTTAGAAACACATCTTACATATTTACAGTTGTTGACATCCCCAATTTGTAATTAGCAGGTTTAGCTGTCCTTTTTGCCGACGACCATACATTCTGTCTTCTTGCAAATGATGCTTAGTCCTTTCTTCTTACTTTCATTTACTATCTTCCGTGGGAGTTCCAATAATCCATGAAATTCGACGACGTAAATTAGATGTGTTCCACCTTGTGCATCTGTGGGAGACTCCTCGTCTAACCATCGATCCATCCTCTACCTGCTCCTTTTCAAAAAATCGAAATTCACCTTAAAACTTCCTCGTCGCTCACATGTTTAGTCTATGTTCACCTCAGCATCCGTCTGTAGAGTCACACCACTGACGCTTCGAGCCTCTTCTTACTCCGTGAGGAAATTGTCTCGTACTCACTAGCGTACAAGTGGATAGACGATTAAATAAAGAAATATCCCTACATCTTAATGCTTTGCTTAGCCTCTGTACAAAATTTGTACGTATTTCATTTTGGCATCTCCAATCTGTAATTTGAATTTTGGGCCGCCCCTTTTGCTAACAACCATACATTTTATTTCCTTACGCTTGACCCTTTGTCCTTTCTTCTCGCTTTCCTTTACTCATGTATGTTCCTTTCTGTGTCTACTATCAACTCTACAACACCCATAAAATTCGACCATGTAAATTTGATGTACTCCACCTTGTGTACCTGTGGAAGTTATCGTGTAGAAACACCGATCAATCCTCTCCGAAATTCACATAAAAGCCTCCTCGCTGCTCACATGTTTAGTTCATGTTCACCTCAATATCCGAGCCTCTTCTACCTCTGTGGGGAAATTGTCTCCTACTCACCGACGTACAGGTGGATAGATGATTCAGTAATAAAGAAATATTGCTACCTCTTAATGCTTAGCGTTTTGAAAGACCTCATTTGTTTTTTCTTCACCTCTTCCGATCTGTGTCTATGGCTTCTGTCGTCTGCTTTGAAGCCGCCCAGATAATTAAATATTCAGCCAACAGTAAGGATTCTAGCGTCTTTAATAGTTCTAGTTTCAAGAACGATCACAAATATATTTTAATTTAATTTTTACATGAAGAAACGTCGGCCATTATTTTCTATTTTGACTAGTAATTTGCTTTCATCATGATTTTAATTGCATTTTTATCACATATCTTAGCGGGAAATAATTCTTTATAATTTAAAAAACAAATTGTCTTACGTATCCCTGTTGGTTGACAGTTTGAATATTTTGCGATAAAAATGATCTGAAATTAAAATGAAATTAAATTAAGAGTCAAAATTATTATTATTAATAATAATAATAATAATAATAATAATAATAATAATAATAATCAAAATCAAATTAATTTTAATTTATATAGACTTTTGTAAATTAAGATAAGAAGTCTGTACAAAAAACTATCATGATTGTTGCTATGGTAACGGAGGTAAAGTACGTAGAGTGATGTCGCTTGGTGCAGATAAACCTAGATCTCGTGTATATACACTAAATTATAACGTTGTCTCTCACTTCCGTTGCTTATCACAGTGCTTGGAAGGAAAGTGTGTAGAGTGTGGCCGTCTCACCACACCACAGAGGTCTCATCAGTAAATCTAGAACTCGTACATATATACCCATTAGGTTATAACGTTCACGTTTCCTGACATAGAGGAAGAAAATGAGTAACTACCGACATTGAGGTTCGAGCGTGACACTCTAGACTTATGAATATATGTTTTTCCACCATGTGTATAAATAGTGGTGTCAGGCTACTGACTGCAGTGATTATTGAGTGACTATTGATTGGAATTATGCAGTCGAATTAGTGTAAATTATTGTGCGTCGATGATTTGGGTTTTGATTTAAGATTTCTAAAACCAACTGTCTACATTTTACTATTGGGTGAAATACGTTACGATAAAATCTAAAATCAAAATGAAATGAAATGAAATTAACAGTCGAAATTAATTAAAAAAAATTAAAATCAAATTATTTTTCATTTGTGTACACTTATGTAAATTAACATGTGGGGTCTGTACAAAAACTATCCTGGCTGTTGCTATAGTAAAGGAGCTAATGTACGCATAGTGAAGCCGTTTGGATCAGAGGAATCTTTAATTCGCGCATACGCACTAGGTTATAACGTTTTCGCTCACTTCCGTTCTTTATAGCTGTGCTTGGAAGGAAAGTGTGTAGAGTGTGGTCGTCTCATAACATCACAGAAATTTTAAGAAATTGATTTTAGTACCATTGAATGCGTATATTAGATATATTCAGAAGTTGTCAAATAGGAAGAAAATGAGTAACTACCGACACTGGGTTTCGATCGTGACACTCTGAACTTATGTATATATATTTTCCACCCGGTGTATAAATAGCGGTGTCAGGCTACTGACTGAAGTGGTTATTGAATGACTGTTGAGTGGAACTATCGAGTCGAATTAGTGTGAATTATTGTGCGTCGATGATTTGGGTTTTGATTTAGGATTTACCGGACGTTAAGTCGAGCCGCGCTCCTAACAAGGTATTCATTGAAATGGTTAATTATCTTTGGTTGATTTTTACTTCTTTGTTGTTGTTAAGTATATTTTCGGTTGTAACATTGAAGTCTTCAGTTATCTCTTCGTGCTCACTTTCAAGAAACCGAAATTCACTTGAATTCACTTCCTCGTTGCTTACATGTTTAGCCTATGATAATCTCAGTTACTCCAGATTATCTTGATTAAGTTCGAAAATGATCCTGCAATAACACACACACACACATATATATATCTATATCTATATCTATGTGTGTGTGTGTGAACTTTATTTCCATCCTTCATGGGCCTTCCGATCCTTAGCTATGATTAATTAATGATGAACATGTCATTTTCGTTTATGATCGATTTCATCATGAATCTTTTGTTAAGCTTGGAGAGTAATTATGCATTCTTATTGCTCAAAGTAGAGTCCAAATGTGTTATAAAAACGCGGAGAATTCCAGTAAGTTATCTTTAATCATTTCTAAGATACAACAGTTCAAAGCTTCATCTAACAATTGGACAATTTTGCTGTTACACGATTTGGACAATTTTGCTATGAGAGTCACTCTTTACCAGGCCCGGGGAGTGGGCACTAGAGGTAGTGGGTTACGTTATGACGCCATTTCTGTTTATAGGTGATGGAGATAACGATTAGCCAGAGCCTTGAATAGGTTACGATTGTATTGATCCTGTTGTGAGTCTGTTCCACAGGGGAGTGGCTTGCGGGAAGAACCTGCTCGAGTGGAACTTACTTTCCACCGATGGAATGCGTGGGGAATGTGAGTGTTTTCTATGTAAGTTGCACTGGCGTGTTCTTGCTGGGGCGGTTTGCCTCGGCGGGACCAGGTAATCTAGTTCGTCTGAACACTTTCCATAGGAATAGCGATAGAGTAGCGAGAGGCTTGCCACATCCCGCCTGTGGCAGAGTGGTTGGAGGGGGAAAATAATTCATCACCCACAGGGGCGCGGAGGCGATTTTGGACACTATCAAGGCTGAGGAGTGAGGTCTTGGCAGCTCTGGCCCAAATATGACAACAGTACACCCTGGAGAGGACACATTGTCAGTGCTCTGCTCTACGGCAGCGAAAATTGAGGTATCTACTCTGAACAGGAGTGACACAGCGCCTTTCATCTTCGCTGTCTGACAGAAATTCTGGGTATCAATTAGTTCGATCGAGCCACCAATGTCGCAGTTCTCACCTGTGTCCAGTTAACCAGCCTATATGGTCTTCTCCAACAGCGCCAGCTCTGCTGGCTTGGGCATGTACAACGTATGCCGGATGAGGGGAAACGGAAAGTCCTGTACGGAGAAATGGCAACCGGCATGAAAGACGTTTGGAAGACATCGGTGGTGTGCAGAGGGGAGACGTTCGGCATGAGCAACCTCTGATCTCTCATCAAACCCTGCCCACAACTGCGCACTGGAGGGGACACTTCAGCGTCGCCCCATGGTCTTTCTGTTCAAGGAACTAGAAGGCACGAGGGTGACCCCATCTTTACTTCTAGAGTAAAACCGAGGACAAATCCGTTGCCGGAGTCACTAAGACAATCCGATTTTATGTTCATCTTCGTTCTGGCAATTCCTAAGGTGATGCCGGTGCCAAGCTGTACTGGCCTCTACTTTTCCCTTGAATGGCATCGGTGGCGTTGAGAGAGGGAATTGGCTGCATGGGCAACCGCTGATCTCTCATAAAAATCTCTTCAGGCCTGAGCCTTGGAGAGGGCACATCGTCAGCGTGCTGCTCTACGGCAGCGATATTTGGAGCATCTACTCTAAACAGGAGTGACGCCTCAGCACCTTTCATATTCCCTGTCTGACAGACATTCTAGGTATCAATTAGTCCGATCGAGACACCAATACCGTAGTTCTCATCCGTGCCCAGTTACCCAGCCTATATAGTCTTCTCCAATAGCGCCGGATCTGCTGGCATGGGCATGTACACCGTATGCCGGATAAGAGGGTTCCAAAAGTCCTTCTGTACGGAGAACTGGCCACCTTTGCGCTAAAGCTGCAAGAGATCAGGGGATCACTGCTTTTCATGTTTACCCTGATGGTAGTCAATCTATAAGATAAAAAACCTTTGATTTTTAAACCCCCGCTGCGTCGGGACCATACCCAATCATGGGAAACGCTTCGGAAGAAAACTCTGTGACTAAATCCGAAACCAAAGTCCCTAACTGAGTCCGATGTTATGTACAACTTCGTTCTGGCAGTTCCTGCAACGACGCCGGTGTCAAGCTGTATTGGCCTCTACCTTTCTCTTGGATCGACATTGATGGCGTGGAAAGGGGAGATGTACCGCATAGACAACAGCCGATCTATCATCAAACCCTGACCAGGCCTACGCCCTGAAAAGGACAGATGCTCCATCGCCATCAGCAGCCGAGGCGTAACTCTTTGGGCGCAGATCCAAGGGCATAAAAGTTGTTGACGTTTCACACTACTTTAAAGAAAAGGTTAGGAACAAATTCCTTATCTCTAATGGCACAGTGGATAAAGGCGTTAGTTAGATCCAGTGACAGGACCCAAAGAGTGTGAGTTCAATACCTGGTTAAGGCAGTGGAGAACTTGGAGAGGAGAACTTACAGGAGATAACTGATAACTGACGTCCATTAGACATGGCACATGGAACTACCCCAGCGAGCGAAATAAAGGGTTCAGTTCGACATTCCAACCACCTGACGAAAGGCCGGAGCGTACAACGACCGAAACGTTGTAATAAATATGGCAACAAAGATGAGGACAATAGTCCGAATAATGTAAATAGTGAAGATTTTTTAAATTTCAACTGACAATTGCACTGTCTGCTCGATCACTGAATGTCGAATGTTGCCTTAAAAGGAAACGGCTGCTATTACCATTGTCATTAACATTTGTGCGTAACTGTTAAATAGCAAAGCGGTTTCTGGACAGACCTCTTATAATAAGAAATTGGTTTTGTGCAAAACTGATCACTGACGCGTGAACGTTTCTCATGGCAGTGAGTATATTCTCTTCGAGAGAGAAACCCTTCCCATGAATACTGATGAGTGCACCATTGTGAAATAGGTGCGGCTAAAATGAAGATGTTATTAGTGGGTGGGAGGGTTGAAATGGATTGGAACAAATTCTTCCTAGCCGGGCGTAGCAGCTGAATAGGCAGTGCGGGTAGCGTTGTGGTTATCGGCTTGAAAACAGGAATCTCTCTCTCTCTCTCTCTCTCTCTCTATATATATATATATATATATATATATATATATATATATATATATATATATATATATCTGAGTGTGTTTATTTGTTGACTTATCTATCTATCTATCTATCTATCTCTTCACGTATCTATCTGTCTGTCTATATATATATATATATATGTGTTTATTCACGTATCTGCCTGTCTATCTAGCTCAATGCATTCAACTTTCTCTCCCTCTCTCTCTCTCTCTCTCTATATATATATATATATATATATATCGGAGTGTGTTTATTTGTTGACGTATCTATTTATCTAACTATTCAGGAGTCTTTTTATCGATATCTATATCAATCTATATATATGTGTATATTCTAGCTAAATTCATTCAATCTATCTATCTATCTATCTATCTATCTATCTATCTATCTATCTATCTATCTATCTATCTCACACTGTTTATATCCATGGTATTCTCACATTCATTTAAACATCTTGAGAAAAGTATTGTTCAATCTCTTCCCCGCACTCACAGCTGTGGTAAGTAGCAGGGTAGACTAGGGACTCTAGCCTTGAGTTTATTCAAAATTGAAGAATGCAAGAGAAGCCACTCCACTCTCGTATCCAGTTGGCTAGGATAAAAAACAGACAATAAAAAAGTTATCCGTGGAGAGCTGTAAACGCTTATGTCCTGAATGGATACGACATTTAAAAAAAAAATAGGTTGCAGGTCACAGTGTTCTAAAATTTGGGATTCGGTTGAGAGAGTGATTTTGAGGGAACAATCATTATTAATATAATAGCAAAATCTTCAATATCCATGGAGTTTTAGATATCTATTTCAACCGTTTCATAAGTATCGGAGATGGATTTTTTTTTATTTCTTCTGTTCATTTTTGTCCATTTTGACATTTATTTTTATTGCCTTTATTTCCTGCTCATCATCGAAGGCTACTTGACCTGTCTCCAACTTCTGGCGTATTCTATTGGCGGTCTCGTGACCTCTTGAGTAAATGCGAACACAAATCCTCATTAGCGCTCTTCCAGGCTTGGAAATGAAAACATGACTCATCCGGAGGGAAAAGCACTCAACATTGATTTACAACTTTCACTCCACTCTACGTTCATACAACTCCCTATAAATTCTACCTACCTATCTATCTATCTATCGATCTATCTATCTATCTATCAGGTTGGTGCAAAAATAATGTCGTTTTCTCACATATTAACATATGTGAGAAAACGACATTATTTTTGCACCAACCTAATATCTATCTCAATTTATTCAAATCACTCGCTCACTAACTTACTCATTCACCCATTCACTATTTATCGCAATTTATTCAACTCTCACCCTCTATCTCTGTCTGTACGTATCTATCTATCTATCTATCTATCTATCTCGATTTAATCAACTCACTCACTGACTCATTCACTAACTCACTCACTCACTTACTCACTCACTCATTCTCTATCTATCTATCTATCTATCTATCTATCTATCTCAATTTATTCAACACACTTACTCACTCATTCACTCACACACTAACTCACTCACTCATTCTCCATCCATCTATCTATCTATCTATCTATCTATCTATCTATCTATCTATATCTCAATTTATTCAAATCACTCGCTCACTAACTTACTCACTCACCCATTCACTCACTCACTATGTATCTATCTCAATTTATTCTGCTCTCTCTCCCTCTATCTCTATCTGTACGTATCTATCTATCTATCTATCTATCTATCTATCTATCTATCTATCTATCTATCTATCTATTTCAGTCTGTACATTATCTTTTTCCTTATCTATCTCAATTTATTTAATTAATATATATATATATATATGTCTGTTTATTTATTATTCCTCCCAATCATTTCATAAATTTTTCAATATGTTCCTACATCTCTTGCTTTTCAGCAATTTCCTTCTCTTCATAAATCTAAATAAATATCTTTCGACCAATATCCACATTCCATTCCCTTTATCCCCCCCTTTATCCTAACCTTTCATATTTTTTAATCTATCCCTTTCTCTTTATTTTCACTCCCGTTCTAGTAATAATCCATACTTACCAATTTTCCCTCACTATAAAAACTTAATTCATTCTTTGGCCATTTTTTTTCCTCTGTCCTCTCTCGCCTCAATTTTACATTCTCTTTCTCTCTTACAATCACTCTATTAATCTGTCTTCTATTTTCTCTCTCTATCTTTTATTATGCTTCTATTTTCTCTCTCTATCTTTATTATAATTTCTTTCTCACCCACATTCAGATCTGTTATTTTCTTTTTTCTTTCTTTCTCATTTTCTCTCACCACCAATCTTCACTCTTTCTTTTCCCCAACTGTTTCTCCTTCCTCTCATGTATCAACACAAATCTTCGCTCTTTCTTTTCCTCCCTTCTCGTTAAGCCTTACACTCTTTCACTCACCACTAAACTTTCTTTAACCTGTTTGCTTCCTTTTCGCTTTCACTCAGCACCAATCTTTACTCTTTCTTTTCCCCCCACCCCGTGTTCCCTCTTACTCTCTTTCACTCGCCACCAAACTTTACGTTTTCTTCTCCCACCCTCTGTTTCTCCTTATTCCGTCACTCTAAAACCACATTCAAATAAGAGAATATGACATACGATTCTCTAATACCGCTGACCCATTCAGCTTTCTGAGATCATTTGGGACTTCCCAATGGCGCCATGTCAAAAGAAAGATTAAAAAGGCTGATATTAAAACAGGCAAGCAGGTTTGGGATTGGGTTGGTTGCTTCCTACGATATGTCATCTTTGTTGGGTAATTTAATGTCGAAATTAGTCTTTTATTTTATTACTAGATTAGCCATTAACTCGTTGGGTTCCATTTAAAAGCATTTAACGATATAAAATGATGAGACAACAATATTATTCATTTTATTATTAATTACACATATTTTAATTTGTATTTGCAATACAAGATACTGTAATAGTTATTATTACTCTCATTAGTCAATATTACTTATAGGTCAAACGCAATAATAAATTAATAATTAGAAAGGTTTTTAGAATTTGTGAAAAGAAATCGCTGCTTTAACTTAATTAAATTCATCTGGGAATTCAATAATAGAATTATTAAATGACAGACTTTCAGAACGAACAATGAATTGACAATACCAGAATGATATTAGCTTATCATTGTTCCAGGACGATAGCCTAGCATTAATTTGAAACATTCCTTTAATGTAAACGTTGCCCTGCAGGAAAAAGTTTGCTTATTTTTGGAATGGAATTGCGAACTGATATCACACTAAAGGCCCCACATTTAAAATAATAGTAGCTGAGTAACAATTTATACTATTTTTACTATTTATACCATTTTTACAATTTATACCAATTTTAGTATTTATCATATAATTTTCAAAGCTAAAGCTTTTTTTTAAAAAAAGATAAACACCCCCACGCAAAAAAACAAAAAACAAAACAAAAAACAAAAACAAACAGTAATCGTTTCCTTAAGGAGATTCATATTTCTTTAAAATTACATGATGTTTAAATATTTCCTTTTAACCCGTTTATTTTCATTTTATTTATTTATTTTATTTCTAGGTATTTTTTTCTAAATAATAATTATATTTTTTTTATACATACATGTTTCTGCCAGACATTTATTTCAAAATACGTAACGGCGGCAAACTAGAATGAATCTATTTACTTACTCCCCATCACGTCACGTGACACACTTTTCCAGCCATACAGATAACGTTTTACCATGACATACACACTCATAGTGTCTTCACCTATCAAATACTTGCCAAACTTCCGAGATATTTATAAAAAAGGTTCTAATGGCGTGTAGTGAATTGTATAAATATATCTCGTGTGATGCATTTTTTTAAATTTATTTATTAATATTGTTGTAATGTGTTACGAATGTTTATTATTTTTCAGAGAGATAATATTTAGAATATAATATGCGATTGTTTGTTTATATACACGGATTAATATAAGAATGGTGTATTGGAAGCAAATACTTAATTTCCTATTAGAAATGTCGAAGAAACAGGGCCCATTATCTAAATTTAATGAAATTATGCATTGCACTCGGAAGAGGTTCAAGGTATAATATATTCCTAAATTTGTAACCATTGTTTAAGCTGTATCTCGTAAATACACATACATGCATACAAGATTAAACAATTAGAATTATATGGATAGTTGCATCGATAAGTATTTACTTCAGGGGTCTGCAACCTTTTACGCGTCATCTCTCGCTTTCGCATGGAAACATTTTCCACCGCCAACCAATATAGTAAATATTCATAAGCATAAAAATTGATTGTTAAAAGTTTGTTACTGGTTCATAAATTGAAATTATGATGTAGTCAAAAATATCAAAAGGGAGGTAAAAAAAATAACGCTGACTTACGCGGCTGCCGCTTCTACTTCAACAAAAGTAAAGTTTGCTATTGAAATCTATATATATATAATTTTATGATCAAGGCTAATTTTATGGTTAGGCATAATGCTGCAAGTGTTGATAAAAAAACTAAACGATTTCTGGCGATCGTATACAAATTTATATATCGCATGATAACCACAAATGTTATTAAGCAATGGTTACATCAAAACAACAATACCATCACTTGATAATTGCTTCGGCACGAAACTCAGAGTTGGGTAATCAATGTAAGGTATTATGTATATTCCTTAACCGGTCGTCTATCCATACTGATGAGCTGTGATACAGCAAAACAGTCTGTCTGTGGATGATAATATATATGCTCCTGAAAAATTTAGAGGAGATGTGTGGGTTTGTAAACAGTGACTATTACGGCTAATAATGCAAGACTCTTCAGTAAAGCGAATCGAGTTCACTCAGTCACTGTGTGTTTATCTAAAAAAAAAATACACTTAAATTCACCTACATCCCTGCCGCGTGCCAACGGCTTAGTGGTAGAATCCTCGATTGACGGCAATTCAGTTGGTTTCGATACTAGCTAGAGTGAACCGGACGTCTAGCCACACAGATGAGTTGTGATACAGCGAAACAGTCTGTCTGTGGATGACAATATATATATATATATATATATATATATATATATATATATATATATATGTAAAGTTTTCATTGGAAATGTTTAATTTCATTTGTTCTTTAATACGTACAAGGTAACCCAAAAAGTTCTGTCCTTTCTTAAAGGAAAAAAGAAAACGCTCCACAGTATGTGTAACTTATATTTAGTCTTCGAAGTAATCGCCATCGGCATCCAGCATCTTCTGCCAACGTGTCTCCAGCTGTTCAATGCCCATGCGGTAGAACTCGGGGGGTTTTGACGCGAATAAGTCCGTGAGGGCTTTGCGCAAGTCTGCTTCATTGGTGAAGGATTTCCCACAAAGATGATTATTCAGGGAGTGGAAGAGGTGGTTATCGGATGGCGCAAGGTCAGGTGAATAAGGTGGATGGCACAAAGTCTCCCACCCAAGTTGCTGTATGCTATCCCTGAACACTTGCGCGACATGCAGCCTGGCGTTGTCATGGAAGAAAAGCACCCCTTTGCGATTCACCAGTGCTGGCTCCTTCTGGCTCAATGCCTGTTGCACACGTTTCAATTGCTGCGAGTATAGGTCTCCATTGACGTGTATGACCCGTTGGTAGCAGTTCATAATGAACCACTTGACGACCTGTCCACCAGACACAAAGCATAATCTTGCGTGGGTGCACAGGCGGTCTTGCGGTGTGAGGGACAGCATCCTGAGGAGACAACCAATGTCTGGAACGCTTGAGAGTTTCGTACAGAACCTACTTTTCATCACTGGTAAGCACTCGATTGAATAAGGAAGCATGAAAATAATCGATTATTTCCACTATCGATGGGAGTTGGGAAATGCAAAGTCTGTCTTGGCCTTCACGCTAAGTTGGAGCATGTGCATCTAAATTTTGGTGCAAATCCGTCGAAAATTGCGGCCGTGCATTCGTTACACACACACACACATCCTGCCTTTTATAGATAGAGATTGTTACTTTTTCTTACTTGTCTTATTCCATATTAGAATGTAACTTTATTTTGGATTCCTCACAAAAATTACTTTTTTCTACTGTCCAGAATCTCATGGTAGATGTTATTTTAATCACTTCAATTCTCTATTTTCATGTTTTGTAGTTAACGATACTTTGCAGTTTAAACCTAAATAACGTTTATGTTATAGAGGTTTTATAAGGCTCACATTTACTGGTTAATAAGACTGTATGGAAAACACTGTAAAAAAAGGTTGAGTGAAGAAGGGTTTAATTACATAAAAACATGGATTGAAAATGCAGTAGTTCACTGCATCAAGCGTACGACGGCAAGAGATACGACTTTGTGAACCACCATTTACAACTGTTTTATAAGCAGACGTTCTAATCGCAGCAAATGGACGAGTCCATATTTTAAGAATAGGCGTAGAGAAAGTTAATCAGTCTTTCGACGCAACGTTTTACCTGTTTGACTCTTCTGTCAACCCGATCTATATCCAGCCATTTGTCTCTCGCGTATGCAAGATCTTTGTCAAACTTTTTGACGTTGAAAAACCCCCCCCAAAAAACGAAACTTTCACAATGAGTCCAGAGGTCAAAATAAAATAAGCCCAGAGGTCGAATTGAAAAAAAAAAAAAAAAATTCGAGACTTTCACAATAAGACCAAAATGACATAGGACTAAAAATCGAAGCGAATTAAAACCAGAAATGAAATAAAAATAGCCGAGAACTTCAAAAAAAGAACAGATATCGAAATGATATAAAAACAAATCCGTGACCTTCACAATAAGACAAGACGTCGAAACGAAATTAAAAAAAATCCGTGACCTTCACAATAAGACAAGACGTCCAAATGAAATTAAAAAATCCGTGACCTTCACAATAAGACAAGACGCCGAAATGAAACTAAAAAATCCGTGACCTTCACAATAAGACAAGACGCCGAAATGAAATTAAACAATCCGTGACCTTCACAATAAGACAAGACGTCCAAATGAAATTTTAAAAATCCGTGAGCTTCACAATAAGACAAGACGCCGAAATGAAATTAAAAAAATCTGTGACCTTCACAACAAGACAAGACGCCGAAATGAAATTAAAAAATCCGTGACCTTCACAATAAGACAAGACGTCGAAATGAAATAAAACTGCGAAATTCAAAATACCGCCGGATGCCACAATATGAAAAAAAAAAAATTAAAACCCTCAAAATAAGATTACAGTTCAAAATGTAAAAAAGCGAACCTGAAAAAAAACAAAAAAACAAAAAAACCTGAAACATTCAAAATAAAAACTAGGGATTTCTTAGAACTGCCATAAACACTCTCTCCATTTATTATTCTATTTTTTAAAATTCTGCTCATACAAGACCCATACAAGGCAAAGAGTTAATAAATACATCATGACGATATGTAGGATAGTTTGAGGTTGATCCTTAAACTTGAAGAGATTCAGATTGTAAAGATCTGGGGAACCTCCTCGCGGTATTCCGTTCTATAATTCAGCAGTTCTGGAAAAGAATCTGTCTGAGGAGAACTTCATCCCTACCAATGGAATACGAAGGAAATGAGGATGGGTTGATTCCGAAAACGTGGTATGTTCCAAGCTGTGAAGGGCTGGATTCTGGAACCAAAGTATTTAGTTCGCCTGAACATCTGCAACTAAAATAGCGACATAGTAGGGAAGGACAGTGTTTCGTTTGTGCGAAAGGTGTTTTAACTACACGGCCACGAAAAGGCTTTTGTTGAGGCTGGGGAGTGAAGATTGCATCAAGAAGGGGGGATAATCGTTGCTCTCCAAAACTTCCTTTCGTTGCTCTAAATAACTCTTGTTTTCGGTCGTTCTAATTCTGCTATCAATTAAACATGTCAGGTTTTCTCTTTCTCCCGCCTTTATGATTCAGCGCGGGTATTAAATTCTCGACGTCGTCTTTCCTATTCCCCTTAAAACTTGCTTATTTTTCACATATTCTGGTCATAATATTCTCAACATTATAGTGACCACCCATGTTTAAAAAAAACCCCTATATACATGGTGCGATGGATAAATTATCGTCTAAATCAGGGGGTTCGGCACCGACGGCACGCGTGTCACACGTGGCACGCCAAGCAATTTCCAGTGTGTTATGTAGTGGATGCTTGTATTTGTACTAAGTCGGTCCTAAACTAGGTTCGACGTACAAAACGTTTTGAACTTGATATAATAGGTAATGACGCAGTAATCTATTTGTGGTGGCTGATACTTCAATATCCTACTAACGGTCGTCCGACATCGACTGACTGACCAACTCGATATTTAGTCACCACCCCCCACGAGGGTATCATGTGGCACAAGGCCGGTTTAACGTGGGATCTTCGAGCCCGTATAAACGGCTTCAGGGTCGGTTTACCTCCCCGAAAGAAAATCCGCCCTTCGGCGTAGCCTTGAGGAATCGTGCATGGATTCCACCAATTTTTTTTTACGTGCGCACGCGCGTATTGCACCCCTTCCTTTCACGATCGGTTTGATATAGTAGTAAACCAGCCTTTTGTTGCCGACTTCGACGTTGCTAGCTGCTCCTGGTTCCAGCTTGGACAGGATTTGAATTTTTCCCGCGCTTTTCTCTGACGTCACGGACGAACAGCGTTTTCAAGTCAGTCGCGGCCTGTTTCCTGAAGTAGAAGGACAACTCATTTATTTCGCGCCCCTTTACCCATACGCGGGCCGGAATATCTTAACTAACCAAAAATTTTCTAGTGATTCCTTGGCTCATCATGCCGAATACTTTTCCTGTGATTTGCAACTTGTCTTCGAACAACTTGTTCGAACTTCCCTCCGTTTTCTGCTAGAAAACGCAGAGACTACGTACTGTAGTCATTATACTTTTCCAAGAATAATCTCTAGTCTTGAAGCGAACAACTCGTTCGAACTTTCCTCCGTTCACTGCCAGCGAACGTAGAGTTTTTCTTCACTGAAGATTGATGAACTTTTTATACACCTCTTTTGAATTCTAACCTTTACGAACCAGTTCAAAAAAAAAAAAAAAAAAAAAGATTACATTACACACACATTATTAAACCTCGCAGTGAGTATTTTTCCTTGTTGTGTACGCATACACTTTTGCACAAGTAGACTATTTTCCAGAACCTTCCTTCTGAAGAAACTTTTCCCGCCTTAGCCATTTTGATTTTCGTTTTTGGCGCGGAACATTAACATTCTACTAGTCACTACATTATAAAATCCGCCTCCTGGCTAAGAACTGTCCTTACTTTTCTGTGTCTCCACTGTTGAGACAAAATATTACTTCTTATTAAAATAAAGTTTTGTATTTGTTTTTCCACCAGACTCGTTTCCGTCATTTCCTCCTGGCTACCTATTTCTTACCCTTTATGCACGTGTCGAACACAGTTATTTTTATTTCCCTTTTTTTTTACTTTGTTAGTGGATTCGGTAGTCGTAAGTAGTGTCTGGCACAAGGCCACCTTCTCGTAGGCCAGCACTGCATGCTACCGGGTCCGCTACAGCCTCTTTCGGGTTCCTCCCTCGCCCGAAGGCAGAGAGTTCAACCGATCAGCCAATCGACTGACTAACTAACTCGATATTTAGTCACCCACCCACGAGGGCATCATGTGGATAAAGGCTGGTTTAACGTGGGATCTCCGACTGACTGACCACCTCACTGAGCAACTGCTACTACTACTCCTACTTATTATAGGTGGGAGAGTCTATTAACTATAGAATAGGTGTGTTCCACTATAACAATAGCACGCAGCTGCAAATGACAACACGAAGTCCGAACCAATAACTACTACAACGCAAAGAAGATATTTAACTGTTTCAATTTTAATATATACTAAAGTATACATACTATATATTACTATATAAAATATATTGTAGAACAGGTATATTGACCTTGACTTGTATAAAAATACGTATGCTGTTGGCAAACTGAATGATTTTAAAACCCTAAGTCGGGACATAATATAAGGTCACCGAGTCCTGGTCGAAATGACGCAGAAATGAAAATAACACTGACATCTCATTTTAACAGATATATTTACCAAAATTACACAAACATATCTTGAAATACTAAAGAGTAATTTCATTCAATAAAACCGCCATAGGCATGAACCATGGCCTCCAGACGACTTCGTAATCTGCAATTCTTCTAGACGATCTCCTTGTTTAAATTGCTGAATGCTGCCATAATCCTTGCCTTCAGTGCATGTTTGGTGTTACAAGGAGTTATGTTGGTCTCTCGCTCAACTGTGTCCCGGACATTATAATCAAGGGAGTTGCAATCTGAGATGTTAGGTGGCCAGACATAAAGAGTGACGCCGTCGTAGAAATCGTCTGACAGATATGACAGTGTTCTCCTGCTTGTGTGGCATGGTTCAAAGCCCTATTGCCTGAAATACGGTCTTCCAGAAGCTACTCTCTTAGTCCAGGGCAGCACTACCTCCTGAAAATGTTTGATGTAGACCTCCTTGTTGAGTCTGAGACTCTGTGGGAAGATGAACGTAAACATAATGTCGCTATCGCTTTCACTTTGCTTTCTTCCATGCGTCAGCATGTCCACCTTCCACGCTCCTCGGTGTCTTCTGCTCACGACACTCCGTGTAGGGTGGGCGATCACAGCTATCGCCGCCACCGCCAGCAGGGTGTGGGGAGAAGAGAGAGAGAGAGCGAGAGAGAGAGAGAAGAATGCGAGCGGGTGCCAAGATTTGTACACTTGTCTAAATGACGCAAAAATGAAAATTACACAAAAATATCTTGAAATATTAAAGATTAAATTTATTCAATAAAATGGCCATTGGCTTCAACCACAGCCTCCAGACGACTTTGGAATCTCCTGCAATTCTTCTGGACGGTCTTGTTTAAGTTGCTGAATGCTGGCATAATCCTTGCTTTCAGTTCATCTTTGGTGTTACAAGGAGATTTGTTGGTCTCTCGCTCAACTGCATCCCAAGGGTGTTGAAGTCTGGAGAGTTAGGTGGGCATATGTAAGGGGTTATGTAGTCGCATAAATTGTCTGACAGCCATGATAGCGTTCTGGTGCTTCTGTGGTATGGTTCAGAGTCCTGTTGCTAGATACAAGATCTTCCAGCAGCCACCCTCTTGACCCAGGGTAGCACAAGTTCCTCATTGGACTTGTAAGCCTGGATGTTGAGTCTGAGGCCCTCGCTAACAAATTTTCTTATCAGAACGATCAGAATGAGTTTTCAGGCTGTGGCACTTACATAATCACCATTAGAGCCACCCAAGCCTTTACAAATCCTCTGCGCTGCTCTCAGATTAACGCCTAAGCCGAGTGAATTGCATCATGGTCCTACTTTTCTCACAGATAGTAGTAGCTGAACCTACCATACTGTGCAGTCGACATGCGGTATAGCCTTCTGGCCTCAGATCGGCACCCAGACACTCTGAAATGTTCGTATTGGTGTAAATTTACTCAATATAATCGCCATTGATTTCAAACATGGCCTCCAGACGACTTCGGAATTTACCCTGGAACTCTTCTGGGTGATCTCCTTGTTTAAGTTGGTGAATGCTGTCATTATTCTTGCTTTCAGTTCATCTTTGGTCTTACAAGGAGTTTTGTTAGTCAATCGCTCAACTTCGGCCTACACATAATAATGGGGGTTACTGTCTGGGGAGTTAGGTGTCCAGATGTAAGCGGTGATGTGGACGCGGAAACTGTCTGGCAGACCTCACCAACAAATTCAGGAGTTCTTTTCTTATAAGAAAGATCAGAGTGAGTTTTCCCTGCTGCAATAGATTTGTAATCACAATTAGAGTCATCCAACCCTTTACGAATCCTCTGCACTGTTCTCAGATGAAAGTCTAAGCGCTCTGAAATGTTCGTATTGGTGATTCTAACACAAATGCCAAACAGTACAGCGTGCCGTTTCAAAATTTCTTGCCGAGTGAATTGCATCATGGTCCTTCTTTTCTCACAGATGGTAGTAACTGAATCTACTATACTGTGCAGTCGACATGCATAAAATTAAAAAAAACAAACTATAAGTACCTGTCCATATTTCTGAGATGAGGTATTATGTACATTATTTACATTATTCGGACTATTGTCCTCATCTTTGTCGCCATATTTATTACAACGTTTCGGCCTTTCAGTATCAGTCTATATTTTTGAGATGAGGTATTATATACACTATTTACATTATTCGGACTATTGTCCTCATCTTTGTCGCCATATTTATTACAACGTTTCGGCCTTTCAGTATCTGTCTATATTTCTGAGATGAGGTATTATATACACTATTTACATTATTCGGACTATTGTCCTCATCTTTGTCGCCATATTTATTACAACGTTTCGGCCGTTGTACGCTCCGGCCTTGTTTGGAATGTCGAACTGAACCCTTTATTTTGCTCACTGGGGTAGACTATTCTAGTTCCACGTGCCATGTTTAATGAATGTCAGTTATCAGTTATCTCCTGGTAATTCATTATTTCCCCTCTCCAATTTCTACACTGCCTTAAACGGGTGCCATAAAGTGGATAAAGGCGTTAGATCCAGTGACACGAACCAAAGCGTGTGAGTTCAATACCTGGTTAAGGCAGTGGAGAACTTTTAGAGGGGAATTAACAGGAGATAACAGACATCCATTAGACATGGCACGTGGAAGTAGAACAGTCTACCCCAGTGAGCGAAATAAAGGGTTCAGTTCGACATTCAAACCACCTGAAGAAGGCCGGAGCTTACAAAGGCCGAAACGTTGTAATAAATATGGCGACAATGACGAGGACAATAGTCCGAATAATAAAAACTATAAATGGCCACAATTTACCCACCGCCCTTTGTGCGTGTGTGTGTGTATATATATATATATATATATATATATATATATATATATATATATATATATATATATATATATATATAGTTAAAATAGAATGTTAAGGTATATTTA
>OZ010600.1:10534935-10542435 GCA_963932145.1 Acanthosepion lycidas
TGTTCATCTCAGTGGCCACGGTTATATAGACATAAATACATTTTTTAAGGTTGCTAACTTTATAATAAGCATACATCTCGGTTTTATAATATTTGTGGTTAGAACGTTCGCATTCTGACCATGAGTCCCAAGTTCGAATATCACCATGGTCAATTTGTCAGGAAGGAGACTTGTTTTTTTCTTTCGGGCTGGAGGGTTCGATCCCATCGTGCGACACCTCTGGAAAGTACCTGAAAACCATACTACGGGTTGGCCCAAGCCTTGTGAGTGAAATTGGGTAGACGGAACCCTTGGGGGCCGTCGATAGCTATGCTAACATGAAGTTACAAGTCATCTTGCATGAGAACTTGAGCATGCAGGCCTTGTTGAAATTATTGATCACGCTAGATAACACACTCTTTTCGCAAAACTGTAACTAAGGTATACTCAGCAGTATAACCCACAGGTAGGCTCTGTGGGTGTAGAATAAACACAAATGTGCCTGTGAAAGCATCTGCAATAGGGATTGGCTAGCTGCCTTAGTAGATGGCTGAAATCGAATATGATTGGTCAGCTATACGCGTCTTATTTTTCTTTTACCAGCCCCGCCTTTTTTTTTTTTTTTTTATTACAAAAGCATTTGATAAAATACATTACAAATAACTGTTGGAAATTCTAGGTAAACTCGACATATTTGGGAAAGGTATTACAATAACCTAGAACCTAGAAGCATCAGGATATGGATAGAAAATGTATTTAGCATTGAATATTGTTGCCATATATGGATGGTCTGATAACCTCACTGTTCATCTCGAGGTCCTCGACAAAATCCACAGACAGATATGCAGTGTGATAGGTCCTGATCTTGCATCTCGTCTATTGTCACGTTCTCACAGACGTGCTTCCCTCTGTCTTTTCAACAAATATTTTTAATGCAACTGCTCTGACGAGGTACTTCGACTGGTACCCCAGCTGCATGAATTTCAGCGTGCTTCTATTTTGTCATCTCGGTCCCACCCTTTCACTGTCGAAACATTTAAATGTAACTACCTCTTCTATTCTAAAAGCTTATTCCCTCGCACCTCCCGTCAGTGGAACTCCCTTCCACTTACTTGCTTTCCTGATAGCTATAATCTTCAAATATTCAAATGTAATGTCAATCGACATCTTCTGATGCCTTGATCTTGATCCTTGTCCTTCTCTTTATCCTTACCTTTCAAACACTTCTCTTTACTCTTGCTCTCATTATCTGTAACACCTTGAGTGCTAGATGCAACCCTGGGGTGAAATTCTTTAAAAAATACAAAAATAGAAAGGTGCGTAAGACAAGGATATGTCTTTCCACTGGGCTTATTCATCCACTATGCTGAGCGGACCTTAGTGACAGTTTCTGGGAAAGAGCGGGTTATCTAGCGTGATCAACAATCTGAACAAGGCCAGCACACTCAAACCCTCGGCCACGATGACTTGTGACTTCGTGCTATCGACGGTCCTCAAGTGTTCATTCTACCCAATTTCACTCACAAGGTTTGGGTCAAACCGGTGGTATGGTTTTCATTCACTTTCCAAAGGCGCCACACGCTGGGATCGTCCCCGTCCAGATCGATAACACCAGAAAGTCTTCTTTCTGACAAATTAACCGTGGTGACATTGGAACCCGGGCCTCATGATCAGAATGAGAACGTTCTAAGCGTTCGGCCACACTCACTCACTCACTTACTCAGTCACTCAGTGAGTCACTCACTCAATCACAAACATTCTGATAGTGTTTCTGATAGTGTTTATTTGTAAAGGAAAGAAATGAATTAAAGGTGTCACATGAGCTGAAATGACCAATCAAAATACAAGTATACGAGGTGTTGAAACAAAATGGCTATTTTTGTAGTGATTTTATAACATATTTATGTTATAATTTTTAAACAAATAATTATATTCGCTCTACTCTGTATTGAGCACTCTTTTAAGAATAGTAATTATTGGTTATCGGAATTTATTCCGTATACACCAATCGTATACTTGGATAAGTATATAAAATATATAAATATAATATATATATATATATATATATATATATATATATATATATATATATATATATATATATATATTATCTTTATTATATATATTATATTATTATAATATATATAAGATATTATTAGTTTGGTGCAAAAATAATGTCGCTTTCTCGCATATGTTACTATATGAGAAAACGGCATTATGTTTGCACCAACCTAATATATATATATATATATATATATATATATATATATATATATATATATATATATATATATTATATTAGATAATATATATAATATACATACATATTATAATATATATGATATATATGTAATGATATAATATAATATATATATAATATACATATATACTATATAATAAATATACATATATATATCATAATATAATATATATATTACATATATTATAATATATATAATATATATATATATCATTATATAATATAATATATATAATGTATATAATTATATATATATTGAAACTGACACAGAATAGAATGACCTACAAATAATGTAATAATGTTCTAAAATGCCTTTAAAACGAATAGTTTTCAGGTTTTACTGCGCGCTCGAACATAACATTCCAACATAAAAGAAAAAAAAACATAATGGATAACTTTCACGTTTTAATTAACGTTAAAGTATAATTGTCAGTCATTGGATTTAAACGCAAAACACCAATAATTGATAGCTACACATAGTTTTTTATTGCGTACCAGTTACACTCCTGATGACGATTTCAGAAAGAGATAGAAAGTACTTGGGAAATAAAAGCGATTTTCACAGTTACAATGCAATTAGATTGTAGGAAACGGAAAAATATCCGTAAATATTAACCGATTATGATAAAAATAAGCTTACATGATGTCTGCAATTTGTTTAATCAGACATGCCTAAAAGAGTATTTACTGCGTAAATACACACACACACATATATATATATATGAAGAAATATAGTTTTAAGGTTTGCTATAATTATGCGATAAAATGCTCAACATCACAGACGGAGTGTGTGTAAATATAAAAGTGAACATTGAAGTCAACACTCAGAGGCAACAGGCTGTTTCAAAGTAGACGCAATCATCAGGCCGCGAGTGTTGAGTTTTTTCTCGACTATAGTCGAGAAAAAACTCAACACTCGCAGCCTCTGAGTGTTGACTTCAATGCTCACTTATATATATATATATATATATATATATATATATATATATATGGTATTTATCAATCCACCAACGAGGATTGAATGTGGCACAAGGCCTTTTTAATGTGGGTATCTCCGAGCCCGTAGGCCCAGCCAAAAATAAATAACCATCCAAACCCCCCGAGGGAGGCCAGTTCCGTCAACCTCCCCCAACGAAACCCTACCCTTCGGCGGAGCTTCGTCAGGGTTCCTCCCTGCAAGCAGAGAGTTCGACAGACACCCGATATATATATATATATATATATATATATATATATATATATATGTATGTGTGTGTGTGTGTGTGTGTGTGTGTGTGTGTGTTTGTGTGTGTTTTATGTGTGTCCGCGCGTTAATTGATTTTAGAGCTTTCTTTCTTTCTTTCTTTCTTTCTTTCAATTGACGTTATGCATTTCAGTATATATTTGTCAGGAAAGTTTTTCTTCGTACCCTTTAATTTGATTTATTTACTTTTTTTAATCTGTAACATTATATTAATTTTCGATTTGCTCGTAGGATATTTGGAATTCGTACATCGCCATTTATTTGTATATCAGTTCCGTTAAATCAATGTAATTTTATGAATTTACTGTACATCTAGAGAGTAAATCTACAGATTAAATTTTCAGTGCAATAGTTGGCTGAACTTACATGTATTACAAATAGTCGTACACGGTTAATGAGTCAAGAGACAACATCTATCTATCTATCTATCTATCTATCTATCTATCTATCTCATTCTGTTCATTATCTATCTATCTATCTATCTATCTATCTATCTATCTATCTATCTATCTATCTATCTCATTCTGTTCATTATCTATCTATATATCTATCTATCTATCTATCTATCTATCTATCTATCTATCTATCTATCTATCTATCTATTGTTAACAGAGATAGATTGGAAGCCTCTTCAAAATTTCTACCATTTTTTAGATTTTCTTACTTCCATTATTTCTTTTTGGTTTTGCTGTTCCCTTAATTTAGATTCCTTTATCTCTTTCTTTTCTTTTATATATTTTTTCTTTTTTTCTTTCTTTCTTTCTTTCTTTCTTTCTTTCTTTCTTTATTACATATTTATCTTAGTTTTGCAATGACAACGTTCGAGTTATTTTCGACATTTCTTTTTTTTTTTTCATATTCTTGTAAATTTTTGACATATATTTTTCATTGTTTCCCTTGGAGGTTTTCTTTTCGGTTTTCTCCATTTTTTCATTTAGATTTTTCATTTTCTTTTTCTCTCGATCTTTCTTTACTTCGATCTTTCATTTGCTCGGTCTTTCTTTCTTTCTTTCTTTCTTTCTTTCTTTCTTTCTTTCTGTCTTTGTTTCTTTTGATCTTTCGATAATTCTTTCTTCCGATCTTTCTTTCTTTTATCTCTTTCTTTCTTTACTTAATTTCTTTGTCCTTTCCTTTCTCTTCTTTCTTTCTTACTTTTCTTTCTTTCCTCGCATTGCAATTCTCTCCAGGATTCAACAAGATCGACGTTGGTTTATAATTTTTGAAATTGACGTGAATACAGGAAGGGGAAGACAGTTTCACAAGCGAGCAGTCTATCTCCTTCCTTTATATTTCTTTCTTTCTTTCTTTCTTTCTTTCTTTCTTTCTTTCTTTTTTCTCATCTATTTCATCATTTCTATATTTTTCTCACTTTCCCTCTAGTTCTGTTATTCCTCTTCTTTCTTCACATGTCATCTTCTTTCTTTCTTTCTTTCTTTCTTTCTTTTTTGGTTGAGAAATTACGGCCATACCGCGTTGAAACACTTGTTTTTCTAAGATCATCGAAGTTAAGCAATGTTTAGCCTGGTCAGTACCAAGATTTGTAATACGAGGTATAAAAATGTCCAAAAACGAAATCCCGTCAACGAATGCAAGAAACAAATTATTAAAAGCTTAAACACAGTACCTTGACAGTTGTCTTCAATGAAACCTGTATAAAAGAGGGTCTGCTGCCCAAATACAATTATATATATATATATATGTATGTATATATATATATATATATATATATATATATATATATATATGTATGTGTGTGTGTGTGTGTGTACAACAATAACAACTTCTATTCACTCTCGGTTTTTAGGCATTAAATTACATCCCTTAGCATCATTTATAATTTACCTTGACTTTCAGTTAGTTTGAAGTCTTTATGAACGTCCTTAATTTAAAAAATTATGAAAAAACTAACGTCGTTTTTACTTATGGTGATTTTTAGCTTATATGTGGGACAAGGCCAAGAGTATGGAGCACCCAGTGAGAAGTGAACTTACTCATCAGCCGTAATTGTTCCAGCGAGACAAGCTTGCTAACCATTACGCTAAGTCGAGATGTCCCGTCATTTTTACTTATGTATATAAATAATTGTTGCAAATTAAAATCCTTACATTTCCCTTGATAAAATCTATCAGGGAACGAAACGCGTCGGCTAAGATAAATTTTCCCTTTGTCTATATTACTTTATTTATATTGACCTTTTACAGATATATATTTAGTTATATTTTATACACTGACTCACGCACATCCATCCATCCATATATATATATATATATATATATATATATATATATATATATATATATATATATATATACCGGGTGTAACAGCAAAATTGTCCAAATATTGTAACAGGATGGGATAATTGTCCATCCCACAAAATGTTTAATATCTAAAAAAAACAAAAAAACACTAAACTAATCTGTTTTCTGTCAGCCCCACTATGTCTTCCCAACCGAGCAATGGTGAGAGGATAAATGATCATTCAGGGCTTCAATAATAGTACCAATATTCATACTCTGGCTTCCATCTTCAAAGTCCATTCAAGAGCCATCACCAGAACGGTTAATAAGCTTAAGGGAAGAGTACAGAGGAAAACTGGATCAGGAGGTCACAACAGCGAGAGGGATCATCATTTCAACTTAGAGCCTACACGATCAATTAGCAAAGATCCAACTCAGTCCATAAGACTTTTGGAACATGAAAGGTGTGGGTTCGGCTATGACAGGCCAAAGAGTAGTGAAAAATACTTGAAAAGGAAATCGTATATGAAACGTTGGAGCCAACTTGTTACTCCAGGACAGAAAATTACAAGGCTAGATAGGGCAAAGATCATCTTGAATAAGTTGGTAAATAATCCTGGAATAATATTATATATATATATATATATATATATATATATATATATATATATATATATATATATATATATGTTCCTGAAAAATTTATTTCGGTTAAGCTCTCTGGTGTGGGTTTGTAAACAGTGACTATTACGGCTAATAATGCAAGACTCTTCGGTAAATCGATTCGAGTTCTCTCAGTCACTGTGTATTTATCTAAAAATAAATACACTTAAATTCACGTTCATCCCTGCCGTGTGCCAACGGCTTAGTGGTAGAATTTCCGGACTGACGCCAATTCAGTCACGTTTCGATCCTAGCTAAAGGCAACCGGACATCTAGCCACACTGATGAGCTTGTGATACAGTCAGACTGGATGACTATATATATATATATATATGAACTTTACTTTAAATCATTCATGAACTTACCTGTTATTAATTAACGATGAGCATCTCATTTTCGTTTGGAGAGTAGTTATTACTCAAAGGAGAGTCCAGTAGTGATATAAAAGTCTTGATGAATTCCAGTAAGATATCTTTAATCATTTCTAAGATACGATGCTTCCAAATTTCATCTAACAATAGGACAATTTTTCTGTTACACCCGGTGTATATCTATCTATCTATCTATCTATCTATCTATCTATCTATCTATCTATCTATCTTCTCTCTCTCTCTCTCTCTCTCTCTCTCTATATATATATATATATATATATATATATATATATATATATGCAGAAAATAATTGGTAAAGTCTCGTGATTTTTCAATCTAAGATTTGAAAAACCGTATGGCTGTTCTACCTATCAGATGAATCGCTAGCCTCATATTACGTGCTTTTGATTATAAACTTATAACTAAATTTACGTGGGACGGTCAAAGAAAGGCCAGTCGAAAGCAGATTAAATATCAATGAAGCTTTACGTTAAAAAATTTGGTGATTCAACCACAGAGAATATGTCTTAAATATGTGTGGAAAAAAAGAAACCAAATAAATGATTTTCAAGATCAAAGTTGCAAAGTTCAAATAAAACCATCAAAGGATCCTCACGAATCTCGACCTTGCTTTTCGATTAGGGTCCAAATCGATCAATCATATGGAACCTAGAGAAGAAAGGAATAAGGAATTATAAGAATAAAGAAGTAATGCTTAGCTGAACGTCTAAGTGAGCCAGAAATCTT
>OZ010600.1:10544935-10567435 GCA_963932145.1 Acanthosepion lycidas
TATATATATATATATATATATATATATGAAAATTTTTCATAGTTAACCTGTAGAAAAGACAATATTTAAAATAGAAATGACAATAGGAAGACAGTAGTCAGCAATAACTAGTTTTCCTAGTGTCATTATATATATATATATATATATATATATATATATATATATATATATATATATATATTTATATATATATATGGAGACATTGAAGTCAACACTCAGATGCGACAGACTATTTCATGCCAGACGCAATCGTTAGGCCGCGAATGTTGGATTTATTTATATTTATGGGTCAGTGGTGCACTATGGGTAATCTGTTCTGGCGGTTATTTTTGCGGGAGTGGCTAGCTTGTTTATTTATTTGGGTTAATTTATTTTACTTCTTTTTCATATTCATTTTGTATTATTTATTCTCTTCGGTTTTTGATGTTTTATTAATGTAGTAAAAAATTTGGTGGGGGATTTGCTTACGTCGCTTATTTAATAGTTTGTTTTGCCCTGGGAAAACTATTTATTTGTGCAATGTTTATTCTATATGGCAGGGGAGAGTTTTTTAATTAAGTAATTTATTTGGATTGATTATTTCTACTTGTTTTCGCTAATTTATGCTTAATTTTTATTAGTTTTAACGGTTATTTGAGCGGAGGCGATTTGTTAACTTATTCATTTATTTGGATTAATTGTTTTTGTTTTTTATTTATTAACTTATTTTTATTTTGTATATATATATATATATATATATATATATATATATATATATATATATATATATATATATACACGGGATGTGGTTGTGTACACACACATACACACACACATATATATTGGTGTGGTTGATGCTATACATATATATATGTATATATATATACGATAGTGTGATTGATGCTATATATATATATATAGTTTATAGTTTTCTGTAGTTTACTGCTACCAACAAGCAGAAATATTTCTCCTCCCGATGATGGCTATTTTGGTCAAAACTAATCGAGGAGTCTAAATGAAATAATAATGAAAAAACTATTAATCTACAAACCCAGTGTGTCGAAAGATTTTAATTTTTTTATTTTTTTATTGTTAAATATATATATATATATATATATATATATATATATATATATAAAGAGAGGGAAAAACGGGAGAGCTGCATTAGCTCAGTATTGTAAATGTTAACTAAATTGTAAAAGGGAAGAAATATCAAGAATTTCAGGAATTCTATTCCTTGTTTTCTATATTTTGCATTCCTTCCACTGCTAAAATTCTTCTTGGCCTGTTTTAGAAATTTTCGGTGGTTGTACATATATTAGGGTTTCTGGCATTCTTAATGATCTCATCAAGTTTTATTTATTTTTATGACTCATATTTTTTCTTTCTTTATTTCTTTCTTTATTACTTTCTTTGTTCAGTTTTCCTTCATATTACTTTTTCTCTCTGTTCGCTTCAAATATTTTGTAATTGGAGTTTTGGATAATTTTTAAATTCATTTTTCTTTCTTTTTAATATTTTTCTTTCTTTTTTTCTTTCTTCTTTCTATTTATTCTGTTTTTCTTCATCTTTCTTTGTTTCTTTTTGTTATTTCATCCATTCTCAATGCTAACATCCTTCTTTCTTTCTTTCTTTCTTTCTTTTTTCCTGTTTTCTTCTTTCTTTCTCCTTTCTTATTGTCCACCTTCTTTCCTTCATTTTGTCTTGTTTTCTTCATTCATTCATTCATTCTTTCTTTCTTCTTATTTTCCAGCTTCTTTTCTTCATTTTGTCCTGTTTTCTTCTTTCTTTCTTTCTTTCTTTCTTTCTTTCTTTCTTTCTTTCTTATACTTTCTTTCTCCCTTCTTATTGTCCACCTTCTTTCTTTCATTTTGTCTTGTTTTCTTCATTCATTCATTCTTTCTTTCTTTCTTCTTATTTTCCAGCTTCTTTTCTTCATATTGTCCTGTTTTCTTCTTTCTTTCTTTCTTTCTTTCTTTCTCCCTTCTTATTTTCCAGCTTCTTTCCTTCATTTTGTCTTGTTTTCTTTCTTTCTTTCTTTCTTTCTTTCTTTCTTTTTGCACCTTTGTCTTTCGTCGTTCTTTCTTTCTTCCTGTTATACTTTTTTCTTTCTTTGTTAACGTATTCTCAAATAAAGAATGTCAGAATTATTTCCTGACAGTTTTCTTCCATCTTCTTTTCTTTTTTTCTACATTCTGATTAATTCAGTTCTACTATTTCAATATGACTGTAGCCATGTCCTTGTCACCTGCTTCTCTTATTCGAGTCAAGGAGCCATTTGCCCTCGGACAGAAGCCAAAAATGACTTCTTCCAGTTCTGATGGTGTTTAGCAATCTGTTACAGAAGATCAGTTGCTAAACTTCTCAGGTTTCTGTCCGACGCACAAAGCAACAGGCAGAGGCAATAATTATAATGAAAGGGACAGATAGAACAACAACATTTCAATGAGGAAAAAAGTTTAAAAACGAAGTGAGATTAAAATCAGAGAAAGACAAAAAAAGATACGAGAAGGGCAGAGAAGAACGAGCAGAAGAGGTAAGAGAAAAATGATAATAAATAAAGGGAGGGTGAACAAAAATCCTCTAGTCACTCTCACTCTCTCGTCCGCACGCGCGCACTCACACAGACACACAGACACACACACACACACCTATATATATATATATATATATATATATATATATATATGTATGATAAATAGATAAAGGTATGTTAGTATGCAGGATAGAGCCTGTAAATTTTAGCAGTGTGGACACAGAGATCAACAAAATTATGTTCCATACTGTCACTATTCGTTGTTGATCCCTGTGTACACACTGCTTATATATATATATATATATATATATATATATATATATATATATATATATATATATATATATATATAATTGATAATTGCTAGGTATAATTCCAAGGAGGACATTAACCCAAAGAGAGCTCAATGTATGAAACAGAGCATAATAATAATCCTAATACTACTACTACTAATAATAATAATAATTAAAAACGATCATTCGGTTATATTTATTTCATAAATATTTGAAAATATTCATCACTTCTGACCGAAGTTTTCTTAATAAATGGAGTCAATTTGTCCAGATAAAAGGAAAAAAAAGAAAAAAAAAGAAAGAAAAATTTTATATTAAAAAAGGATACTATACTTATTATATATATATATATATATATATATATATATATATATATATATATATATATATATATATATATATATACATACATATATATATATATATATATATATATATATATATATATATATATATATATATATACACAGGGTGCACTTTAACAATTTTATAACTTTATTTGTATTTGTGATAGAAATAATCTGTAAAAATGTTATAAAGTTTAATGTACCTTGTTTTAAGTATAGCTAAAATAAATAATGTATTACTGTAAATCACTTGGTAAATGTTTTCTGTGAACTGCAAAATCGTATTACTCTTTGTATTGCTAATGATGGAGGACATGTGGTAACTTAAATAAAATTTAAATAAAACCTTAAATAATATAGATTTACTTCTTTCTAATCCTTTTTACAAATTATTTCTATCGCAAATACAATTAAAGTTATAAATTTTTTAAAGTCCACACGATCTTTATGGACACCCTATACATACATATATATATATATATATATATATATATATATATATATATATATATATATATATATATATGTATATATATATATTATTCTTCCTCGTTAGCACAACTCTATAATATAAATTATATTTTCCCCACCGGTAACCCAACTCTTCGGGCAAAGCAATCGTTAAGAATTTCCATCAAGACAGGAAGATTGCATTTTATATGAAACTCATAGTTGTTCTAACAGAAAAAAAAATGTATATTCATTTTTATTATTAATTTATCACTGGTAGCTGAAACTCTCTTAATAAAGTAGGGTTTGAAAGAATTGGGTTGCCGGCGGCGAAAATATATATTTATTATTATTATTAATGTGTATATATATATATATATATATATATATATATATATATATATATATATATATATATATGGAACGTCATATAGCCTGACGCGCTTTTACCGATTGAGGCCTAGAGGAGTGTTTCCGTTAGCAAGGTCGATTTTACTGTTTTTAAGCTACAATTCTTCATGATTTTCTCTTATACATTCATATCTGCTCGATTCGTATGCAAATGTAAACAAATGACGTCACACATTATGAAATAGACAAACTCCGACAATTATTTTTAAGACATTTTTTATATATATATATATCTATAAAAAAAAGAACGTATAAAAAAAAAATAAATAAATACATCTGGGAAATTAAAAACAAAACGCACATCACACCAAAAATATGTTGGAAAATAAGGAAAAGATCATCAGCCTACAACAACCAATCCATAACTTGCAGATGATTACCTTCCCAGACCAAAATAAATAATTAAACAAACGATCCGAGCTCATCTCAAAATGCAGACATGAAAACAAAATTTTACTACGTTACTTAAAAATCGAAAACTGAAAAAAATAAAATAAAATAAATAAATAAACAAAATGACAATGAAGTAACTAAAATAAATTAACCCAAACAAATTACCAAATCCCACCCGTTAGAATCGACGAAATAGAATACATAAATAAAAAACAAAATCAATGAACCCAAATAAATAAAGTAAATAATAAACAAATTAGTAAACCATTATGACCAAAATATTAGTTAGACTATAAAAATCAAACCAAAAAATCGGACGAAAAAAATAGCTATAATTGTTATATAACGATAAAAAAATACTACGTTACTTAAAAATCGAAAACCGAAAAGAGAAAATATACAGTATAACAAATAAATAATAATAAATAAAATAATTTGACCTAAATTCATCCAAATAAATAAACTGATCCCGATAAACAAAAAACAAATAGATAATCAATCCAAATAAATACAGGAAGTAATAAACAAATTAAAAACGGTTCCCACCAAAATAATAGTCAGAATAAACTGCAACAATCAACCACAAAATTGAATAAATAGCTTTAATTATCTTCCCAAACCAAAACAAAACTATTAAATAAGCGATATAAACAAATTTTTACTACATTAATAAAAACACATGCATGTAGCATGAAACAGCCTGTCGCCTCTAAGTGTTGACTTCAATGTTCATATTTATATTTACAAACGCTCTATCTCTGATATTGAACACTTTATCCCATGAATATAGCACACCTTAAGAGTACATCTCTTTATATATATATATATATATATATATATATATATATTCTTTTTATGAGTGTAGCGTTTTTAAAATCAAAATTGTCGTTGAATTCATTTCTATGTATTACTAGTGCATTAGTTAAGTTGTTTTTTGTGAGGTCTCTTTTGTGCTCTTAGCAGCGTTTTTTTTTTAATTTTCTGTTCATTTTTCTATTTTTGGCAATTTATTTTTATTTTTATTTGCTTCAGAAATATTTCCATTAGTGGAGAAATATACTGGAGAAACCTGCAGAAATTTTAAAATTTGTAAACCTACTTGTTTACGGAAACCACACCAGCAACATCTAGTATGTTAATGTTGTGGCCCTATAAAAGGGAGTCTCATATCCTCATTAAATACCTTCATTATGCAAACACTCATTCCTGAAACAGTTGAGATAAAAATTTGAATATTGGTCCAGTGTTCTGATGCCTTGTTAAGTTTAAGGCTAAATGAATCCAGACATTGGCCTTTTAGAATGAACAAGAGTGAGGAACTTACCAATATCCAATAAAAAAATTGAGCTAGAGGCAAAATAATATCTGGTCAGCAACACTTGACTTCTTTTACTAATTCTTGAACACACTTAAGATGTCTGTCTTTTCTCTTCTTTCTCGGCTTCTACTTCTCTCTCATCTACTGCTGCTTCTTTCTTTTCCTTCTTTTAACTCTGGCAAAAATCACCAAAATAAATAAATAAATAAAATAACTGCCCCCCCCCCCACTCTAGTGATGAATAGCAATGCAGACTGGACTCTCTAGCTTTGGTTGTCAACCAGTCTAGGAGAACAACAACTCTAAATTCCAAATGAGTTAGGCATGGGCTAGCAGCTCCCTCCCTTGAAATCTTACTTGTTAGCAGCAACATCTATTAGGTTGGTGCAAAAATAATGACGTAATAATGTCGTTTTTTGACGTTCAAACATACGTCAAAAACGACATTATTACGTCATTATTTTTGCAACAACCTAATAGCATATTTGTTATGGTCCAAATTCCTTGTAGCACGGTGATGGTCCAAGGTTAGAACCAATGAAAGAATAACACGAACACAGGTATGGAATACAAAGATATATTACAACAGAAATATAATACAAAGAAGTAGAAGTATTAGTAATGACTATCAGATTTGGTTAGAGTGAACTATGTCGTCTCGACAAGTATCACTATTCCAATGTCCTTACAATATGCTCTCAATTATTTCTCCTCGTCTTACAATCTCCTCCTACCTGTTGATAGGCGCAGTATTTATAATGTCAGGAATAGTCCATTATTATTATGGGTAAGTTCCTATAACAAAATTAATGCTGCGGTCCTATAAAGGGAGTCTTCTCGACTAACAACATATCCCCATTAAATACCTTCATCATGCAAAGTCTCATTCCTTAAACAGTTAAAATGAAAATTTGAATATTAGTTCAATACTCTGCCGCCTTAAGTTTTAGGCTAAATGAATCCTTGTTCTCCAGCTGACATTGTGCTTTTAAAATGAACAAGAATGACGAATATTTTATGAGCTAGAGGCAAAATAATATCTTGGCAGGAACATTTGACTTCTTTTATCAATTCCTGAACACACTTAAGATGTCTCTCTTTTCTCTTCTTTCTATGCTTCTACTTCTCTCTCATCTACTGCTGCTTCTTTCTCTTCCTTCTTTTAGCTAGGGCAAAAAATATAAAAATTTACATCAAATAAAATAACTGACCCCCTCCCTACTCTGTACAGACAATGCTCTGCTCTTTGTAAAAACGTTTTCCTCATTTACTCAGTTTATTTGTTGGTATCAAGATTCACTTCTGCTCTTCATTTATTCAAACCACGAAATGAAGGTTTTGGTGCTGCCATTTTTATCTGATTATGAAGACGGCGGTGTTTCTGTTAACTTTGCTACACGTATAACAAATTAAAATATGTGTAGATATAGAAACTCTGGTCTATTCGGATGTCACAATAGGGCGCATTTTGCCAACTTTTCCTTCTAAAATTTTGAAATGTATTTAAAAATAATTTTAGTATTATTATTTTTTTTTTTGAGATATGGAGTTTTCATTCATCTTTACCAATCTCATGTTGGTTTTAAATGGTCTAAAGAGAGCTATAACTATTATCTCACGGGCAACGTTGAGTCAGTGTTCGTAGAATATATATATATATATATATGGCTACTAAGTTTGATCAACATTACAGAGCCATTATCAAAGTAGTTGTTAAATTTAAAGAGGAAATTATGAAAACACTGCACTTATAAAATTAGTCATTTCGTTTTTTTGGTTAACGTATTGAAGGGCAAGAATAGCAAGTGCTTGTTTTGAAGAATGAAAGAAGGGGATTTAAGCTAGCAAATGGAAAAAAAATGTGGATACTGATGTCAAATGAATGACTGTTGTTCTGGATGAATACAGTTTAGGGAAAATCATGAAACGGATTGTTGCAGACACTATAAATATGGATACTATAAGCAGGAGTTGGATTGTCATTCAGTTACATAGAATATTTGTTAAAAAAACTGGAAAAATCGCAATTCATTGGCTATCAGCATACGAAATTTCTATTTCATTAAACTTGAGTTTTCCACTTTTTCAAAGAAACTGGAAGATTTCCTAAAGTGAAGTTTCAAAACACACCTAACTTAAATAATGTAAGATGGAATTCTAGAGCAATACTAATTTTTTTAGCATTTATTCTTCTCCAGAGAAAAGAGATACGCTAATTGAAATTTGTAGATTCATTTCTCAGAGATAGGTGGATAATTTGTTTACTGACCAAATCTACAATGCAGATGATGCAAAATTAGTAACATCTTCAACCTTATCAGCAAATTTTGTCAGCAGAAGGGATTGATGTCTACTTTTAAAGATCCACTATTGAAAAAGCTGTTAAGCTGCGAAGAAATGAAGAAAACACTACACTTAGAAAAATTAGTCATTGCATTTTGATGGTAGATGCATTGATGGCCAAGAATAGTAAGTGTTTGTTTTGAAAAATGAAAGGAAAGAAGTTAAGTTAAAAGCATTATTAGATCAACCAAATGAAAAAGTGGATACTGTTGTCAGCTGTTCTGGATGAATACAATTTATGGAAGATCATAAAGAGGATTGGTGCAGACTCTACGAATGTTAACGCTGGAAGCAGGAATGGAATTGTCATTCAGATACAAAGACTATTTGTTCAAAAGAAACTGGAAGTATCACAATTAATTGGCTGTCAACATCGTGTTCTTGACTAAGTGCTTCGGGTAGTAATGGATGACCAACTTGAAGGAAATAACACATTGACCATTATTTTTCTAAGAATATCAACCCAAGCAAAGCGGGAGTTCCACTAGCACGCAACGGGTTACAGAGGGCCAAGAACAAGAGTAAAGAGAGATGTTTAGGGAGAGAAGAAAGAGAAGCATGGGGGTCAAGATCAAGGCATCAGAAGATGTCGATTGACATTATATTTGAAGAATTGAAGATTATAGCTATCAGGGAAGCAAGTAAGAGGAAGGGAGTTTCACTGTGGTGAAGTGGGAGATAAGAAGCTGTTGGAGTAGAAGAGACGGCTACATTTAACCGTTTCGACAGTAAAATAGTGGGATTGAGATGCCAATTAAGTTCCAATAGCACGCAAGGGGTTATAGAAAGTGAGAGCAAGAATAAAGAGGGGTGTTTAGGACAAAGGATATAGAGAAGGACGGCGATCAAGATCAAGGCATCAGAAGATGTCGATTGACATTATATTTGAAGAATTGAAGATTATAGCTATCAGGGAAGCAAGTAACAGGAAGGGAGTTCCACTGTCAGAAAGTGCGAGATAAAAATCTGTTGAAGTAGAAGAGACGGCTACACTTAACCGTTTCGACAGTGAAATGGTCGAAACGAGATGTCAAACTAGTAGCACGCTTAAATTAATGCAATTTGGGAACCAGTGAAAGTAGCTCGTCAGGGCAGTTGCCATGAAAATACTTGCAGAAAAGACAGAGGGACGCCATAGCACGTCTGTGAGAAAGTGGCTGTTGATAATATTCCAGATCAGGACCTTCCACATTGCCTATCCGTCTCTGGATTTTGTCGAGGACCTCGAGATGAACAGCGAGGGTACCAGACCATATATGGCAACAGTATTTTAATTCAAGGACGAATGGGTGATTTATAGATCTGAAGGATCGACTCGGACGAGAAAACTCTTCTGGCGCGACAAAGAAAACTAACTTTCCTTGCGGTAGATGAAACAGTTGATTCAATGTACTTGACAGCGTGAGGCCAAGCCGGCACAGAGAAGCGCTCTCGTGGATGTGGACATCAGCTAGTCTCATGGAAGGCAGGGAGGGTTCTCTGTGGTGGGTAAATGAGAGCAGTTTCGTTTTAGAGGCATTAAAGTTTTCTAACAATTTCCTGCCCCAGTAAACCACAGATTTGAGGTCCTTTTCGAAACCAACAGCCAGGTTAGTTTTGTCAGCGATGCCGCATTTACTGTTGTTGTAGGAGTAAATAATAGTGTCGTCTGCGTAGATCGTTGATGAAGATTAGAAGTAGGACCCAGGATAGACCCTTGGGAACCATCAAAGTTCGGATGAAAGGAACTCGAGGAGAACCCGTTTAAGATGACGTTTATTTCACAGTTTGGAAGGAATGATTGTATTAAGTCAAATAATCGTCCTGTAATGCCGTATCCGTAAACCTCACGAAGAAGGCCGGCATACCAAACCATATCAAACGCTTTAGAGATATCTAGAGCCAGAGCGTGTGCTTCTCCGTTATAGAGAATTGCTTGGTATACAAATTCAGTTATGGCCGTGAGCACATCAGCAGTAGACCGGGCAAGGCGGAAACCATATTGTTTGTCAGCGAAATATCTGTTCATCCGTGAACTTTTAAATAACTACGAACAGTTCCAGAAGAATTTCAAGAATGTTAAAGAGATTATTGAAACAGCTAGATGGAGTGATGGTATTAAATTTCTATTGTATTTAACGCAACCTTTCCGCTTTTTTTGAAGAAATTGGAAGATTTCCTAAAATGAGGTTTTAAAATATATCTAACTTAAATAATGCAAGATGGAATTCTAGAATAATATTAACTCTTTTGGCTTTTATTCTTCTACCAGGGAAGAAGATATTCGCTACTTGAAATTTCTAGATTCATCTCTTACAGATGGCGGATCATTGGTTTACTGACCTAAGCTCTGATAAGGATGATTATCTGAAGCTATGTAGCAGAATGCAGGCCCACAAAAAAGCATTAAATTTTGTGAAAAAGATTTGGAATCCAAAACCATCGAAACCGGACATTCCCAGAACAAATCATTGGGCAGAATGGAGAATCCAGTGACTCCAAGATATTTATGACGTCTGTGAAAAAAGGAGAAATTGCAGCTAAGAATTATTTTGTCTAACGAAACATAATAATTTTATTTTAAGCAACAATCATTCCGCATTTTTCCATATATATGTATTCTTATTTGTAATTAGGTTGGTGCAAAAATAATGACGTAATAATGTCGTTTTTTGACGTTCAAACATACGTCAAAAAACGACATTATTACGTCATTATTTTTGCACCAACCTAATATATGAAAATGTCTATTCTATGCTGCCTCTAGATATTAGGTTGGTGCAAAAATAATGACGTAATAATGTCGTTTTTTGACGTATGTTTGAACGTCAAAAAAACGACATTATTACGTCATTATTTTTGCACCAACCTAATAGATGTAAATTTCTAATTGTATATATAAAATTTGGAATTTTTGTTTATTTGTATGTTCGTATGTCATACTAGATCTATAAACTTTTAAATGCGTTAAAACTATTAGTGCAATTCAATTACATCATCAGAGAATTGAAAAATAAATCTTCTGAAATATTTAGATTTTCTTTTTTTACCCATATTTGCATAAATGGTAAAATCGAATTATCTCTTTGGGGGTGATTGTTTTCAAGAACTAAAAGAAATTAATGCCCTTTTCATTCATTTTGAACATATGACACTGGAAACTAGTGTTACAAAAATATCATATTCTGTGGAGTTAACCTTCAAGATAGAACATCTAACGTAGACCTGTTTAACAAGTGTAATATTGGAGGAATCGAGACTTTTATCATACAGTCTCAGTTACGGTGGACTGGTCATGTCTTGAGAATGTCTGATGACAGGATACCCAAGATCCTAATGTACAGCCAGTTAGATCAGGGCTACAGGAATGTAGGACGCCCATGGCTAAGATACAAAGACAAGCTGCTAAGCAACTTGTCAGCAGTCAATATATCACATAACATCCTTGAGCGCTTAGCCTTGGAGCGGGTAGAATGGAGATCAACGTGTTTTAGTGGACTCAGCAGTTTTCACTCTGCTTGTCTGAATCATCTTCAAGAAGCGAGAGCAAGAACTAAAAGGTCAGCCAATCTAACAGTGATCTCATCTCACAATCCTCACTCTAGCTCCATATGCAGCCTCCTTTGTAACTCACTAGCGGCTCTTAAGTGCCACTTAAGATTATCACACAAAATTTCATAACTGAATCAACTAAGCTGTCAGACCCTCATACGTCGAAACAGATGGGAGAGTCCATTATTATTATTATTATTATTATTATTATTATTATTATTAAATATAACAGACTGTCTATGTATATTATGTCTGATCATGAACTCCTCTAATGTTCGAATGTTTGCTTTAATTTCTAGTGACAAAATAAAGATAAAAATTGTCAAATATTTCTTAGAAAAACTTAGTCATGTATGTAATATTAGACATATATTAGTTGCTAACACAGTAATACTCACAGAATCTTCAGATATTGGAAGCCATTTGCATTAAAACGAAGCAACTCACTCAACAAAATTACATTTCAAACTAGTTAAAGCACATTACAATGTATCTAGACATTGGTTCTGTTATAATACTTCGGTTTATCGTGTAATATGACGTCATAGAACCACATCTTGAATTTACGATCTGTGTCTGCTATTCCACGATCGTTATCGTCGTATAGCAATTTTCTATATCTAATTTAACAGATTATCATCTTTGACGGTGGATAGCTTTGTTTCATGTCTGTATAACCACATTAAGGATAGCTGACGTGAACCGAAAGCTTAGGACCAACTTAAAAAAATATCCAAATGTTAGACAATTTTTGTCTTTATTTTTACCAGAAATTAAAGCAAACATTCGAACATTAGAACGGCTCATGATCAGACATAATAGATATTCATTGTCTTCTATATTTAATAATATATGTTTAAATAATGATCAGCCCCTCAATACAATATATATATATATATATATATATATATATATATATATATATATATATATATATATATATGTATATATGTATATATGTATATTAATAAAAAGAAAGAACAGTAAGATATATAATCCGGTGTTCTTATAGATATTTTTATTTTTACAAAATAGTGCTCAATGTAAATTTACAGAGCATTAATATTATAAGTTAATAGACTTAAAATATGGTTTTTCGCCATATTTTAAGTCTATTAACTTATAATATATATATATATATATATATATATATATATATATATATATATATATATATACTATATACACTATATCAGCTTCCCCTGGTACACTATATATATATATATATATATATATATATATATATATATATATATATATATATATATATATATATATATATATAGCTCAAATACTAATATTCCATGGTTATAATTTATTACATTGGAATCGTAATCTCGATCCAAATCATCAGACCTACAAATTCAAAAAGAAATCGGAAAATTTTAGTGAGAGTGTATGTGTGGGAGTGGGAAACAAGTGTGAGATGGAAATGTCTGAAAGCTCTAGAGAGAGGTGTAACAGAAGAATATAATTATTTATTCGAAAATTATTATATAAATATGTTATACAGTCACGAGAAAAATAGCCAATTTGTTTCAACTCTTTTGGTGTCTTATCAAGTGATTGTGTTGAATATAATTATAAGTGAGATATTCAACACCATCTCTTGAAAAAACACCAGAAGTGTTGAAACAAAGTGGCTAGTTTTGTAGACACATTTTAACATATTTATGTTGTAATTTTCGAATAAATAATCATATTTTCTCTACTCTGTATTGATCACTCTTTTAAGGATTAGTATTTGTTGGTTATTGGAATTTATTTCGTATATACATATCCTATACTTATATATATATATATATATATATATATATATATATATATATATATAAGATATAATGACAACGAGAATAATGTAAATTTTAAAGCATTAATTAAAATAAGGGCTATATATCAAGAGTAGAACAATAATTATTTATTATAGATTTTTATATGTGGACAAAGCAATTACTCACTGCAAAGATGCATTCTTGTTTCGATGCATTATGTGTATCTCGACTGGTGGGAACTAAAAATGGTTATGAACAATTCTATTAAAAAACAAGCCACCTATGGTACATCACTTCCTTAAAATCCTATTGGGAGATACACCTTAAGATAAAAGAGAGAGGGGAAAAGAAGAGAGAGAAGAATGGAAAGACGAGGAAGTTACAGAATAAGATCATAATAGTTTTGATAGCGGAAGAGTTCGTTAAAGTTTTTAATACTATGCAATGGTCAGATATTTAAGTCCCTACGTTAAAACTCCAAGGAGATAAAGAGAGGGGTAAGAGGTGATGAGGGAGTAGAAGATAGGAAAAGACGAAGAAGAATTGTGGAGATAGTTTTAGGGTAATGTCATAGTAACAATCGAAAAAAGATTCTACTGGTGAAGTGACAATTTTTTTAGATCAGAAACGAGGTTGAGTGACCCCAACTTTATGTTGGAATTTCTGCCTCTTGTTTTTAGATAAACTTAGTGTATAATTTAATAAAAGTATGTAAAAGTGCATAAGTTATTTTAAAAATGCTACAATAAATTTTTCTCCCGAATTTAAGATACACTTCGTACAGATACTTATATGCTCAGTTTCGTATACTAAGCGAAAACAAAAGTCATTTCTAAAGAATTAAGGGATTTTATTTTTAATCCGGCATTTATCTTTACTTCGACTCTTACTATCAACAATGAAAATAATATCCATTATATATATATATATATATATATATATATATATATATATATATATATACAAGTATATGATTGGTGTATATGGAATGAATTCCAATAACCAACAATTACTATTCTTAAAAGAGTGCTCAATACAAAGTAGAGCAGATATAATTATTTATTTTTAAAGAAAAAAAAATTTATAACATAAATATGTTATAAAATCACTACAAAAATAGCCATTTTGTTTCAACACCTACGGTGTCTTATCAAGTGATGACGTTGAATGTAAAATAAATGGTTTTAAAAGTTTCAAATTAATTAATATTCTACGTAAGGGGAAAACGTTGTTACAGAGGCTAGGTAGACCAATCAGAACACAATTACAGGAAAATTCAAAAAGCTCGATAACGAAGTCATGTTATAATATCTATTCAGATGTTTAGTATTAAAAAATAATTTATTCCAACGAATAATTACTAAATTATATGATAAAATTTAATATTAAAATTTAAAACTGCTAATTACAAAACCAAAATTTAACATTTATTCGCTATCAAGTTTACAACTATAAAATTACTGAGGAGAAAAGAAGAAATATATATGTTATTCAATTTATTTTTTCATTGAAGTTACTTTAGCTATATTTAATATCCGGTCTTTTTACAATGTATACATTTTAATCCTCATGATGTGTAAATGGGGTCCCAAACTCACGCGTAAAACAAACGCAGTCAGATTCTAATACATAAGCACCAAGACATATACACACACAAAAAAGGGGACAAGACAGAGAACATCCCCACCGTCTGTCATGAAAAAAAAAAAAAAAAAAAAAAAAAAAAAAAAGGGGGGGAAAAATGGGAGAAGGGAAACCAACACACACGTACATACATACATAATTAAAAGTGGATGCACTTTCCATACACATAGATACATATAAATACATGCACACACATCCACAGACATTGACCCAGACAGTTGCATACCCCAACCGATAAATATTTAAGACAGAAAATGTCATTGCATGAATGTTAACAACCTATTGAAATCTAATTTAAGCGAGTAAATATACAAAGATAAAAATGATCAAAATTAATATTATTTAATATATTAAAATATAGTGTATGTAAAAAAAACAAAACCGGACATTAAATTCAACACCCATCGGTAGCTACGATGTCCACCTCATATACATATAAGTATATACACACACACACACATACACACACATATATACGCATACAAACATATATATATATATATACACATATATACATATACACACATATATACATATATATACATATACACATACATATACACATACATATACATATATACATACACATACATACATACTCACACATATACATAAATATACATACATACATACACACCGAAACATCTACACATACATACATAAACATATACATACGTATACATTTCCATGGTATCAAGTACACATACACATACATACACATATACCTATATGTACCCACAAATATACACACAAATATGTGTACACATATTTACAAATAAACATATATATACACAGCAATACACAAAAATAAACATATATACACACATATATCCTAACTCATGTGGCCGTAATGACATACCCAAGTTACCCTACCTACACGTACACATAAACAATTTCATATATAGTAGGTGTCAACATACATATATACAACTGCAAACCTACATAAGTAAACACACACACACATATATACACATATATACATACATACAAACATATACACACACACATATATATACATATATATATATATATACACATACATACACATACATACATGCATACACACATACAGAAATATACATACACATGAATATCTACATAAAAATACTTATCTATAGTAATAAATACACATATATACGTACATACACATAAATGCAACGACATTTGACCAAAAACATATATAAATATACAGACATACATACACATACATATGCATAGACATACTTCGATATACATGCAAACACAAAAATGCACGTATCCTAACATACATGTATATAATAAAAAAAAAAAAAAAAAAATATATATATATATTGAATAAAAACAGACCACTTTAAGGTTCCATGTAATAAGTTATTTCACCACAGCTCTTTTACAGGGCTCTGGATCATCAGACTTTACTTCCAAAAGTTGAAATGAAAATTTGATTTTTTCGTTTCATTTGGAAGTAAAGTAAAGTCTGATGATCCAGAGCCCTTTAAAAGGGTTGTGGTGAAATAAATTATTACATGGAACCTTAAAGTGGTCTGTTTTTATTCAAACATATTTGCTCTGAATTTACATTGCATTGAGCTCTCTGGATATCATCCTCTTTGGGTCTACCCATACGGATTACCTAATTTTGCATAAACTAATATATATATATATATATATATATATATATATATATATATATATATATATGTGTGTGTGTGTGTGTGTGTAGTCATCCACATACAGACTGTTTCGTTGTATCACAGCTCATCAGTGTGGCTAGACGTCCAGTTGCCTCTAGCTAGGATCGAAACCCGACTGAACTGGCATCAGTCGTGGATTCTACCACTAAACCGTTGGCGCACATCAGGGATGAAGGTGAATTTAAGCGTATTTATTTTTAGATGAACACACAGTGACTGAGAGAACTCGATTCGATTTACCGAAGAGTCTTGCATTATTAGCCACTAATAGTCATTGTTTACAAACCCACACTTCCTCCCAGAGAGCTCAACTAAAATAAATTTTTCAGGAGCATATATATTGTCATACACAGACAGACTCTTTCGCTATTAATTGGGATCAAATACAGATGAAATATGGATCGGAACCCGACATAATAATAGGATAACTAACAAACAGGAAACTTTTACAGATCGAACACGCGGTTAAAATATTGTCCCAACATACGTTTCTGCTATGTTAGGAGTTTCAGGGTTTTTTATATTCCTAGATGTCTCATCATTGTAACTCTTTCTACATTGCAAGCATTTTTTTTTATAAAAACCAGCATCTGATTTGGTGTTGGATGAATTTTTCCTCCTAAATATATATCCGATTATCGTAATGGTGATGGTAAAAGCCGTAGTGTTGGGGTTTAAGTAATTTATTTACAGTATTTTAGATAGAATGTTTGTGTATATGATTATGAATATTTTGTTTTTTGTAGAATTTCTGTAGAAGGTGTCGGCTTTTTTGGACTTTTATGCTCGTTTTCTAGCATTGAGGATGAAATAATGTGTATAGTGAAGAAGCCTATTTGTTTTCAAATATATTCCTCTTCTTCTTCTAGTATTCTGGGCTACATATAAAACTTATAGATTTCGGCCCATTTAAACACACCTAAAAAGAACTCCACTTAGCTCACATACATAGATGACGTTCTTCTAGTATATACTCAGAATGAAAATCTATTAGAAATCGTAAAACTAATAAAGTCGAACTTACCATCGAACTCACATATGAACCTGAAATAGACAAATCTCTACATTTCCTCAACATCGTATTAATAGGTAACAATAACAAATTAGTTATTAAAGTTTAGCGCAAAACGACGAACAAAATCGATTTAATCCGTTTCTATACCGACAGCCAAAAAATAAAATTGGTATTAATAATAGGATTTTACCTTAGATCCCTTTGGATATGTAGCCAAGAATACACACACACACACACACACACACACACACACACATATATATATATATATATATATATATATATATATTACCGAACATACAAAATAACTTACACAGAGTGCACAACTGATGCCGAAGCAAATATTAAATGCCGGCATTTTTATTTTAATTTTAATGACAACCCAAAATTAAAATTAAAATAAATATACCGGCACTTGATACTTGATAATTACGTCGGCATGAAACTCGGAGTTTTGCATTCTAGGTAAGGTATTTTTGTATGTTACTTAATATATATTAACTAGTTTTACTTTTCAACATTGAGCACTATATATATACTTAATATGGATCAGTATTGTGAATTTCTTTCTTCGTTCAACGATAATGTTATTAAACTTATCAGATGTTACAAAAAAATTTACATACAATAAATAGACAACACTTGTCTATATTATATAATGAAACGTGTATGAATATATATATATATATATATATATATATATATATATATATATATATATATATATTCAGTAAAGGTGCAATCAATTTACAAATTCATGAATTATTCATACATAAAACAAATACAAAGGTTAATGATTAAATGGCGAGAAATCCATCTTCGTAAACAATTCAATAATATACAAAAACCCCGAATCTGTTTATGAATGAAAAGATCCTGTTTTATAAATTTCCGTTGCATTAGATCTTTTTATTTTAAAAGCTTTCGTCTGTTCCTACAGACATCGTCAGGTATGAAATAGATTGTGTTCTTGTTTATACTCCCAGTAATAAGTGGACAAACGAAAACAAGGTTGTAATCCGAAAAATGCTATGAGAAATGTGTGTTATTGTTTTGGAACGTGCAGTCGCAACGCTGAGTTTGAATTTAAATTTTAAGGTTAAAGTTCTGCGTTTATGTACAAATGTAGTGATAAGAGAATTCTTTTTTACTGGTAAATTTTCCGTCAAAGTGGCATGAACTATATTGTTCAATAATTACAGTAATGTCGCACTTATTATTCAAAAGTTGCACTTGGATCAGTTATTTTAATTTCAATAAAGGTGCAATTAATTTACAAATTCATGAATTATTCATACATAAAACAAATAAAAAGGTTAATGATTAAATGGCGAGAAATCCATCTTCTGAGTTTGAATTTAAATTCTAAGGATTTATGTATGAATAATTCATGAATTTGTATATATATATATATATATATATATATATATATATATATATATATATATATATATGTATGTATGTATGTATGTATGTATATGGGGAGCGAGAGATATTACTGGTCTGTGATAGTGAAATATTAGGTTGATGCAAAATAATGTCGTTTTGTCACATATGTTACTATGTGAGAAAACGACATTATTTTTGCACCAATCTAATAGATACTAACATACATCTTTAGGTAGCTAGATAGATATGAACAAGTGATAAAAGTGAGCCAAGAACAGAAAGACTGATAAGCTTAAAAAGAAAGAAAGAAAAGAAAGATACAAAGGAAGAGAAAGGAATAAGGCTATTATGCGTGTTCTTTAGCGCATATATCTTTTATATTATTAATGATTCAAGAAAACAACAAAACTCCAAATGTGAATCAACATGTATATATTGAAATAACATACAAGAACAAAATATACAATAATTTGTATTCAATGTATAGATTAAGGGAAAAGAAGTTGCTTCCCTTTATCTGTATTTTGATTTGTGATTGGTTGTTCGAAAGAAGGTTCTCTTCAGAGAGAAATGTTCAGGAATCAATGTTAGAACAAGCCTGCTGTTAGAATAGATAACACAAGAATACAATTGATCAGAAAGTGTGTTGTGTTAGAGAGATAAACAGAGTCCTGGTTGATTGAACTTGGCTGAGTCACATATATATATATATATATATATATATATATATATATATATATATATATATATTAGGTTGGTGCAAAAATAATGACGTAATAATGTCGTTTTTTGACGTTAAAATATATATATATATATATATATATCTGTGTGAGTGTATTACAAAATTCTGTGTCTGTGTGTGCGTTTGAAATACTGTGAGTATAGTCATTAAAGTCATAGGTTTGTCTTGACAGGAGAAATTTGCTGGACTCTACTGGCGGCTTGTGAAAAAGTCGCCTCTTTTAAAGCTACAGATAGGCTTCCAGCGAAACCGCGGGAAAAGTAGATTTTAGTCTAAAGTATGTAATTGGTCAAAATTTGACCATTCGCTAAACGAAACCAGTAAGCAAGTTCAAAATCGAAAAATTCAAAGCAACGACTGTGATGGCTAAATTGTCCTATAGAATGGCAGTATTGATTTATTAGCCAATCGCAGAAAATAAAATGTAGGCGTGGAAAAACATAGCAGTCGCTACATAGATAGGAAGGAAAGAAGGGAGGAATGAAGATAGATAGATAGATATGAATAGAGTAAGATAGATAGATAGATAGATAGATAGATAGTCTGAAATAAATGAAGAAAGAGGTAAAATAGAAAGAGACAAAATTAGGAAGCAATAAGGTCATGTAAAGACAAAGAAAGAAAGAAAGAAAGAAAGAAAGAAAGAAAGAAAGAAGATAAAGCGATAAGGCAGAAGAATGAAAGGACAAAATGGGAAAGTGATAGATATGAAAAAGTGATGAGAAAAGAAAGAAAATAAAGAAAAGAAAGAAAGAAAAGAAAGAAAAGAAAGAAAGAAAGAAAGAAAGGAAGAAAAGAAAGAAAGAAAAGAAAGAAAGAAAGAAAAGAAAGTAAAGAAAGAAAGAAAGGAAGAAAAGAAAGAAAGAAAGAAAAGAAAGAAAGAAAGAAAGAAAGAAAGAAAAGAATGAAAGAAAGAAAAGAAAGTAAAGAAAGAAAGAAAGAAAGAAAGGAAGAAAAGAAAGAAAGAAAAGAAAGTAAAGAAAGAAAGAAAGAAAGAAAGAAAGAAAAGAATGAAAGAAAGAAAAGAAAGTAAAGAAAGAAAGAAAGAAAGAAAGAAAGAAAGAAAGGAAGAAAAGAAAGAAAGAAAAGAAAGAAAGAAAGAAAAGAAAGTAAAGAAAGAAAGAAAGAAAGAAAGAAAGAAAGAAAGAAAGAAAAGAATGAAAGAAAGAAAAGAAAGTAAAGAAAGAAAGAAAGAAAGAAAGAAAGAAAGGAAGAAAAGAAAGAAAGAAAAGAAAGAAAGAAAGAAAAGAAAGTAAAGAAAAAAAGAAAGAAAGAAAGAAAGAAAGAAAAGAATGAAAGAAAAGATAGAATGTTAGAAGGAAAAACAGAAAGAATACAAAGGAAGAAAGAATGGAAGAAAATACACCGGATAAAAAAAAAAAAAAAAAAAAAAAACTGCACCGGAAGATTTAATAGGAAATGGTCGGGAAATAACAGACGTTTATAGAAACATTTGACATAGATAGAAAGACAAATTGTGTGTAACTAGGTAATAACAATTCATTCAAACAATTTACCTTAAAACTGACAGACAAAATTATCTCTATTGTATATTTTAATAAGTTTTTTTTTCTGGCTGGCCGATTTGTTTCTGTATTTTGGTGTTAAAGATACAAAGAAACTATTTACATTTCTCATTACTTCTTAGATTTTCGAGTTTCGATTGGCTTCAGCCATTCTTAAGAAGGAAAGAAATTCAATGAAATTCGAAGACCGTCTTCCTGAGAGTTTTCATCTTTGAAATGATTTTGGATTTTATTTTTTAATGTTTGTTTAGAGAGCTCGATGAAATTTTTTTTTGTACTTTTTCATTCCAACGACACACGGTAAACAAGCGTCTTTGAATTGTATTCAAATTCTTTCTATCTACCTAATTGCAGAAGCCAGCCAAAATCTCAGAGGATTAACAAGAATGATCACAAAATGTAAACACTTCCTTTTTTTCAGCTTCAATAACAAAACACGGAACGAAAAAATATGAAACACATAACTTGTCCGTTATCTTCACCAGAAGTTACATTAACATTTATTCATAGACGCTACACACACACAAATATATATATATATATATATATATATATATATATATATATATATATAGTAATAATATAAATAGAAATAGTTAAAATCGTTTGGAAAAACTTTAGGTATTTTGGCTTGTAATCGCACAAACTAAATCCCAAGGAAAATTAAGGGATAAAAAAGAAAGAATTCTGCCCATGGTATTCTCAGCATCCTTCTGTAGATCCACATTTAGCGTAGGCTAAAAAAAGGAATGGAAAGGTAAGTTTAAACGTATAATGGTGGTAAAGATTTTGTATAAAAATTGTGGGTCGGCAGTCAAAATATAGAAAAGAGAAAAGGAAGCAAAGAGAAGAAAAACGTAAGGTCGAGTTTGAAAATAAAGATGAAGACAAATAAGAGAAAAGGAAAATAACTTTAAAGAAAGAAAGAAAAAAATATATAAACATACAGGCAAGAAAAAAGGGGGCAGATATGAAAAAAGGCGATGAGTAAAGAGACGAAAGGTTAAGATGAGTAAAGAAAAGAAAAGAAAAAAGAAATAGAAAAAAGAAGGTTTGAAGATAAAGCAGAATGGAAGAGATGAGTAATGATGCAGAGAAGTTAAGGAAGAAGCAATTAATGAAAGAAAAAGAAGAAAAA
>OZ010600.1:10572435-10622435 GCA_963932145.1 Acanthosepion lycidas
AACCAGCGAGAGAAGAAAAAAAAAAAAACGAATCAAAAATAGAAAAAAAAAAAGAAGAAAGTAAAGTTGGAAAGAAGAAAGAATGAATGAGGAAAGAATGGCGAGAGATAAAACGGGATATATAAAGGAATGAGAAAAAAAAGAAGAAAGAAAAACAAGAAGAAACCCTTGAAGAAGAAAGACAAAGAAAAATAAAATGCCAAAAGAGGTCATTCAAAACGAGAAACAAAAGAGAAAAAAAACTCAAGCCAACATGCAACGAAACTGGAAAAAAAAAAAAAAAAAAAAATTGCAGAGAATTTTATGGACCGCTTTGAGCAAACGATTTTCTGCGCACGGTATTTTATTCGTCGTCATCCTGATTCAGCTTTTTGGTCTTTCACATTGATTTATTGCCAAGCGTTGCCTCGAAACCGGGGAATCATGAGTATCTTTCTTTCTTGTAGATAGTTATTTTAGTGAATAGTTAAGGCTCCAAAAGGCACGAAAGACATCAATGTGAAATACTACTACTGCTACTACTACTACTACTGCTACTACTACTACTACTGCTACTACTACAGTCTTTCTTATGTGGTCAGTACAACGGTTACCGACGCATAAAATAAAACCAACGAACCTAGTTCAAATTCTGCCGTAGTTTTTTTTTTCTGTTCACTTTCGAACTTGGGAGTCAATCTCTTTTCTCGTATACGGGTTAAATAACACTATTTGCTAGACTTTCGAGCCTTGGAAGACAGTTAGTCTACGAGAAGGACCTGTCTGAATTCAAAAACCATAAAGACGGCAACGTAAAAAAAGTTCCACTGTCTTTCCCAACAAGCCATGACATTTCAGTTAGCAAAGAATGAAGCAGAGATCATATTATTAAGTGTTTAATAATATGACCTTTGCCTCACAACATCATGGGTAAGACGATAAACTACATCCGCGCCCTGGGTAAGACGATAAACTACATCCGCGCCCTGGGTAAGACGATAAACTACATCCGCGCCCTGGGTAAGACGATAAACTACATCCGACAGAAAGGGCTCTGATCGGGAGGTTTTGAGAAGCGTGGAACTACCTCTTAATTGCTTGTGTTCCCAGGTCCCTTCTGACCCGTGGTGGTAGTACCTGTTAGGTTTCCAGCTATTGGCAAATAGTTAACCCCAAAACTGGGATCAAAGCATTATCAAAGTATAAAAATATATTTTAATAACAGCAATACATTTTTGTAAAAAAAATTATTACCAGCACTTAATTTTTGAAGGAAAAATAGTACCAGCAATACATTTTTGGAAAAAAATATATTAGCCGCAATACATTTTAGAAAAAATATTACTTGCAATAAAAATATTGTCGGGATTAAATAATCCATTGACGTTGATATGCCGTAAAACAAACCAAATCACACCAATCTGCCTCAAAAGATTTTTATTAAAAATAATATTTTAAGTCCTTTCAAATAAGAACAAGTTCAAGTAAAGATAATATTTAGTCAGTGGAAAACCTGGTGTAGGTTGATGAAGTTAACTGCTCAAAATGGCGAAAATTGAAAAAAAAAATAACGATATGTAATCAAGGGTGAATTTATTATATATTTAGAGCAGTGCATTGGAAAATGCTGCCATATCTGGTCTAGAGTTCCTGCTCTACATCCCTCGATTCTGGATAATATCCAAAGAAGGGTCTGCAATAAAATAGACACTGACCAGGCATCTCCAGTCACTTTGTCACCGACGTGACGGGGCTTCCTTCTGTCTTTTCTACAAATATTTCCATGTCTATATTTCTTAGATGAGGTATTATGTACACTATTTACATTATTCGGACTATTTTCCTCATCTTTGTTGCCATATTTATCACAAAGTTTCGGCCGTTGTACGCTCCGACTTTCTTCAGGTGGTTGCAATCTTTCCAATTCACTTCATCAGAAAACGTTTGTCCGAGAAGGCGCAACGAGTCGCTCTTCTGGAGGTTAGCATCAGCCGTAATGGTTCTTTTTTGGAGTTTATCAAGAATCTCTAAATATATAGCAGATTCACCAGTCCAGATGTGACGGCAATATTCAAAACAATATTTAAACTATTTCTATAGAATTCTCAGTATCCACATGTAGCACCACATTTATTGTCCTATAGTGTTTTTTCATCTTTGAGGGGATTTTCCAGCGTTCGGTGCCATACAAGAACTTTGATGTCAGAGCAACAAAGAGAAAAAGAAAAAGATGTGGCATTCCATGATCGAACACGTCTTGGAAGGACATAAAATAGAAAAGAAGTCAATTTATGTTCTTCACTTTCTGACCTTGAAACTTCTAGAAACACTTTTACCGACTAAGATAAGTAAAATCCCTCCTTTGACTGTTTTATATACCGCGTCCTCTAAGCATTCCATAAATAGCAGTGGTTTACCTACATCACGCCGCTGGCGAGTATTGTATTTTGTTGATGTTATAAAGATTACCATTTTATTTCCAACCTCGGTTTTGGTTATTCTTCATTCATTAACCCTTTCTATTAGGTTGGTGCAAAAATAATGTCGTTTTCTCACATATGTTACTATGTGAGAAAACGACATTATTTTTGCACCATTCAAATAGCTTCTTTCCGTCAACTGTGGTACAGACTCCCAAGAGGATGCTTCCCCGATCACTACAATCTTAACCTGTTCAAATCTTGAGATAACCCTTATATTTCCTTACTATCAATATAAACGACTTCTTAACGTAACTCTCTACATGGAGTGGCCGCCGAGTCTTGTACAGCGTGAACCTTTCTGTAACCCTCACAAAAAAATCAATAACACAAATATTAAACAATGAAATCATTCCTAGGTGAAAGGAAACACATGTCTAGAAAAGTCAGGAACGGAGTAACGCAAGCTCGATTACACATAGGCTACACATGCCTCAATCATTCATACTTGCTGAAGAATGAAAATCAAGTAACATGTTCAACAAACCAAACTGCACTCACGCTGAAGCACATTTTAACTGAATGTCCTCACTTCGACCCTGTCAGACACAAATTTTACAAGGAAAAGAAAATGAGAAAATACTGAAATCGTTAACACAATGTCCTATCTGAAAGAAATAGGTTTATACCAAAATATATATAACACCTACAATAAATAATCTACAAACTATATATCTGTAACACATACGTTTGCCCTGAAAGTTGTAAGTAATAAATAAAATATCTGTAGTTGAAGGCATAAAATTGCCTACTAGATATTAGATCTCACCATTACATAACACATAGAGGTGTTGATATGCGGGTAAAAAAACCCAACAAAATCAAACATTTTATATCTATAAAATACGTACCTCTGAAAAAGAGCATACCATGAAGAAAAAAAAAAAAAAACGCAAACTTAAAAACAAAGTTTTACCCTAAAATATTTCTGACATTATTAAGAAGAAAGAGCAAAATATTTGTGTTATTTTAAAGTAAATAATAGTTTTTTTTTTCAAATTATACATTGAATCAGTTAATATTCCTGAAATATAGTTTCCGAAAAGTGTATTTTATTTGTGTAAGATTTTTAAAACACAGAATTGAATTGCGATGAAAGAAGGGTAAAAATGGGCGATAATCAGCTGTTTTAGCAAAAAAAAAAAAAAAAAAAGAAAAAAAAAGAAAAAAGTTCTTCCTGCCAATATTTTCAATGAGCAAAATACAGCAAAGTTTTTAAAATATTAAATTTAATCAATATTAAATTTAATCAATTAGATTAAAATTAAAACTAAAATAAAAGCTTCAAGAAACATTTTTCAATTTAGAAAATTCGTTTTAAACTTTAGGGATCGTCATTTATTTAGTGGTAACTATATTTATATTACTCTGCTGAAAACGTGAATTTTTGCTGTGTGCATAATATAAAAGGTATATTAATTTTTAAAAACTAATTTTAAATCTTAGGCATCATCATTTCTTTAGTGGAACCTCTTTTCTTTTTTAAATTCATTTTAAATCTTAGGTATCGCATTTTCTGTCGTGGTATATATTATAGAGAGTAGACAATTATTTTATAAGAATATCTGTAGTTAAAGCTATAAAATTGCGCATAAAATATTTAGATTTCGGCATTAAATAACCCATAGAGGTTGATATGCCGCAAAGCTAAAACAACCAAGCCAAAAGATTAATCAATAATAATAGTGAAAAGTATGAAACAATCGAATCTATAAACAATTCTGTACGTATTCCAAGTGTAAATTAAATTGTGGGCTTCGTGGGCGAAATTTAAAATTCATTTAATGGGCAAGAGGAACACCTCCAATGTTTGTCTCCGGAGATTTGAGGCGGAAGCAAATCAGGTAAGCGACGAGTGAAACATGGCGCTTATCTGTTGGAGTCACTCCAGATTAACAATTTAGCGCCAAAACAAACTGGAGGTATAAGGTATGCCAAAATGAAGAACAGGCTGTCGGTTGCTCGTAATCGTTTTGGCCGGGTGATGACATCTCTTTCTCTTTTCTGCAACCCGACCAATTAAAAACGAAGAAAAATAAGAGAGAAAGAAGGATGCAAAGGAAAGAATAAAAGAAAAAAAGAAGGAAGAGAGAGAGAGAGAGAAAGAGAGAGAGTGGCAGAGAGAGAGAAAGAGAGAGATATTCATCAAACAGAGCAAAAGGGAAAATAAAGAAAGATAGAGCGAAACTCAAATCTTAGAAAAAGAGAAAGAGGTAAGAGAGGGAGAAGCATAGAAAAAGAATGAAAAGAGAGAGCGAACGAGAGAGAGAGAGAGAGAAAGACAGACAGACAGACAGAAAGTGAGGGAAAGAGAGAGAGGAACAAGAAACAGAAAGAAGTGGAGGTGCGGGAGGCGTGGTGATGAGATAAAGAAAACAATAGAGAAAAACAGAAAGATAAGAGGGACGTGAAAGAGAGAAAGAGAGAAAACAAAGAAGAGATAGAGGGAAAGAGGAATTCTAGAAAAAGAGAAATAAGGGAGTGGAGAGAAGGATAGAAAAAGAGAAACAAGAGAGTGTGTGAGAGTGGGGGTCAGACGAGAGCAATGTAACAGAAAGGAAAGCAGAAAGTGTCTGAGGCGCGAAAGAGAAATAAAGAAAAAAATCGATAGAGGTGCACATGAGAAAAGAGTATGATAAAGAGAGTAATATTAAGGAGAAAGAAAGATAAAAATACGCCAGAGAGAGAGAGAGAGAGAGAGAGAGAGAGAGAGAGAGAGGGAGAGAGAGAGAGGTGTGAAAGAGAGAAAAGAGGAAGGAAAAGCTATCTCCTTTTTGACTCTCTCATTATATATATATATATATATATATATATATATATATATATATATATATATATATATATATATGTTATTATTATTATTATTGCGAACGTTACTTTTAGTCGATACCCGTGCTTAAAATAGGAACACAGTTTTTATTTTTATTTTCAAGAGGGTGTATCCACAAAAATAACATTTGACGGAATAAAAATATACGCGATATATATATATATATATATATATATATATATAGATAGATAGATAGATAGATAGATAGATAGATACACACACCTAGTGAGCTAGACAAACCGACCTAGGTTTCACCTAAACGGATCGTCAAGGAAAGTCGGAAAGGGCCGACTTTCCCTGGCGAACCGTTTAGGTGAAACCTAGGTAGGTTTGTGTGGCTCACTAGCTGTATCTAGGTCTGCTCTACGGTTGTATTGAGCTCTTTTGTTAGTTAGTTGTTTACTCGTATCGGGTTTTTTTCTTTGGGCTTCAAACCTGCATCTGTGCGATTTTTTTTCGACAGACTTCCATGTTTGTAGCTCGTTCTTTTTTTAAAACCTTTTTTTTCCCTCGAGATTGATTTGATTATTGGCAAATCAAAAATTCGAGGGTTTTTCGAAACGAGTATAGTTATCTATATATGTATATATATATATATATATTGCGCATATTTTGCCAGCACGTTTTCATTCAATCATCTTTTATTGAATAATTTAGAAAGGTTTTGTCTACTTATTTTCAATTGGATCCTTTCATATCAACGGATAAGCTTTTTTCCTGTAATTATAAAAAAAGTAGAGAAAAAAATCTCCGTGTTTATGCATATTTTCGACATTTAGAATGCGTACAATAGACAGATGAAAATATTAGGTCGGTGTAAAAATAATGTCGGATTTTGACGTCAAAAACCGACATTATTTTTGCACCAACCTAATATCAAGGTTTGAACAAATAGTTTTAATCTTATTTCTTAAAAACTCTCGACACACTTGGTTAACTCCTCTGAAGCGGTGTCAAGCGATCGCGTTCTAACTCCCCACAAGTAAAAAATTTAACTTTCAGATGAACACAGCAATTTTGTCTTTGAAAATGATGAACACTACAATATTTGCCTTGAAATAAACATAACCCTGATGATGACATTGTGCTATGTCGAAAGTACTCGGAATAAAATAATATGTATCAACACGTCGAATTTCTCTCTTCCTTTAATAATGAGACCAGAAAGCTTGTGCGTGGATATGAAAGGATCCAGTTGAAAATAGGTAGAAAAAAACTTGTCTAAATTATCCAATGGGATATCTCTCTTTCTTTCTTTATATATATATATATATATATATATATATATATATATATATATATATATATATATAATTGTAAAATATACGGAAAAAACAAACAGAAATCCTAATATGCAATTATGCTGTTTTAATGTTAAATATAATGTCAACGTCGGACGTTTCGGTCTAATAGACCATCTTCAGGACATATTCATAAAACATAATTAACATTAGACTATATTCAATTGAACATGAAAAAGACATAACAGTAAGACTAATCCAAACAGATAATTGAAATTTTTTTTATGAATATGTCCTGAAGATGGTCTGTTAGACCGAAACGTTCGGACAATAACTTGTCAAATATCCACACAAATGTCTCTTGAACCAGTTCTCTGTCAAATTGGCCGTGTTTGGAGGAGCTCCGCATTGAGAGAAGACACAGCGACTTGCAAATATTACTGATAATCAGTGTAATATGTCTCGGCCTAGGATTTGCTGGGTAACGCTGCTATTCCCTTTCACTCGTCCCTCAATGAATGCCAAGGGCGATTTCGAAACATCAAAAACGATAATAGCTTAAACCATGACACCAGTTGCTTTCTGTCGCTTGAAATGTGTTCTTGCGCCGTCGGGAATATTTTCTCGTGAAGTGGCGTAAAACCTATCGTTTTGGTAGTTGACCTCAGCCTCCACAGTGAAAAACGTCACGTCAGACTGAACGAAGACAGTGGTTGCTGCACGCTGCATCTCCTCTGACACATTCTTTCCTCTGCCAAACTGTTTTTGTTGGAGGCACATGAGAGTAGCTTATGTTGTTGAAACTTGTATGGTTTCAGCCTTAAATTCTCTTCCACAGCCCAATTATAGGAACCTTTCCGAATTACCAGTTCTTTTGTCAACTTCCTCTTGCTTCTTCTTCGGGAAGTTCTCTTCATCTTCTTCTTGGCGGATTCTGTTATTCGCCTTGTACGAACGGAACGGTTCCTATCTGGAATTGGATCAAGCGCAGTTGTTTGCGCTTTTTGAAGCATTTTCCACACATTAAAAACAGTTTTGCTGCAAACACATAATTGTTTTATCACCTCACAATTCTTTATATCAGCCATTTTCAAATGTGGCTGATAACCAGGGCAATATAACAAGGCAACTTGTTATGGGCAGATATTGTTTTTAAATTTCAAGGGGTCGATTTGGAATGGATTGGTGTGTGTTATTCTAGTCCTTATTAATCTTCCAAAGGGAAAATTTGTCGAGAGGCCAGATGTGGCCAGGAATTGGACAGATCAGAGCATATGTTTTTGATTTCGTTTCTGACGGATATGTCAGGCGAATATGTTTTTGGATTTTGAGCAATGGTTCTGAATGAAATGGAGTAAAATCAAAACATTTGTTCTTTTAACCCCGACTTTAAACAATGGGATATTGAGTTATTTTGGCGTGTGAACAGTGTGATATGTAGTCGGGGAATTATGTATAAATTCAGCTCGATTTTGAAGATACAGCAGAGACGGGTCAGGACGACAGAGACAGACGAGTCGTCTGACACGGACCTAGTTGCACACCCGCATGAAGAAAGGGATCAATATTCACTTGAGTTTCTGATTGGACCTTGCTGGACACACAGATCGATATTCTAAGTCGCCGCCTTCTGTTCTTTTCTGTTAATAGACGCCAAATATATCCGATTGTAAATTATTATATTCACCTTTCGTAAATCACCTATATTTAACTAAAAACAGTATTAATATTTCTTCGGTGAGAGCTTGACATCATTTCCAGTCAGCGCACCCGTGAACAAGAAGTTTAGCACGGCTTAATGACTAAAACAAGAAATACAACTTTCTTCGACGATAAGAATTACAACACCTGAAGAATAAATATTGGACGATCGACGACATTGACACCAATCCCTAAACCAGCTTGGAAACTGTATACCTCTCCTTATCAAATAGCCGTGCGAAGATTAATATTTTGGAACAAGCGGGGTCCGAACTGAGCGGCTACAAGTCGACAGAAAACAAGAGCAGACCAGCGGGACGTCGGTGACGTGTACGGGAAGAGATGGGGTTATAGGCAACATATCTCTCTCCAACATTTGCTGGTAAACACCGCTGTTTGCTTCTACTCTTTCAATGATCACCAAGGGCTATTTCGAAACATCAGCAGCAACAGCAGCGCAAAACATTTTGTGGTTTGAAATATATTCTCTGCAGGAAAGTAAAAAAAGATAGCCATATTCTTGTTGAAAGATATGGCCAAAGGTGGATATTTTTTTTTACTTATACTCGTCTTCGCAAATATTTTCTGGGGAATTAGCGTAAACCCTATCATTTTGAGGAGTGTGAAACATCTCGTCCGACCAAACGAAGACTTCGTCTGAGGCACGGTGAATCCCTTCCAACATTTTCTTCCTTCTGCCAAGCCGTTTTTGCTTGGAGGCACTTGAGAGCAGCTGTTGTCGAATCTTGTATGGTTTTAGCCCTAAATCCAGTACCACAGTCCTCCTGAGCAGCATATCGTGATATCCAGCTCTTTTGCCATCTTCCTCATATTTCTTCACGGATTTCTAGTCACTTTCTTTTTTACGGCTTTGATGATATTCATAATAAGAAATGAATGGTTTCTCCCTGAAACTGTATTTGCAGAGATTGTTTGGTCCTCTTGAAACTTTTCCCACACATTAGAAAGAGATTTTTCGCAGACATTCAACTGTTTCATTATCTCACAATTCTTCATAACAGCCATTTTCAAAGCGTCAATTTTATACCGTTTTGTTTGAAACGCCATGTTTAATAAAACTGTAAACAATAAAACAAAAGAATATCAGGAAGGCTTAAGCAAAATTTGAAACTATTTTATATATAGGTATGTTTTAATTTATGTTTAAATAAATGGGCTTTTGTTTTATGCTTAAATAAGGGGTAAATATTTATGCTGTACCCGAAACACTCTATGCCTCTAGCAAAGAGAGGAAGTAAACACATCTCTTCAATATTTGCTGGTAAACTCTGCTATTCACTTACACTCCTTTTTTGGATATATACAAAGGGCGATTTCGAAACCTTAGAAGCAACAGAAGCCAAAACCATGACCCCAGTTAGTTTCTGTCGTTTGAAATGTGTTCTAAGATAGAAATTCAAAAAATATCTGCACTCTTGTCTAAAGGTATGTTATGGAGAAAAGAGGATAATTTTTGGCTTACCCTTGTAACAACTTCGCGAATATTTTCTGGGGAAGTGGCGTATAGTATATTGTTTTGGTAGTTGACCATAGCGTCCACATTAAAAACAAAAAACAAAAAAGAAACCTCGTCTGACCAAACGAAGACTTTGTCTGTGACACAATGCATCTCCAGCAACATTTTCTTCTCTCTGCCAAGCCGTTTGAGCTTGGAGGCACTTGAGAGAAGCTGTTGTCGAGTCGTGTATAGTTTTAGTCTTAAATCCTCTTCCAGTCCACCTGAGCCGACTATCCTAAATATCCAGCTCTTTTAATATCGTTCTCATGTTTGTTAATGGATTTCTCTTTACACCCGGCTGGGCGGTTTTCACGACTCTCATAATATGAACTGAATGGTTTGTTCTTGGAATTCGATTTGGTGAGATTGTTTTCTCCTCTTGAAACTTTTCTCACACATTAGAAACAGATTTTTCGCAGACATTCAACTATTTCATCATATCCCAATTCTTTATAACAGCCATTTTCAATGCGTCAGTGTGATATCGTTTTGTTTGAAACACCATGTTTAATAAAACTGTAAACAATAAAAGAAAAGAATTTCAGACTGCCTTAAGCAGAATTTGAAACTATTTTACGAATAGGTATGTTTTAATTTATGTTTAAAGAAGGGGTAATTGTTTTATGCTTAAATAAGGCGTAAATATTTATGCTGTACCCGAAATCCCCTATACCACTGGCAATGAGAGGAAGTAGACGTTATTAGCTAAATCTCTTTATTTTGGTAGCCACTTAAGTTTATATATAATTCTACTGGACGATATATATATATATATATATATATATATATATATATGAAACTGAAGAAAATTCGATAAAATAAGACTTTTGCCAAAACAAACATTGTGTGCGGACAGTGAATTAAGCAGTATAATTGTAAACATTAAGTTTTTCTGGTCCTACTCAAAAATAATAATTACATAGTAATGGGGGGGGGGCAAGAAAAAGAGATTTACCTTATTACACACACACATACACACACACACGCTCTCTCTCTCTCTCTCTTTGTCTCTCTCCCGCATATGATGATGAAAGAATCCTGTCGATTTCGATAAGTATCCGGAACCTTAATTCAGTGTTTATGTTTGCGTCGTATATGACACGTCAGTCCCGCTATTGATATGCATACAAGTCCACATATTGTGCGACAGCGAGGATCTCTGGACATAGCAACAGGAATATTTGTTGACGCTTTTTTTTGCCGTTGTTTTTCGTCCCTTAGCCGATCAATACGACAGATTTCGAAATTTTTGATACCACCCTGGCACAAATATATCCAGCTATTTCTATCCAGAGCAACTCACTCAAAAAGTTGGTATGAGGCAAAAACAAACACACACACACACTCACACACACATACACACACACAAGCGCGCGTGCACACGCATACTCACACAAACATATATATAATAAGATAAAGAAAAAACATGTAAGGTTTATCTAATAATTTTCGCTCTGTAGAGATACAGAAGGCACTTATCTCCCTTTGGTGGAAGATAAATCCAGTGGTCATATGACAACCTTTTATGACGTCACACCATACACTGAGACAAAGTGGAAGTCGGTTTTCAGTACGTGAGTAGCAACCATGCTTTCTTCTAGCCTAAGATTTTGGCATATGCTGAGGTAATTCTGCCTCCACAGCTTACGATCACATGAGGTCGATTCCCTTTGGGACATAGATAAATAGGGCTTTGACCCAAGCTGAGTTGAAATCTACCTCTCCAGCTTACAAGCATAATGCCGTTTCCATTTGGTACATAGATGAATGGGCCTTTCGCCCAGGCTGAGACTAAATCTATCCCACTGCTTACAAGCACATGAAGCCGTTTCCCATCGGGACATAGATGAATGGGTCTATGGCTCAGGCTGAGGCTAAATCTGCCAACTCTGCTTACGAGCCCGTCAGGATGTTTCCTATTGGGACATAGATGAATGGGTCTATGGCTTGGGCTGAGGCAAAATCTGCTTAACCTGCTTACGAGCACGTGAGGCCGTTTCCTATTGGGACATAGATGAATGGTTCTATGGCCCGGGCTGATGCTAAGTCTGCCTACCCTGCTTACGAGCATGGGAGGCCGTTTCCTATTGGGACATAGATGAATGGTTCTATGGCCCGGGCTGAGGCTAAATCTGCCTACCCTGCTTACAAGCACGTGAGGCCGTTTCCTATTGGGACATAGATGAATGGTTCTATAGCCCGGGCTGAGGCTAAATCTGCCTCCATATCTTACAAGCATATGATGCCGTTTCCCTTTGAGAAATACATGAAAGGGTCTTTGCCCCAATTTGATGCTAAATCTGACTCCCCAACTTAAGAACACATGGTGCCGTTACCCTTTGAGCTCTATGGGAATGGGTCATTGACCCAGGCTGAGGCTGAGGCTTAATCTGCCTCTCCAGATCACAAGCACGTGTGAGTGTTTCCCTTTGGGATATCGCTGAATGGGCCTTTGATACAGGTTGATGCTAAATCGCAGAACTTTTTCCCAAAAGTCGGCTCGAGAATAATAGGGTTTTATTTTTCTGTGAATGGTCAAACATTTCATATAGTGCTGTTCATTTTTAACCAATAGACACTGATTTAATAAGTGCGTGTTGTTTTGTGGAATCTTTTAGGCATGTTTGTAAAATTGTTCCTTATTGGTTAGAAAATAAAGTTTGGGCGTGTATTAATATGGTTTGTGGGTATGTAACTGTGTTGAAAATAGCGTTTATTTCCTATAAAATAAACTTCTTTCGGCACATAATTACTTCTATTCAATCGCCGTTATAAAAATTTAAACTAACCCTCTATACGTATTCAGTAAACGTTAGAATAACAAACCGGAAATAACTGCAACCAATAAGTTTAAACGATATTTATAAAAATGTGATAGTAAGGTTTTTTTTTTCCAATAATCATTCAAATTATATAATGCTTAGTAGTTTTTTTTTTAAGTTATAGAATTTTATAATAGAAATTAAGAAATCAAATTCGAAAATTATGAGAGTAAAGCACAAAAGCTTGTTTGCGGAAACAACATAGAGGGTTAAATCTAAGAAAGTTAAATTACCTTTTCGGTTATCCACTAAAGCTGCTATCCACCGGAAAAAATGAGCCAATCCTGGACTAATTCAGTTCGCGCATTAGATTGGTTGTTACAAACATCCAATCAAAAGCGCGGAAAACGTGTCTATATTCGACCAATTTATTATAATGGCCAGAGTCTCTGCTAGCTTTTGATTACAGAAGGCTAGGTTGGGCACCTCGGCGTGGTGTAATGGTTAGCAAGCTTGTCTCGCTAGAACAATTACGACTGGGTAGTGAGTTCGATCCTCACTGGGTGTCCCATACTTTCGGCCCTGTGCCACATCTAAGCTACGCTTAGAAAATAACTACAGGAGGCTGGGTTCACGGTTTGTTCTACCCTGATTGTGATGGGCTCGGTGATGGAGTGTATGATGTTGAAAGACCCGAAACTCCTTTTTGAATCAAGTCAATTTACATCACTGACAACTCCCTCTGAAGTACGTATATTAAAAAAAAATAAAAATAAAAAAAACATATATAAATAGTCGAGCTTCTATTCGGGGTAAATGTGCTGAAGATCGTGTTCAAGCATGAAAAAGGGTGTACACACTGCTTATATGCATATATTCATATGTGATGATAACGGGACAAAATGAAAACGCTTTAAACGATGCATTTCACTGAGAATTTCTGTCGTTTTCGGTTTTCTCAGATTAGAATGACAGACAAAACCGTGTGTAAGAAAACACACACACACACACACACACACACATATATATATATATATATATATATATCAATACACATAAAATTTGCCAGTACCTCTAATTTGGAATTTCGTAGACAAATCTTTTTGTAATCTTTAGTGCCGTTGAAGTCAGCTGGATTTTAAATCCCCCAAACACAAACCATAACGTGATATTCGGATGTCTAGCCAAACTGATGAGCTGTGATACAGCGTATGTCTATGGATGACTAGTGATGCTATCGAAATAATTCGATTGAGCTCTCGGATAGTAATTTCATAAACAGTGGCTGCTACTAATGCAAGGCCCTTAATCTAGAATTGAGCTCTTCTATTAGGTTGTTGCAAAAATAATGACGTAATAATGTCGTTTTTTGACGTTAAAAAATACGTCAAAAAACGACATTATTACGTCATTATTTTTGCACCAACCTAATAGCTACTGACAAATTTCGTATTGTAAAAACGTTAAAATTTCCCTTACTCTCTTCCGTGCGACGATAGTTTGGAGGTAAAATCTCTGACTGATGACAAATCGCTCGGTTTTCGATCCCGGCATAAAGCAATCGGATGTGTAGTCACGCTGATGAGCTGTGGTACAGGGAAACATTCTGTCTATGGATGACTATATATATATGTGTGTGTGTGTATACACACACACACATATATATATATATATATATATATATATATATATATATATATATATATATATATATATATATATATATATATATAAATTTCCAAGAGGATAGAATCCAGGTATATCTCAATGTCCAGAACAGAATATAATATCAGGTTGGTGCAAAAATAATGACGTAATAATGTCGTTTTTTAACGTCAAAAAACGACATTTAAAAAAAAATTAATTAGTAGGTCTGATGAATTAGATCGTGATTACGATTGCTATGTAATAAATTATAACCATGGAATATTAGGGTTTGATCATTATATATATATATATATATATATATATATATATATATGTATAATTATTCATTTAAAAAAAAAAATTATAACATAAATATGTCATAAAATCACATAACATAACATATTTATTTTTTTTAAAATAAATAATTATATCTGCTCTACTTTGTATTGAGCACTCTTTTAAGAATAGTAATTGTTGGTTATTGGAATTCATTCCATATACACCAATCATATACTTGTATATATATATATATATATATATATATATATATGTGTGTGTGTGTGTGTGTGTGTTTGTGTGAGTGTAGGTGTGGGCGTCTATATAGACACATATTTTAGGGCATTTCTTTGTATGACTTTTGTTAATTCATGTATATATGTTAATTAATATATTATGTATATATATATTAGTTCATATGAAGTTGAGTTGTCAGAAGTTTAAAGTTTTCTCTGCAATGTTCGATGTGTAAAGATGCAACAGAAAATCTACAGCTTCGTTTTAATATCCTTCAGATTTATTTCCATAAAACAACTTTTTTCTCTCGGACCAAATGCGAAAAATGATTACAAATATAAGTGACACTTTACTTTGGGGAAAAAAAGCCTTTACTTGAACTTACCTCACGGCACCTTCCAAATATTCCACTTGTGCCTTAAAATAGGACACACCCGGGGATTACTTTCTTAAACCAGTCTACGCATTCTCATTATTGATTGCTATCAGCTTCCTCGTCGCCTTCTCGTGAGAAGACGTGAAAACAATGAAGACAAATAAATACAAGTTTATTCAATAGAGACTCACTGACCTACGCGTGTGAAAAAAACCTCAAACCTCCCCTCCCAAAAAAAACCCCGTTTTTCTTTGATTTGTTGGTAAGTCCGTGAAATCGGTTCTCGGCAAATTCGAAATGGTTAGTACTTTCGGGACATAACACTCATATATATATATATATATATATATATATATATATATATATATATATATATATATATGTATGTATATATATATATTGTTTGAATAAAAACAGACCACTTTCAAGTTCCATCTGATAAGTTATTTCACCACAACCCCTTTAACAGGGCTCTGGATCATTAGGCTTTACTTCCAAAGGTTGAAATGAAAAATGAAAAGAAATTCACACGTTTTTGATCGACCTCATCAAGCATATGTAAAATTAACGAAGTGGGGAAGTAAGGTGGGAGAGAAGATAAGATATGAGTGGGTTAGGTGTACCATTTCAATTCCTTATTCTTAACCCCCCTGTCTGTCGGTTAGACGCTGTTAATTCGCGTTACTTTAACGGACATATTTGGGAGGTTAAGGTTTGATGAAAATCTAAATATCTAAACAGTCTACGAAGAATATATATATATATATATATATATATATATATATATATGTATATATATATATATATATATATATATATATATATGTCATGGGTCCTTACCTATAACTACAGAATGAACTCTTCCTAACACTATGTATACTACGCCTCTGAAGAGAGAGTTTCGAATCGAGTCGAGCCAATAGTAGTTCACTCCAAACCAGACTGACAGTCATACTAACACCTTCCACATCTTGTATTATTATTTCGTGTAATATACCTTTGTTATTTCTACTCTTGTGTTCGTGTTGTTCTTCCTTGGTCCTAACCAGGACCATAACAATATATATATATATAGATATATATATATATATGTGTGTGTGTGTGTGTGTGTGTGTATGTGTGTGTGTGTGTGTGTGTGTTTGTAAATTTAAAGAAAAACATACCACTTTAAGGCTCCATTTGTAATACTTTATTTCACCAGAGAATTTTATTTTTCTCTGGATCTTCAGACTTCAGTTTCAAAAGGTGAAACGAAAAATGAATTCAAAATTTACACTTTTGACTGGCAGTAATAAGCTTATATAATTTGACATAGAGGGTAGCGAGGAATAGTGTGAGAGACATGGTCAACTTTAGAGAGGGAAGGGAGAGTTTTATAATTTATTTTTATATTTCTTTTTATTATAATAGTTGTATATATATATATATATATATATATATATATATATATATATATAAATATATATATATATATAGTATTGGGGCAGCAAATTATGAACGTTTATTGTTAAATATAACAGACAATGAATGTCTATTATGTCTGATCATGAGCCGTTGTATTTTTTATTTGCATATTTGCTTTAATTTCGGTTGAAAATATATATCAATCTTTTATGTCAACATGAAATATCATGTTCGATACTGAATAACTTTGTTAAAATAACCGCATAACCACTCTGTATATATATATATATATGTTTATATATATATATGTTTATATATATATATATATATATATATATATATATATATATATATATATATATATATATATATATATGTATATATGTTTATATATATGTGTGTGTGTGTTCCGTAAGTTTTAACATGTTATATCACTGGTCAGGTGTGTAATTCTTCAAGTGAAACAACTCGATATTTCTATTCAACATATCAAAAACTCACATGAACCACATATGGGTTGAAATGCAAATCTTCTGCAAGGATAAAATATCACTTAAGAGAATCTGAAAGATCAGTCAAGGCGGGGAATTGAATCCCGTCTAAATCAACAGTTCACTACATTGTTTTAGAGATTTTTCCTTGAATGGGATGAACAAGGAAAAAATTGTAAGTTTTTATTAAGATTTTCTTGTATCGTTACATTGTTTTCTTTCATCAGGGCTAAGGGCGTGGCATGTGTTGATTGATTTTGTTTAATCGCTTATCAACCTCTATCGGTAATTTAATGCCGAAATCTAAATATTTTGACTGGTTTGGTTTGGTAAATTTTGTTTAGCGGCATATCGTGATATAAGGGAAATTTAATGCCGAAATCTCAATATTTTGATTGGTTTGGTTTGGTTGATTTTGTTTAGCGGCATATCGTGATATAAGGGTAATTTAATGCCGAAATCTAAATATTTTGACTGGTTTGGTTTGGTTGGTTTTGTTTAGCGGCATATCGTGATATAAGGGTAATTTAATGCCGAAATCTAAATATTTTGACTGGTTTGGTTTGGTTGGTTTTGTTTAGCGGCATATCGTGATATAAGGGTAATTTAATGCCGAAATCTCAATATTTTGACTGGTTTGGTTTGGTTAATTTTGTTTAGCGGCATATCGTGATATAAGGGTAATTTAATGCCGAAATCTCAATATTTTGATTGGTTTGGTTTGGTTGATTTTGTTTAGCGGCATATCGTGATATAAGGGTAATTTAATGCCGAAATCTCAATATTTTGATTGGTTTGGTTTGATTGATTTTGTTTAGCGGCATATCGTGATATAAGGGTAATTTAATGCCGAAATATCAATATTTTGACTGGTTTGGTTTGGTTAATTTTGTTTAGCGGCATATCGTGATATAAGGGTAATTTAATGCCGAAATCTCAATATTTTGATTGGTTTGGTTTGGTTGGTTTTGTTTAGCGGCATATCGTGATATAAGGGTAATTTAATGCCGAAATCTAAATATTTTGATTGGTTTGGTTGATTTTGTTTAGCGACATATCGTGATATAAGGGTAATTTAATGCCGAAATCTAAATATTTTGATTGGTTTGATTGATTTTGTTTAGCGGCATATCGTGATATAAGGGTAATTTAATGCCGAAATCTAAATATTTTGAATGGTTTGGTTTGATTAATTTTATTTAGTGGCATATCGTGATATAAGGGTAATTTAATGCCGAATTCTAAATATTTTGATTGGTTTGGTTTGGTTGATTTTGTGGCACCATTTAACGAGGCAGAAAGGGAAAAGAAAGAAAAGAAGAAAAGGAGAGGCTAAGAACCGAATCGGGAGTGATAAGCAAGAACACACACACAGCTAAGAGACAATGGATAAAAGGATATTTTGATAAGTAACAAATGGCGAAAGAGTGTCATTATAATGACAGGGAAATTCTGATTTAAAAGAAAGGGAAAGAAGGAAAGAATCAGATATGTTTTGGCATCGGCTGTGTTATCTAAGGATATGAAAACAAACTATTGGTAAGGGAAGACATCTTATTATCAACTACAGACCGGCTGGCCAAAGAAAAAAAAATCAAATGAAAATGTTATTTCGTTAAGTGACGAAAAACAGGCAACTAAAAGGACTTGGACAGATATGAAAAATTAAAAACCACCCACGAACGTCCGACGGAACATCCTTGGCCTGCGATAATGAAATTTTGTTATCAGGAATTTGTATCGAAGGAAAATGAATGTGTTTTTTTTTCTTTCTTCGAGGCGACAGACTGACTGGAACTTTGGAGATGTTTCTTTTTGAGACCGTGTTAAGAAGACCACACATTCTGATAATTAGCGATAAAATACCTGACGTAAACCACGTGTAGAACAAGAGTTATGACCGCCATTGTCATATTGTTCCGTTCATGGCTGGAGAAATGATAAACCATTAAGGGGAAGAAAAGGGAAAGAGAAGAGATAATTTTTTTTTTAAGCAAGATATTTTTTTCTTCCTGAAACAAAGCCGCTGATTCGTCCACGCCCGACTAAGACATCATTGGTCGAGTGGTGATCACGTGATGCACGAGGGAGTCTGTTGCCGCTCATCTGGAGGATGAGTAAGAGAGGTTGCCACGAAGATGTGGAGAGGGCAGTTCACGCCCCTCTGAAGTATGATGAAAAGGTGGGAGTGAGGAAAGGTTCCCAAAAATGGAAAAAGGTGTAAATTCCTAACCAGAGAGGTGGATATGTATTTAGAATTATCGAGGAACCCCCCGGCGCCGACAAACTCACCCCGGTTTTGGTCGGCGCCCATATAAACGAAGCCACAACGAGCAGAAATGAGTCGAGACCCAGCAGTTCCCAGAGTCAGTCTCCGGGTGAGGCAAGCCTCGCAGATAGCTGACCAGGATTCACGCACATTCCGGACCCATCTTCAAACCAAGAACAATTATTTTGAAGAGCGACTTAGATCCAGATCACCGAAATAAGTTTTTCTTTTGGCTTTCGTCCAAAGACCCACCAAAACACCAATTTCTTAGAGAGCAGACGACTTGAAGTGTTAAAACTTGCCTAGCGGAAAACGACGTGTCACAATCCATAGAACGGGTCGGGAGATAGATGCAGTCCTATGTATCGAACAACTAGACATAAAGTTTGTTACCTTTTTCTTTGATACTTTGAACTTTTGAGTTTTCATTTTATTGCCTTTTATGCATATTTGTGTGGTATCACCCCCGTTGAACTCGGTTTGCAGTACGGCCCCGACGACTGATTGATTTCCTCTGCCTAGATCAATTCACAACGTGGGTAGGCAGACTGGGAATCAAAGTAGGACGTCACAGTTGGTGCCGTGGTAGATTGGGATAGAATTACACGGTTGGCGCTGCGACCAGGGGACGACGTCACAACTGGTCCCGTGACCACAGGATAGGACCCTGGAACAGCTACTGCCACAATTAGTACCGTGACAGCAGGACAGGATCCTGGATCGACCGCTGTTGCTGAGAAATTTCGAATAGGACTCAAAACGACCTGGGACCGAGAGGAACGAGAACAGAATCGTCTGTAAGGTAGGACACTTTGCTTGATTTCCCAACCTTCGTAGATTGTCTTTCTCTTTAAATATGTCGGACTATGATTCAGATAGAGCAGTGGGGGATGAAGAGGGGGTTAGACAAAGGTTGTCAGCTGACCTGAGAAAGTTGTTGGGTGGACCGAGGGTCCCAGCATTTGACGGTAGTGGGAAAGATTTCAAAAACTGGCTGGCAATCCTGGAGAAGAGCCGAATTATATATGAACTCACAGATCAGGAGACCCTGTATCTGGCATATGATGCCACAAAGGGGAAAGCCGCTGAGTTTATGAAGGAGCTCTTGGAGAGTCAACCCCACTTGTCTTGGGAAAGATTAAAGGGTCTATTGACCAAAGAATTTACCGACGAGGGCACGGCTATAGAGGCCATGAGGGCCCTCTTAAAGCTGACACAGCTGCGGGACGAAACCCCTGGAGAATTGGGGGCCCGAGCGGGGAAGCTGTAATCATTGGCCTTCCCAGAAGTGGTTAGAGACAATGCGGTCATGCAGGCCCAGTTAGCAGACCTGTATGTGGAGGCCCTAAGTGACGAGCGTGTTCGTCACGACGTGCTGAAAGAGGGGCCGGTGAGACTATTGGCGGCAATAGAGCTGGCCAAGGAGAGCCAGGGCGTATGGGAAAAGGTAAAAAGGTGTGGAAGGAACCAGATACTAAGTCAAGAGGTAGGAAAAAGGGGGAAAGGCGGAAACCCCCCGCGTGGAATCGGAGGGTCAAGCTAGAAGTAGATCAGCCTGAGGTGTGGGAAGAAGACCCCAATAGAAAGGCATGGTCAACCAGGCATGGATTTTATAAGCCCACGCCGGGTAGATACGGGCTGGTCTGCTAGACCTGTGGGCATGAGGACCACAGAGCGGCGGAATGTCCGACGAAGTGGGGTTTGCCCCCAGACTTCGAACAGGACAGGTGCACCAGGTGTAGAAAGAAAGGACACCTGGCCAAGTGGTGCGGGCTGAGAAAAGGCGCCCCACCGATATTAACAAAGAAGGCCGAGCCCAAGAGACAATACCAGGGAAAAGCCAGCGGGCCACCCCGGAATTAAGAGGGAGGGTGGCCCAGTTAAAAAGAAGGGAAATAAAAGCTTGGACCAGTGGTCGGGCGAGCCGCTTGGGTAGAGGACAGGTCCCCCCGGGAGTAAACGAGAGGTTAGCCCAGTTGAAGAGAAAAAGAGCAAAATGTTGGACATGTGGTCAGGTGGGACACTTTCCGGCGAACTGTCCGGCAAGAAGGTGCTGGTTTTGTAGGAGACCAGGGCACTTGAAGAGAAGCTGTATCCTTAGGAACAGCCGCGGGAGACTGGGAGAGGTCCATCCGGGCCCGCCCAGGTGCGAAAAGCGCAGAACTTCCCCCCGTAAGAATAATGAAGGTGATTTATTGCTGCCGGCGCCTATGGCTGAGATGACCCAAGGGTGGTGGCCCAGGAAGAGGAAAGCCCAAGTGTTCTCTTCGCTGACGCAAGAGAAGGAGCTATCCTGTAGAGCAGAGATAGGGGGTAAGGCGATGAAAGCTCTGGTAGACACAGGAGCATCCGTGTCGTTGCTGAGAGAGGAAGCATACAGTGGGGTGAAACGGAAGAGTAGGTTACGGGAAGCGAACATAGAGGTCACGCAAGCAGATGGAGCCCCCCTGAAGATAAAAGGGATGGTGAGGCTCCCTGTGAGGATTGGGAAATTAAGAAGCACCCAAAATTTTTACGTAACCCCCGACCTGTGTACGGAGGGAATCTTGGGAGAAGATTGGCTCCGGAGCCAGAGGGCCAAGATAGAGTTCAACCCCACTGTGCTGATAGTGAATGGCGAGAGAACGCCATTGGGATGCCCACCGGAAGAAGATATAATAATAGTGGTGGAGGAAGATGTAAAGCTACCCCCTAGAACGGCGGTGTCGGGAAAGGGTAGGTTAATGTCAGGGAAGAAAATAGGAAAAGGACCCCTGCAGTTGGTACCTGTGGAGGGAAAGGGCCTAGAAGAGAATGAGGTAACTCTGCGTGAGACGGTGGTGGAGGCAGCTGAATTAGTGCCCATTATGATGGTGAACCAGGCCCAAAAGACTATAAAGGTTAGGAGAGGGGAAGAGATAGGGAAAGCGCTAACCCTACGGACTCTGAATCGGGTGAGATTCGAAGAGGAACGAAGAAAACTTGTAGAGCAAACAGAAGGAATAGTGGACGAAGATATATTAGCACCGGATCAATTTAGAACCAGGGTGGGAGGTCTGCTGAGGGATAATCGAGATGTGGTAGCCCAGTCAGACAAGGAATTGGGCCAGACCCACACAGTCAAAATGAAAATCGACACCTGAGATCACCCCCCTGTGAAATTAAAACCCTACCGGACACCTATTCATAAAAGACCCCTTGTAGAAGAGGCAGTAGAAGAGATGTTGGAAGCTGGGATGATCGAAAGATCGATCTCCCCTTGGAGCTTCCCAATCGTAATAGTAGGTAAGAAAGATGACGGGCACCGTTTTTGTGTAGATTTTAGGAAACTGAATTCTATATCGAAGCCGTTGGCGGTGCCATTGCCACTAATAGATGACATATTGGCATTATTAGGGAAGGCAAAGTACTTCTCTACGTTGGACTTGAGGTCCGGGTATTGGCAGGTAGCCCTTGATGAGGCTGGCAAGGAGAAGGCCGCATTTGCGTGTCACCTAGGACTGTTCCAGTTCAGGGTGATGCCATTCGGTTTAGCTAATGCCACGGGAATCTTCCAACAGCTGATGTCAATAGTGTTAGGAGGATACGAGAGCTTTGCCATGGCATATTTGGACGATATCTTAATATTTTCGGAGACAGTAGAACAACACTTTTTCCATCTAAAACAAGTGTTGGGAAGGTTAAGAAAACACGGCTTAAAATTGAAATTGTCGAAGTGTCAGTTTCTGAAGGAGGAGACTAGATATGTGGGCTTTGTTATAAACGGAGACGGTATTAAACCCGACATGGATAAGGTGAAAGTCATAAGGGAAATACCAGAACCTAAGACAGTGAGACAGGTAAGAGGTTTTATAGGAGCTATAGGTTACTACCGACGCTTCGTCCCGGCATTTTCGAGAATTGCCATACCACTAGTAGCCCTGACGAAGAAATACGCTAGGTTCAAGTGGACAGAAGATTGTCAACAGGCATTTGATACGTTAAAAGAACAGTTGACAGCCGTCCCACTGCTGACGTACCCAGACCTCAGCAAGCCCATGGTACTATACACTGATGCCAGTGAGCAGTGTGTAGGAGCAGTTCTTACCCAGCCGTGTCCCGATAAAGAAGGACCAGTGCCAGGCATACCAGAGGAAGTACCGATATACTTTCTCTCTCATAAGCTCTCAGAGACACAACAGAGATGGCCAGTAATAGAAAGAGAAGCATATGCTATCATGTATGCTCTCCAAAAACTGGACTACTACTTGAATGGTGCGGTCTTTACTATAAAAACAGACCACAAACCTCTGCAGTACCTATTGCAGGCAGAGTGGACAAATAATAAGAAGATTCAACAGTGGGCACTTAAGTTAAGTGGCTACGACTGTAAGACAGAGTATTTGGCAGGGAAGGAAAACATGTGCGCAGATTTACTCTCAAGAATACCGAAACAACTGGAAGAAAGATCTGTAAAAGTAGAGCAGGGAGTAGATGATAAAGCCTATAGAATAGGAGTAATTAAGTCTAATAAGCTAAAAGATCGCCCTATGTTAGAATCGGACGAAGAAGGGGACACACAGATAATAACCGATCCCTACTGGACAGAAGGAATTGAGAAGGAGCAGGCAGACAGTGAAATAGCTGCCCTAAGAGAAAAGGTGAAGGCAGGAGAGACCACCAAGTATGCCATAATAGAGGAAAGGCTGTATTATCTCTCAGGCAGGGATGAGGAAGTCAAGCCCAAGTTGTATGTGCCCAAAAGTTTAAGACCAGAGGTATTGGAACAGTGCCACGAGAGGTTGGGTCACATGGGAATTGATAGGACATGTGATCTAATAGGAAGAAAGTAACATTGGCCCAAATTGTACGGAGAGGTCACTAACAAATGTTCGGAGCTGCGTAGTGTGCCAGTCGCAGAGGAGAAGGCAGGAGATGGCACCATTGGAGGAGACGGACGTGCCGAACTTCCCCTTCGAGAAAGTGAGTATGGATGTATCAGGACCATATGGGGAAACTACGCAGGGAAACAACTACATAGTGAGTTTTGTCGATTGGCTAACAAATTGGCCTGAGGCATTTGCAGTACCAGACAAGAAGGCTAGAACTGTGGCCGGTTTGATAATAAGTGAAATCTTCCCTAGGTATGGCGCCCCTGTACACTTGGTAACAGATAATGGGACGGAGAATATAAACAGCATAATGAGAGAAGTGCTGACAGGTTTAAATATAGAGCATGTAAAAACATCTCCATATCACCCCCAAGGAAATGCTAAAGTGGAAAGGTTTCATAGAACCTTGGGAGATGTATTGGCCAAGCTGGTCAGAGAGAACACTGGAAACTGGGACTTGTATTTGACACAGGCTCTGGCGGCCGTGAGGTTTACGATAAACGAAACCTCCAGATTTTCTCCTTACTTTATGTTGTTTGGCAGAGACGTGGTCCTGCCTGTTGATAACCTATTGAAGCCCCGAAGAAAGTATATGGGAGAAAATCATCATCAGCTGTTGCTAGAACAACAACATAAAATATTTGTTCAGGCCAGAAGAAGAATAAAGAGGGCCCAGAAGAAAAGAAATGAGAGAGTGAATGCTGAAAGAAAGGTAGTAGAATTGAAGGTTGGAGACCCTGTCTACTACAAAATCCACCAGAGAGAAGGAAAGCTGGACCAAAGATGGGAACCGTACTACCGGATAGTAGAGCAGACGAGTCCAGTATCATATGTAATATCGGATCAAGTGGCAAGACGAGTAAGGAGGGTCCTTCCCAATGATCTAAAGAAGGCTGAAATAGCTAACCTGGAAATGAGCGAGCCGAGGCCTAAGAAGACAAGGACAAGGAGGGTAACTCTGGTTGAGCCGGAAGAAATGGAGACGAAGGAAGATTCCGAAGAAAATGGGGAGATAGATCGACTTGGCCAGATAGACGAAGCGATCCGAGTGACGGGGTTTGGACCCTCGGCGGATATTAGCGGTGTTCAGTCGTCGACTGAATCGTTGCAGAGAAGAACCTGCGAGGTCGCCATCGCACCCCCATGCCCAAAGGAAAGGAAGAGAAAGACGAGGAGATCCAATCAAGCAGCCAAGGCTCTAAAAAGAGGCACCCTGAACAGGACGAAGGGCCCAGCGAGTGTGAGGAAGAGGATCAAATACCCCTTTCCCAGCTCAAGGAAAATCTAAGGAACAGGAGAGATCTAGACATAGAGTCAGGAGGTATTAAAGACGTCCAGGGCGAGGACTCTAAACAGAAGGAAGAGTCAGGGGAGGAAGAAGAGGGCAAAACACCTCATGGACGGGAATTAAACACAGAGGGAAGGTTAGTGGTTGAGCAGGGACCACCTCGGAAGATGAGATCAAGAAGGGTGAATAACCCCAAATCTCAGTAGAACAAAGAAGGCTGTGCAGAATAGAAACATTCGGTGTCGACAGGTAACGACACTGGCTCATCCAAAAACCTGCTGGCTGACTGTGGTGGATGTGGATGGAGGGGATGGAGTAGCGGGCTGCATCTCACGAAGGACGGAAGAAGATTATTGGCATTGCTGACTGGCCATCAGTGGTGTCATGAAGTACGACCTTTGGGAGTGAGCGCCACGCACACCTGTCCGGGCCATTCTGTCTGCTAGGAGTTAGTTGGAAGAGGGAAGAGCTGAACGTAGTAAGAAATTATGGAATAATTGAGTGATGAATTGAGCAAGACTGAATGGTTGTGAAGAATAACAACAAGAGAATTTTGTTGCCTTACAAGAATGATCAAGATGAAAGGGCTGATGATGATGATGGTGATAGCCACACTGATGGTGACGATGGCGGAAGCTGGGAAGCACAGCCGAAACACCATTTTTAAAAAGACGAGTGAAATAATAATAACCAGGTCTAAATGGTTGATCACATTCGTGATAGATTTGAAACCATACGAGTCGCTACTAAATAAGTTAAGAAATGAGCTAACGCAGCTGGATGCAGACCGGTTGAAGGTAGGGCAAGATTATCCCAAGGAAAAAGGGTATCTTAGTTTACTACACTCCCTGGAATCAGAGGCCACTATGATAGAGGCTCAATGGAGGGACATGCAAAATTACCTGAAGGGAATAGAGTTACTGCAGACGCGGGAAAAGAGATCAGTAGTTCCGATTATAGGAAAAGCGTTAAATGTCCTGTTTGGAACAGTGACTGAAGATGACGTTAAATTCATAAGAAGGAAACTGGGAGAAGTGGAAATAAACCAGAGGACGCTGGCTCAAGTGGCAAGGGAGAGTGTGACAATATTAAATGTGACAAGGTTAGAGGTGGCCAAAAACAGAGCCAGAATCAATTGGTTAATAGATAACCTGGCAGGGTTGAGACAAGAGGTAATTAATGATACAGAAACTGTATTGATAGAATTACAAGAAATGAGCGGATTCATGCAAAAATATTTCCAACTGATGACAATTACGAATAAGGTACGACAAACTAGTCAGTCGTTGACGACCTTGCTGGAACACGTGAGAGCGCAATTAGACATGCTGTCATTGGGACACCTCTCCCCAAGCATAGTAAACCCGGGTCGCCTAAGGCAAGTGCTACTCGGAATACAGGCCGAGTTATCCCACCATTTAAGGCTGCCAGTGGACCCCACCAAAGAATTGTGGAAATATTATAATGCACTGGGATGTGTGACCTTGTTGGAAAATAGACGACTATTGGTTGTGATATCTGTTCCGTTGTTAGATAGAGAGAGTATATTCGAGATATACCAGGTTATAAATTTACCCATTCCCTACCCCAGAAGAGATCAAGGTTTGGGAATGATAGCTAGGTACAAGGTGGAAACAGAATACATAGCTTTAAATTCAGGGAGAACGAAATTCATGTTGCTAACAGCTGAAGAAGCTAGAAAGTGTAGAGATGATGCTCTAGGGACTTGTACCTCGTTAAGCCCTATCTATATAACTGGTAACCACAAGATGTGCATACTAGAATTGTTTGAAGGGGAGAGAGAGGGAATTAAGAGAACTTGCCAAGTAGAGGTATTAGCAAACACGGCATTACCACAAGCTATCAGTGTTTCAGACGGGGTGTGGGCAGTAGCCACACAGAAACCTATCAGCTTGTCTAGGGTGTGTGGGGGAGAGTCCACAAGGACATTAAGAGTAAGGCCACCATTATCCCTGTTAAAGTTACCCATGGGATGTTCGGCATTTGGGATATCTATGTCCTACCCCCCCTATTACCAGGAAGAAGAAAGATATGAAGAGAAAGATTCAATCATAGAAATGATTGGCAGAGGCTTAGTCAATTGTACAGAATTATGGGAGTCAATAGTGAAGGGATTCTCCAATGTTACCTTGAATAAAATGCCAGAACTAATGAAGCCGATAGAAAAGATCGATATGGATCAATTGTGGGACAAGTTAAGTGCGTTGGGAAATGAAGGTATGGCTTGGGAAGGCGATGAGCAGATCGCGATAAGTTGGTCAATAGTGATGGGTACATTCATAGTTATAGCCATCGGGGGTATAGTAGTATGGAAGATTAAGAGTAAGAGGAGATTAACGAACGACAATCCAATGCGCATGCAGCAACTCGAGAGGGAGATGCCGAGCAGTGTTCCTTACTCATACAGAATCGGCGAAGAAATTGCAGGAAAAACCTCCCACAGCGGAGAGGAAAACATTGACCAAGAAGAACAAGCCATAGTAACCACATCTGCACCCACAGGCACACGCACACATGACATTACATATAGAATAGAAGAACTTGAAAAAAGAACATTACACTTGCATGTAAAACGGAAGAAGAAAAAGAACATTACATTGCATGTAGAACAGAAGAAGATGAAAAAGAACATTAAACTTGCATGTAAAACAGAAGAAGAAAAAGAACATTACATTGCATGTAGAACAGAAGAAGATGAAAAAGAACATTACATTGCATGTAGAACAGAAGAACTTGAAAGAGAACATTACGTTGAATGTAGGAAAGTAGTATAGAATTGCATGGGACAAATGCATGATGCATGTTAAATGGTGTATTTGGGATTAGGTGTCATTTACGGGTAAATGACAAATCGGTGAGAGGAGGATTGTGGCACCATTTAACAAGGCCGAAAGGGAAAAGAAAGAAAAGAAGAAAAGGATAGGCTAAGAACCGAATCGGGAGTGATAAGCAAGAACACACACACAGCTAAGAGACAATGGATAAAAGGATATTTTGATAAGTAACAAATGGCGAAAGAGTGTCATTACAATAACAGGGAAATTCTGAGTAAAAAGAAAGGGAAAGAAGGAAAGAAGCAGATATGTTTTGGCATCGGCTGTGTTATCTAAGGATATGAAAACAAACTATTGGTATGGGAAGACACCTTATTATCAACTACAGACCGGCTGGCCAAAGAAAAAAAAATCAAATGAAAATGTTATTTCGTTAAGTGACGAAAAACAGGCAACTAAAAGGACTTGGACGGATATGAAAAATTAAAAACCACCCACGAACGTCCGACGGAACATCCTTGGCCTGCGATAATGAAATTTTGTTATCAGGAATTTGTACCGAAGGAAAATGAATGTGTTTTTTTTTCTTTCTTCGAGGCGACAGACTGACTGGAACTTTGGAGATGTTTCTTTTTGAGACCATGTTAAGAACACCACACATTCTGATAATTAGCGATAAAATACCTGACGTAAACCACGTGTAGAACAAGAGTTATGACCGCCATTGTCATATTGTCCCGTTCACGACTGGAGAAATGATAAACCATTAAGGGGAAGAAAAGGGAAAGAGAAGAGATAATTTTTTTTTTAAGCAAGATATTTTTTTCTTCCTGAAACAAAGCCGCAGAATCGTCCACGCCCGACTAAGACATCATTGGTCGAGTGGTGATCACGTGATGCACGAGGGAGTCTGTTGCCGCCCATCTGGAGGATGAGTAAGAGAGGTTGCCACGAAGATGTGGGGAGGGCAGTTCACGCTCCTCTGAAGTATGATGAGAAGGTGGGAGTGAGGAAAGGTTCCCAAAAATGGAAAAAGGTGGAAATTCCTAACCAGAGAGGTGGATATGTATTTAGAATTATCGAGCGCCGACAAACTCACCCCGGTTTTGGTCGGCGCCCATATAAACGAAGCTACAACGAGCAGAAATGAGTCGAGTCCCAGCAGTTCCCAGAGTCAGTCTCCGGGTGAGGCAAGCCTCGCAGATAGCTGACCAGGATTCACGCACATTCCGGACCCATCTTCAAACCAAGAACAATTATTTTGAAGAGCGACTTAGATCCAGATCACCGAAATAAGTTTTTCTTTTGACTTTCGTCCAAAGACCCACCGAAACACCAATTTCTTAGAGAGCAGACGACTTGAAGTGTTAAAACTTGCCTAGCGAAAAACGACGTGTCACAATCCATAGAACGGGTCGGGAGATAGATGCAGTCCTATGTATCGAACAACTAGACATAAAGTTTGTTACCTTTTTCTTTGATACTTTGAACTTTTGAGTTTTCATTTTATTGCCTTTTATGCATATTTGTGTGGTATCACCCCCGTTGAACTCGGTTTGCAGTACGGCCCCGACGACTGATTGATTTCCTCTGCCTAGATCAAATCACAACGTGGGTAGGCAGACTGGGAATCAAAGTAGGACGTCACAGTTGGTGCCGTGGTAGACTGGGATAGAATGACACGGTTGGCGCTGCGACCAGGGGACGACGTCACAATTTTGTTTAGCGGCATATCGTGATATAAGGGTAATTTAATGCCGAAATCTCAATATTTTGATTGGTTTGGTTTGGTTGATGTTGTTTAGCGGCATATCGTGATATAAGTGTAATTTAATGCCGAATTCTAAATATTGTTATTGGTTTGGTTTGGTTGATTTTGTTTAGCGGCATATCGTGATATAAGGGTAATTTAATGCCGAAATCTAAATATTTTGATTGGTTTGGTTTGGTTGATTTTGTTTAGCGGCATATCGTGATATAAGGGTAATTTAATGCCGAAATCTAAATATTTTGATTGGTTTGGTTTTGTTGATTTTGTTTAGCGGCATATCGTGATATAAGGGTAATTAAATGCCAAAAACTAAATATTTTGATTGGCTTGGTTTGGTTGATTTTGTTTAGCGGCATATCGTGATATAAGGGTAATTTAATGCCGAAATCTAAATATTTTGATTGGCTTGGTTTTGTTGATTTTGTTTAGCAGCATATCGTGATATAAGGGTAATTTAATGCCGAAATCTAAATATTGTGATTGGTTTGGTTTGGTTGATTTTGTATAGCGGCATATCGTGATATAAGGGTAATTTAATGCTGAAATCTCAATATTTTGATTGGTTTGGTTTTGTTGATTTTGTTTAGCGGCATATCGTGATATAAGGGTAATTTAATGCCGAATTCTAAATATTGTTATTGGTTTGGTTTGGTTGATTTTGTTTAGCGGCATATCGTGATATAAGGGTAATTTAATGCCGAAATCTAAATATTTTGATTGGTTTTGTTTGTTTTTGTTTAGCGGCATATCGTGATATAAGGGTAATTTAATGCCGAAATCTAAATATTTTGATTGGTTTGGTTTTGTTGATTTTGTTTAGCGGCATATCGTGATATAAGGGTAATTAAATGCCAAAAACTAAATATTTTGATTGGCTTGGTTTGGTTGATTTTGTTTAGCGGCATATCGTGATATAAGGGTAATTTAATGCCGAAATCTAAATATTTTGATTGGCTTGGTTTGGTTGATTTTGTTTAGCAGCATATCGTGATATAAGGGTAATTTAATGCCGAAATCTAAATATTGTGATTGGTTTGGTTTGGTTGATTTTGTATAGCGGCATATCGTGATATAAAGGTAATTTAATGCTGAAATCTCAATATTTTGATTGGTTTGGTTTTGTTGATTTTGTTTAGCGGCATATCGTGATATAAGGGTAATTTAATGCCAAAATCTCAATATTTTTATTGGTTTGGTTTGGTTGATTTTGTTTAGCGGCATATCGTGATATAAGGGTAATTTAATGCCGAAATCTAAATATTTTGATTGGTTTGGTTTGGTTGATTTTGTTTAGCGGCATATCGTGATATAAGGGTAATTTAATGCCGAAATCTAAATATTTTGATTGGTTTGGTTTGATTGATTTTGTTTAGCGGCATATCGTGATATAAGGGTAATTTAATGCTGAAATCTAAATATTTTGATTGGTTTGGTTTGGTTGATTTTGTTTAGCGGCATATCGTGATATAAGGGTAATTTAATGCTGAAATCTAAATATTTTGATTGGTTTGGTTTGGTTGATTTTGTTTAGCGGCATATCGTGATATAAGGGTAATTTAATGCCGAAATCTAAATATTTTGATTGGTTTGGTTTGATTGATTTTGTTTAGCGGCATATCGTGATATAAGGGTAATTTAATGCCGAAATCTAAATATTGTGATTGGTTTGGTTTGGTTGATTTTGTTTAGTGGCATATCGTTATATAAGTGTAATTTGATGCCGAAATCTTAATATTTTGATTGGTTTGGTTTGGTTGATGTTGTTTAGCGGCATGTCGTGATATAAGGGTAATTTAATGCCGAAATCTAAATATTTTGAACACAATTTAATGCATTAGTTCACAGAGAAAATGTATTTTTGGTCATTTTTCTATAACATTTATGGTTTGTAATTCCATTATAAATAGGTAGTTATTAGTAATTTTACTATGAATGGTATTATTGTTAATTTTTATTTAAACCCTTTTGCAAATTAATTGGAAGAACCGCTTTCGTTGTTTTATGTAACCATACGGTCAATTTTTGACACACTGGAGTGACAGATTGTTTCGATTTCTATTTTTTCTCAGATTCGGTCTTTTGCAGTGGTTTGCAGTCACATGAATCTATTTTCGGGGTTCATGATGAAATTTGTTTGGCCTTGAAAAATATTGCTTCATCCGTGATTACATCAAATTTTTATCATGCCCAGACACAAATTTTAAAACTTACTTTTTAATTACTTGTCCTACGGTCATTTTTTTGCGATGGGCGTTACTCCAAAGAAGCGTACGAAAATGGTAACGCTGCAAGAACACACTGGCAAACCTCACCAGTGAGCAAACCAAAGTACAGTAGACTGGTCTGAAAACTATCCTGATTTAAATCCAATCAAAAATCTGTGGTCAAAGTACTAACATGTGCATTGGGTCATGTTTCATTGGAAAACACGAAAAAGAAAATAAAAAAATAACGGAATTATTTGTTTTGTTTCAATTAATTTGAACGAGGGTGTATATCAATATATCATTCTCTGGAGCTGCAGCCAGAGACTCGCATATAATCTGACGGGAAATAAAAAAGCAAAAGCCTCAATATTTTTGTTTTCACTTTAGCGAAGATTAAACGTACAATTAATTAATATCGCTGGATTACTGTAAATGATCACATCGAAATATTAATACCGGTAGAAAGTAATATGCATTGTTTCAACAATGCTTAAAAACCATTTGTTATAGGTGGATAAACTTAACGAGTCAGGAGCAGTACCATCATATTTCATACATAGTTTATGGTCAGGTCTGATGATCATGCCAGTCAGTGAAGCTGTAGAATATCTTGTAGAGCATATTTAATAGCACAGGCATCACGTCGACATGCATTATCCGACTAGAAAAAACATGATGCTGTTTTCATTATTTACATTATTCGGACTATTGTCCTCATCTATGTCGCTATATTTATTACAACGTTTCGGCCTTTTAGTATCTGTTTATATATTTGAGATGATGCATTATGTACACTATTTACATTATTCAGACTATTGTCCTCATCTATGTCGACATATTTATTACAACGTTTCGGCCTTTCAGTATCTGTCTATATTTCTGAGATGAGGTATTATGTACACTATTTACATTATTCGGACTATTGTCCTCATCTATGTCGCCATATTTATTACAACGTTTCGGCCTTTCAGTATCTGTGCATATTTTTGAGATGATGTATTATGGATACTATTTACATTATTCGGACTATTGTCCTCATCTATGTCGCCATATTTATTACAACGTTTCGGCCGTTGTACGCTCCGGCCTTCTTCAACCACATTCCAACCATCTGAAGAAGGCCGGAGAGTACAACGGCCGAAACGTTGTAATAAATATGGCGGCAAAGATGAGGACAATTGTCCGAATAATGTAAATAATGTACATAATACCTCATCTCAGAAATATAGACAGATAACGACGCTATTTTTTTAATATTTTTTTTACCTAATACTATTTACTTTTATCTGTAAAATATTACTTATTCATCTGGCAGTTTAGGCTATACCAATATTTTTTTTGTTTTTTAAGTAATATATTTAGTACATTTGTTCGTAAATTTGCTAACATTTTAGTGATATTCAATTGCATTTTCCCAATATAATACACTCCTCCTGTTTTCTTTTTTTGTTTTTTTGTTGTTTTTTTTAACAGCAGTATAGATTTATCTCTTGCTTCCTGTTTAGGATTGGGCTTCCGGTTCCTTCTAAATTCTTTTTCTCCTCTTTAACTTCCAGTAGCATCTTATTACCGTTATTGCTTTTGATTAAAAAAAATGCATCTTATAAGCAGTAAAATGCGGTATATTTATTCAACCACATATGCACCATTTTGTTTACTTGCTTTCCACCATCTTTGACGCAACTTCATGATTCCATCCTCCCAGAACTTTAGATCTTTCAGGCTTCCAAAGAATTGAAGTTCTTCCTACTAAGATAATTGTATAGTGATTGACATAAGCGGTAATACAAACGTACAAAGTCACGGGAGTATAGTGGGTGTCGTATGACATCCTAATTAAGCTGTATTAATTTCTACCGGGTCTGCAAAGAGACGGGGGTCTGCTGTTGTCCTGAAGAAAGACGACACCCTTCCGACAAGCCAATGCTGCACTTTTCTTTTCGATTGCTGCATTTAAAAATCTATTGAAGTAAGAACAAAATTCATCTGAATTCAACGTCTGATTTAGCAGAAGGCGGATGTAATATTCTTTCAATCTCATTAAATACACAGAATCCATTTCTTAAGATGTAGACTGGTTTGGGGGATGATTAACAGTGGCTCATTTCGCTCATAAATCCTATATGGATTATCTCTGTGAAGTCACGTATCGTGGGATATGGATTATTTTTTAATGGGTGTTTCGATTTAATCATTATCATGACATTATTACTGCCAGAACGTTCCGGACAGGGCTAAGCGCGCACGAAGAATGTCCCTAGATTATAGTGCCATCAACACAAACAACACATCTTTTGCGCTGTTTACACAGTAATTTACTTTTGTGGAAATAAGCGGGATTGATACACTAAAAAAGACAAATCAATCAACTGGAAATAAAGGAGCAGCAAGTAACCAAAATTCATTTAAAGTTTACTATCCCCACACGAATCCCACTTTTAAGGGGGAAAACATTTAAAATTTACTATTCCCTTGCGAATATCACTTTTAATGGGCGAAAACATTTAAAAATTTATTATCCGCACACGAATCTCAATTTTTAATGGGGGAAAACATTTAAAATTTACTATTCCCACACGAGTCTCACTTTTAACAGGAAAAAATCTTTTAAAATTTACTATCCGCAAACGAATCTCACTTTTAACAGGGAAAAAAACATTTAAAATTTCCTATTCCCACACCACAGGAATATCTCATTTAAAGTGGAAAAAAACATTTAAAGTTTACTATGCCCACTTGAATCTCACTTTTAAGAGTGAAAAACATTTACAATTTACTATTCGAACAGGAATCTCACATATCACGAGGAAGACATTTAAAATTTACTATTCCAACACGAATCTTACTTTTAACGGAGGAAAAAAAAATCCATTAAAATTTACTATTTCTACACGAATCTTACTTTTAACGGAGAAAAAAAAAACAATTAAAATTTACTATTTCTACACGAATCTTAGTTTTAACGGAGAAAAAAAAACAATTAAAATTTACTATTTCTACACGAATCTTAGTTTTAACGGAGAAAAAAAAACAATTAAAATTTACTATTTCTACACGAATCTTAGTTTTAACGGAGAAAAAAAAAACAATTAAAATTTACTATTTCCGCACGAAACTTACATTTAACGGTGAAAAAAAACAATTAAAATTTACTATTTCCACACGAAACTTACTTTTAACGGAGAAAAAAAAAACAATTAAAATTTACTATTTCCACATGAATTTCAATTTTAAATGGGGGAAAACATCACTTTTAACTTTTTACTATCCCCACACATATCATATAGAACAACATGTTGATATGTCCCTTTTCCGTATTTGCATATATTCCAGTCCTTTGGTAAAGTAAATCACGTATCTAAACGACACTATTTTTTTTTTAAAAATCTATGAATCTTATTATTAATTTGTTTGTTTGTAACCACATTGACGTGAAATATGTGAAACTGTGATGTTCCTCCTTAAAAAAACACCCCCCCCCAAAAAAAAAATTGTTTATGTTTATACGTTAAAACACTCGGAGCTGTTAATTCTTATCAACGCACCAGTGTATAACCAGAGACAACTCTCATTTAACGGTGAGAGTATTTACGCTATTTATAGAAATTCTTTCGCTGATTTGTTTAGTTAATGACATCAAATTTTCTTTTGTTCTTTGCTGTCCGAAAATCTTGATAAGCGATGTTTATTTCACTATTGATATTTTCACGAGAAGACAACAATATATTAGGATACAAATGATTTTTTCTTCGTCTAACTTCACACTTCCCATTGTTAACTTTAGAACCATCGAAATGGCATGAATATTGATTTTTTTTCTGATATTTAGGACAACTTGATATTGTTACAGACGTCGAAATCTATGCCATTGTTCTGAATTCTCGTAATTTCATTTAAAGGTCAATGAATATATTAACCAAAAGCTTGTTACGAAAACACAGATAGAGATGCAGATCAAAACACGACATGGAATATTGAATATTAAATTAGAAATATAATCACACTATTTACATTATTCGGACTATTGCCTTCATCTTTGTCGCCATATTTATCACAATGTTTCGGCCGTTATACGCTCCGGCCTTCTTCAGGTGGTGGGAATGTCGAACTGAACTCTTTATTTCGCTCACTGGGGTAGACTGACAGTTCTGGATGCCAGTTATCTCCTGTTAATTTCCCTCCCAAAGTTCTCCACCGCCTTAACCAGGTATTGAACTCCCACTGGATCACTGGATCTAACTAACGCCTTTATCCATGTGTCCTTGAGGACATATGTGTATGGATTTCTGGGTATTATAAATCTAGTGTCTTCAGCAATCATTTTTTTTTCACCAGGAATCGTTTTTTTTTGTTGTTGTTGTCATTTTATGTCTTTTTAACAGAGCTCAAATTGCAATTTTTGTTGTTATCGATTTTCTATGGCTCCCAACAACAAAAATTGCAACATGAGCTCTGGTAAAAAAACATGAAATGATAACAGCAAAAATTGCAATATGAGCACTGTTAAAAAATGGTGGCTGGAGATATTAGGCTTATAATACGCAGGAATTCATACACAGATGTTGTCAAGGACACATGGCACAGTGGATAAAGGCGTTAGTTAGATCCGGTGACAGGACCCAAAAAGTGTGAGTTCAATTGGAGAACTTTGAGAGTTAAATTAACAGGAGATAACTGACATCCATTAAACTTGGCACGTGGAACTAGAACAGTCAGTCTACCCCAATGAGCGAAATAAAGGGTTCAGTTCGACATTCCAACCACCTGAAGAAGGCCGGAGCATACAACGGCCGGAATGTTTTGATAAACATGGCGACAAAGATGAGGACAATAGTCCGAATAATTTAAATAGTATACACAATGTCTCATCTAAGAAATATAGACAGATACAAATATAATTCTTTACCATGCATTTCGTTGCCTGGCACAAGGCCAATTCCAAAGGTCAACAATGAGACTGGAGTTCCCTATAACAGCGATGTTGCTTACTGCATAAGCACCAATATTTATCATCTACACTCTTTTGCAAATTAATTGATAAATGCGCGTTAGTTTCCTTTCTTTAACCATACGGTCAGTTTTAGACCCACTGGAGTGTCAGGGTGTAATCGATTTCTATTTTTGCCTCAGGTTAGGTCATTTAGTAGTGTGCATTAATATGAATCTATTTTCTGGATGTATGAGCAAATCAAACTACTATAGATGGGCCCGGAAACTCTCTTGATTTAAATCAAATCGAGAACCTGTGGTCAATTAATTTCAACACGTGACTCAAGGTCTTCTTGTTATTTGTTACTTTTGTACGTTTTCATTTCATTTTCAGTATAAAAAAAATGAGAAACCTCCATCAACTACAAATAGATTTACACCCTTGTGCAAATTATTTGAAACAACAGCATTATTTTCCTTACTTTCACTATACGGTCAGTTTTAGACTCACTGTATTGACAGTATGTAATCAATTTCTATTTTTTTCCTCAGATTAGGTCATTTGCATTGGCGAATAATAATATGAATCTATTTTCGCGGTTTATGATGAAATTTGTTTGGCCTTGAAAAATATTGCTTCATCCGTGATAGCTTCAGATTTTTATCACGCCCAGATATTGTCTCGACTGTCTATTAGTTGTCTTATGACCATTGTCTGCAATGGACGTTACTCCAAGGAAGTGTACGAAAACTGTAAAGCTGCACGAACACACTGGCAAGCCTTACCAGTGAGCAAATCAAAGTACTATAGACTGACCCAGAAACTCTCCTGATTTAAATCCAATCGAGAATCTACGGCCAATCTGCAAAGGGAGACTTCATGGAATAGACGTACGAAGTACTAACATGTGTACTGGGTAATGTTTCATTGGAATGATACAAAAAACAAAAGTAAATAATAACGGAATTATTCCTTTTGTTTCAATTAATTTGCACAAGGGCGTAATTTAATGAAAGCACCAGTGTTAGAGTTTTTTTTTTGTTTGGACTTTTAGCTTTGATTCAGGTCGATTTTTTTCGCCCCAATTACATGTTCTTAGTTCTTTCTGTTTTTTATTCTTTATTATATATATATATATATATATATATATATATATATATATATATATTATTATATATATATATATATATTTATTATATATATATTTTTTTTTATTATATATATATATATATATATATATATATATATATATATATATATATATATATTATAAATTAATTGATTTAAAATATGGTTTTTCTGCTACACAGTTCTAACCATGTTTCAAAAATGGAAGGTTCGAATTTAATTTTGTAATTAAATTAAAGACATTAGTTCCATTTCATCCCCAAGCGAATTTTGGAGTAACTTTTAAAATTACTGGGTTTTAAAGACACAGTTAAAATCATAATTCACGTTTCCAAGGTTACAGATAAATTCACTTCAACTAGACAGGGGTGTTTGCCTGTTCTATATGTCTATATTTTGATGTATTCGTTATTAGCTACGTTTTGTTAGGAGGTAGCGATGTATTCTTCAATGAAATCTGACATCCGTTAAATTCATGTCGTCTGGATTTTTTAAAAAAATTATTGTTAACGGCAAAAATTCTTACGGCATTTTTTCTATTTGTATATTTAAAGATTTTTGGGGGGTGTTCAGGTTAGAATACGTTTTATTTAACTACAATTTGAAAAATATTTTCACTTTTAATTTTTAATATACTATATTTCTTTTAAGAACAAGTAAATGTATTAGAATCCCTTACAGTATGTAGAGTTATTTTTACATCAACTATAAGTATGTATATTATTAGGTAACAATTTTTTTTTATTTAAATATTATTTAAGTAAACTTTATGACAATGACGCCAAAAATAGCTAATTGATTTCACTGATTTAGTAAACTTTTATTTTTTATATAAACCTAGTAATATCTTGTTTCTCATGTAAGTACAAAGGACATGGGTCATTCAATGGCTTACATCTTCTAGCTCTGTAAATTTACATTGAGCACTATTTTGTAAAAATAAAAATATCTATAAGAACACCAGATTATATATCTTACTGTCCTTTCTTTTTATTTATATATACATACACGCACACACACACACACACACACACACACACACACACACACACACACACATATATATATATATATATATATATATATATATATATTGGTCTTCAAAAAATTATATCCAGTGTCAATCGCTATCTCCTGTTTTTCTTTATTTCTGTTCTTTTATTGTCCTCTCTCCTTCATACTGTTTTCTTTTTCTTATGTTTCCTCACACTTTGTTATCTCTTGCGCCATAGGGGCTTTATTGCCATGCTTGATGTTATATGATTAAAAAAATCACTGTTATAGACTCCAGTGAGGATGGCTCCTTGATCCCTAAAATGTTTGTCTCTTCGAGTCGAGGGTCAACCTTTATATATCCTGCATATCCTCATAACACAAAGCACTTTCTCCTTTCTCGTACACCTTTACAACATCCCATTTATCAAGTCTCTACTTTGAGTGCCTCTTTGGCTTTTTGTTGTGTGAGCAATAGTAAGGAAAATTATGTTTTTGTTTATTTAAAAAAAAAAATAGATATCAAGTTAGATACGTGATTAAATTCATTATTTAGCTTATTTTTTAAATCTTTTAGCTCGACAGCTTTTTTAATTTTAGTTGTGACATTAGATCTTATGGATCAAATACACTCTTTCCTGCAACAGAGAGGTGATGCGAAATTCTTCTTAATTTCAATCACATAGATGTGTGTTTGTTCTGCGCCCACAAAGAAGCGGTAATAACATTAACGGAATCTTCTTAAAACTCGGCTCAACAGAAAACCTATAATTCCATAATGTGATCAGCGATTCCATGATTGGGTTTTATGTAACGCTATCATTATCACGTGGATGGTGTAATGTTTCACCTCTGATTCGACTGGGTGGCTCAAACATGCTAATCTTGTAAGAGATTGTTTACAATGTTTTTAGATAAGGCATACACGCATAAGGTCGAGCGGTTACTTTCTGCCCTGGGTGAACTCACGGTGTCGCGCAGTGCAAAATTTCGGAAACCTTGGTTCACATCAAAAGGGGAAATTATCTTGGAAGAATTAACGTGTACGAGATATCCTCCCACATGGACAGTGAACTGAGAACAGACTACATCTGAGGATTTAATAACGGATTCTGTTCTCAGGTTATCATCAATGTTACACACCTGCAGGCTGGAGAGTACAAAAGGAGTAATTACAACCAAGATAAAGATACTAACATGAGCAACGAGGAAGTAATAAGAAAAATCTAGACTAGAAGGACAGATACGTAAAATCATAAAGAAACAGTTTACATTTCTGGGATACATTATGAGGAAAGAGAGCTTGGAAAATTTACAACTCACAGGTCATATTGAAGACTAATTTGTTTTTTTAAGGCTTGTCAACCTTTTGAATGTTATTCAAATCCAGAACAATTCGGGGATTGTAATATTTATTGCAAGACATGCAAGTCATATTGATTGTAATAATTTTTTTCAGGACTTATAGGTAACGTTTAAGATTATTTATTTTTACGGCTTATCAGCCTTTTGCGGGTTGTTTTGAAGGTTATTTAAAGCCAGAAAATTTTTTAGATATTTTTTTGCAGAACTTACAGATCATATTGAAGATTGATTTGTTTTTTACGGCTTATCAACCTTTTGAATATTATTTAAAGCCAGAACATATTGCATTGTAATATGTTTTGGGTTTTTAAAATTTCGGAATCACAGGTCATATTGAAGGTTGATTTTTTCAGGCTTATTAGCCATTTGCAGGTTATTTAAAGCTAGAATATTTTGGGGATTGTAAATTTTTTTTTGCTTGTAAAATTTAGGTCTCAGGGGTCATATTGAAGATGGATTTGTTTTTTTAATGATTTCTTTTTGTATCTAAATTAGAAAGAAGTGGATAGCTCAAGAAAATGTCTGAGAAGAAGAGAAATTCTTATGTGCACTGATAAAAAAATATTCTGGTCTTGGCATAAAAACCAAACGTAAATATTTTTAGACATTCTCAGGAATAAATTTGGCAAGAATTATTGTCAAGAAGATTGTTAAAAATGTTCTGCTTTTGGTACCAAAATAAAAGAAACAGGATGTTGCAGCAAAATCCGACACTTGACAAAAAGAAAAAGAAATATGCAATAAAAACAAAAGTTCTTTATGCAGAGACCCGACACTTTATTTAGCAACAGTTTGAGTTACATACTACATTATTTTAAAATGTAGCCGGCGACGACCATCGCAAGGCGGGCGCGAAATGAGTCACACGTTTTGGCGACCATGTCCTTGTTCATAGTGGCGAACGCCTCGATGATGGCAGCCGTCAGAGAGTCGACCGAATTGTGGGCGTGCTTGTTGGTCTTGTCCTTGATCACGCCCTAGAAGAAATTGTTAAGGGGGTTACGGTAGGGTGAAGAGGGCGGCCACAAGTCCGGGCGACCAGAGGTGAGGAACACTGTTGAGCAGCCACGCATGGGTCGTTTTGACGTTGTGTGCAGGAACGGAGTCTTGCTGGAAGACGTAGGGGCGTCCGGTGGCGATCTCGTCCATCCAGGGCTTCACCACGCTCCTCAGCACCTCCTGGTACATCTCAGCGGTGACTCTCAGGCTCTTTTGAAAGAAGGACGGAGGGTGACGCCAAAGACCATGGCGGAGGAGTGAAACTTCGTATGCTTCACGACGAGAACCGCCTCGATGTCTTTTCAGATCCACCTGTCGTTGTGCCTAACGTTACTTAGTTGACATTGAGGTTGATATGCCGTAAAACAAAACAAAACAAACCAACTCAGCAATAAAAATCTTGTCGGCATTAAATAAACCATTGAGGTTGATATGCCATAAAACAAACCAAACCAAACCAAACCAGCAATAAAAATCTTGTCGGCATTAAATAACCCATTGGGGTTGATATACCGTAAAACAAAACAAAGCAAATCAAACCAGCAATACAAATCTTGTCGGCATTAAATAACCCATTGAGGTTGATATGCCGTAAAACAAAATAAACCCAACCAAAAGAGGAAATGTCAGAAGTATTTATTGAAACTGGTGCAGATGGGAATTTATGTCGTGCTGTGTGTCATAGAGTTCTGAAGAGGTTTGAGGGATGCTTTAATGTTGAAGGATGACATTTTGGGCAAATAAGTGATTAAACTGTACTAAAAATATAAAGTGTTAAATAAATGTACAAAAACTGGTTTGAACAAATATAATTGTAACAAATAAATATAATATTTTTTTTATGTAACGCACATACCTAATAAGTGTAAACCTCTTTTAACCTACCCTGTATATATTTTTAAAGTGATATATGATGTACAGCCTTTTGCAAATAAATTAAAACAAAACAAATAATTCCGTTATTATTTACTTTTTCGTATTTTTCCAGTGGAATATAACCGAAGTCGTTCCTTGCAGATTGGCCACAGATTTTCGATGGCATTTAAATCAGGAGAGTCTCTAGTCCACTCTATAGTACTTTGATTTACTGGTAAAGCTTGCCGGTGTTTTCGTGTAGAGTTACAATTTTTGTACGCTTCCTTGGAGTAAGGTGCATCACAGACATAGGACAACTAATCGATAGTCGAGACAATAGTGTTTAAGGGGTGATAAAAATCTGATACAATTACGGATGACACAATATCTTTCAAAGCCAAACAAATTTCATCATGCACACCGAAAACAGATTTATATTACTGCAAACCACTACAAACGTCTTAATCTGAGACAAAAAAAGAAATCAATTACACCCTATCACTCCAGTAGATATAAAACTAACCGAATGGTGAATGAAAGGAAACTAAAGCGGTTGTTTTAATTAATTTGCACAAGGTTATACTAGCAGGGGATTTACTATCAGAAACAATATAGTCATTGTGAGTCAAAGTATTTTGATAAACAATAAATCAATTTTGCATCTCATGTCACTCTTTTGCTTAGTGAGTTATATCCACAGTAGGGGTGTCAAAATTGTGGCCTGCCAAACTAAGTAAATAATAGATAAAGAGCTACTTTATTTGATTATTACTTTCAAGTACGTTATTTGATTGTCACTGGCTGTGCTATACTTTTGTCCTTTTGCCAAACTTAACTTAATAAATAATAGAACCTGTTAGTATGGCGAAATTTATATGCGCTTTCCTTTCTACTGAGTTCTCTATCTACCAGTTTACACTCAACTCCGGTCTTTTTATCGTTCTGGGTATGATGTTAAACTACATCCGCGGCAAGGTCTCTGATCAGGAGGTTTTGAGGTACGTTGAATCACCTCTTAATTGCTGGTATTCCCAGATTCACCCTGATCCGGGGTCGTAGCGCTTGTTAGGGTCCCAGCTATGGGCAAATAGTTAACCCCCAAACTGGGGTCAAAACATTATGAAAGTGTAAAAATAGGTTTTTATATTAAAAATAGCAGCAATACGTTTTTGAAAAAGGAAACATTATTACCAGCAATAAAAAAGTTGGTATTAAATAGCTCATTGTGGTTGATATGCCGTAAAACAAACCAAACAAAACCCGGTCGTTTTAACTCTTGTTTTCTGTTTAGGATTAAGTTTCCGGTTCCTTCTAAAATCTTTTTCATTCTCTTTCAGTACCAGTAGTTGTCCCTTGCATCTTATGGCATTATCGCCTTGTTTGGGGTGAACTGATTTAAAAAAAATGAGTTCTATCATTATTGGACGCTCCAAACGATTTGTTTTCAAGTTTAATTGGATTCTGAAGCTAATATCAAGAAAATCTCATCATACTCATCATCACCAGTTCCATGATCAGATGGGGGCGAAAGGTGTTGCGCAACTTACCACCTGAAAAGCCCACTCCATACATGTGTTGAAAGCCGGATAATTATTCTTTCATGTGTAGCGGCCCTTGGGCAAGTACACTTCTCTCTCTCTCTCTTTCTCTCTCTCTCTTTTTCTCTATCTCTCTACTTCTTTATTTCTTTCTCTCTCACTTTCTCGCTCTCATTTTCTCTCTCTTTCTTTCTGCCACTCTCTCTCTCTCACTTTCTCTCTTTTTTTCTCTCCCACTTTCTGGTTTTCTCTCGTTTTCTTTCTCTCTCTCTCTTTTTCTCGTTCATTTTTCTCTCTCAGTCTTTCTCTATTTTTCTCCTCCCTCACTTTTTCAACATGGGTTGAAAGCCTTGCGCCAGTCTTAACTAAGCTTAGTAAATAGCGACAAAGAGTAAATATTCTTGAAACTACTAACTCACGTCAGTTCGGTAGTCCAGCTTCTGCCAAACACGTTGTAGCATGTCTTGCGTAAAATTCTCCTCTTGACTTGTAGGCAGATGGGGGATATAGACATGTCCTTTCACATAACCCCATAGAAAAAAATCACAAAGGTATCAATTAAGGTAAACGCGGTGACCATTTCAACATTACCTTTGTCATTATCACTGACACATCCAAACCATCTTCCTGTTGATTGTCGTTGAGATACGTTCACACTGTCAACTAAGGGTTTACACATTTTGTTAAAATTTGAGATTATTTGAGCGGGTATTGGCTATGTAATTAGACTAGAAAATGATGTCAATTTGTTGGGTGTCGGGAGCACTGTATATTCAATTTATTTTAGGTTAAGTGATTTCACTTTCATCTGAGCTTAGACTCCCAACTGGAATGAGGTGGGAGAATTACGAAAGAGAATGGTCAAACACAGAAAGAGAAAAGGAACCAAGTCTACTGATCTCCATGTTAGTCACAACAGATACTGAAAAAGAAATGTTGAAGTCTTATAATTAACAGAATTATTTTCCAAGTTCACACACACACACACACACACACACACACACACACACATATGCTTTTTTTAAGCAGACTCGTCTCTTCTCAGTAGAAGAATGTTGGAAGACATCCTTAAAAGATTTCCTTTACTGGCTTTGTGCCAGGCTACGTTATGAAATAATCTGCCTTTATCTTTTATTTTAATCAGTTTATATCGTGATCTGTTCATGCTTGTTTATTATTTTGGGTTCATATCTGCCTTGGTCCATGCTTTATATATATATATATATATATATATATATATATATATATGTGTGTGTGTGTGTGTGTGTGTATTTATTTATATATGCATGTATGGATATATATATATATATATATATATATATATATATATATATATATATATATATATATATGTGTGTGTGTGTGTAAGCAAATATATGGATATAGATCCGACAGCATGAAGAAAAATATACGGAAAAAACAAACAAAAATCCTTATATGCAATTATGCTGTTTTGATGTTAATATGTCAACGTCGGACGTTTCGGTCTAATAAACAATCTTCAGGACATATTCATAAAATATAATTAACATTATCTTTGCCTTGTTCAATTGATAATGTTAATTATATTTTATGAATATGTCCTGAAGATTGTTTATTAGACCGAAACGTCCGACGTTGACATATTAACATTAAAACAGCATAATTGCATATAAGGATTTTTGTTTGTTTTTCCGTATATTTTTCTTCATATATATATATATATATATATATATATATATATATTGTTGTGGATTCCGAGATGAAATTCGGTCTCTAATGAATGACAAACGCAGAATTAAAGATGAGAAATTAAATGTATTTACACAATAATACAACTGGTAATACTGTTAGTAAATCCAGGAACGCGGTTAGTATTAATAACATATAGATATATAGTCTCGAAGTAAGACTTCCTTAGAGTCGGGTGTGATTGTAACTGTGACTTCTACAAGCGGTTACCTCACACTATTACTCTACCTCCAACTCAATCTCAATCTCTCTATACTCTCCTTCTCTGTATACTGACTCAAGGCATTTAACGGCAGCAGTCCCAGTAACACTCTGGTCGAGTCCACTTATATGAAAAAGGGAGGACCCTATAACATATATATATATATATATATATATATATATATATATATATATATATATATATTGAGAGAGAGAAAGAGATTTAGATAAATATGAAAAATGTAGATGGAAAGATAGAAAGAAATATGAAGATTTTCAGATAGATATTTCATATCTATCTATATCTTTTCATATCTATTTATCTATCACTTACATATGTATCTATATCTTTTCATTATCTATCTTTAATTCTATGTCTGTCTATCTATCTATCTATCTATCTATCTATCTATCTATCTATCTGGCTGGCTGGCTGACTGTCAGTCTGTCTCTATTTTCTTTCTATCAGGTCATCCCATAAGTTCTGTCCGAATTTTACCTTTTTTTTTAAAAATGAACGAAATTGTATGAGTATTTTATAACGTCTAATGGTGCTGAACATTATTTTTGTTTAGATGCATTTAAACTGATCAAATTTTATTTCAAAGAACAATAAAATTAAATTTTGTTTGATTAAAACCCTGCTAACATGGAAGTACCCAAGAATCATTTGAGGCACATAATGCTTTATGAGTTCAAGAAAAGAAACTCAGCAGCCGAAGTGGCTAGAAACATTCACTCATTTTATGGAGAGGAATGTGTGAATGAAAGAACTTGCAGAAGATGGTTTGCTAAATTCAGAGGTGAAGATTTCACCCTTGAAGATGAAGATCGAACCAGACGTCCAGTTGAGTTTGATGAAAAGCTTCTTGAAGCAGCCCTTGAAGAAAATCCTGCTTTATCAGTTGAAGAATTGGCAGTGGTTCTCAGTTCAAACCATACAACTGTTCATCGTCATCTTCAACAACTTGGAAAAGTTCATAAACTTGGAAAATGGGTGCCTCATGAATTGTCTGAAAACAACCTCAAATCCCGAGTTGACATCTGCTCTTCTCTCCATTCTCGTCAAATTGCTTCACCTTTTTGGGATAGACTTGTGATCGGGGACGAAAAATGGATCTTTATCGAAATGTTAAGCGTCATAGACATGGGCTTGGTAAAGGGGAAGGACCCCAGCCACAGCCGAGAAGGGAACATCATGGGCAAAAGGTTCATCTTTCAATCTGGTGGGATCGCCAAGGAATAATCCACTTTGAATTCTTACAACCTAATGCAACAATTAATGCTCAAATATACTGTCAGCAATTAAAGCGTTTGAATCAAGCTTTGAGGAAAAAAAAGACCTGCTCTAGTGAATCGAAAAGAGGTGATGTTTCATCAGGACAATGCGCGACCCCACACAGCAAGAATCACGTCAGAAAAGATCGAAGAACTTGGTTGGGAGAAAATTCCTCATCCAACTTATTCTCCCGATCTACAAGGTTGTAATCTGAAAAATGCTATGAGAAATGTGTGTTATTGTTTTGGAACGTGCAGTCGCTGAGTTTGAATTAAAATTTTTGTTTCCGTTTGTCCACTTATTACTGAGAGCATAAACAAGAACACAATCTATTTCATACCTGCGGATGTCTGTAGGAACAGACGAAAGCTTGCAAAATAAAAAGATCTAATGCAACGGAAATTTATAAAACAGGATCTTTTCATTCAAAAACAGATTCGGGGTTTTTGTATATTATTGAATTGTTCGCGAAGATGGATTTCTCGCCATTTAATCATTAACCTTTGTATTTGTTTTATGTATGAATAATTCATGAATTTGTAAATTAATTGCACCTTTATTGAAATTAAAATAACTGATCCAAGTGCAACTTTCGGATAGTAAGTGCGACATTACTGTAATTATTGAACAATATAGTTCATGCCACTTTGACGGAAAATTTACCAGTAAAAAAGAATTCTCTTATCACTACATTTGTACATAAACGCAGAACTTTAAGCTTAAAATTTAAATTCAAACTCAGCGTTGCGACTGCACGTTCCAAAACAATAACACACATTTCTCATAGCATTTTTCGGATTACAACCTTGTTTTAGTTTGTCCACTTATTACTGAAAGTATAAACAAGAACACAATCTATTTCATACCTGAGGATGTCTGTAGGAACAGACGAAAGCTTGTAAAATAAAAAGATCTAATGCAACGGAAATTTATAAAACAGGATCTTTTCATTCATAAACAGATTCGGGGTTTTTGTATATTATTGAATTGTTCGCGAAGATGGATTTCTCGCCATTTAATCATTAACCTTTGTATTTGTTTTATGTATGAATAATTCATGAATTTGTAAATTGATTGCACCTTTATTGATATATATATATATATATATATATATATATATATATATATATATATATATATATATATTCTAACTTTCTGTCCTGGAGTAAAAAAGTTCTTCACACATTTCACGTACGATTTAATCTTCAAGTCTTTTTTCCACTGCTCTTTGGACTGACATAGCTGAAACTCATCTCTCACGTGACAAACGTTTTATGGATTGAGTTGGATCTTTTTTGATCTCTTTAGCACTAAGTTGATCCTTCTTCCTGTTGTGCCCTCCTGATCCTGTTTTCCTCTCTACTGTTCTCTCTTTTTTAAACTTATTCACCGTTTCCTTTGTGGTTCTTGAATGAACATTGAAGATCTAAAATGGCAAAAAAGAAAAAAAAAACTTTTTTTCCATTCAGAGATGCTTATTCAAACCTTGGAATCATATATGTACTAGTCTAGCGTGAATTTGGTGGCCCAGTCCTGTTTAGCTCTTTGTTGCCTTAATTATACCACTTTTGCTTGTTGCTGAGCGCTTTTTACTTAAGTGGCAAGCTTTTTCAGGTTGAATTTTAGATTTGGGCTGGATGATCTACTCTTCCTACTGTTCGAATTTGGTTTGCTTGTCAAATTATACTCGTCCGGTGGTATGTAAGATAATCATCTTAAAACTGCAAGTTACTGGCTACCTGAAGATTGTGCGCAAACACATGGAACGTTAAGTAGTCGCCATTGATTGACTACCTGGTTATTCAATTAATTTTCAAATGCTATGCCATTTTTATGACATAAGACTACTTTTGGGTAGACCCTGTTCAAAGCTGCTTATTCAAACTTTTTTAAAAAATACTCTCTATTAATAAAAGAATTCAATTTCTAACTTGTCTTGGTAAAAATACAAAAATCGACTTTCTATGGGTCCGTCCATTTTTTGCCCCGTACAATATATATATATATATATATATATATATATATATATATATATATATATATATATATATATATATATAGACAGTGTTGACACAGGAATCAATAATATATGTTGACTGTGAGACCATGGTCTGAATATCGCTTGAGGCATGAAACTGACAGTCACAGTGAAGTGTTGATTCCTAATTCTATGTTCACAGTCTACTTCCATTACCGCTGTTTCCATGATTGAACACTCTTCTCAAATAAATATAGAAAATTTTAAACTATATATATATATATATATATATATGTCTGTGTGTGTGTGTGTGTGTACGCCTTCACTGTGGGGGAAGATGCATTCATTGGAATGCAGCGACAAGCGATTTGAATGTATGAAGCTAAAACGAGATTTGGGATGCGACAAACTTAATTTAAAGCATGTATGTGAATTCATAATTTTCAATTAAATGGTCGAACTGTACACTTTTACAGATGGTATGGAACTGTCTTAATTCTAGTCTTTCCTTCTGTCTCTCACTTTTCCTTTCTCTCTCTCTCTCTTTTTATCTCTCTCTGCATATATGCGGGTATATATGTATCTGTATGTGTATATGTGTATCTGCTTATATGCGTGTATATGTGATATCGAAAGGCACAGATCGTGTACGTCTCGTCTGCACGCATTTCAAGGATGTATTTGACAGCGGGCATCTCTTGAATACGTGTGAATGCGAATCACGTTGATAGGATGACAAATGTGAACGAAACTGTTGCAAATGATGTGATGAAATGAACGGCACAGAAAGAAAAGATTCAGAACATCTCTCTCTTTCTTTCTTTCTTTCTTTCTTTCTCTTTCTCACCCACCTACACACGCAAATGTCGAGCAGAAGTAA